>CM038680.1:592100844-592700844 GCA_021605205.1 Aegilops longissima
TAATTTTTGCCAGATCTGGCGGCGTATTCGTGGCATGACATCACACCACGGCCAGGCCTTTATATGAATCGTTTTTAATGTTCCACCTCAGCGTGTTTAGCGGCGGTTTCCTTGGCATGTCTTATCAAAGCATAGATCGTGCCCCTTATTCGGGATTCTCATCAATACGGACGTGGGTAACCCATCACGCCATTGATTCTGGCGCTTGGGAAATAGCGAGTTTTACGAGGCTGGTGGGGGCGCATAACCGTCCATCCATATAAGGGATAAGGATCCACCCTTTCACCTCGCCTTCTTCCTCCTTTGCTTATCCATTTCCTTTTCGAGCTCCAGCGCCGCACATCCCACCTCAACCTTCTCCAACCATGTCGGAGGCGGGAGGCGGTGGATGGCCTCCTCCGTCCTGAGAGGCACATCACAAGGCTGCGGGAGGCGGATACTTGTCCGGCGACATCGCGCCTGAGCTGCCCGATCAGGGCAGCTTATTCAACCACGGGCCCCATGAGAGGTGGTGTTTCTCCCCACTTCCTCCATGAGACTAGGTTTTCCACTTCACCATTTGTCCAGGGGCTCATGTTCTACTGGCTGGACTTCCACGACCTGGCCCAATTTCATCCTCAAAATCTCGGTGTTTATTGTAGTGTGCGAGGCCTTCCTCTGCATCCAGCCCCACCGGCTTATGGATGAAGATCTTCAACGTCGGCGAAGGTAGTGGGCGACCATCAAGCGAGTCTTGGGGCGCATGGTTGGCAAGATGGCCAAGGTCCTATGGCTCGGCAGGCGCCTTTGTGGAGGCAATCGGGGTGGTTCTACATCACCGAGCCGCGACCCGAATGGGTGGCGGCCCCAATTCAGATCGGCTTCCCCACATGGCTCTCGTCATGGAAAGAGCGGGCTGGCGTGGGGGTCGGAAAAACTATCCGGACTCGGACATGCGTCCAAAACCTGGTGGACAAGAATCTCGGGCTTGTCGGCGTAATCCGGTGATGCTCATCCGCGGATTCTCCCATGCCAACAACGGGCCTTTAACTTGTGGGAGTTCGATCCGGCACAACACCAAACCTTGAGCGGCTCTTGACACTCGTGCGAAGATGCACGGAAGGTCTTGTTCAAGGCGTTGAAGCCCCAACATCCGCTAACGAAGATCGCGGATACAGCTCATGGCGTCCAGCCGGCAGGTAAGATTATTTACCCTTCTGGGACTCTTTTTCATAGATTGACTCTATGTGGATCTAAAACTCCCTAATCTTTGGCGGGACTGGCTGAAAATGTGCGGACAGATTAAGCTGTCCGGCTCCTTTGTCGGAAGACCGGAGGGCCTTGATTGGCCAGGGCTGCTGGCTCGGCGCCGCATGTGGTGCGGAGAAGAAAACCAGAAGGAGGCCATGGGAACTCGAAGGAGCTCCGGCGCTTGAGTCTTGTCGGTTCGATCTGAGAATCTTCTCCCGAGGGGAGAGGAGGAAGAAGAAGCTCCTCCCAGTGAAGAGGAGAAAAAAAAAGCTGCCCCAAGCTGGGGAGGCGGAGGGTCAGAAGGAAGAACCCTTCCTCGGACTTCTCCTGCTTGTCGGCGATGATGAGGAGGAATGGCCTACAAGGGCCAAGCCCTGGCGAGATCATAAGTGTCCAGATACCCATGGCTTTTTATTATCATGGGTGTTCTCTAATGTCGAACAACCGTGCAGCCCGCCCAAGGCGAGTTCGCGATTCATCGGCGGGTCCTGGGCTCGTCGGAAATGGAATTGCCGCCCGACCACCTCCTCGCCTCACGCTGCAGACGGCCACGGTGGGGCCCCAAGAGAGATTGGTCAAGAGGAGGTAGCGCGGGAGGTGCCCCAAGGCAACCTCCCGGACTCAGGCCTGAGGGCAAGACCCCGGGGCTCTAAGCCCGACCCTCGTCCGGACTCCATGGCGGAACCATCAGCGGTTCGAAGTCCGGCCAGCGGATCCTTCCATAAGAAGGGTAAGGCAGTGTCCTCCATCAACCGGAGGCACCGGATAGCTTCTTGAAGGCGCTTAACAGCGCTTCCATCAGGAGGAGCACCGCCTTGTTATGAGTCGGTGATCCGAACTGATTCGATCCGCCAAGCGGGTGGCAGCTTGTACCAGCCTTCTAACGGGCTTTGAGGTAAGTTTAGAATATATAAAATATTACCGCATAGGCAGTAGCCTGATGCTTAGTTCGGTGTTGGGAAGAAAAGCGGACTAAGGATCTAAAAGATATCTGGAGTCTAACATAAGTATGTCAATATGGGAATGCGAGGCTGCGCTTCTTGACCTCTGCCCGCCTGACTACGGAGGTCAATGCATTGAAGCGAGAACCTCGGCGGTCCGAGCGAGCTCGGACAAGCCAAGAAGCAGCTCGAGGACAAGGAAGGTAAGTAATACCTTATTAAAGAAATACCTTATAGAAAAGGTTTTGGTTGCAAAAATAACAGGGAATAACATGGATGCTGCGGGGGCCCACGAGCGAGGTGGCGACCACGAAGGAAGCGGTGTCCATGGCCGGCTCAAAGCTGCAAAGCACCGAGGAGAGAAGGGGAGGCGCAGCTGGCCAAGAGTGCAGCAAGAGCTCAAGCTCGTGGAAAGACACGAGTTTGGGCGTGACTCGAACTTCGAGTCGAGCTCACCTCGGCTCTTGAGTGCCAAAGCTGCTAAGGCGAGGCCCAAAAGCCCTCAAGAAATTGAATCGTTAAAGAAGATAGCGGCGGGTAAGGCATTCTTTATGCAAAGCAAGCATGTGAAAGTGAATTACCTATTACTTACCCGGTTCGGAGCTCTCCGGGAGCATTCGCAGATTTGCCCGTGGTGTGTACGATCTTGCGCATTCTACTGCGCCAAGGAGGGAGCTCGGCGGAAAAGGTGTTACGGTATCGATATCTTTGAGGCGAGCGTCCGGTGCCCTGAGCGACCAGCTGAAGCAGCTGGTCGAGCTCCACAAGGTCGCCGAACAGGCCGTGAAAGACCTTATAAGCGGCTGTGGCCATTGGAGGCCATGCCGGGAGCTACTTGGCTTGGTGCAGCGGTTTGGTGGATGCTGTCCACGGATTGAAGTCATCAGCGCTCCGTCGCATTGAAGGTGTCCGTCGGGCCCTTGGCCGTGCTAAAGTGCACTGGGGCAAGCTGGATGCGGAGCAGCTTGTGACGGACGGGCCACCGAAGGGCCATGAGCATTGCACACCCAAAATGTACTATGAGGGCCTCCTGAAGGGTGCCCGCCGAATAGCGGATGAGTGCTCCAAAGATGTAATTTTTGAATAGGCTCGCATTTGTTATCCTGTGCGCTGAAAACTTGTTCATATGCGCTAAGCAACGCTGGTTAATTTAAAATATTATCTTACATGCAGCCGTTTATCAAATTTGAGAGATGGCAAGTCGTTGGCTTCAGCCCCATGCCACAATCTTGGGGTGTTAGGGATAAAATTGAGCACTCTTGTTCCCATTCTTGGGTCCATCTAGGGGGCGCTCAACACAGCGAACAAAGCGACCGGACTTATAATGCTTGAACACTCTCACTTAGCCATAGAATTCTATAATTTTAAATTTGGTGAAGCCCCTAGTATTCGGAAGACCGAGTTAAGGCGCTATCACGACTTGGCGGACAATTCGGTTCCTCGCTCTAAGCGGCATAAGTCTTTAGGGACCGAAAAAACCACTCGAACAGCGACCGGCTCTCGCCCTATCATGCCGGTCAGTTTAGCTTTCTCCACGGAGGTGCTCGACCCAGCTCAAGCTGGGGCACAATCGCGATGGTTCTCCGGTGCTACCTTAGCGATATAGCGGGCGTAAGGTACCAAAACACGGGGCAGGGCAAACCAACTATTGACCCAAGACATGATTGAAGCCGATTCATATAATGCTATAAGTTCGGGGTGCCGCACTTGTGAAAGTGTTCGGACTTATCACACCATAATTTTGGGGTACTTAAGCCCTTGGTGTATTGGCCGCACCAAAGTGTACGATTGCAACATGTCATAAAATGAACATATGTATAGATAAAGGAAGTAGAGTAATAATAAGCAAAAGCTATGTATTGTTTATTCAAAAAGATACTGCAATGAAAGCACAACGATACAAATAGTGCGGTAAGCAAGGGATGGGACTATCTAACATGTCCCCCTCCAGGGGTAAGCTGCGGGATGGTATGTAAAACAGGTATAATGCTCGTAATAGAGACCACTGAACACTTGGCGTGGCTTCTTGCTTCCTAGCTGTTGCATCATGAGTTCGGCGATTCTAGTGCGGACGGGACTTCTAAAAGGCGGAGTCCTGAAAGTAAGGAAAAAGAAGAAAAAGGAAAAAGGAAAAGAATGACACAATCGGGGCCACAGTGCGGTCGAGCCGCATTCTGGCGTGCGTGGTCTTGCCCCTCCCCATATGCCCATGGTATCTCGGGCGTTATTATGTGCAGCGTAACACTAGCTCGCAAATTTTGCGAGGCTGGGGTTGGGGCGGATTACTCTGGCGTGCTTGAATCGTGCGAGCGGTCTTGTTGTAGGTTACTCCGGCGCAGCGGTGGTCGGACGCTTAATGGCGGACTCGAGAGTTCTGTGAGAGGCTGCTTTGTACCTCCGCCGCGAGGGCGCGATGTGCTCCTCCATTCGGAGAGGCGTTCGGTGTTTCCATTGACCGTGATTACTCCTTGAGGGCTGGCATCTTGAGCTTAAGGTATGCGTGGTGCGGCACCACATTGAACTTTGCAAATGTGGTTCGTCCGAAGCGATGCATGATAACCGCTGCGGAATGGGGCGATGTCGAAGATTAACTCTTAAGCCGGAAGTTATCCGGGATCGAAGACCACTTGAGTGTAACTGAGCCCGTACAACTGGCCTCTACACTCGGTATGACGCCTTTAAAGGTCGTCTTTGTAGGTTTAATCCTTGAGAGGTCTATGCCCATTTTGCGCATTGCATCCTGATAAAGCAGGTTCAGGCTGCTGCCGCCGTCCATTAGGACTCTGGTTAGGTGAAATCCGTCGATAATTGGGTCAAGAACCAATGCGGCAAAACCGCCGTGACGGATGCTAGTGGGGTGGTCCCTTCGATCGAAGGTGATCGGGCAGGAAGACCATGGGTTGAACTTCGGGGCGGCGGCTCCATCGCATAGACGTCCCTTAGTGCACGCTTCCGCTCCCTTTTGGATATATGGGTTGCGTATATCATGTTCACCGTCCGCACTTGCGTGGGAAAACCCTTCATCCTCTATTGTTCGGCGGCGGGGCTCTTCCTCGTCATCGCTATACAGCCTTGTCATTGAGTTCGGCATAACGCCGCTTGCTTGAACACCAACAGTACCTGTTGGTGTGATTGGCGGAGTTTTAAAGTGCCATGTATCGCTGCGATCGAGTATTCGGTCCAAGTTGGGCCGGGCCTGGGTATTTCTTTTGAATGGCTTCTTCCGCTGACCGGTTTAGAGCCTCTGAATCCGGCATTGGCGGCCGTATCTTGATGTTATCGCCGTTAATGCGGCGCTTGTTCTTATTGCGACAGCGACCTGCCATTGCTGTCCTTGGTATCCGAACTACCGGGATGTTTGGCCAAGTTGTTGCTTGAGCTAGCCAACTGTCCTCTCCCGCATAAAAGCGGGTCATGAGTGTTGTGAGGGCTGCCATGGATTTTGGCTTTTCCTGTCCTAGGTGCCGGGCAAGCCACTCGTCGCGGATGTTATGTTTGAAGGCTGCAAGGGCCTCTGCATCCGGACAGTCAACGATCTGATTTTTCTTTGTTAGGAACCGTGTCCAGAATTGTCTGGCCAATTCTTGTGGCTGCTGGATTATGTGGCTAAGGTCATCGGCGTCTGGTGGTCACACATATGTGCCCTGGAAGTTACAAAGGAATGCGGCTTCCAGGTCCTCCCAACAACCAATTGATTTTGCTGGCAAGCTGTTGAGCCAATGCCGAGCTAGTCCTTTAAGCTTGAGTGGGAGGTATTTGATGGCATGTAGATCATCACCGCAGGCCATGTGGATATGGAGGAGATAGTCCTTGATCCGGACCGCGGGATCTGTGGTACCATCGTATGATTCGATGTTTCTGGGTTTGAAGCCCTCGAGGATTTCATGATCCATTACTTCATCTGTGAAGCATAGTGGGTGTCTTGGCGCCTCTGTATTGGGCTATATCACGGCGTAGCTCATATGAGCTTTGTCTCTTGTGTTTGGCCCGGCGGGTTTCTTTGTATCCGGCGAAGGTAATCATCCAGCGTTGTTGGGCGCACGCGATCCGTGATCGATCTTGTATGTTTTGCTTTATCCTCAATATATCTACGCAAGTCCGTAGCGTTTTCCCGTGCCTTGGTAATTTTTGGCGGCGTCGGGGTGTGGCTTGGCGGAGGGCGAGAGGCTTCTCTGTCATGACCACGGGGGTGGCTGAGTCTGCCATGTCGTGTCTTTGGTGACTTGGGTGCTTCCTCCTCGATCGAGGCAACGACCTGCGTTTGGGGTAGCTTTTGGAGGGCGTTCGAGTTCATACTCTTCGGCTGCAAGGACTTCAGTCCATCTGTCAGCTAGCAGGTCTTGGTTAGCTCTAAGTTGTCGCTGCTTTTTCTTGAGGCTGTTTGCCGTGGCCATAAGCCTGCGTTTGACACGCTCCTGTTCGGCGGGATCCTCGGGCACGACAAATTCCTCGTCGTCAAGGCTTGCCTCATCTTCGGAGGGCGCGTAATTATCGTCCTCGACCTCTCTTTACTGCAGCAGCTTAGTCGTGCGGACTTGCTTCTCCCTCCTCTGTGCTGATTCCTGCTGGAGGGTTGTCTTCATCTTGTCAGGGTGTTATTATCTCCCGTGCGGAATCACCGTTTTGCTGTGGCGGGATTTAGGCGGTGCCACTTTGCGCGGCGCTTGGTTGCTTTTGGAGGTGCATCCTCCGTTGTTCCATCGCCATTCCCATCTTTTGGGATATCCACCATGTATATGTCGTATGATGAGGTGGCCTTCTAGTGCCCTGTAGGCGTTGGGTCTTGGTCGTCTCCGGCATCGTCGTCCATACCGTCGATGTCTTCGGGGTCGAAGTCTAGCATGTCGGTTAAATCATCGACAGTGGCTACAAAGTGGGTGGTGGGTGGGCGTTGAATTTCTTACGTCGTCCGCATCCCAACCTTCATGTCCGTAGTCCGGCCAGGCTCTCCGGATAAAGAGAGACTTTAGTGAATTCAGGATGTCGCCAAAGGCGAGTCTTTGAAAGATGTCATGGCGATGAACACCATGACAGCGCCCAATCGGATTCGATTGGCGAAGTATGGAGGTTGAGTCGGATAGGAGTCCGGCGCTGTGGAGTCGAGATCTTCGCGAAGGACAGGGATGGAGTTCGGCTCAATCGCCGTAGAGATGGTAGCCCCGGGCGGTGTCAACCACTCATCCTCGATCGGGAATCCGGCTCCGGATTAAGGTCGGGAGCGGAGCGGGTGCGGCCTCGAGGCCTTTGTTTGGCTGCAGAGCTAGATCATGCCCATCGAGACAGTCGCGCACGCTTGGCTGCGGCTCGAATCCGTCGAAGATCAAGGCTCGCGGATATCGGCCGTATAGTTCAAACTTCAAATCTGACCTGATGGCCAGGCGTAGCTTCGATCTGCTCCGGATGGCCAGCGAATTGGCCGCGATGCAAAGCCGCCCGAATCTGAAGATCTGTCTAGGGAGAAAAGTCTCACCTGGACGCGTCGTTGTTGATGATCGAAGGAGCCATCGGGCCTATCGGTGGCGACACGGAGGAACTCTCAATGAAAGCACCAATGTCGGTGTCAAAACCGGCGGATCTCGGTAGGGGTCCCGAGCTGTGCGTCTAGGCGGATGGTAACAGGAGACAAGGGACACGATGTTTTTACCCAGGTTCGGGCCCTCTCGATGGAGGTAATACCCTACTCCTGCTTGATTAATATTGATGATATGGGTAGTACAAGAGTAGATCTACCACGAGATCAAGGAGACTAAACCCTAGAAGCTAGCCTATGGTATGATTGTTGTTAGTCCCTCGGACTAAAACCCTCCGGTTTATATAGACACCGGATAGGTTAGGGTTACATATAGTCGGTTACAATGGTAGGAGATCTACATATCATGTCGTAAGCTTGCCTTCCACGCCAAGGAAAGTCCCATCCGGACACGGGCGAAGTCTTCAATCTTGTATCTTCATAGTCTTGGAGTCGGGTGTGGCGATAGTCCGGCTATCCGGACACCCCTAGTCCGGGACTCCTCGGCCCGCTCTCAAAGCGGGCAGGCATCCTTGGATTGGCGGTGGCCTTTTTCAGGCCCTCTTGCTCCGCTTAGCGTTCCTTTTCAAGAACCTCTGGCAGTCGGTAGTATTCTTCAATTTTCTAGCCATATCGGCCATTTCCTCTTTGCTTTGGCGGTGAGCAGCGCGTTCAGCTTCTAGCTCTTGGCCGCCCTTAAAGCGACGCATTATTTCTGGCTTGCTCTTTACGCTCGGCGAGTTCCGCCCATAGCTCCTCCACAAACAGCGGCACCATCTGCATTAAGCATACAAGTAGTAAGGCATGGGCGTCAAGCTCCCTTACCGGTGTCCACGTAGAAATCGCATACCTTGTGACTCGTCAAACCGTTTATTGACCAGCGCGATGTCCACATCCGCCCGTCAAGTGCCGCTTTAGTTCGGCATATTCATCATCGGCCGGCCACGGACGCCCGCCACCTATTTAGGGCGGCGATATGTTATAACGAGATTTTGATCCTCGGCACCTTGTCAATTTTGACAACATACCGAGTCTCAGGGGCTACTATCTATACATGGCGCATTCTATATGCATAACTGTCAGAAGGTACATCATTTTTGCGTACCTCAAACCCCGTCGATAAACTTGGCGGCTTCATGCAATCCGCTCTCAGCGGATGCAATTCTTCGATCACCATACCCATTAAACACGGTGATCTTACGAGATAACCGCTTCGCCCGAGCAGATCCTTGACTCCTCCGACCGCCGCCCGGTTGGCGCGGACCTTCGGCCCTTGAACTTAGGGAAACCCTCGCGGCGACACCTCGGGGTTGTCGCCTCGCATGAGGTCACGACAGGTGGAGCATTTTGCTCTCCATCATCTCCGGAAGAAGATCCCCCGAAGACGAGCTCTGCTGAGAAGGGCTGAGATCCGAACTACAAGGTACAATTTCGATTATCTTTAGAAATAAATACAGGGATGTTCCTTATTTACAAGACCCCTTCTTTTTTACTTACGGCTCATTGGAGGCTGATCCCCTTAGGGAAACAGTGCGGCTGGGTTACTTCCCAGCGGGACTCTCGACAAAGATTTCTTTCCCTCTTTGAGGCCTTGACCTCCGGATCTTGGGCGGTCCTCTTCTCTCCTTGGAGGTGGGACCTTTGATCCCTCCTTCCTCAAGGTCTCCTTCATGGAGGTAGTTGCTTCCCGCTCCCCCTTCACCTTCTTTAAAAGGCGCGGCCTTCAACATCTTAGTCGGCATGGGATCGGCGTGGTCTCAGGGAGGGGCGGACACCTTATTAATTTTCCCTTGGCTATCCACTCCTGTTCAAGAAACAGCTCCTTTAAGGGCAAGTTTACGATAAATGAGCGGACAGCCTGTCCGGTGCAGGACTACTTACTTGAGTATCTGGCGATTGCAGCTCAGCCTGCGTCCTCGGTCAGTCCGGACACTTCTCTTGTGATCCGAAGAACAGTTTATACATCTCCGCAGGCGTCGTACCCATAAAATTTTGGAGGCTCGTGGTCCCTCAGATTAAATTCCCACAGGGGAGGAGGCGGCGTTCGCAGAGGCAGGCGTCGAATCAACATAACCTGCGCCACTACAACCAGATTGATCTCTCTTTCTTGCAGGTCTCGAATCGGCCCTGCAACAAAGGCGTCCTTGGGCGGCCCCAGTCGAGCCCTTGTTGACCCATGGCGCCAGCCGCTGTGGTGGACTGGCGGAAGGCGGGGGCGCCACCCATTTGGTGCCCACAGGGCGATGATATAAAACCACTCCGTTGCCACAAACCAAGCTCCTCTTGAAAAGAGCCCCAGACCCGCGAGCATCAGCACATTTGCTTATGACCGCCCCTCCGCTTTCTGCTTGTTGCCCCTCGATCATCTTTGGCTCCACCTTGAAGGTCTTGAGCCACAATCCAAAGTGAGGGTAATATGCAGGAAGGCCTCACATCGACAATGAATGACGAGATATGGAGGATGGACTCCGGATTCAAGTCATGGAAATCAACCCATAATAAAACATGAGCCCCGCAGAAAGGGATCCGTCGGGAAGCCTAAACCCGAAGGAAGTGAGACCACGAACACCACGCTCTCGCCGGGCTCGGGAGTGGAATGACCTGCCACAGGCAGGCAGCCTATCTGAAATCTCGCGGTTAGATACCGGCGTCTACGCAGCTTTAGCACGTCTTCTTACGTGATGGAAGAAGACATCCATCGGCCGTCTTGGTGGAGCGGACATCGTTGAAGGTCGAAGCGCCTAAATCTGAAGCTTTGGGTGTTAGAACTCAAAGCGCGAGGCTAACTCGATGGAGGTGTAAAAAAAGAGGAGGGCCTTGGTCTCATTATAAAGAGGTTGAATACCAAGAGCCCTCCCGTGGTCGATTAGGACTCGCCTTTGATAGAGGCGTGCCAGCGAGACGCAGTTGGGTTACCCATGTCCGTATTGATGAGAATCCCGGAATAAGGGGGCACGATCTATGCTTTGATAAGACGTGCCAAGGAAACCGCCTCGCTAAACACGCTAAGGTGGAACGGTAAAACGATTCATGTAAAGGCCTGGCCGTGGTGTGATGTCACGCGGCGGAATACGTCAGCAGATCTGTGCAAAAGTTATTCCCTCTACGGTGGTATGTGGAACTTGTTTTGCAGAGCCGGACACTGTAGTTGTGTTCAAAACCTTCTATGAAATATTCGGAGGAGGAACCCGCCTTGCAATGCCAAAGACAATATGCGCGCGCGGACTCGTCGTCATTGAAGCCTAGTTCAGGGGCTCTTGAGGAGTCTGGACTAGGGGTGTCGGATAGCGAACTATCATCGCGGCGGACTCCAAGACTATGAAGCTACAAGATTGAAGACTTCGTCCGTGTCCGGATGGGACTTTCCTTGGCGTGGAAGGCAAGCTTGGCGTCTGGATATGTAGATCTCCTACCATTGTAACCGACTACGTGTAACCCTAACCAATCCGGTGTCTATATAAACCGGAGGGTTTTAGTCCGTGGGACGAACAACGATCATACCATAGGCTAGCTTCTAGGGTTTAGCCTCTACGATCTCGTGGTAGATCTACTCTTGTACTACCCATATCATCAATATTAATCAAGCAGAAGTAGGGTATTACCTCCATCGAGAGGGCCTGAACATGGGTAAAAACATCGTGTCCCTTGTCTCCTATTACCATCCGCCTAAACACACAGTTCGGGACCCCCTACCCGAGATCCGTCGGTTTTGACACCGACAACGGCCTTGAAGAGGGAGCACTCGGCGCGCCACGAAGGCGGACAGCAACTTGGGCCCGGTCAGGCCCTCCAACCGCGTCATCACTCGGAGTCGGGCGACGGCGGCGGCTCCGGCAGGCGTCAGCGTCCTGGCTCAGTACGACCAGTTGGGCTGTCTCCCAGCCCGCCGCGCCCGGCTGCATAAGCTAGCGAGTTGACCCGATCGCCCTCCTGAAGACGCTCTTCACGTAGAAATCGACCGCTGCTACATCTTCACCAAATTTATCGGTGTGATGGGGAAGCGGGTTGTCGGCCCCGTCCTCCGCACCGCGATGAACGAGCTGCACTGAGCCGGCACGCCCGGTGACATGGGTGCCAAGCTTGGTGTAGAAGAACTCCCCCATAGCTCGAGGGTGGGGAGGACGCCGAGGAAGCCTTCGCACACAGTGACGAAGGCGGACAGCAGCACCACCATGTTCGGAGTGAGGTGGAGCGGATGGAGTATGTAGAACTCAAGGAAGGAGCAGAAGAAGCCGCTCGCCGGCAGACCGAGACCGCGCAGGCAGTGCGAGCGGAAGACGACCCGCTCGCCCTCCTCCGGCGCCGGCGAGATTTCTCTCTCTGGCGCGAGGCGGACCTTCATGAATTCCTCGTGAGGCAGCTGACGCATCTTGTGGAGGAAGTCGATGTGGTCTTCGTGAACCTCGGAGCCGTCCCACTCCCCGGAGCGCACCGAGGGGGGCATGACGGTGGAAGAGGAGCTCATCGGGGATGGGTCACTGCGGCGCTCGACGTAGCTTGAAGGTGCGGCGGCGAGAGGTAGAAGGAAGAGAAGGCAAGAAAGAGGAGGCAATGAGGAGGGGGGACGCGCGTGCCCTGCCGCTCCCCTCCCCCGCCTACTTATAGACCCTCGGGCTGCGAAGCCGAGCGAGCGGGCGTGGGATTAACTGTGCCGTTACCCCCATGCCCCCCATGATCCATCCCACGCGAGTTACCGCGTGCAGTAACTCCACGGGAATCTCAACCGCCCGCCTCGGCCGCAGCGGATCCGCTCGAGGGCTGAGGAGGGTAGTGGCGGGCCCGGTCCGAAGGCATGTCGCATCACGCACGTAGGCGGGCAGGCTGGCCCGGCCGCATGCCACCACGTGACAGGCTCGAAGTAGGCAGTGGCATGGAAGCTTAGCTAGCACGCCCCATGGCTCCCGCCGAAGCATTTGAAAGTTTGGTCAAGACGAGCTTGGGGCGGGGCCGACTCCAATCAGTCGGCTTGGCAGGAGACAGACGAAGCTCTGCTTAGGACGCCAAGAGAAGGAAACTGCTGAGGCTCCACGACCGATCGCCCACGGTGCCTCACCAGCTTCGAGAACTACTGTCAGAGTAATGGGCCACGGGTAGGCTAACCCGAGACCCATAACCTTTCAAGACATCGGGGCTGACTGCGCCCCTCAAGACGCCAAGACGGAGGGCCGCCTTCTGGAGGCCGACTGAAGTCGTAGCCGGCTTCCCATGGGCGGCCGAGTCCTGGATACAAGGACGAGTCAAGCCGACTCCCGCTGGGCGACTTTTAGAGAAGTCGGCCTCAGGGAGTCGGCCTGCGACACCTGCGAAGCCTGTGCCCTCGTCAGGGGGATGGGATAGGGAGTGGCTACAGTTTAGCCCATCCCCTCCTTCGGATCGGGCAAGCATGGCCACAGTTCCCCGTACCAGCAGAGATCTCCACGCGGCGCGGCACTGTTGCCACCATTTCCCTGACATCACCCCGCGTGGGCGGAGTCCTATTCCCACGACGGCCTGTCTGTACGACCCAAAGACGATGGGCCCCGCCAGTCAGCGAGAGTCCAGAAGACGGTGAAGAGCCCTACCAGTCCGACCCGATAGAGGTCGGCCCCTAGGAGTCAGCAGGCCCCTTCCTAGGGGCCCACGCGCCATCAACCAGACAAGATGGGGCGTGGCTACAGTAATCGCCCACCAGGCGGCGGGGCTGTAGCCATGACCTCTCGACCAAGCCTGCGTCATTAGAGACGTGGCCACAGTGATCAGCCGCCGGCATGCCCGGAAGCGGCGGGTGCGGCCTGTCGGCCCGCACCCTTCCAGTCGGCGGAACGCACTAGTCGGCGGGACCCAACAGTCGGCGGAGAAGCCGGCACAAGAGAGACTGATGGCCGGGCCCTACCCCGGCCGGATTACCAATGTACCCCTGGGGGTAGGCCTATATAAACCCCCCAGGGCACCCATGCAAAGGGTTCCGAACCTTAGATAGCTAGACCGGATCATAGAGGAAAGGGAAGAGCTATCCTTGCCTTCTCCTACCTCTAGCATAAATCTCGAGGAGCACTTGTGTATTCACTTGAGCCTTAGTGATCATGCGGAGACCCCGTAGAGCAAGAGTAGGGGTGTTATCTCCTAGGAGAGCCCCGAACCTGGGTAAAATACGATGGCGTTTGTGTCTACGCCTCATCCCGCTTCCGGGCACCGGCGACGTTCTACTCGCTCCCACCATGATAAGCCATCCATTGGCATATGTCGCACCCAACCCCCGACAAGTGGAGTAATAGTAGTAGATGCAGGCAGGAGTCGGTCTACTTGTCTCGGACATGATGCCTATATACATGATCATACCTAGATACTCTCATAACTATGCTCAATTCTGTCAATTGCTCAACAGTAATTCGTTCACCCACCGTAAAATACTTATGCTCTTGAGAGAAGCCACTAGTGAAATCTATGGCCCCCAGGTCTATTCTCATCATATTAATCTTCCTACGCTTTATTACTGCTTTTCTTTTTTACTTTGCCTTTTATTTTACTTTGCATCTTTATACCAAAAATACCAAAAATATTATTTATCATCTCTATCAGATCTCACTCTCGTAAGTGACCGTGAAGGGATTGACAACCCCTTATCGCGTTGGTTGCGAGGAGTTATTTGCTTTGTGCAGGTACGAGGGACTCGCGCGTAGCCTCCTACTGGATTGATACCTTGGTTCTCCAAAACTGAGGGAAATACTTACGCTACTCTGCTGCATCATCCTCTCCTCTTCGGGTAAAACCAACGCAAGCTCAAGACGTAGCAAGAAGGATTTCTGGCGCCGTTGCCGGGGAGTCTACGCAAAAGTCAACATACCAAGTACCCATCACAATCCTTTATCTCCCGCATTACATTATTTTCCATTTGCCTCTCGTTTTCCTCTCCCCCATTTCACCCTTGCCATTTTATTCGCCCTTTCTTTTCCATTTGCCTTTTTCTCGTTCACTTTTTGCTCGTGTGTTGGATTGCTTGCTTGTCACTATGGATCAAGATAATACCAAATTGTGTGACTTTACCAATACCAACAATAATGATTTCCTGACCACTCCGATTGCTCCTCTTGCCAATACTGATTCTTGTGAAATCAATGCTGCTTTATTGAATCTTGTTATGAAAGATCAATTCGCTGGCCTTCCTAGTGAAGATGCCGCTACTCATCTAAATAGCTTCGTGGATTTGTGTGATATGCAAAAGAAGAAAGATGTTGACAATGATGTTGTTAAATTGAAGCTATTTCCTTTTTCGCTTAGAGATCGTGTTAAAGCTTGGTTTTCGTCCTTGCCTAAAAATAGTATTGATTCTTGGAACAAGTGCAAAGATGCTTTTATCTCTTAATATTTTCCTCCCGCTAAGATCATCTCTCTTAGAAACGATATTATGAATTTTAAGCAACTTGATCATGAACATGTTGCACAATCTTGGGAGAGGATGAAATTAATGATACGTAATTGCCCTACTCATGGTTTAAATTTGTGGATTATTATACAAAAAAATTTATGCCGGATTGAATTTTGCTTCTAGAAATCTTTTAGATTTGGCCGCGGGAGGCACTTTTATGTAGATCACTTTAGGAGATGCTACTGAGCTCCTAGATAATATTATGGTTACTTATTCTCAATGGCACACTGAAAGATCTACTAATAAAAAAGTGCATGCGATAGAAGAAATTAATGTTTCGAGTGGAAAGATGGATGAACTTATGAAATTATTTTCTAATAAGAGTGTTTCTTCTGATACTAATGATATGCCTTTGTCTACTCTGATTGAGAATAATAATGAATCTATGGATGTGAATTTGTTGGTAGGAATAATTTTGGTAACAACGCGTATAGAGGAAACTTTAATCCTAGGCCTTATCCTAGTAATTCCTCTAATAATTATGGAAATTCCTACAACAATTCTTATGGAAATTTTAATAAGATGCCCTCTGAATTTGAGACTACTGTTAAAGAGTGTATGAATTCTCAAAAGAATTTTAATGCTTTGCTTGAAGAGAAATTGCTTAAAGTTGATGCATTGGCTAGGAACATTGATAGAATTTCTCTAGATTTTGATTCTTTAAAGCTTAGATCTATTCCTCCTAAGCATGTTATCAATGAGTCTCTCAAAGCCATGAGAATTTCCATTGATGAGTGCAAGGAAAGAACCGCTAGGATGCGTGCTATGAAAGATGCCTTTTTAAAGCATGTTCTTCCAATTTCCATGAAAATAAAGATGAAGATCTAAAAGTTAATGATGTGTCCCCTATCAAATCTTTGTTTTGCAATATGAATCTTGATAATGATGAGATTGAATATGATCCACCTTTACCTAGAAGGCGTTCCAAAAATTCGGAGTTTTTAGATCTTGATACTAAAATTGATAAAAGTGGGATTGAAGAAAGTAAAACCCTAGATGTTGCTAAGCCCACTATTTTGGATTTCTTAATTATGAAATTTGCTCTTTAATTGATTGTATTTCCTTGTTGCAATCCGTTCTAAATTCTCCGCATGTTTATAGTCAAAATAAGGCGTTTACCAAATATATCGTTGATGCCTTGATGCAATCTTATGAGGAAAAACTTGAGTTGGAAGTCTCTATCCCTCGAAAACTTTATGATGAGTGGGAACCAACTATTAAAATTAAGATTAAGGATCATGAATTTTATGCTTTATGTGATTTGGGTGCTAGTGTTTCCACTATTCCCAAAACTTTGTGTGATTTGCTAGATTTCCGTGATTTTGATGATTGCTCTCTAAACTTGCACCTTGCGGATTCCACTATTAAGAAACACATGGGAAGAATTAATGATGTTCTTATTGTTGCAAATAGGAATTATGTGCCCGTAGATTTTATCGTTCTTGATATACATTGCAATCCTTCATGTCCTATTATTCTTGGTAGACCTTTCCTTAGAACGATTGGTGCAATTATTGATATGAAGGAAGGGAATATTAGATTCCAATTCCCATTAAAGAAAGGCATGGAACACTTCCCTAGGAAGAAGATAAAATTACTATATGAATCTAGTATGAGAGCCACTTATGGATTGCCTACCAAGGATGGCAATACCTAGATCTATCCTTTCTTTTATGCCTAGCTAGGGGCGTTAAACGATAGCGCTTGTTGGGAGGCAACCCAATTTTATTTTTACTTTTTGTTTATGTTTAGGAATAAATAATCCATCTACCTTATATTTAGATGTGGTTTTATGTTTTAATTAGTGTTTGTGCCAAGTTAAACCTATAGGATCTTCTTGGATGATAGTTATTTTATCTTGCTGTAATTTCCAGAAACTTTCTGTTCATGAAAACAATTGTTAAAAATCACCAGAACGTGATAAAATAGTGATTCCAATTGCTGCTGATCAATAAACAAATTTCCTAGGTCGTTCTATTTTGGCTGAAATTTTGGAGTTCCAGAATTTTGCGTTAGTTACAGATTACTACAGACTGTTCTGTTTTTGACAGATTCTGTTTTTCGTGTGTTATTTGCTTATTTTGATGAATCTATGGCTAGTAAAATAGTTTATAACCCATAGATAAGTTGGAATACATTAGGTTTAACACCAATATAAATAAAGAATGATTTCATTACAGTACCTTGAAGTGGTCTTTTGTTTTCTTTCGCTAACGGAGCTCACGAGATTTCTGTTGAGTTTTGTGTTGTGAAGTTTTCAAGTTTTGGGTGAAACCTTTTGATGGATTATGGAACAAGGAGTGGCAAGAGCCTAAGCTTGGGGATGTCCATGGTACCCCCAAGATAATCTAAGGACACCAAAAAGTCAAAGCTTGGGGATGCCCCCGGAAGGCATCCCCTCTTTCGTCTACTTCCATCAGTAACTTTACTTGGAGCTATATTTTTATTCACCACATGATATGTGTTTTGCTTGGAGCGTCTTGTATTATTTGCGTATTTGCTTGTTAGTTTACCACAATCATCCTTGTTGTACACACCTTTTGAGAGAGCCATACATGAATTGGAATTTGATAGAATACTCTATGTGCTTCACTTATATCTTTTGAGCTATATAGTTTTGCTCTAGTGCTTCACTTATATCTTTTAGAGCACGGTGGTGGATTTTTTTCATAGAAACCTTTGATCTCTCATGCTTCAATTAGATTATTTTGAGAGTCTTAAATAGCACGGTAATTTGCTTAATAATAGTAATATGCTTGGTATTCAAGATTTGTAAAACTTTCTTTTGAGTGCGTTGAATACTAAGAAAAGTTTGATGCTTGATAATTGTTTTGAGATATGGAGGTAGTAATATTGGAGTCATGCTAGTTGAGCAGTTGTGAATTTGAGAAATACTTGTGTTAAAGTTTGTGATTCCCGTAGCATGCACGTATGGTGAACCGTTATGTGATGAAGTCGGAGCATGATTTATTTATTGATTGTCTTCCTTATGAGTGGCGGCCGGGGACGAGCGATGGTATTTTCCTACCAATCTATCCCCCTAGGAGCATGCGCGTAATAATTTGCTTTGATAACTTGTAGATTTTTGCAATAAGTATATGAGTTCTTTATGACTAATGTTGAGTTCATGGATTATACGCACTTTTCTCACCCTTCCACCATTGCTAGCCTCTCTAATACCGCGCACTTTTCGCCGGTATCATACACCCACCATAAACCTTCCTCAAAACATCCACCATACCTACCTATCATGGCATTTCCATAGCCATTCCGAGATATATTGCCATGCAACTTTCCACCCTTCCGTTTATTATGACACGCTCCATCATTGTCATATTGCTTAGCATGATCATGTAGTTGACATCGTATTTGTGGGAAAGCCACCATTCATAATTCTTTCATACATGTCACTCATGAATCATTGCATATCCCGGTACACCGCCGGAGGCATACACATAGTCATATTTTGTTCTAAGTATTGAGTTGTAACTGTTGAGTTGCAAGAAAAATAAAAGTGTGATGATCATCATTTTTAGAGCATTGTCCCAAGTGAGGAAAGGATGATGGAGACTATGATTCCCCCATAAGTCGGGATGAGACTCCAGACGAAAAATAAAAAAAAGAGAAAAGAAAAGAGGCCATAAAAAAGGAGAAAAGGCCCAAATAAAAAAATGAGAGAAAAAGAAAGAAGGGACAATGTTACTATTCTTTTACCACAATTGTGCTTCAAAGTAGCACCATGATTTTCATAATAGAGAGTCTCTCGTTTCGTCACTTTCATATAGTAGTGGGAATTTTTCAATATAGAACTTGGCTTGTATATCCCAATGATGGGCTTCCTCAAATTGCCCTAGGTCTTCGTGAGCGAGCGAGTTGGATGCACACCCACTTAGTTTCTTTTGTTGAGCTTCCATATACTTATAGCTCTAGTGCATCCGTTGCATGGCAATCCCTACTCACTCACATTGATATCTATTTATGGGCATCTCCATAGCCCGTTGATACGCCTAGTTGATGTGAGACTATCTTCTCCTTTTTTTGTCTTCTTCACAACCACCATTCTATTCCACATATAGTGCTATATCCATGGCTCACGCTCATGTATTGCGTGAAGATTGGATTTTTTTTAGAATGTCAAAAGTATGAAATGTTGGGTTCTACGGTAGGGTGCGTTGACTGCAAATTAAAATTTCCTACACGCAGAACATCCAGGAACATGCTACGGGAGATGGATCATAGTTCGTTACCACTAGACGCGCAGTGTCGTGCAGCGGAAGAAGAGTTGGGGCAGCGCGTCCGCGTGGATCATCTCCTCCTCGTTCGATCTCCCTCGAACAGCTGGTCGTCCGATCCCACGTACGAGTTCGCCGGAGCGGCGCAAGTGCACCGCCTCTAACGGTATCCGCGCGTGCAGGAGGAACACCGTGCGGCGGACTGCTAGGTCCGATCACACAGTCGGCAGCGAGTGGAGGTGGCTATTCGCAACACATGCAAACCCTAGTCGCGGCGCCGAAGCGATCAACCGCCTGAGTGTGCCGTACCTCCACTTTATATAGGCGTCCATCGCGGGCTCAACACTTGGGCCTCGCACGAACCCTAAAGCCCAAAGTCTACTCGGTCACGTTCCTAGTCCAGTTCGAATCACATCCGACCAGTGTCCTACGAACCGACCTCGTAGGTTCCTTCCCTTAAGCGCGCGACCCCTTAGGTTCAAGTCGGCTTGGTCATAGTTCGGATCACCTCCGACCTGCACGGTTGGTAGCGGCCTCTAGCAAGGCATGCCGACCACCAAGCAGACTATGAAGCTGGTTAGGCGAACATGTACAACATGTCACACTTCTGTTCCCTTGCCACACGATATATGTTGTCGGGCTCAAGGCGAGACTGTCATCCTTGTGCTAGCCCGACCTCTTTCTCGTTCCAGTGATGCCGACCACAATCCGGAGTAGCGTTTGGTCGGCCCAAAGCAAGTCTGTCACCATCCCGAGTACATGCGTCAGCTCAGGTCTTACGACATAGAACGTATGTTGTACTAGAGACTCACAGATGACATATCGCCGCGTCTCATATTTGGGTCTGTCCAGCTCGGACCTTATCTCGACTCGGATCTGACTATATCGAATCCGACCAGACCTTTCCAAGTCCATATTATCCGGTTAGCATCCAATGCTCCATGGCTAGTGAGACCAAGCCATCGACCGTGTCATATGCCAGTCTAGTCGGCTGCGCGTCCACACAGCCCTTTCGACTAGGGACCTTTTAGGACAGTCATCATACAATGCATAGTCCCACAAACAAGTCACGTACTTGCTGTTACACATCATTGATAATGTCCAAGGACTATCTTTATTCATAAACACATAGGAAATATCATCATACATGATTTCCTCTAGGGCATATCTCCAACAGTCTCCCACTTGCACTAGAGTCAATCACATAGACATCGAATGCCCATAGCTCTAACGTGCCCCTCATGCTTGGGTTGTGGAAGCGGCTTAGTCAACGGATCTGCAACATTTGCATCCGTGTGAATCTTGCATAACTCTACATCACCATTCTTTACGATCTTTCGTATCAGGTGATATTTCCGATCTATGTGTCTGACCTTGTGGTGATTCCTCGGCTCCTTGGCTTGTGCGATGGCACCAGAATTATCACAATAAAGGTCCAACGGTTTCACCGAGGGTGGGAAAATACCAAGATCATCCAGAAAATACCGGATCCAAACACCTTCCTTTGCAGCTTCACAAGCCGCAATGTATTCGGCTTCTATGGTAGAATCGGCCACCGTATCCTGCTTGGAACCCATCCAGTGCACTGCTCCTCCGTTCAGGACGTACACGAATCCGGACTGTGATCGACAATCATCTCTGTCGGTTTGGAAACTAGCATCGACGTAACCCCTTATGATGAGCTCTTCCTCACCTCCATAAACTAGGAACATCTCTTTAGTCCTTTTCAGGTACTTCAAAATAGTCTTTACCGCTGCCCAGTGACTCTCACCTGAGTTGGCCTGGTATCTACTTGTTAGGCTTATTGCAAAAGTAACATCAGGCCTTGTACATATCATGACATACATGATGGATCCGATTGCCGAGGCATAGGGAATCCTACTCATCCTGCTTCGCTCATCAGATGTCGAAGGACTCTGAGTCTCGCTTAGCCTTATACCATGTGAGAGCGGCAAGAACCCTTTCTTCGCCTCACTCATGTTGAACCACTTCAACACTTTATCTATGTACGTGCTCTGGCTTAAGCCGAGCAGGCTCCTCGATCTATCTCTATAGATCTTAATGCCTAAAATATAGACTGCCTCACCAAGGTCTTTCATTGAAAACTTGCCATTCAATGACTCCTTCACCGATTTTAGCATCCAAACATCATTTCCGATCAGTAGTATGTCGTCCACATACAAGATCAAAAACACTATCGAGCTCCCACTTAACTTCTTGTATAAACAAGAGTCCTCTTCGCTTTTGATGAAACCGAGACCCGTGACGACCTCATCAAAACGAATGTTCCAACTCCGAGATTCTTGCTTCAACCCATAAATGGATCTCTTGAGCTTGCATACCTTACTAGTGCTAGTCGGATCGACAAAACCCTAGGGCTGTATCATATACACGTCCTCGGTTAAATTTCCGTGAAGGAAAGCCGTTTTGACATCCATCTGCCATATCTCGTAATCGAAATATGCCGCTATAGCTAGTATGATCCTCACCGATTTCAGCATCGCTACGGGCGAGTAAGTCTCGTCGTAGTCATTTCCTTGAACTTGTCCATAACCTTTAGCGACAAGCCGAGCTTTGTGGATCTGAACATTTCCATCGACATCGGTTTTCTTCTTAAAGACCCATTTGCAACCAATGGCGATTACGCTGGTGGCGGATCAACCAAGTCCTGACTTGATTCTCATCCATGGACTTTAACTCGGATCTCATGGCCTCCAACCATGCCTCGAATCTGGCTCACCATCGCTTCGTGATACGTGGCGGCTCGCCGCTTTCTAGCAACAATACATCGCGACTCTGCGCAATCTTTCCGACCTCCGTGGTTCCGTGCCGCTTCCACTACGGGTTCCCCGACCGACTCGGATGATCTCATCACCAGCCGAGCCGTCCCGAGTGGTCCTCGAATTTCTTCGAGTCGAACCATCCTCCCACCGCCTCCCGACTAAGAAACTCTTTCTCAAGGAAAACCCGTTCGAAGCAACGTAACACTTTGTTCTCTTCCGGTTGTAGAAGCTATATCCCAAGGTTTCTCGGATATCCCACGAATATACATTTATCCGACTTAGGTGTAAGCTTTTCTGACATAAGTCGCTTGACAATTGCTTCACAACCCCAAATATTTAGAAAAGACAAACTGAGTCTTCCGGTCCACATCTCATGTGGTGTCTTGTCTCGGATTTTGATGGTACCCTATTAAGTGTGAAAGCTGCAGTTTCTAGAGCGTATCCCCAAAATGACAAGGGTAAATCCGATTTGTTCATCATAGACCGGACCATGTCCAACAAGGTCCTATTCCTCCGCTCGACACGCCGTTTCTCTGTGGCGTACCCGGAGGTGTGAGCTGAGGTACTATACCTCGACTTTTCAGATGATCATCGAACTCCTGGCTCATGTACTCACCTCCACAATCGGATCGCAGAAGCTTTATAGTCTTGCCGAGCTGATTCTCAACCTCGTTCTAAAACTATTTGAACTTTTCAAAAGTCTCCGACTTGTGCCTCATCAAATAGATATATCCATATCTACTCAAGTCGTCGGTAAAAGTCACGGCATCGATATCCACCTCTGCAGTTGTGCTCATTGGACCACACACATCATCAGATATAAGCTCCAACAGCTCGGACGCCCTCTCGCAACTCTTTGCGAAAGGAGACTTAGTCATCTTGCCGAGCACGCATGATTCACATGTCTCGAACGACCAAGTCGGACGGGTTAGGAGCCCATCATCATGGAGCTTCTTCATGCGTTTCGCACTAATGTGTCCAAGCCAAGGCAATGCCGTAAGTATGTCGGATTTATCTCATTAGGCTTATGCCTCTTGGCATTCACGTTATAGACCGGTTCCGTTCTAGATTCAATATAAATAGCCCATCAACAATGGGTGCATAGCCGTGGAACATACCATTCAAAATATCGAACAACCATTGTCCTTTAAATTGAATTCATAACCTTGACTCATCAAACATGAGGCAGAAATAATGTTCCGACTAAGTGCAGGAATGTAATAACAATTATTCAATTCCATTATGAATCGGAAGGAAGCTGGAGCTGCATCGTGCCGACCTCCAACGCAGCAACTCTTGCTTTGTTGCTGACCCCGATGTCAATCTCCCTTGTGCCACACGCCTAGTTCTTACCAGCCCTGCATCGAGTTGCAAATATGAACAACCGATCCAGTATCAAATACCGAAGAGCTACTAGGTATGTCAGTAAGGTAAATGTCTATAACATATGCAACAAATGTACCTTTGCCTGAAGAAGCATTTCCGGCCTTCTTGCCATGCTCTGCAAGCCACTTGCTACAGTTCCTCTTCCAGTGACCGGTCTCCTTGCAGTGAAAGCAAACGGTCTTCGAGTCCGGTCCAGACTTCAGCGCAGCGGCAGAGGTTACCGTCTCCGTGCCCTTTGCCTTAGACTTTTTCTTGGACCAACTCTCCTTGAACTTAGCCGATTTGTGCACCATCAACACTTGATGCGTGCCTTTCTTAATATCCTGCTCTGCCACTTTGAGCATCCCATGCAATTCAGTGAGCTTCTTATCCATGCCATGCATATGATAGTTCGAGATGAACGTCCCATAGCGGGCGGAAGAGAACCCGTAACAGCATCGAGAGCCAGCTCATCCAAGAGCGGAAGCCCAAACGATCCAAAGCTTGCACATATCCGATCATCTTGATCACATGTGGGCTCGATGGATCACCTTCCTTCAGCTTGCAATCCATCAAGGATCGCCAGACGTTGAACCTTTCGGTCCTAGCACGTGTCGGAAACATGCTCTTGAGACTCTCGATTATATCGTAAGCCTCAACATTTTCAAATGCTGTTGCAAATCGGGCTCCATACAAGCCAAACATCGACACTGATCTCCGTTGATTCATCAACGAAGTTTCGTAGGCATTTTAGCTGTGGCACTATTATTATCAGCAGGTTCCTCTGGAAGTGGATCCTCTAGAACATGTTCCTTTTTATCGTGCTTGAGAACAATTCTCAAATTTCTATACCAGGTGGTAAAGTTTGTTCCATTCAGTTTATCCTTTTCCAGAATTGATTTCAATGCAAAGTTGGGTTGAGCAGGTGGTGCCATTGATCTACAACAGAAAATATGCAATCACTAAGCAATGAGTTTATGTAGAGTAATTCTAGCCTAAACAGAAATACTCCCACTGAAGTTGGCATCCCTCCGCAAACTCTCAGTGATTCAGGATCCGACTAGCGCATGCGAGAGGTGAGCTTCAACATCACTGCTAGCCAACATACCTATCCGGTAAGCAACTCCTTGCTAATCGTATCTCTATACGACTCCTGTCGGTTGGGAAGGTATCTCATACCCCGGCTCCCAACCTTCTTTGCCACAAGGCCCAAAACCATTTTGATAGCCCTGTCAAGTTAACCTGATGTAGTGCATGTCCGTGTCCGACACGAACCCTTCAGTTCAAGGACATCCAGCAGCACCCCAATTTTATGAGCCCACTACTAGACGTACTTGACGTGCGAAGGTGCAACATCGGGGATGGCAATTCACTTGATATTCATGAGGGATCATTCTATCATTCTAACATGCATAGAAACAAAGAAGCACAACAACCACAAATATAACACATATTGTGAAATAGTATGGCTCCTTCATGGACGTTCCTACAGGTCGGCTCCGACTCCGATGACCATCTACGAACTCCAATTTGTTTGTCACGCCGGGACGCCAAGCTGCCAACCTGATCACTATTATCCAACTACTACAACTAGTAATGAATTTACATGGAGTCACAAGTCGACACGCAGGTCGTTATACAATGTAATGGCAGCACTTTGGCTCCTGCCGGCTGACAAACATGACACGCAGGCCACGTATAAATTACACACATGCATCACATACACATGAGCCATACTATTCACATCAAACCTGCAAAACAAAGTTATGCATAGAATCACATTCTACCGGTTTGTGTGTCAGGTACGAAATACACAGCGCCACGCACACGGCTGTCCCGCTAGCCGGTTGGCGGATGACCGACCGGTAGGGGTAGATCGTGTCACGACCTCATCGATCCCGATTGACAGAAAACATAGCCTCAACGATCCCCATGTGCAGTTGATCACATCAACCGTGCACATAGCCGATCTCTTCA
This sequence comes from Aegilops longissima, assembly GCA_021605205.1. Lineage (NCBI taxonomy): Eukaryota > Viridiplantae > Streptophyta > Magnoliopsida > Poales > Poaceae > Aegilops > Aegilops longissima. Next base: position 592,126,287 of record CM038680.1, read on the forward strand.
AGGACAACAGATCTCATCTGCCGCCTCCGCATATCTAATATGCATATGATCTTAATCCAAATCCTATATCAGAGGCTCTGATACCACTGTTGGGTTCTACGGTAGGGTGCGTTGACTGCAAATTAAAATTTCCTACGCGCGGAACATCCAGGAACATAATACGGGAGATGGATCATAGTTCGTTACCACTAGACGCGCAGTGCCGTGCAGCGGAAGAAGAGTTGGGGCAGCACGTCCGCGTGGATCATCTCCTCCTCGTTCGATCTCCCTCAAACAGCCGGTCGTCCGATCCCACGTACGAGTTCGCCGGAGCGGCACAAGTGCACCGCCTCTAACGGTATCCGCGCGTGCAGGAGGAACACCATGCAGCGGACTGCTAGGTCCGACCACACAGTCGGCGGCGAGTGGAGGTGGCTATTCGCAACACATGCAAACCCTAGTCACGGCGCCGAAGCGATCAATCGCTTGAGTGTGCCGCACCTCCACTTTATATTGGCGTCCGTCGTGGGCTCAACACTTGGGCCTCGCACGGACCCTAAAGCCCAAAGTCTACTCGGTCACGTTCCTAGTCCAGCTCAGATCACATCCGACCAGTGTCCTATGAACCGACCTCGTAGGTTCCTTCCCTGCTGCCAATTCTAAGGTTCAAGTCGGCTTGGTCACAGTTCGGATCACCTCCGACCTGCACGGTTGGTAGCGGCCTCTAGCAAGGCGTGCCGACCACCAAGCAGACTATGAAGCTGGTTAGGCGAACCTGTACAACATGTCACACTTCTGTTCCCTTTGCCACACGATATATGTTGTCGGGCTCAAGGCGAGACTGTCATCCTTGTGCTAGCCCGACCTCTTTCTCGTTCCAGTGATGCCGACCACAATCCAGATTATCTCATAATCCTTGTCGCATGGCCATGCTGTTCCTGGTCGGATCACACTAGGGGCCCATAGTATATCTCTCCTGATCGGAGGGGCAAATCCCATCTTGCTCAACGATGTCTCGCAGCATGGGACTGGACAAACCCAAAACCTACCTTTGTAACTACCCAGTCACGGAGTAGCGTTTGGTCGGCCCAAAGCAAGTCTGTCACCATCCCGAGTACATGCGTCAGCTCAGGTCTTAGGACATAGAACGTATGTTGTACTAGAGAATCACAGATGACATATCGCTGTGTCTCATATTTGGGTCTGTCCAACTCGGACCTTATCTCGACTCGGATCCGACTACATCGAATCCGACCAGACCTTTCCAAGTCCATATTTTCCGGTTAGCATCCAATTCTCCATGGCTAGTGAGACCAAGCCATCGACCGTGTCATATGCCAGTCTAGTCGGCTGCGCGTCCACACAGCCCTTTCGACTAGGGACCTTTTAGGACAGTCATCATACAATGCATAGTCCCACAAACAAGTCACATACTTGCTGATACACATCATTGATAATGTCCAAGGACTATCTTTATTCATAAACGCATAGGAAATATCATCGTAGATGATTGCCTCTAGGGCATATCTCCAACATGAAACAATTGCTTGGCTTGTCATCGGGGTTGTGCATGATTTAAATACTTTGTGTGGTGAAGATAGAGCATAGCCAGACTATATGATTTTGTAGGGATAACTTTCTTTAGCCATGATATTTTGAGAAGACATGATTGCTTTGTTAGTATGCTTGAAATATTATTATTTTTATGTCAGTATTAAACTTTTGTCTTGAATCTTATGGATCTGAATATTCATACCACAATTAAGAAGAATTACATTGAAATTATGCCAAGTAGCATTCCACATCAAACATTATCTTATTTATCATTTACCTACTCGAGGACGAGCAGGAATTAAGCTTGGGATGCTTGATACGTCTCCAACGTATCTATAAATTTTGATTGCTCCGTGCTATATTATCTACTGTTTTGGAGCATATTGGGCTTTATTTTCCACTTTTATATTACTTTTGGGACTAACCGATTAACCGGAGGTCCATCCCAGATTTGCTGTTTTTGCCTATTTCAGTGTTTCGAAGAAACGAAATATCAAACGGAGGCCAAACGGAATGAAACATTTGGGAACGTGATTTTCTCATCAGATATGATCCAGGAGACTTGGAGCCTCGGTCAAGAAAGGAGGGAGGCGGCCACGAGGGTGGAGGGTGCCCCTCCCTAGGGCGCGCCCCCTGCCTCGTGGGCCCCCTGAAGCTCCACCGACGTACTCCTTCCTCCTATATATACCTACGTACCCCCAACAGATCACATACGGAGCCAAAAACCTAATTCCACCGCCGCAACTTCCTGTATCCACGAGATCCCATCTTGGGGCCTGTTCTGGAGCTCCACCGGAAGGGGAATCCACCACGGAGGGCTTCTACATCATCATCATAGCCTCTCCGATGAAGTGTGAGTAGTTTACTTCAGACCTTAGGGTCCATAGTTAGTAGCTAGATGGATTCTTCTCGCTTTTTGGATCTCAATACAATGTTCTCCCCCTCTCTCGTGGAGATCTATTCGATGTAATCTTCTTTTTGCGGTGTGTTTGTTGAGACCAATGAATTGTGGGTTTATGATCAAGATTATCTATGAGCAATATTTGAATCTTCTCTGAATTCTTTTATGTATGATTGGTTATCTTTGCAAGTCTCTTCGAATTATCCGTTTGGTTTGGCCAACTAGATTGGTAGTTCTTGCAATGGGAGAAGTGCTTAGCTTTGGGTTCAATCCTGCGGTGTCCTTTCCCAGTGAGAGTAGGGGCAGCAAGGCACGTATTGTATTGTTGCCATCGAGGATAACAAGATGGGGTTTTTTATCATATTGCATGAATTTATCCCTCTACATCATGTCATCTTGCTTAATGTGTTACTCTGTCTTCGTTAACTTAATACTCTAGATGCATGCTGGATAGCGGTCGATGAGTGGAGTAATAGTAGTAGATGCAGGCAGGAGTCGCTCTACTTGTCTCAGACGTGATGCCTATATACATGATCATACCTAGATACTCGCATAACTATGCTCAATTCTGTCAATTGCTCAACAGTAATTCGTTCACCCACCGTAAAATACTTATGCTCTTGAGAGAAGCCACTAGTGAAATCTATGGCCCCCGGGTCTATTCTCATCATATTAATCTTCCTATGCTTTATTATTTCTTTTCTTTTTTACTCTGCCTTTTATTTTACTTTGCATCTTTATACCTAAAATACCAAAATTATTATTTATCATCTCTATCAGATCTCACTCTCGTAAGTGACCGTGAATGGATTGACAACCCCTTATCGCGTTGGTTGCGAGGAGTTATTTGCTTTGTGCCGGTACGAGGGACTCGTGCGTAGCCTCCTACTGGATTGATACCTTGGTTCTCAAAAACTGAGGGAAATACTTACGCTACTCTGCTGCATCATCCTCTCCTCTTCGGGGAAAACCAACGCAAGCTCAAGACGTAGCAGGTTACAGTTGGACTCTGAGCAGTATTGTGTTTAGATAGGATATGGTTGTTGGAAATATGCCCTAGAGGCAATAATAAATTAGTTATTATTATATTTCCTTGTTCATGATAATCGTTTATTATCCATGCTATAATTGTATTGATAGGAAACTCAGATACATGTGTGGGTACATAGACAACACCATGTCCCAAGTAAGCCTCTAGTTGACTAGCTCATTGATCAATAGATGGTTACAGTTTCCTGACCATGGACATTGGATGTCGTTGATAACGGGATCACATCATTAGCAGAATGATGTGATGGACAAGACCCAATCCTAAGCCTAGCACAAAGGTTGTGTAGTTCGTATGCTAAAGCTTTTCTAATGTCAAGTATCTTTTCCTTAGACCATGAGATTGTGCAACTCCCGGATGCCGTAGGAATGCTTTGGGTGTACCAAACGTCACAACGTAATCGGGTGGCTATAAAGGTGCACTACAGGTATCTCCGAAAGTGTCATTGGGTTGGCACGAATCAAGACTGGATTTGTCACTCCGTGTGACGGAGAGGTATCTCTGGGCCCACTCGGTAGGACATCATCATAATGTGCACAATGTGACCAAGGGGTTGATCATGGGATGATGTGTTACGGAACGAGTAAAGAGACTTGCCGGTAACAAGATTGAACAACGTATCGACATACCGACAATCGAATCTCGGGCAAGTACAATATCGCTAGACAAAGGGAATTGTATACGGGATTGATTGAGTCCTTGACATCGTGGTTCATCCGATGAGATCATCGTGGAACATGTGGGAGTCAACATGGGTATCCAGATCCCGCTTTTGGTTATTGACCGGAGAACGTCTCGATCATGTCTGCATGGTTCCCGAACCCGTAGGGTCTACACACTTAAGGTTCGATGACGCTAGGGTTATAAAGGAAGTTTGTATGTGGTTACCGAATGTTGTTCGGAGTCCCGGATGAGATCCCGGATGTCACGAGGAGTTCCGAAATAGTCCGGAGGTAAAGATTTATATATGGGAAGTCCTGTTTTGGTCACCGGAAAAGTTTCGGGTTTTATCGGTAATGTCTGGGACCACCGGAGGGTCCTGGGGTCCACTAAGTGGGGCCACCATCCCCGGAGGGATGCATGGGCCAAGTGTGGGAGGGGGCCAGCCCCAGGTGGGCTGGTGCGCCCCCCCCCCCACAAGGGCCCAAGGCGCCTAGGGTTTGGGGAGGGGGCGCCCCACCTAGCTTGGGGGGCAAGTTTCCCCCTCTTCCCCCCTTGGCCGCACCCTAGATGGGTTTTGGGGGCAGCCGCACCCCTTGGGGTGGGAACCCTAGGGGAGGCGCAGCCCCCTCCCTCTCCCCTATATATAGTTGAGGTATTTGGGGCTACAGACAGATGAGTTTCACCTCTCCCTGGCGCAGCCCTACCTCTCACCTTCCTCCTCTCCCGCGGTGCTTGGCGAAGCCCTGCAGGATTGCCACGCTCCTCCACCACCACCACGCCGTTGTGCTGCGGCTGGACAGAGTCTTGCTCAACCTCTCCCTCTCTCCTTGCTGGATCAAGGCGTGGGAGACGTCACCGGGCTGTACGTGTGTTGAACGCGGAGGTGTCGTCCGTTCGGCACTAGGATCTCCGGTGATTTGGATCACGACGAGTACGACTCCTTCAACCCCGTTCTCTTGAACGCTTCCGCTTAGCGATCTACAAGGGTATGTAGATGCACTCTCCTTCTCTCGTTGCTAGTTTCTCCTTATACAGATCTTGGTGACACGTAGGAAAATTTTGAATTTCTGCTACGTTCCACAACAGTGGCATCATGAGCTAGGTCTATTGCGTAGATTCTTTGCACGAGTAGAATACAAAGTAGTTGTGGGCGTTGATTTTGTTCAATATGCTTACCGTTACTAGTCCAATCTTGTTTCGACGGTATTGTGGGATGAAGCGGCCGGACCGACCTTACACGACACTTACGTGACACGAGTTCCACGGTGACATGCACTTGGTGCATAAGGTGGCTAGCGGGTGCCGCCTCCCACTTTATTCGAACGGATTCGATGAAAAGGGTCCTTATGAAGGGTAAATAGCAATTGGCATATCACGTTGTGGTTTTGCGTAGGTAAGAAACATTCTTGCTAGAAACCCATAGCAGCCACGTAAAACATGCAAACAACAATTAGAGGACATCTAACTTGTTTTTGCAGGGAATGCTATGTGATGTGATATGGCCAAGAAGAATGTGACGAATGATATGTGATGTATGAGATTGATCATGTTCTTGTAATAGGAATCACGACCTGCATGTCGATGAGTATGACAACCGGCAGGAGCCATAGGAGTTGTCTTTAATTTATTGTATGACCTGCGTGTCATTGAACAAACACCATGTAATTACTTTACTTTATTGCTAACCGGTGGCCATAGTAGTAGAAGTAATAAGTTGGCGAGACAACTTCATGGAGACACGATGATGGAGATCATGATGATGGAGATCATGGTGTCATGCCGGTGACGATGATGATCATGGAGCCCCGAAGATGGAGATCAAAAGGAGCAAAATGATATTGGCCATATCATGTCACTATTTGATTGCATGTGATGTTTCTCATGTTTATGCATCTTATTTGCTTAGAACGACGGTAGTAAATAAGATGATCCTCATTAAAATTTCAAGAAAGTGTTCCCCTAACTGTGCACCGTTATGCGAAAGTTCGTCGCTTCAAGCACCACGTGATGATCGGGTGTGATAGATTCTTATGTTCACATAAAACGGGTGTAAGCCAGATTTACACACGCGAAACACTTAGGTTAACTTGACGAGCCTAGCATGTACAGACATGGCCTCGGAACACAAGAGACCGAAAGGTCGAGCATGAGTCGTATGGAGGATACGATCAACATGAAGATGTTCACCGATGATGACTAGTCCGTCTCACGTGATGATCGGACACGACCTAGTTGACTCGGATCATGTAATCACTTAGATGACTAGAGGGATGTCTATCTGAGTGGGAGTTCATGAGATGAACTTATTTATCCTGAACATAGTCAAAAGATCTTTGCAAATTATGTCGTAAGCTCGCGCTTTAGTTCCACTGTTTAGATATGTTCCTAGAGAAAATATAGTTGAAAGTTGACAATAGCGATTATGCGGATAGAAGAAAGCTTATGTCCTAAATGCACCGCTCAGTGTGCTGAACCCAAAACGTCGTCTGTGGATGTTGCGAACATCGGACATAAACGTTTTGATAACTACATGATAGTTCAGTTAAACGGTTTAGAGTTGAGGCACCAAAGACATTTTTCGAAACGTCGCGGAACATATGAGATGTTTCGAGGGCTGAAATTGGGATTTCAAGCTCGTGCCCACGTCAAGAGGTATAAGACCTCCGACGATTTTCTTAGCCTGCAAACTAAGGGAGAAAAGCTCAATCGTTGAGCTTGTGCTCAGATTGTCTGAGTGCAACAATCACTTGAATCGAGTGGGAGTTGATCTTCCTGATCAGATAGTGATGTTTCTCCAAAGTCTTTGCCACCAAGCTGCTAGAGCTTCGTGATCAACTATAACATACCAGGGATAGATGATCCTTGAAATACTCACGATGTTTGACACCGCGAAAGTAGAAGTCAAGAAGGAGCATCAATTGTTGATGGTTAATGAAACCACTTGTTTCAAGAAGGGCAAGGGCAAGAAGGGATACTTCATGAAACGGCAAATCAGTTGCTGCTCTAGTGAAGAAACCCAAGGTTAAACCCAAACCCGAGACTAAGTGCTTCTGTAATAAGGGGAACAGCCACTGGAGCAGAATTACCCTAGATACTTGGTAGATGAGAAGGCTGGCGAGGTCGATAGAAGTATATTGGATATACATTATGTTAATGTGTACTTTACTAGTACTCCTAGTAGCACCAGGGTATTAGGTACCAGTTCGGTTGCTAAGTGTTAGTAACTCGAAATAAAAGGCTACGGAATAAACGGAGACTAGCTAAAGGTGAGCTGACGATATGTGTTGGAAGTGTTTCCAAGTTTGATGTGATCAAACATCGCACGCTCCCTCTACCATCAAGATTAGTATTAAACCAGAATAATTGTCATTTGGTGTTTGCGTTGAGCATAGACATGATTGGATTATGTCTATCGCAATACAATTATTCATTTAAGGAGAATAATGGTTACTCTATTTGTTTGAATAATACCTTCAATGGTCTTGAACCTAAAGGAATGGTTTATTGAATCTCGATCGTAGTGATACACATTTTCATGCCAAAAGATATAAGATAGTAATGATAGTACCACTTACTTGTGGCACTGCCATGTAAGTCATATTGGTGTAAAACGCATGAAGAAGCTCCATGTTGATGGATCTTTGGACTCACTCGTTTTTGAAAAGTTTGAGACATGCGAACCATTTCTATTGGTGTATACGCATGAAGAAACTCCATGCAGATGGATCGTTTGGACTCACTTGATTTTGAATCACTTGAGATATGCAAATCATACCACATAGGCAAGATGACTGAAAAGCCTCGTTTTCAGTAAGATGGAACAAGATAGCAACTTGTTGGAAGTAACACATTTTGATGTGTGCAGTCCAATGAGTGCTTGAGGCGCTTGATGAATATCGTTATGTTCTTACTTCACAGATGATTCGAGTAGATGTTGAGTATATTTACTTGATGAAACACAAGTCTGAATTATTGAATGGTTCAAGTAATTTCAGAGTGAAGTTAAAGATCATCGTGACAAGAGGATAAAATGTCTATGATATGATCATAGAGATGAGTATCTGAGTTACGAGTTTTGGCACGCAATTAAGACACTGTGGAAATTGTTTCACAATTAATACCGCCTGGAACACCATAGTGTGATGGTGTGTCCGAACATCATAGTTGCACCCTATTGGATATGGTGCGTACCATGATGTCTCTTATCGAATTACCACTATCGTTCATGGGTTAGGCATTAGAGACAACCACATTCACTTTAATAGGGCACCACATAATTCCGTTGAGATGACACCGTGAGAAATATGGTTTAGAGAAACCTAAGCTGTCGTTTCTTGAAAGTTTGGGGCTGCGACACTTATGTGAAAAAGTTTCATCGTGATAAGCTCGAACCCAAAACGGATAAATGCATCTTCATAGGATACCCAAAATGGTTGGGTATACCTCCTAATTCAGATCCGTCCTTTCTCGAGGAAAAGTTTCTCTCGAAAGAATTGAGTTGGAGGATGGTGGAGACTTGATGAGGTTATTGAACCGTCACTTCAACAAGTGTGTAGCAGGGAACAGGAAGTTGTTCCTGTGGCGCCTACACCAATTGAAGTAGAAGCTTATGATAGTGATCATGAAGTTTTGGATCAAGTCACTACCGTACCTCGTAGGGGACAAGGATGCGTACTACTTCAGAGTGGTACAGTAATCCTGTCTTGAAGGTCATGTTGCTAGACAACAATGAACCTACGAGCTATGGAGAAGCGATGGTGGGCCCGGATTCCGACGAATGGCTCGAGGCCATAACATCCGAGAGAGGATCCAGGACTTTGGTGGACTTGCCCGATGATCGGCAAGCCATTGAGATAAATGGATCTTTAAGAAGAAGACGGACGTGGACGGTAATGTCACCGTATATGAAGCTCGACTTGTGGCGAAGAGTTTTTCACAAGTTCAAGGAGGTGACTACGATGAGATTTTCTCATCCGTAGCGATGCTTAAGTCCGTTGGAACCATGTTAGCATTAGCTGTATTTATGAAATCTGGCAGATGGATGTCAAAACCAGTTTCCTTACCAGTTTTCGTAAGGAAAGGTTGTATATGATACAATTAGAAAGGTTTTGTCGATCCAAAGGATGCTAAAAGGTATGCTGGCTCCAGCGATCCTTCTAAGGACAGGAGTAAGCATCTCGGAGTTGGAATGTGCGCTTTTATGAGATGATCAAAGATTTTGGGTTTATACAAAGTTTATGAGAAACTTGTATTTCCAAAGAAGTGAGTTGGAGCACTATAGAATTTCTGATGAGTATATGTTGTTGACATATTGTTGATCAGAAATGATGTAGAATTTCTGGAAAGCATATAGGGTTGTTTGAAAAGTGTTTTTCAATGGAAAACCTGGATTAGGCTACTTGAACAATAAGCATCAAGATCTATAAGATGTATCAAAATGTTTAATAATACTTTCAAATGAGCACATACCTTAACATAATCTTGAAGGTGTTCAAGATGGATCAGTCAAAGAAGGAGTTCTTGCCTGAGTTGTAAGGTATGAAGTTAAGAGTTAAAGCTCGACCACGGCAGAAAAGAGAGAAAGGATGAAGGTCGTCCCCTATGCCTTAGACGTAGGCTCTAAAGATGCTATGCTGTGTACCGCACCGATGTGTGCCTTGCTACATATCCGCAAGAGGGTACAAAGGTGATCAAGGAGTGGATCACCAGATAGCGGTCAAAATTATCCTTAGAGGAATAAGGATATGTTTCTCGATTATGGAGGTGATAAAGAGTTCGCGTAAAGGGTTACGCCGATGCAAGCTTTAACACCTATCCGAATAACTCGAGCAGCAAACCGGATACGATAGTGGAGCAACCATTTGGAATAGCTCCAAGTGGAGCGTGGAAGCAGCATTTACAATATGACCTAGAGATTTGTGAAGTACATACGGATCTGAATGTTGCAGACCCGTTGACTAAAACCTCTCTTACAAGCAAAACATGATCAAACCCCAGAACTCATTGAGTCTTAATCACATGATGATGTGAACTAGTTTAGTGAAACTAGTGAACTCTTTGGATGTTGGTCACATGGTGATGTGACCTGTGAGTGTTAATCACATGGCGATGTGAACTAGATTATTGACTCCAGTGCAAGTGGGAGACTGTTGGATATATGCCCTAGAGGCAATAATAAATTAGTTATTATTATATTTCCTTGTTCATGATAATCGTTTGTTATCCATGCTATAATTGTATTGATAGGAAACTCAGATACATGTGTGGGTACATAGACAACACCATGTCCCTAGTAAGCCTCTAGTTGACTAGCTCTTTGATCAATAGATGGTTACAGGTTCTTGACCATGGACATTGGATGTCGTTGATAACGGGATCACATCATTAGGAGAATGATGTGATGGATAAGGCCCAATCCTAAGCCTAGCACAAAGATCATGTAGTTCGTATGCTAAAGCTTTTCTAATGTCAAGTATCTTTTCCTTACACCATGAGATTGTGCAACTCCCGGATGCCGTAGGAATGCTTTGAGTGTACCAAACGTCACAACGTAACTGGGTGGCTATAAAGGTGCACTACAGGTATCTCCGAAAGTGTCTGCGGTTGGTACGAATCAAGATCGGATTTGTCACTCCGTGTGACGGAGAGGTATCTCTGGGCCCACTCGGTAGGACATTATCATAATGTGCACAATGTGACCAAGGGTCGATCACGGGATGATGTGTTACGAACGAGTAAAGAGACTTGCCGTAACAGATTGAACAACGATCGGCATACGACGATCGAATCTCGGGCAAGTACAATACCGCTAGACAAAGGGAATTGTATACGGGATTGATTGAGTCCTTGACATCGTGGTTCATCCGATGAGATCATCGTGGAACATGTGGGAGTCAACATGGGTATCCAGATCCCGCTTTTGGTTATTGACCGGAGAACGTCTCGGTCATGTCTGCATGGTTCCCGAACCCGTAGGGTCTACACACTTAAGGTTCGATGACGCTAGGGTTATAAAGGAAGTTTGTATGTGGTTACCAAATGTTGTTCGGAGTCCCAGATGAGATCCTGGACGTCACGAGGAGTTCCGGAATAGTCCGGAGGTAAAGATTTATATATGGGAAGTCCTGTTTTGGTCACCGGAAAAGTTTTGGGTTTTATCGGTAATGTACCGGGACCACCGGGAGGGTCCCGGGGGTCCACCAAGTGGGGCCACCATCCCCGGAGGGCTGCATGGGCCAAGTGTGGGAGGGGGCTAGCCCCAGGTGGGCTGGTGCGCCCCCCACAAGGGCCCAAGGCGCCTAGGTTTTGGGGAGGGGGCGCCCCACCTAGCTTGGGGGGCAAGTTTCCTCCTCTCCTCCCCTTGGTCGCACCCTAGATGGGTTTTGGGGGCAGCCGCACCCCTTGGGGTGGGAATCCTAGGGGAGGCGCAGCCCCCTCCCTCTCCCCTATATATAGTTGAGGTATTTGGGGCTGCAGACAGATGAGTTTCACCTCTCCCTGGCGCAGCCCTACCTCTCACCTTCCTCCTCTCCCGCGGTGCTTGGCGAAGCCCTGCAGGATTGCCATGCTCCTCCACCACCACCACGCCGTTGTGCTGCTGCTGGACGGAGTCTTCCTCAACCTCTCCCTCTCTCCTTGCTTGATCAAGGCGTGGGAGACGTCACCGGGCTGTACGTGTGTTGAACGCGGAGGTGCCGTCCGTTCGGCACTAGGATCTCCGGTGATTTGGATCATGACGAGTACGACTCCTTCAACCCCGTTCTCTTGAACGCTTCCGCTTAGCTATCTACAAGGGTATGTAGATGCACTCTCCTTCTCTCGTTGCTAGTTTCTCCTTAGATAGATCTTGGTGACACGTAGGAAAATTTTGAATTTCTGCTACGTTCCCCAACAATGGTGTCGTGTCCTAATAGAACACTTGTATCCTAGGCCTCTCATATATACTGGGGGTAAACACAAGATGTAACCTATGTCACCATAATAGCACAGGAACAGAGGGGAAGCCGGCGGCGTCTGCCGGCGTCCAGGGTGACCGGGCGCGATATTGTAGCGGTGTCATGGAGAGGAGCGCCCATAGCGAGGCCCCAGGGATGTAGCCATATCGGTGAACATCGTTAGCAAATCTCGGTGTCGTGCTCGTATGATTGCTTGGTTCTCGGATGATCGACTATTTGTCTCGGATTTATTTTAACAAGTGGTATCAGAGTAAAGTTCGAAGAGGCCGTTGATGTTGATTTAGAGGAAGGGTTGAATCGAGATGAGATTGCCACTGGTTGCGGCGGTGGTTCTCGACGAGATCATAAGAGGAATCAGAAGCGGCTGGCTAGTTGATCGGAAGCATTGCCTAGTGACCAGAGTCGAGATTGAAAAAAGCAATCAGAAGCGGACTCGGTGAGATTGGATCAGCGGTAGGTTTGTGTGTGCGCATTGCGGCAACAGGGACGTGTGGCGATCGGTCGCCGCATCGATCGGCAAACGTAGACTGTGGGAAGGAGCAACAACATAGATGGGGCCGTGTAGACATTGAGGACGACATGTCGTGGACTGTGTGTGGGTGTTGTTCTGGTGTTTGCGGGAGGTGTGTTGTGATAAAAAAATCCTGTTGCAACGAACTGGCACATGTGCTAGTACAGAAAAAAGAGGCATTGGGAGTCGTGGAGTCATGCACTTGGTGCGGCTATAGGAGCTACCATGGAAGTGATCTTTCTTTGAGGATTGCTAATTGCACACGGTGTTTTGCTGGGAGGTGGGCAGGTTGGAAACATGCACATGAGTCTCGAAGGAGTCTGAAGTATATGTGTGTGTGTGTGAATCACGTTCTACAAGTCGTCGAGCAATGCACGTGGTGTGCTGGGCTAACACGATGCGAGGTGGAATGTGGTTATAGTCGATAAGTTTGACTGGGTCATATTGGACAGTCTAACGGATCGACGCGAGTCGTTTGGTACAAAAAATAGTGGTGGGGTCGATGATGACGGCATAGGTGCGTGATGCTGATGGTGACCGACTTTTGGGCGTGGCAGCATGCGGCACAGGCCTGAGGGCTTGTGTGGCTCGACAATACTATGGCAAGGGTTTGATTCAAGACGGTGCACATGAGAGCTCGGAGTCAACGGGGCGCGGGATGGACTGATCATCTACCATGGAGTCAATGTTGAAGGTGGACCTAGATTGAGGGGCTACGGTGGAAGGATCCAGAGAATCAAAGCCTATTTCAGTGGAAAAAATACGAGTGACACGTAGTTCGAACTAGAGCCAATGGTCTGATGGAAACGTGAAATTCGTCATCGGTTGGCGATGATCGATGGTACCCTGCAATGGGGGTTGAGTAGTGTGGGTTCGCGACCCTTGAGGCTCGACCAGGACAGCGGAGGCACGACGCGGTAATAGCGGCGAGACGTGTGTCCTGCACAGGACATGGAGACGGACCAGGGCTCTGGTGATCATACATGTGGTGAGACAACTGTGAATTTGACTCGGGATGACTACAAGCAATAGTGAAATTCCTTCAAGTTTCAGAAAAACGGTTAATAAAGGAGCGGTGATGTTGAGTTCAGGTAACTCTTATGTGTGACACCCAATATGTGAGTTGTTCACTTTCACGCAGGTCAGTGATCGGTGTGTGATGGCGTTGAACGAATATGCTAAATGTTGGGAGCTCAAACTAGAGTAAAGAGGAATAAATTTTACTCCATGTTGACTGTGATCAAGAAACGAAGGGGCTACAAGTTGCAGGTGGAGTCATATGGAGTCTTTGGAGTAGCAGCGGTACTGATGGGACAAACTCAAGTCCAATGTACATGGAGGTTTGACGCATGGACAAATTCAAGGTGGTGAAGAATATTCACCAAGGTGGAGTTTGTTAGAGTTGTGTCAAATATTGTGTACAAGGTAGGTTATAGTTGGACTCTGAGTAGTATTGTCTTTAGATAGGATATGGTGTCGTGTCCTAATAGGACACTTGTATCCTAGGCCTCTCACATATACTGGGGGTAAACACACGATGTAACCTATGCCAACATAATATCACATGAACACAGGGGGAGCCGACGGCGTGTGCCAGTGTCCAGGGCGACCAGGTGCGGTATTGTAGCAGTGTAATGGGGAGGGGCGCCCATAGCCATATCGCTGTCGTGCTCGTGTGATTTCTTGGTGCTCAGATGATCCACTACGCGCCTCGATTACTATAACATTCTATAGGCGGGGCAGGTCGGTTCCGTGAGCTCCCGAAGATAGACACAACGGCGCTCGCCATTACTGAGGTAGAGACGGTGGTTGAGGACGGTGGTCGTGGTCGGCGGGGTCGGTGAGCACGCACTACTAGGGAAAAGCCTAGCAGCAGCGCGGGTTTTGGGCCTATTAGTAGCGCGGGGGCCGGCGCTACTAATAAGGCGCTACAGCTAACGTATAGCAGTAGCGTGGGTGCCACCCGCGCTACTACTACGTCCGTTAGTAGTAGCGTGGGTAAAAACCCGCGCTACTACTAATCTCTAATCTCTGATTTTTTTGTGAATTTTTTCGAAAAAAAATCGATTTTCCCCCTAATTTTCAAATTTCTGAATTATTTTAACCTCCAATCTCTAATCACCCCTTATCGCTGCTCAATTTAATCTATAATCTCTAATCACCCCTCATCATTCCAAATCATCTAACTTCCCGGACGGTCACCCATCCTCTCACTACTCCAGCCTGAGCACGCTTAACTTCCGGGTTCTATTCTAACTCGTTTCAAAGTCTGCACTTGTTGTTTTCCTGACAATAGTAAGATGTCAATCCTATTAACCTCAGGAATTTAGCTTGAGCATGAAGTCACACATTTCACTGTTTGAGTTTGAAACTATTGTTCTAAAAAATAACACTAATATTTAGTAACACTAATATTTCTTGAATAATTAGTTTGACCATTTTTTGACCACAGTTTGACCAGATTTGACCAAAATTCAAAAAAACTGAAATAATTATTTACTAACACTAATATTCTTGAATAATTAGTTTGACCATAGTTTGACCAGATTTAACAAAAATAAAAAAAACTGAAATTCGATGAATTTTTTTGCCTCCAGATCTTAAATTTGGATGTAACTTTTCGAGTAGATGATTTTTCATATAAAAAACTTTTTCATCCGAGTTAGTATGCAAAAGTTATGCCCATTTTTATAAATTCTCGAGAGATTTTGCAAATAAAGTCGAAATTCATATTTGCAAGTTTTCCCAACAACTAGACCACATATCACATGGGAAACTTATTTTCTTTTATTTTTTGACATTTTCATCATTTCCTTTTACTTTTTTTAAACTGAAAAGGTGATCCACGGGGGTGGGGGTAGAGTTTGAAAATGGGACCTTTAGTACTGGTTGGTGGCTCAAAGCGGGACTACAGGTCTAACCTTTATTACTAATATTGAGTAACACTAATAGTCTTGAGTAATTATTTAGTAACACTAATACTTCTTGAATAAGTAGTTTCACCACAGTTTGACCAGATTTGACCAAAATAAAAAAAACTGAAATTTGAGCATAACTTTTTTTCCTTTTAGAATTTGAGGATGCTAAAAATTTGCAAACAGGCCATAGGCCACCAAAATTGGATGCGGATTTTCGTCCTGAACATTTTAATATATTATACGTTTTTTCTGACATCGTATGCAAAAGTTATAACTGTTTTACATTTTCCCTACACTTTTTGCAAAACATGTCGAAATTTAAGTTTTTAAATTTCCCTAAGTAGTACATGTAGTAACATAACTACATCTCGAAGGATTTTAATTTTTGAAGTTTGTATCATTTTCTTTTGCTTTTTACAAAACTGAAAAGGCGATCCACGGGGGGTAGAGTTTAAAAAACCCAGTATTTAGTAGTAGCGCGGGTTTTTAGTTGAGACCGATTAGTAGTAGCGCGGGTTTTTAGTTGAGACCGATTAGTAGTAGCGAGGGGTAAAAACCCGCGCTACTAATATCAACTTAGTAGTAGCGCGGGTTTATAACCATCGCTACTACTATGGCATGGTCCAGGGGCACGGTAGAGACCAATTAGTAGTAGCGAGGGTTAAAAACCAACGCTACTGCTATCAACTTAGTAGTAGCGAGGGTTAAAAGCCCGCGCTACTACTATGGCATGTCCCGGGGGGCACGGTAGAGACCGCTTAGTAGTAGCGAGGGTTAAAAACCCGTGCTACTGCTATCAACTTAGTAGTAGCGAGGTTTAAAAACCTGCGCTACTAGTAAGTAGTAGTAGCGAGGGTTTTTAACCTTCGCTACTAGTAAGCGTCTGTGTATAAGCTTTTCCCTAGTAGTGACGGTGGCGGCCCGTAGTACTGGTTGAGTGTGCTGGTTGGCTCAAACGCGTGCCAGGTGGCTTGGGTGGTGCCATCCCCGACTTGACTGCTGCAGCGGCCATTGATGGCTTCCCGTGGTCGGTGGCGAGGCCGGTGGTCAACGGTGGGTCGACAGAGAGGCTACATGGCGGTGGAGTAAGGCCCCGACACGACGGCGTGTTGGTTGGTGTTGGACAGCGTCTAGTCTATGCTAGAGGCCAAGGGAAGGTGTGTACAGGTGCAAGGATGATTTGGCCATCCCTGAAGAGGATCAGGACGTGTGGGGCAAGCAGTTGGGCAGCGACAGGGCTCGGGCGTTCGTGACTGCTATTCCGGTACCCTGCTTGCGCTCTGGACACGCACACCATGTGCTCGACTTAATGCGAGGACATCCTAGGCTGATCCATTTAAGAATTTTTTTGGCAGGGTGATGCTTCTGGTAATAATAGAGATGGTGGACAAGTTAGTTAAGCAGGATCGGCTACTTACACATGGAGTTTAGAAAAGTTACCAAATTCTGTCATGAGCTCAGGGTGTTCAACCGAATGTTAGGGTGACCTAGGGATTTTTATGGATGTGAAAAATGGCAGGACGAGGACTCATTGGATGTTAAGGATGGTGGTGTGGTTTGTTGGTGACGAGAGAAAACTTGCTAGTGCAAGTTTTATAAAAGTTTAGTTCTAATCCAAAGCTGCAGGGGTTTATTTGGTGGACTTACAAGATTCAAATGGAGGTGATATTCTGGACTTAAGGGTTTGGTTGGAAGTACTGCAAGATACAAAAATTACAGAATTATTTGAGCAAGGAAAAATAGCGTTGTATTTATAAGCTAGAATTGGACATGAAATGAAAAGAGGATGGTTTGCTCAAAATTTTCAAATTACCAAGGTGGATTTTTGCAGAAAAGGGATCTATAGGCATCATAGGACCTCAAAACTTTTGTGACATTTTCATAACAAATATTTGAACTATTTAAAATGCAACAGGAGCATTCCAGAGTTTGAAATGTCATTAAAATAATTATTTTGGGCAAATTTTTATTATGCAAATATTTTCCTCCTGAATTGGAAAAGTTAAATGAAATAATTAATAAAAACTTTCATACCCACAATTTTTTTTAAATCTATGTGGAGAGAAGGATCTTAGAAAGCAGAAAACAAAAAAGGTTATGAAAATAATAAAAGGCCTAATACAATTCAAAATTTTATTTCTGTAAAAAATTTACTTATCAAAAACATTGTTAAATTTTTGGGATGTTACAACCGACTGGTTTGAGGCGACGAGAAAGGAAGCCAGGGTGAGTGCGGAGTTGACTGGTTCCCCGATGAGACGCTCAGGAAGGATCTATATGGTCGACTAGAGGGGGTGACCAGACGACTAATAAAATCTTAATATCTTTTGCAAATTTTAGGCTCAACAATAAAGTAAGTTGCCTAGATATGCAACTAGTTAGACAACCTATATGACAAGCTTAAAAATGACAAGTGCAAGCAACAAGGTAAACAAACAAACAAGCTTGCATGAAAGTAAATGACGAGAGAACCGCAAGTGGAGATGTTGAAGACGAGGATGTGTTTCCGAAGTTCCCTCCTTTGGGGGAGGTACGTCTCCAGTGGAGGGGTCTGGAGGCACAATGCTCCATGATACGTCCATTTTGCATCAAGATTTCCTACTGTTATTTATAATGTTTTAACAATAATAATGCTTTATCGAGTAAATATAATGCCTTTTCTTTCATAATATGCAAGGTTTACACAAAGAGGGAGAATACGGCAGCTGGAATTCTGGACCTGAAAAAGCTATGTCAGAGATACCTATTCTACACATCTCCAAATAAGCTGAAACTTCACGGAGAATTATTTTGAAATATATGAAAAATATTGCAGCAAATAACCACCGGAGGAGGACCACCGGAGGGGGACCACCTGGTGACCACAAGACATGAGGGCGCGCCAGGCCCCCCACGCGCGCCCTAGTGGGTTGTGGCCAGCCCGGCCCACCTCCGATGCCCATCTTCTGGTATATAAGTCATTTTGACCTAGAAAAAAAGGAGAGGACTTTCGGGACGGAGTGTCGCCGTCTCAAGGCGGAACTTGGGCAGGAGCACTTTTGCCCTCCGACGGAGCGATTTCGCCAGGGAATCTTCCCTCCCGGAGGGGGAAATTCAAGCCATCGTAATCACCAACAACCCTCTCATCTTTGGGAGGCCAATCTTCAGCAACACCTTCAACAACACCATCTCCTCTCAAACCCTAGTTCATCTCTTGTGTTCAATCTTTGTACCGGAACCTCAGATTGGTACCTGTGGGTGACTAGTAGTGTTGATTACATCTTGTAGTTCATTACTATATGGTTTATTCGATGGAAGATTATATGTTCAGATCCATTATGCTATTTAATAACCCTCTGATCATGCGCATGAATATCATTTGTGAGTAGTTACTTTTGTTCTTGATGTCACGGGAGAAGTCATGTTGCAAGTTGTAACGCCTCGGATCCGATGCGCCAGGTGTCTTCCAGTTATTCGCCTTCGTTGCCATGTCATTTTCTTGCGTGTTTCATTTTTCCATGTCATCATCTGCATTGCATCCTCATATTTTCAAAACTTGCATCCGTCCCGGTCTCCCGGTTCCTTCCGTTGTCCGTTCTGAGCCCAGGCACACTTGCATGCGCCCGCGACACGTCGAAAATATTATTTTATAAGTGGCCGAAAATGTTCTCGGAATGGGATGAAACTTGGCGTGCGGTGTTGTTTTAGTGTAGGTAGACCGACTGTCAATTTTTGTTCCATTTGGAGGTCGTTTGACGCCTTAACGGTTAACCGCCTAGCACCAAACCCCTCTATCTTTGCAGCCCAGCACCCCTTCACCACAGCCCATGAGCCCATCCAAACCCCCCTCCATGCTCTTGGTCGTTTGATCACGATCACATGGCCAAAAACCGCTCCTCATTTGGACTCTCCTAGCTCCCTCTACCTATATATTTGTGCCTCTCCCGGAAAATCTCGTAGTCCAAAACCTAGCCCTCTTCCTCCTCGCGCCGCCGGACGTTTCCTCCCCCTCGCCGGACATGTCCGCGCCGCCACCCGCAGCCACTCATAACCCGCCACGTCAGCGCTGCCGCCCTTCTCTCTCCTCCTCCACCGCGCCAGCCACCGCGGCCCGCCCGGGCTCGAGGCAAGCCCGCCCGAGCCCATCGGGGCCCGGTCTCCGCCGCCCGCTGGCCCGAGCCACCCGCCTGCCGAATGCCGCCGACCGACACCGCCTGCCGCCGCCCACGCTGGGCCGTGCGTCGCGCTCTGCCCGCCGCCCAGCGCCTCCAGCGTGCCCGCGCCGCCCGGCGACATGGCCGGCCGCCGCCCGCCAGCCTCTGGTGCCCCTCCACCCTAGTGCCGGTGAGCTCCTCCTCCCAGGGGATCCGAGGGTCGGATCCGAGCTCGCCTCCCTCCTCCTTCCCCATCTTCGGCGAGTGCCCCGGTGAACCTCGAACTCCATGCCAGATCTGGATCTGACAAGGTTGACCCCCGTTTTTTCTTCCAAATCCCGAGATATTTACTTTCTGGTGCCCTGTTTATCGCATCATAACTTCATGTGTGCTGCTCCATTTTGCATGCATGTTATATCAAATTGTTTACCATGAGATGCTCTTCATTTTGTTCCATTGTTCCATGCTTGTTTGAGTCCATCTTGATGCCATTATCATCGTTGCAAGAGTTCTATGTGATATTGTCTACTGTAGTTTAACAGACCTTCCTCATATGTCATTTTTATATCTTTTCGTGTCATTTTCTTTTGAGCATGAAGTCTACAGGTGTTATGAGCTAAAACATGCCATTTTTGCTGTGGTGCAATCCACTCTTCATGACATATCATTTGTTGATTGAAACAAGCTTGCAAATAGCCTCCGTGATGTTGCTGATTTCTGTGACTTAGTCATTTCTGCTGTCATTGTGATACTAGGTAAACCTGTTGATACCATGAGTTCTATGCATATTATGGAGATGTTAACTAAGGGTGTTTTGTTATACATGTTATGGTGAATCCATCCGTGCCTTGTTTTGCATTTAAAGCCTGCCGTAGCTTGTGGTAATCTTGCTCTCAAATTGCTAAATAATTTTGCTGTCAGCTTGTTAACATTAAGTTCAGTTTTTCCATGTGTTTTGCTAGTGATCCATGCACCCTATGAACTTGCTATTGCTATTATTAGCTTCATAATTATGCCATCTTACTGTTGGTTGAATTCACATGCCATGAAATGCTCTGTGGTGAGTGGTACAAGCTCACCAACATGCCTACTTATCGTTGTTCCTGCCATGTGCTGTTATTTTCAGTCTGAATCTGTCATATCATTTGCCATGTTTGCATGGATGCTACCATCTTTTCCGTTGATCTTCGGAATAAGTTCATTAAGGGAGTTTGGTGAAATGCTTTTATTACTAGCATTCTATGTCTTTTTTGCCATGATAAGTTCCTGTGGCGTGTTGTTTGATAGCTCTAAACATTGCAACCTGATGTTATTTCTGCCATGTCTTGATTTTCTGCGAAGTCTGTGAAACTGTTATTATTTGCAATCTTGCCATGTCCTTTTGAGCATGTTCTAGTGATTTATGGAGATATCTCAGTGTTCATGTTTTGTCGTGCTTTACCTGTAAATCACGTCCATGCTTTTTGTTTTCATATTGGGGTGCTGTAGCATATTGTTTTGATGATTGTGAGTTGCCTAGTTGATGTTTTGGGACAGCTTGTCCTTTAAACTTGTTTCATGTGTATGTGTTGAACCGTTGCTCCGTTTTGAGTGTGCTCTACATGAAACTTGCTTAGTTTTGCATGTAGTTTCATGTTATCTTGTTGCATCCATGTTTTGAGTGTGTTTGCTTGATGTTTGAACACATTTTGCATCAATGCCATGTTTAACTTGTTTTGCTCATATCTTCTAGACCGTAGCTCCAAATTAAAAGAACTTTATATGTAACTTGAATAGAATTTCGTGTAGATCATCTTGGTGCACTCTTCTTGCATGTTTAACAACTCTAAAATATGGTTTAGGGCAGAACAGTACCAAATCCATAAATTGCATATGAGGATTTTTCCGGACTTGTTGCTTGTTGTTCCGGCCTCATTTAAACTTGCCTAGATAGGTAGTTTTATTATGCTTCACCTCTTGCCATGTTTAACAACATTTAATATTGATGGGTACGTAAACGAGAGAGAACTAAATAAGTCATGCGGTGTTTCATCAATATGCAACTCGTTGCAAATTGAGCTACACTTAATTTGTAGTGTTGTTTGTTGCACTTTGCCATGCCATGCCTCATTAAACCGGACATGCATCATACTTGGTTGTGCATCATGTCATGTTCATGTGTTGTGTGTTTACCATGTTGTTTGCTTCTTTCCGGTTGTGCTCCTTCTCGATAGTTCCTGTTTCGCTGCGATCGTGAGGATTCGTTCGTCTATGATTGGTTCGTCTTCATGGCTTCATCTTCTTCATGGACTCGTTCTTCTTCCTAGCGGGATTTCAGTCAAGATGACCATCACCTTGGATCTCATTACTAACATTGCTATGCTAGTTGCCTCGATGCTATCGCTATGCCGCGTTACCTAGCACTTGCTTATCAAGCCTCCAAAATTGCCATGAACCTCTAACCATTGTCACCCTTCCTAGCAAACTGTTGTTTGGCTATGTTACCACATTTGCTCAGCCCCTCTTATAGCGTTGCTAGTTGCAGGTGAAGATGAAGATTGCTCCATGTTGGATTCTGTTTATGTTGGGATATCACAATATATCTCTTATATTATTAATGCATCTGTATACTTGGTAAAGGGTGGAAGGCTTGGCCTTATGCCTGGTGTTTTGTTCCACTCTTGGCGCCCTAGTTTTCGTCATATCGGTATTATGTTCCCAGATTTTGCGTCCCTAACGCGCTTGGGTGTTATGGGAACCCCTTGACAGTTCGCCTTGAATAAAACTCCTCCAGCAAGGCCCAACATTGGTTTTACCATTTGCCTACCTACCACCTATACCTTTCCCTTGGGAGTAATTAACCCGAGGGTCATCTTTATTTAGCCCCCCGGCCGCTGCTTCTCTAAGTGTTGGTCCGAACTAGAGCCCCTTGTGGCGCCACCTCGGGGAAACTCCAGGCCTGGTTTTAGTTGTACAGACTTCTCATGCGGTCGTGGCCTGAGACGAGATACGCGCGGCTACTATCAGGGTGTCGGCACGCCGGGAGGTCTTGCTGGACTTGTTTTACCATTGTCGAAATGTCTTGTAACCGGAATTCCGAGACTGATCGGGTCTTTCCGGCGGAAGGAATATCCTTCGTTGATCGCGAGAGCTTATCATGGGCTAAGTTGGGACACTGAGGGAGTCCAGGATTAGGGGGTCTCCGGACAGCCGGACTATATCTTTTGGCCGGATTGATGGACTATGAAGATACAAGATTGAAGACTTCGTCCCGTGTCCGGATGGGACTCTCCTTGGCGTGGAAGGCAAGCTTGGCAATACGGATATGTAGATCTCCTCCCTTGTAACCGACTCTGTGTAACCCTAGCCCCCTCCGGTGTCTATATATACCGGAGGGTTTAGTCCATAGGACAACAATAATCATACCATAGGCTAGCTTCTAGGGTTTAGCCTCTATGATCTCGTGGTAGATCAACTCTTGTAATACTCATATTCATCAAGATCAATCAAGCAGGAAGTAGGGTATTACCTCCATCGAGAGGGCCCGAACCTGGGTAAGCATCGTGTCCCCCGCCTCCTGTTACCATCCACCTTAGACGCACAGTTCAGGACCTGACGGGATATACCCCGCGGCGTAAACCGGCCGGAAGTATAACCCGGCCAGACTTGGCGGATTATTTGGGACCCTGCTGACACTTGGCGATTCACCGGCGACCCGCACAGACCAGACGGTTTACAAGCAACCTGACTGAACATTATGGTTCACTGGTAACCCGGCGGGCGGGACAAACGGTGACAAGGCCCAAGGCCTAGAAGGCCGGTTCACACTGTGGTGGGCCGGTTTACAAGCAAAGGCGTGAGGAATATTTGTTTTACAAGGAGTTAACACATGGACTTGTATCCGGTTTGTATTAGAGATAGACTAGTCCTAATCCTAATAGGACTCCACATGTAACCCGCCCCTTCAACATATATAAGGAGGGGCAGGGCTCCCCAAAGAGGGACAAGCGACAAGCAAGAAGAAGCAATAAGCTCTAGGGCTAGACACAACTAGAGGAGAGCCGGTTTACGGCGAATCCCTCGTGAGCATAATGAGACCTAGCCTCAAACAACATGTAGGGTTGTTACCGGATGATGTTTCCCGGGATTCGAAGCTATCTAAATCCTCGTCTGGTGTTGAGTCTCTCGATTCCGCTCAACCCCTCTCAAGCTACCGCATAGATGCGTTGGCCTCACGACTAAGTCCTTTTCCTAGGACATCTGCCGTAACAAAACCACGATAGTTGGCGCCCACCAAATCATCGCCTATGCCAGGATGAACCGTCGTCGCTGCCAAGTCACCATCAAACACAGTATAATTTTAAGCAGTGGCAGACAAAAGAAACAGCACAAGGGGGGTCGCATCAGCAGCTGTGACTCTGGACAACCGCTCAACATGTTTATTAGCACAATTAGTACTAGTTGTTTGTACACTTGGCGTGGTTTCCAAGAAGGACCAGCATCCATCACGTGGAGGATTTGGCATCTACTGGAATGAGACCTCCAAGGAAGCTCTCACGTGGTTACAAGGGACAAGCCATCACATCAAAAATCAAATGACAACCTGCGGTCGTCTGATGCTGTTCAACATTATTTAATGCCAGCGTCAGTATTCATCGGATAAAAAATATCAGGTGATATCTATCCTATGTATTTTGTTAAAGTACATGTTAAATTCATCTGACAACAGTTACTCTGGCCTGTCATATTTTTATGCAGGACGACTATTAAAAAAAGGGGTGGTATTATACCATGGAGGCACGTTCGGCTGTGCCACGCAGCTTAATGGACACGCGTATCACGGTCCGGTTTACATCAATGCGCCGGCCGACTCGCCCGTCCGCACTGGTTCACCATGCCGCGGCCGGTTCACCCGTCAGCGACTTCAACCTCACCTAGCGATCATTAATTTCATGGCGGATTATGTCCGGCC
The DNA here is from genome assembly GCA_021605205.1 of Aegilops longissima. NCBI lineage: Eukaryota > Viridiplantae > Streptophyta > Magnoliopsida > Poales > Poaceae > Aegilops > Aegilops longissima. The sequence goes on from CM038680.1 coordinate 592,150,900, forward strand.
TGTCACATCAGGTGATATCCATCTAAAATATATTTATTGGTACATATTATTTTTTGTCAAAGAGCAGTTTATCTTTGTCTTGGTCTGCACTAGTGTTGATGCAGGACAATTGTTCACTACATCAATACGACGTGGTTAACTTGCCCGTTCGCGCCGGTTTACAACACCGCGGCCGGTTCATCTGTTTGGGCCACCTCTGATGCTGTGGTCATCATTTCCGTCTGCCTCTCGTGACCTGGTCTACATCAACACACCGGGCCGCACCTGTCTGCATGAGCTGTTTATTGAGTATGAGCAAGACACAACTTGGGTAGCCCAGTTTCCTTTCAAGCAAAATGGAGGCAAATTATCATATACTATGAACCGCTGTCTGCACTGGGTGGTTCAATGGGTAGGCGCACAAGTCTCTGCCATTACAGTTTGGTTAACTTCAAATCACCAGTTGGAAGGAACCATTGGCTGAGTTGCTGACACGGCTCATACGGGATCATTTATAACCCACCGCAGTCACCTCAACCTTTTGTGGATTCACACCGTGCTATCAACACCAATGATACACAAGTTATGCCGGTTTATATCACGGTCAAATATGGAGAGTTTCAAGCCAACTCCTCGAGTCACCTTGAGACTCGGGGGCTACGATGACATGACTCAAAAATCTTGCGGTTTCAGCAAATTTAAGAACCCCAGGATGATGGAGGGAAAGATAACCCGATCCCGGAGGCTACTGTTATTTAAAGGCCGCTAGAAAATTTCCGGCTTAGAAAGTATATGACAGTTACAAAATCCCGTCTCAATGAAGAAGTTTCGGGTCATCAGAAAGGATGCCGGTTTAAAATCCGGCTCAAGGGAAGTCAGTCTCACTGAAACTTTCAAATATCTGGTTTACAATCCAGTTCAAGGGAAATCTGTCTCCCACAAAGCTCTGAAGCTCTCAAATCCGGTTTAAGAATTTCCGGTTCAAAAGGAATTAACTTCTCGCAAGTTCGAGTTTAAAGGCCATCAGAAAATTTCTGGCTGAAAATGAAGATTCCGGTTTAAGATCCGGTTCGAGGGAAAGATGTCTCCCATAAAGCTCTGAAGCTCTCAATATCCGGTTCAAAATCCTGGTTCAAGAAGGATTTATCTCTTGCAAAAAGTTAAAGGGTGCTAAAGTGGACCTGCTGCCATGATGCGCGGTTCAAACATGGGTATCATGCCTTATTGGCTTATCATATTATTGATCACTTGGGGGCTTGGTCGTATCCGAACCATAGTTACACCTTTTGATAGGCGCAATGCCACAACATCACTTGGGGGCTTGGTCGTATCCGAACCATAGCTACACCTCTTGATCGGCGCAATGCCACAACATCACTTGGGGGCTTGGTCGTATCCGAACCATAGCTACACCTCTTGATCGGTGCAATGTGATGTCTACTACACAACCTTCTTCTTGTAGACGTTGTTGGGACTGCAAGTGCACAGGTTTGTAGGACAGTAGCAAATTTCCCTCAAGTGGATGACCTAAGGTTTATAAATCCGTAGGAGGCGTAGGATGAAGATGGTCTCTCTCAAGCAACCTTGCAACCAAATAACAAAGAGTCTCTTGTGTCCCCAACACACCCAATACAATGGTAAATTGTATAGGTGCACTAGTTCGGCGAAGAGATGGTGATACAAGTGCAATATGGATAGTAGATATAAATTTTTGTAATCTGAAATAATAAAAACAGCAAGGTAACTAAGGATAAAAGTGAGCACAAACGGTATTGCAATGCTAGGAAACAAGGCCTAGGGTTCATACTTTCACTAGTGCAAGTTCTCTCAACAATAATAACATAGATAGATCATATATCAATCCCTCAACATTCAACAAAGAGTCACTCCAAAGCCACTAATAGCGGAGAACAAACGTAGAGATTATGGTAGGTACGAAACCACCTCAAAGCTATTCTTTCGGATCAATCTATAAAAGAGTTCGTACTTGAATAACACCTTAAGACACAAATCAACCAAAACCCTAATGTCACCTAGATACTCCATTGTCACCTCAAGTATCCGTGGGCATGATTATACAATATGCATCACAAAATCTCAGATTCATCCAACCAACACAAAGTACTTCAAAGAGTGCCCCAAAGTTTCTACAGGAGAGTCAAGAACGTGTGCCAACCCCTATGCATAGGTTCATGGGTGGAACCCACAAGTTGGTCACCAAAACATACATCAAGTGGCACATGATATCCCATTGTCACCACAGATAAACACGGCAAGACATACATCAAGTGTTCTCATAAAAGACTCAATCTAATAAGATAACTTCAAAAGGGAAACTCAATTCATCACAAGAGAGTAGAGGGGGAGAAACATCATAAGATCCAACTACAATAGCAAAGCTCGGGATACATCAAGATCGTGCCATAGAGGGAACATGAGAGAGAACACGAGAGAGAGAGAGAGAGAGAGAGAGAGAGATCAAACACATAGCTCTTGGTACATACCCTCAGCCCGAGGGTGAACTACTCCTCCTCCTCATGGATAGCGCCGGGATGATGAAGATGGCCACGGTGATGGGTTCCCCCTCAGGGTGCCTGAACGGGCTCCGAGAGGTTTTGGTGGCTCTGAGAGGCTTGGCGGCGGAACTCCCGATCTATCTTCTGTTCGGAAGTTTTTCGATACATAGGTATATATGGGTGCAGGGGGTACGTCAGTGGAGCTACGGGGGCCCCACGAGGAAGGGGGCACGCCCTAGGGGGGTGGGTGCGGCCCCACCCTCGTGAGCACCTCCCTCATCTCCTGACGTAGGGTCCAAGTCTATCTGGTAGGTTTCCTTCCAAAAATAACTTCTCCAGTTGATTTCGTTCGTTTCACTCCGTTTGATATTCCTTTTCCTCGAACACCAAACAGGCATAAAGCAAAGAAATCTGGCTGGGCCTCCGGTTAATAGGTTAGTCCCAAAAATAATATAAAAGTGGATAATAAAGCCCAATATGGCCCAAAACAGTAGATAATATAGCACGGAGCAATAAAAAATTATAGATACGTTGGAGACGTATCAAGCATCCCCAAGCTTAATTCCTGCTCGTCCTCGAGTAGGTAAATGATAAAAAGATAATTTTTGATGTGGAATGCTAGTTGGCATAATTTCAATGTAAATCTTCTTACTTGTGATATGAATATTCAGATCCGATAGATTCAATACAAAAGTTCATATTGACATAAAAATAATAATACTTCAAGCATACTAGCAAAGCAATCATGTCTTCTCAAAATAACATGGCCAAAGCAAGCTATCCCTACAAAATCATATAGTCTGGCTATGCTCTATCTTCACCACACAAAGTATTTAAATCATGCACAACCCCGATGACAAGCCAAGCAATTCTTTCATACTTTTGATGTTCTCAAACTTTTTCAATCTTCACGCAATACATGAGCGTGAGCCATGGACATAGCACTTATAGGTGGAATAGAATGGTGGTTGTGGAGAAGACAAAAGGAGAAGATAGTCTCACATCAACTAGGCGTACCAATGGGCTATGGAGATGCCCATCAATAGATATCAATATGAGTGAGTAAGGATTGCCATGCAACGGATGCACTAGAGCTATAAGTATATGAAAGCTCAACAAAAGAAACTAAGTGGGTGTGCATCCAACTCGCTTGCTCACGAAGACCTAGGGCATTTTGAGGAAGCCCATCATTGGAATATACAAGCCAAGTTCTATAATGAAAAATGCCCACTAGTATATGAAAGTGACAACATATGAAACTCTCTATATGAAAAACATGGTGCTACTTTGAAGCACAAGTGTGGAAAAAAGGATAGTAGCATTGCCCCTTTTTATTATTATTATTTTTGGGCCTTTTTTTGCCTTTCTCTTTTTTTGGGACAATGCTCTAAAAAATGATGATCATCACACTTTTATTTACTTACAACTCATGAATTACAACTCAATACTTAGAACAAAATATGACTCTATATGTGTAACACCCCAAAAATTTAACCATGTTTTGTTAATTAAAATTTTGCCAGGAAATTAAATTTTCATTTTTCTGGATTTATTTTTGATCTCAGAACCTCTCTTTTCTTCTAAGTTATGGAGTTTTCACCCGAAGTGAAAACTTTCCAATTATTGTTGGACTCACATATTCTCTCAATAAAACATTTCTTTTATCAGTAGGATTATTTTATATAATTATTTTTCACTGAGCTTTATTTCTCTAAAATGGCTTTTCATAAGTTTTAGGGTCTCATTTGCACTGCAACCTTTTTATAGATTCATTTAAAAATCCCACCAAAATTTGGGGATGACATATGATGTCCCTAAATCATTTTTATGCAAAAATATTCCTTAGTCATTTGGAGATTTTGAGTTTTACCACAAATTTTTATATCTGATCCAGTTGCAATTTTGCACTGCAACCTATTTAAATATTTCTTTAAAACTTCCACCAAAATTAGGGGATGTTAGTAGGAGTATATTATTCAGCTTTATGCAAAAATCCACTGGTGTTAATTGAAAAATTTGAGCAAAACACCCTCTTTTGCTCTCTGGTCCAGTTTGGCTTTTTCTATAGCAACTCTATTTTTTTGCTGCTCAAATGCCCATGATCTTACTCCTGCTTATTAAACACCCTGCAAAACCCTTAAGTCCAGGAGAGTGGACCCATTGGAGTAGTTTTGGTCCATGAAACTATGCCCTTTCTTTCTGACCAGAAATGGTTTTCTCAAAAATTTGCACTAGCAAGTTTTTGTGTTTGACAAACTAACCTTAACACCCTCTTATTCATCCAAAGAGACACTAGTCTGGAGTTTTTGTCCACCTCAAGAATTGCCTAGATGCCCTTGGCATTCTGTCAAACACCTTGAGTGCATGAACAGATTTGGCATGATGTTTAGCTTGCATTGTGAACTTGATCCCATGGCCTAACCAACATGTCCCATTGCTTTGCCCTAGCCTATAGCCCCACCCTACTAACCCTCATGTGATTCGGAACCTCCTGGCAAGCATTCGCATTTTGCCGAACACCACGCGTGCGTGCTCTGGGTGCGGCCAGAGCGCGCGTTTTGCACGTGCGTGCGCCCGAGCCGCCGCGTCCCACTGCCGCCTCCCCGCGCCTGTCTGGTCCCCTCCCGCGTCCAGCCGACGCACCCGACCCCTCCCTCACCGCAGAGCCGCTCCTGGCGCCCTACATCACCGCCGTCAGGTCGGCCACAGCGGCTAGCGGCCGGTCACAGTAGGCTCCTGCCCCGGACGGCGCCGCCCGAGCCACCCACGCGCGCCAGCTCGCCCCTTGAGTAGTGGGGATCTCGTCGGAATGCGCCGACCAGCCCCAATCTCCTCCACGTTGCCCCACTGCAATAGAACGGCGGTTCGCCGGCGTTCTTATCCTCGGCCACGGAACCGACCTAGCTACACTATAAATGGAGGCCCCCGAGCTCGTCCGACCCTCAAGCAACCCCGTGCCATCCCCCCTAGGGCCCCGACAGCCAGCAATCGACGGTGGGAGGCCGTCTTCCCCATCTCCGGCCAGTACAGCCACCGCCGCCCTCGGGTCCATTCAGTCGCAACCCTCCCATCCATCAAGTGCTCCAATTCTCTATCCATCGGTCTCGCGGAGCCACCCAACACACAAACTCGACGAGGAGCCACCATAGCCCAAAGCCCCAAACCACCCGAAGCTATCGTCCGCCGCAGAGCTCGCCGCCGGCGACTCCCTCCATCCCCGCCACCCCCTCAACCACCGGGAGGACTGCCTAGACTAGAGGATCCATCCCCGCCCTCAGAACCCCGCAAGGAACCACCAATCACCGGCGACGATCGCCGGAACCCCGCCTCTATTCGGCCAGAGGAAGAAGGAGGCGGGGGCGACCGGTCAAACCTGACCAGTGGGACCCCTGGACCCACTGTCAGTGACCCCGCATCGGTCCACCTGGTGTAAGTGAAGGCACAAACGCAAAGTACGTGTTCGACGTGTATCTATTCGAAACGTTTTCTTTTCTTTTTTTTGTTTTATTTAAAACCAGAAATTTGACTAAACTTTGACTGGCTCTTACTTTTTAAATATAACTCCGAATGAGTTGATTCTTTTTCCTACCTCTCTCAAATATTGTCGAGTTTATTTTCAGATTTATTTGAAAAAAATTAAGACAACTTTTTTGTACTTTTTTGAAACTATGTATTAATTCAAATTTTTAAAATAGGATTTTTTTGGAGAGGGAAGAAAACGTTCAAAAAGCTTTGGAATGCACCCTACCTCTCGGCAACGTGAAGGCAAGCATTCTGAACCCCGGCATAATATTTTTGTGTGTCGTTCGATACGGTTACAACACTCCTTGTCTCGGAGTTTTCTTTATTTTATGTGATGACATAAACCTACTCATAAGTGCATATTGATGATCCCGTGCTACTGAAATCTGATACGTTGTGACAGTAATCACCCTCGTATGCCTTTCATGCATACCAGAAGGAAGCCGGGAAAGTCTCTTTCTTGAGTAGACTCGAGCTTGTCCCTAGTTCATCGTCGAGACGAGTGTGTCCGGTATGTCCTGACGGGGTATGAGAGGTGGTGATTCTGTCTGTTGATTGAAATATATTTGCCATGCTAATCTTGTAGGGAATACTTGAACCTCCTGAGTCGGACGTAGATTGACTCTTGTTTCGGTAACCCCCATACTTGTTTTGTACTACCACGTGTCCCTGCCATAGGTAGGGTGCGGTTCAGTAAGTTGTCAACCCCTTCCTAGCACACACCGTACAAAGAGGCCATGGTGGAGGATACCAGCTGCATCCGGTAGGCATGCCACCTGGTCCGGGGGCATGGGTGTTTCTGGTTGGGACCGAGAGGGGGGCACCCCTTAGAGCGCGCGATATAAATTTGATCCCATGCTACGCGAGGTTGTAGCCTCCCCACTTAGAGTTTTGCTTAACAGGTGTCGTGGGTGATTCCAGACACCGGTAAGTTAAGCTGGTGTGTGCGGTCAGGTGTGTTTTCAATTAAAAGACCGTAAATGGAATTAGTCCCGACGGACTAAAGGAATCCATTACTCGTGGGTAAAGAGTACACCCTCTGCAGAGGTTAAATCTATTCAAATAGTCGTGTCCATGGTTAAGGACTACAGTCTGGGATGGGTCAAGTGTCGGTCTTAGTGTCGGTCTTCGAAGGAGAAACTGCTAAACCAGAACATGGAACATGACTTGCGACTTATGATGATTGTGATTATTATTATTATGGACTAACCCTTTTTATTATTTATCCCTGGGACGATTCTACCTCCTGGATATTCACTGTGATTGTTTTTCTTATAAGCCCTTTATGTGGTGTCGCTTAGACGCCTGACTGTGGCATGCTTGTTGTTTACTTTATAAGCCCTTTATGTGGTGTCGCTCAGACGCCCGACTACGGCATGGTTGTTGTTTACGTTAAATCCCTTTATGTGGTGTCGCTCAGACGCCCGACTGTGGCATGCTTGTTGTTTACTTTATAAGCCCTTTATGTGGTGTCGCTCAGACGCCCGACTGCGGCATGCTTGTTGTTTACGTTAAATCCCTTTATGTGGTGTCGCTCAGACGCCCGACTGAGGCATGCTCGTTCTTTACTATCCTTTTGAGGCGTCGCTTCAGACTCCCGATCGGTGCATTTTATTACTACTCTGTTATTGCATATTCATGTTGTATATAAATAACCTGCTTGCATGCATCAGGTATTTTATTTTTATGACTGACGTTGTGATCATAGAATATTTCAGGGCATGATTATCGTTTGTTATATTATACCCGTGTTCATAATGTTTGCGAGTACATTCAAAAGTACTCACTGGCTTGTCCCTGGCTATTGTCTTGGCCAGATTTCTTGCTTGGAGAGGAGCGTTACGAAGACAGCCCCGGAACCTAAGCAATGGTGACGACAGCCTCGCGAAGATAGGGAGTTAACCTGGTCAGCTGTTCCTGTGGGAAATGGAGTCCCATGGCCACTGATGAGCCACAAACCGCTTCCGCCATCAACCACTAGAAACCTTGGGTTGTACCCATAGGCCAGAATGGTCTTGTATCACATATTATGTATTTTGCTTGGAGTTTCGGTATCAAGTTGGTGCCTCATTAGCTAACAGTAATCCTAGGGCTGGTGAGCACAAGGGCCATTTTCTGGAAATTAATATCCCGAAAACCCGGTCCTGACAATATGAATGCCTCCGGCGGTGTACCGGGATGTGCAATGACTCATGAGCGACATGTATGAATGAATTATGAATGGTGGCTTTGCCACAAATACAATGTCAACGACATGATCATGCTAGCAATATGACAATGATGGAGCGCGTCATAATAAACGGAACGGTGGAAAGTTGCATGGCAATATATCTCGGAATGGCTATGGAAATGCCATGATAGGTAGGTATGGTGGCTGTTTTGAGGAAGGAATATGGTGGGTGTATGATACCGGCGAAAGGTGCACGGTATTAGAGAGGCTAGCAATGGTGGAAGGGTGAGAGTGCTTATAATCCATGGACTCAAAATTAGTCATAAAGAACTCATATACTTATTGCAAAAATATACAAGTTATCAAAGCAAAGTATTACGCGCATGCTCCTAGAGGGATAGATTGGTAGGAAAAGACCATCGCTCGTCCCCGACCGCCACTCATAAGGAAGACAATCAATAAATAAATCATGCTCCGACTTCATCACATAACGGTTCACCATACGTGCATGCTACGGGAATCACAAACTTTAACACAAGTATTTCTCAAATTCACAACTACTCAACTAGCATGACTCTAATATCACCATCTACTTATCTCAAAACAATTATCAAGCATCAAACTTTTCTTAGTATTCAACACACTCATAAGAATTCTTACAAATCTTGTATGCTTAGCATATTAGGATTATTTAAGCAAATTACCATGCTATTTAAGACTCTCAAAATAATATACGTGAAGCATGAGAGTTCATATATTTCTCCAAAATAGAACTACCACCATGCTCTAAAGGATATAAGTGAAGTACTAGAGCAATAACAAAAACTACTCCGAAAGATATAAGTGAAGATCAATGAGTAGCCGGATAATTATGCAACTATGTGAAGACTCTCCCATTTAAGAATTTCAGATCTTGGTATTGTATCCAAACAGCAAGCAAAACAAAATAAAATGACATTGCAAGGATAGCACAAATCATGTGAAGAAGCAAAAACTTAGGCTCAACCGATACTAACCGATAGTTGTTGAAGAAGAAAGGTGGGATGCCTACCGGGGCATCCCCATGCTTAGATGCTTGAGACTTCTTGAAATAATATCTTGGGATGCCTTGGGCATCCCCAAGCTTGAGATTTTTTGTCTCCTTAATTCCTCTCATATCATGGTTTCTCTTTTTATCAAAAGCTTCATCCATAACAAACTCAACAAGAACTCGTGAGATAGGTTAGTATAAACCTATGCAAAACCTTATCATTTTCTACTGTAACAAATCACTAAAATTATTATTAAACATTGCATACTAAATGCCTCTGCATATTTAATACTCCTATCCTCAAATAGAACCATTAAACAAGCAAACATATGCAAACAATGCAAACATAACAGCAATCTGTCAAAACAGTATAGTCTGTAAAGAATGCAAGATTCATCATACTTCGCTAACTCCAAAAATTGTGAACTAAAATTCCCACTGTAATAGATTTATCAGAGCTCAATATGCAAAAATATTCAACATTATACCACTCTCTGGCTTTTCTAGGGAATTTTTTCAACAGCGGTAAACTTTCTGTTTTCAAACAGCAACATGTATAGTAGCAAAATAAGCATGGCAAAGGCTAACCTTGAATTTTTTTATTGAAACTAAAGATGCAAAACATTATTATAAATGACACCAAGCAAATATTAACAAAAGGAAATGACAATCCAAGAAAAACACATATCATGTGGTGAATAAAAATATAGCTCCAAGTAAAGTTACCGACGAACAAAGACGAAAGAGGGGATGCCTTCCGGGGCATCCCCAAGCTTAGACGCTTGGTTATCCTTGAATATTACCTTGGGGTGCCTTGGGAATCCCCAAGCTTAGGCTCTTTCCACTCCTTATTCCATAGTCCATCGAATCTTTACCCAAAACTTGAAAACTTCACAACACAAAACTTAACAGAAAACTCGTGAGCTCCGTTAGCGAAAGAAAACAAAACACCATTTCAAGGTACTGTAATGAACTCATTCTTTATTTACATTTGTGTTAGACCTACTGTATTCCAACTTATCTATGGTTTATAAACTATTTTACTAGCCATATATTCATCAAAATAAGCAAACAACACAATGAAAACAGAATCTGTCAAAAACAGAACAGTCTGTAGTAATCTGCAACTAACGCAAACTTCTGGAACTCCAAAAATTCTAAAATAAATTTGTGGACCTGAGAAATTTGTCTCGTAATCATCTGCAAAAATAATCAACTAAATAGCACTCTCCAGTAAAAAGTTATAGCTAATATCGCGAGCGCTAAAGTTTCTGTTTTTTACAGAATGATCATAAAGACTTCACCCAAATCTTCCCAAAGGTTCTACTTGGCACAAACACTAATTAAAACATGAAAACACATCTAAACAGAAGCTATATGGATTATTTATTACTAAACAGAACCAAAAAGCAAGAAACTAAAATAAAATTGGGTTGCTTCCCAGCAAGCGCTATCGTTTAACGCCCCTAGCTAGGCATGATGATTTCAATGATGCTCACAAAAAGATAAGAATTGAAACATAAAGAGAGCATCATGAAGAATATGACTAGCACATTTAAGTCTAACCCACTTCCTATGCATAGGGATTTTGTGAGCAAACAATTTATGGGAACAATAATCAACTAGCATAGGAAGGCAAAAAAAGCATAACTTCAAAACTTTAAGCACATAGAGAGGAAACTTGATATTATTGCAATATGTAGAAGCATATGATCCTCTTTCATAATAATTTTAAGTAGCATCATGAATGAACTCAACAATATAAACATCACCTAAAGCATTCTTTTTTGATCTACTTTCATAGAAACTTTACTACTCTCCACATAAGCAAATTTATTCTCATTCGGAATAGTGGGAGTATCATAAGAGACTTGAACACTAAAAATGGTTTCCACACTAAAAGAGTAATGTTCAGAAAAAGGGTAATCATAATCATGACAAGATTTGTAAATATAATCATCACTACTTTTTATAGCATAAGTTTCATCACAATAATCATCATAAGTAGTAACTTTGTTCTCATCATAATCGATTAAAACCTCTCCCAAGATAGTGGAATCACTAAATAAAGTTGACACTCTTCCAAATCCACTTTCGTATTCATCACAATAAAATTCAACATCCTCCAAAATAGTGGGATCACTACTTCCTAAAGTCGACACTCTTCCAAACCCACTTTCATCAATATAATAATCATAGGTAGGAGGCATGCTATCATCATAACAACTTTGCATATCAAAACTTGGGATGCTAAAAATATCATCTTCATTAAACGTAGCATCCCCAAGCTTGGGACAGACATTAATTTCAGCAAATATATTCTCAAATATGTCATTCTCATCAAAACATAGCTTCCCCAAGCTTGGGCTCTTTCATATCATTAGCACCATGGATATTCAAGGAATTCATACTAACAACATTGCTATCATGCTCATCATTCAAAGATTTAGTGCCCAACATTTTAATGCATTCTTCTTCTAACACTTTGGCACAATTTTCCTTTCCATCATACTCACGAAAGATATTAAAAAGATGAAGAGTATGAGACAAACTCAATTCCATTTTTTTGTAGTTTTATTTTATAAACTAAACTAGTGCTAAAACAAGAAACAAAAAGATTCGATTGCAAGATCTAAATATATACCTTCACTTACCTAGCCTCCTCGGCAATGGCGCCAGAAAAGAGCTTGATGTCTACTACACAACCTTCTTCTTGTAGACGTTGTTGGGCCTGCAAGTGCACAGGTTTGTAGGACAGTAGCAAATTTCCCTCAAGTGGATGACCTAAGGTTTATCAATCCGTAGGAGGCGTAGGATGAAGATGGTCTCTCTCAAGCAACCCTGCAACCAAATAACAAAGAGTCTCTTGTGTCCCCAACACACCCAATACAATGGTAAATTGTATAGGTGCACTAGTTCAGCGAAGGGATGGTGATACAAGTGCAATATGGATGGTAGATATAAGTTTTTGTAATCTGAAATAATAAAAACAGCAAGGTAACTAAGGATAAAAGTGAGCACAAATGGTATTGCAATGCTAGGAAACAAGGCCTAGGGTTCATACTTTCACTAGTGCAAGTTCTCTCAATAATAATAACATAGATAGATCATATATCAATCCCTCAACATGCAACAAAGAGTCACTCCAAAGCCACTAATAGCGGAGAACAAACGTAGAGATTATGGTAGGGTACGAAACCACCTCAAAGCTATTCTTTCGGATCAATCTATAAAAGAGTTAGTACTAGAATAACACCTTAAGACACAAATCAACCAAAACCCTAATGTCACCTAGATACTCCATTGTCACCTCAAGTATCCGTGGGCATGATTATACGATATGCATCACAAAATCTCTGATTCATCCAACCAACACAAAGTACTTCAAAGAGTGCCCCAAAGTTTCTACCGGAGAGTCAAGAACGTGTGCCAACCCCTATGCATAGGTTCATGGGCGGAACCCGCAAGTTGGTCACAAAAACATACATCAAGTGGCACATGATATCCCATTGTCACCACAGATAAACACGGCAAGACATACATCAAGTGTTCTCATAAAAGACTCAACCCGATAAGATAACTTCAAAGGGGAAACTCAATTCATCACAAGAGAGTAGAGGGGGAGAAACATCATAAGATCCAACTACAATAGCAAAGCTCGGGATACATCAAGATCGTGCCATAGAGGGAACACGAGAGAGAACACAAGAGAGAGAGAGAGAGAGAGAGAGAGAGAGAGAGAGAGAGAGATCAAACACATAGCTACTAGTACATACCCTCAGCCCCGAGGGTGAACTACTCCTTCCTCGTCATGGATAGCACCGGGATGATGAAGATGGCCACCGGTGATGGTTTCCCCCATCGGCAGGGTGCCGGAACGGGCTCCCTAGAGGTTTTTGGTGGCTACAGAGGCTTGCGGCGGCGGAACTCCCGATCTATCTTCTATTCTGGAAGTTCTTCGATACGTAGGTATATATGGGTGCAGGGGGTACGTCGGTGGAGCTACGGGGGCCCCACGAGGCAGGGGGCTCGCCCTAGGGGGGTGGGCATGCCCCCCACCCTCGTGAGCACCTCCCTCATCTCCTGACATAGGGTCCAAGTCTATCTGGTAGGTTTCCTTCCAAAAATAACTTCTCCAGTTGATTTCGTTCCGTTTCGACTCTGTTTGATATTCCTTTTCCTTGAAACACTGAAACCGGCATAAAACAGCAAATCTGGGCTGGGCCTCCGGTTAATAGGTTAGTCCCAAAAATAATATAAAAGTGGATAATAAATCCCAATATTGCCCAAAACAGTAGATAATATAGCATGGAGCTATCAAAAATTATAGATACGTTGGAGACGTATCACAATGCCACAACATCACTTGGGGCTTGGTCGAACCCGAAACATAGCTACACCTCTTGATCGGCGTAATGCCATAGCATCATTTGGGGGCCTGATCGGACCCGACCATAGCTACGCCTTCTTGGGGGCTTGGTCGTGTCCGAGCCATGGTTACGCCTCTTGATCGGCTCAAAGCCTCGCCTACAATGGTTTTTATTTGCCTTTGTTTGGGTTCTGTTTTCTTTTTGATAAAGATTTTTTGTTGCTTTTTAGACCGGCGTTAAACAACCCGGTCCGACTGCCGATTACAAGTTGTTAGTATATGATCATTCATAATCCGGAGATTATCAACCCGGTCTGGTTTTGACTACAAGTCGCCAGTATTATATATGGTTAATACGGTGTTTATCACAACCCGGAACGGTTTTATCATAAACCGTCACAATATTGGAGTAGTTATCAGTACTCAAAATTTGGGTTATCACCCTTACTACAAAAAGTTGGTAAACCAACTATGTGATTCAATGTCACAGGTATGATATATTTCATATTTGATTATTCTTAAGTGCAGCCTTGGTTAAAAACCCGGGTTATATGTTAGGCATTAAGACCCGTCTGGCGGTAAACCGCCAGGACATTTTAAACTTGTTGTATGAAGAAACAGGTTGAATAAATCATGATTGTAAATCACCGGTGTTTATTAAACTGGCCTGGCTTTAAGACGATAAGTCGCCAGTATATGATGAGAAATTATCCAGTGTTTATTAAACCGGCCTGTCTTTTGACTATAAGTCGCCAGCATATATTTGGATTGCGCCATTGGAATCATGCGCTTATAAATCATTGGATTATATTATTCAAATCTTGAATAGCCAACATGGCTGGATTTTATTTATGGTTATCAATAACCAGTATTATCATTGAGGTTTTTCAAAGTCGCTTTAGCGCAATGGCTATTATCTTATCAATGGATATGATTTATTTTACAATGGAAGGAATATTCCCAAGTCTCTGCAGGCTTACGACCCGGCACTTGGGGGCTACATTATTTAAATTGAGATTACATCAAATATACAAGTCCCATGTCACTGCCATCATGCACCATCACACTTGGGGGCTAATGCAAAGTCATTTTTATTGGCCTTATTAAAGACCCGACTCAGCACATCATAATGAGCCGGCCTTTGGGGGCTACCAACTGCTCCTATCAAATTTCAAGCAGTTACAAGTCCCAGGTTGCTGCAAGCATGACAACCCGGTACTTGGGGGCTACATATATGGAGTATTCAGTTTTTACTAGAGATAAACAACATGGATTTCTTCAAAGTGGCAGTAATTATATGGAAACAAGTCTCAAATCATCACTTTGTTCTGTTCAAGACTTGGGGGCTACAGGTAATATGGATATAAGGGAGAAAAATCTTCAAATTCTCAGTTCTAAGCAAACCAGATTGACCTGGTGTCTGCAACAATTATGACCCGGCGTCGGTAACAATTATGACTCGGTGCCATCCATATTTATAAACCGGCAATTTTGGTAATATTAAGCCAGCAAGTTTTACATTTTCAAACTGGCTGAATATTAGATGAGTATTTCAAGACCAATATTTCTTAAACCGGCGCTTTGGAAGCCCGCTCAAGTGGATTATTCTTCACAATATTTTTGTGAGAAACCAATGTCAGTAAATTGTGTATGAAGCTGGCTTATTGACCTAGATTTTCTAGAAGAAGGAAATGACAAGGAATTAAGGATGATCAAGTGCCGGTTTACAAGAATTCTTAACCCAGAGCATAATCTGTCAAGTTTGTTCTTGTGTTTACTTTACAGAGTCAGTTTAACATGGATAAATCCAAATTAAACTGGGGGCTAATGTCGGGGATATACCCCACGGCGTAAACCGGCCAGAAGTATAACCCGGCCGGACTTGGCGGATTATTTGAGACCCCGCTGACACTTGGCGATTTACCGACGACCCACATACACCATACGGTTTACAAGCAACCTGACTGAACATTATGGTTCACTGGTAACCCGGTGAGCGAGTCAGACGGTGACAAGGCCCAAGGCCCAGAAGGCCGGTTCACACTATGGTGGGCCGGTTTACAAGGAAAGGCGCGAGGAATATTTGTTTTACAAGGAGTAAAGACCTGGACTTGTATCCGGTTTGCATTAGAGATAGACTAGTCCTAATCCTAATAGGACTCCACATGTAACCCGCCCCTTCATCATATATAAGGAGGGGCAGGGCTCCCCAAAGAGGGACAAGCGACAAGCAAGAAGAAGCAATAATCTCTAGGGCTAGACACAACTAGAGGAGAGCCGGTTTACGGCGACTCCCTCATGAGCATCATGAGACCTAGCCTCAAACAGCATGTAGGGTTGTTACCG
Source organism: Aegilops longissima (assembly GCA_021605205.1). NCBI lineage: Eukaryota > Viridiplantae > Streptophyta > Magnoliopsida > Poales > Poaceae > Aegilops > Aegilops longissima. The sequence continues at coordinate 592,166,832 of CM038680.1, forward strand.
GATGATGTTTCCCGGGGCCCGAAGCTGTCTAAATCCTCGTCTTGTGTTGCGTCTCTCGATTCCGCTCAACCCCTCTCAAGCTACCACATAGATGCGTTGGCCTCACGACTAAGTCCTTTCCCTAGGACATCTACCGTGACAAAACCACGACAGGACCCCTACCCGAGTTCCGCCGGTTTTGACACCGACATTGGTGCTTTCATTGAGAGTTCCACTGTGCCGTCATCGTAAGGAAGGATGGCTCGTCTCGTTGTCAGGGACAACATCACCTCTGGGGGAGCCCCGGCTATAGGCCAAACTCTCCGACTAGGCGGCTTCGTCATAACCTCCCGTTCGGCTGTTGCGCCGACGATGACTTCTCAGGTCATCGAAAACAGCCTCCACGTCGGCTCGGAACTTGCCGAGCAGATGAATCCAATGGAGCTCTCTTCTCGAAACGAGCTCTTGGATCGCATCGCCGCTTTGGGAGTCGCTATAGACTATGATCGGATTGGGCTTAAACCCGACCAAAGGGAGATTAACTCTTCGCCGGTTACCCATCATATAGCGATGGTGGAGGAACAATGCGACGATTCTTCCTCTATCTTGAGGATGAACTATGTCCGGATTCCCGAGCTCTCCGAGCCGGATACCCGTCTATGGGAGGACATCACCCAAACCCTGAACCTAGAATCAGGCAGCGGGCCAGACCTACTGGGCGGCATCCTGCAGCCCTAACTTCCAAGATCAGAAACTCCTCTACCCCTGGGTCTCAGATCGGGTCAGGGTTCGGGCTTAAAACCACACACCCACCCAGATATAAGTGATCTTTCCCACATTAGGCAAGAGCCCCAGGAGATAGTACATCACTATTGGGCCAGATTCCTCCTTGTAATGAACAAGGTCAAGGACTGTCATGAGGAAGACGCAATTTCATTATTTTGCAATAATTGCACGGACAAGGGAATCCTCAATGCCATAAGTCGCCGTGATATAGCACGCTTCGCAGACTTGGCGGCCATAGTACGGAAGTACTGTGCAATAGAAAGCACCTAGAAAACCCAAACAAAATTTGGGGATAATCCGGCTTGACAAAGCCCCCAGTCTGAATTAAAAGGGTACACTCTCATAAGTCGCCCAACTCAATTACAAAGAAGCAAAAGCCCACTACAGGGCGTGGAACCGTATTGGAGGGATGGTGTCGGTGTCAAAACCGGAGGATCTCGGGTAGGGGATCCCGAACTGTGCGCCTAGGCGGATGGTAACAGGAGACAAGGGACACGATGTTTTTACCCAGGTTCGGGCCCTCTCGATGGAGGTAAAACCCTACTCCTGCTTGATTAATATTGATGATATGGGTAGTACAAGAGTGGATCTACCACGAGATCAAGGAGGCTAAACCCTAGAAGCTAGCCAATGGTATGATTGTTGTTCGTCCTACGGACTAGAACCCTCCGGTTTATATAGACACCGGATAGGGTTAGGGTTACACAGAGTCGGTTACAATGGTAGGAGATCTACATATCCGTATCGCCAAGCTTGCCTTCCACGCCAAGGAAAGTCCCATCCGGACACGGGACAAAGTCTTCAATCTTGTATCTTCATAGTCCAGGAGTCCGGCCAACGGTGATAGTTCGGCTATCCGGACACCCCCTAATCTAGGACTCCCTCAGTAGCCCCCGAACCAGACTTCAATGGCGATGAGTCCGGCGCGTAGATTGTCTTCGGCATTGCAAGGCGGGTTCTTCTCCAAACTCCATATACTTGTCGAATAGTGTCCGGCTTCTGGTAAATGCTGCGCTCCTTGGCTTCCACGCCCAATAATGGCCATCTTCCACGTGTTTGAATGAATGCGAAAAGCCAGGGTATTTTTACACTTACCCCCCTAGCTGCGCAAATGAGCCGCCTATAAAAAGGATGAGGATCTAGATCTGAGTCACACCATCCCCCTTCCGCAAGTCTTCATCGAAGCGCCTTTGACAAAAATCCATTCCATCATGGACAGTCGATGTGGCTCCTCGTCTCGTGCTCCCAGTTCTCAGCCTGGAAATTGGGAGAGATGCTCAGTCCCGCATAGCGAGCTAGTTACACTCCAAACCAAGGGATTTCTTCCCACGGCCTTCATGATTCCGGTTCGAGCCGGACTTGCCACCTACAAGGGCGGAAAGCAAGCGGAGAGTGTCCCCGATCCCTCTAAAGGAGAGCGGGTATGCTTTGTCTCTTATCTAGTAAGAGGACTCGGATTTCCAGTTCATCCATTTCTCCGGGGCTCTTGGAGTTCTACGGCCTCCAGTTGCACCACCTTACGCCTACCTCCATTTTACACATCGCGGGCTTCGTGGCCCTTTGCGAACTGTTCTTGGGCGTCGAGGCTCATTTTGCGCTGTGGAAGAGATTATTCTGCCTTGTACCCCGTTCTCATGAGGGGTCAATATATCAAGTGGGCGAAGACGAGCTATGGAGTATCGCCGGGACCGGATATCTATCCGAACCCGAAGAAGGCGTCCAAGACTGGCCTTCGAATGGTTTTATATAGAAGACGCCCCGCCATGGATCCTGTTCGGATCGGTCTCCTGAGTTCAGAATGCTCCTTTGAAGAAACGCTGAGTTGGCGCCATGAGCTCCTGAGGGAAGACGATAGGGACGTTCTTTACCTGATAAGCCGAATAAGACTGTTAGCTCATTCCGGACTAACCATGATTGGTGTCATGGCCACATGCATTATGCGGGGGGTGTAGCCGCTCCAGTATAGGGGCCACCCCATGTGGGATTTCAACGGGGAGGACGATGCCACCCGTCATGGCCGTAAGGGGCCGCGATCGGTCGCCGATCTGGTGAATATTTTGTTTGTGATGTACAAGGGAGAAAAGGAAGATTTCCTCCGCGTCAGTCCATTGGACGGATTTTCCATGAACAACCCCCGAAGCTGGGTAAGCGGATATTTCATTTTTGCACATCCGATCCGTATTCCCATGGTTAGGTATCTCATTTTGTGATTTTGACGCAGGAACTGCGCCAGGCCGTAAAAGACATAAACAGCCCGCCTCCACAACCCGAGGATCTGGAAAGGTTCCTCGATCCGGCCCCCAAGAGGATCCGGACATATTGGTGGAGCTGATCGATGGGGTATATCACCAACTGAGCATTGATGATGCTTTGGTTGCCATTACGGCCGACTACCCCGGAATACTTCCAGCATCACAGGTAACTGAGACCAAGGTCCCAATACTCTGATAATGACCCATCCGTGCTTATTTTTTATCATCGTATACCAATGGTGTTTCGCAGGGGGTGCCTTCGAGGTAGGAGGCCGAGCCCGCGGCGGCTAGCCAACAAGGGGCAGTACGGCCCCGCAGGATAAAAAGAAGTGTGGTCCGGATCGAAACTCCGCCGCAATGGTATGGCGCGTCACCTTATTCCCAGGATTGATTCCTGGAAGGCGTATTAACGCTGGTGCTCTTTTCAGAAAAAAGCTCGCCGGGACCGAGTCCGAGAGGTTGTTAATCGAACCTCCGCTAGCCAGGCTCCAAAGCCGGGTCCAGAAGCGGAGGCGAGCATGAGGCGTGCGTCGGATACTCCTCCGACAGAGGATGCCGACTGATTGTCCTCAGCCAACTCCGAGGTGGAGAGCACCATGAATCACAGGCGCCGCCGGATAGTTCTTCGTGATGCATGTTTTTCCCAAGAGGCCTTGAATGCCTTCAATTCGGGAGATGCGCACCTCCGTGCCGCTCAAGATGGTCTAGCCAGAGCCACGGAGCAGTATGTAAAGGACATACGGGTGAGGAAATTTGACAGATTATATATGCCAAGAGCCCCGAGACTTAAAATATTTAGAATAACTGATTTAAGGATCATTTGTTATGCAGGATCTTACAAAAGGAATACCCGATCGTCCCAGAGCTTGAAGAATGCAAGGCCCAACTTGAGGTCAAGACTAGCCGCCACAGGGGAGCCACAGAGGCCCCTCCGTAATATATGCTTCAAAAGATAAATAGTTTGTGAAGTGCGGCGTGTGTGTAAATCTGACAATAATATTGCAGATGACGCCGGACTGGATCCGGACAAGCAACAGCTCTTGCGCCGGTTGAAGGCCGGCGAGAATGTGCTTACAAGGGTAAGGCAGGAGAAAAATAATCTCCAAGATGCCAACACCTAGCTAGGTGAGGAACTAAAGGATGTTCGTGCCTAGCTGTGTGACTCGGTGAAGGAGAATCGACGACTTTGTCGCGGCATTTATAGTAAGTGCTTGAGCGAACTTTGAAAAAGAGTTTGGCGAGGAAGTCAATTAACAGAGTTATGTCTGTAGGTATGCTCACGGGTCGTCCTGAAGAGGAAATGCCCGGTTCTACGGGTGACCTTCTTCCCGAAGTTATTGCAACTGCATTTAACGAAGTTCGGCAGGTGATGAAAGGCGCCGCCAGGCCTTGTGGCCATCTATCTCCCTACCCGAAGGCCTTGGAGAGCTTGCAGCGAAGCTTCAGGGAGCACGGCGGCGCTTCCGACTATGGAAGATATCGGCCTGTCGTCAAGGCGCCAGGGAGGCCTAGGCCATGGTGAAGATGCGGTACACGAAGGCGGATCCAAACCACATGGCCGAGGTCAGACCTGTGGGGCCCGACGGGAAGGAGATCCCTGTGAGCTTGGTGTACGGCCAAGTAGAGTTGGCCGCAAAGTATTCCCAGCAGGACTGTAAACTAGACAACCTATTAGACGGCATTGAAGAGGAATACAATCAGTCAATTTGACTATGTAATTTAAAATGACATGTAAAATGCCTTCTAGCCGGATTGTAGATCATTTGTCGTAGTGGACCTTTTCGCTTCAACCTCGGGACCAAATAGTCCGGAGTGTGTCCGAATACCCTCGCGGTTATGTTAAAACCGGGGCATGCATGGAGACCAGGCGTAGGGGTCATGAGTGCTTTATCAGGCAAGTGCCCAACTAGTTATGTTATATTACATGATTAGTAAGAAACATCTTCCAGGGAGAAAAGTTCCATTAGGGGTTCCTTTCCCTGGGAGGCATGCCCTAAAGTGCATGTCCGGACTGCGAAAAAAGCAGAAAAGCATCTGGGGCAGATAAATGAAAAATAATAAATCGTCTTTTAGTTCATCGACCGAATATTCCCTTAAGAACGCTTAGCTTTTGGCTTCACCCACCGAGGTACACGTCCGCTGACCCGGCGGTAATAATCGCAGAGGTGCTCCTTTACCACCTAGCCAAACAATCGGAACGAGGGGTAAGCACAGAGCCAGCAACCTAGCTTGGCCAAAACTTAAGTCATATCAATGATTATAATGGTGAATAAAAGGTACATGCGGAAGTGTGACATGTGTTGGGCATAAAGCTCAGATAAATAAGCTTCATTAAAGAAGCCCCCAGGTATAATGAGCGCGGATAGCGCGTCAAGTGTGTACGAACAATGCGCAAACGAGCCTTTAATGGCTTCGGGAAAAGGGAGGAAGAAGGAGAGAAATAAAAGACAGCTTAAAGTATAAAATGTAGACGGAGGAAGGAGACGAACTCAGAATCCGGCGCTAGGCGTAGAATCTTCGGAGACGGGCTGTGTTCCATGGGTTCGGCTCGAGTAGGTTATCCGATGCATTTCGCAGACGGTACGCCCCGCCGTCAGGACTTGGTCGATGATGAAGGGACCTCCCATTTGGGCTTGAGTTTGTCCTTTTCTTGCCCGCAGTGTAGAACTAGTTCACCAACATTGTAAGCTTTGGCCCGCATTTCCTGCTTTGATATCTTTGAGCCTCTGTTGATAGAATGCGAACGAGCTTTTGCCACGTCGCGCTCCTCCTCCAAGGCGTCCAAACTATCCTGCCGATCAAGCTCGGCTTCTCTTTCTTCATACATGCGCACTCGAGGAGAGTCATGAATTATGTCGCAGGGCAAAACTGCCTCTGCGCCGTATACCATAAAAAATGGTGTGAATCCGGTAGTGCGATTTGGCGTGGTCCGCAGCCCCCAGAGTATGGAGTCGAGCTCCTCTACCCAGTGCGTGTTAGATTCCTTGAGGGACCGCACTAGTCTGGGTTTAATGCCGCTCATGATTAGACCGTTTGCTCACTCGACTTGACCGTTAGTTTGGGGGTGATAGACTGAAGCGTAGTCGAGCTTGATGCCCATGTTTTTGCACCAGAGTTTGACCTCGTCGTCCGTGAAGTTCGTGCCGTTATCAGTGATGATGCTATGGGGGACGCCGTAACGGTGTACTACCCCTGATATGAAGTCTATCACCGGTCCGGATTCGGCCGTGTTTACAGGCTTGGCCTCTATCCATTTGGTGAATTTATTCACCATGACCAATAAGTATTTTTGCTTGTGGGTTCCTCCTTTAAGGGTTCCAACCATGTCAAGCCCCCAAACCGTGAAGGGCCAGGTGATGGGTATAGTTTTGAGGGCGGTGGGTGGCATGTGGCTTTGATTAGCAAAGAGCTGGCAGCCGACGCATCGTTGGACTAAGTCCTGAGCATCTGCCCGGGCCGTCGGCCAATAAAATCCTGTACGGAAGGCCTTGCCTACAAGGACCCGAGCTGCGGCATGGTGCCCACCAAGTCCGGCATGAATTTCAGCCAGGAGATACCGCCCTTCCTGTTTGGAGATACACCTTTGAAGGACTCCGGTTGTGCTTTTCTTATAAAGCTCTCCCTCGTGGAACTTATAGGCTTTAGACCGCCGCACTATGTAGCGGGCCTCGTTTTGGTCCTCGGGAAGTTCATGCCTAGTTAGGTAGGCTAGGAATGGTTCTGCCCACGGGGCAATGACTGCCATTATTACGTGGGCTGACGGTGTTATTTCATTGGCGGGACCGCCAACTATGTCGGAATGCTCGGTATGGGGCAGTGCGGTTGGGTTCGGTTTGTTATTTCTGGACTCTCCCTCCCATAGTACGGATGGCTTGAAAAGCCTCTCTAGGAAAATGTGGGGGGGGACGGCATCGCGCTTTGCGCCGATGCGTGCCAACACGTCTGCTACCTGGTTGTTATCCCGGGCTATATGGTGAAATTCGAGCCCCTCAAACCGAGCTGACATTTTTAGGACGGCATTGTGATAAGCTGCCATTTTCGGATCCTTGGCATCAAAGACCCCATTTATTTGGGATATCGCGAGGTTTGAATCCCCACGCACCTCTAGGCATTGAATGCTCATGGAGACTGCCATCCGGAGACCATGTAGAAGGGCCTCGTATTCGGCTGCGTTGTTGGAGTCCGTGTACATTATTTGAAGTACGATTGACTCAGATCTCCGGTTGGGGACGCAGAACGGCGCCAGCCCCCAGGCCGGCCAACATTTTGGAGCCGTCAAAGTGCATGATCCAGTTGGAATATGCGCCGTACTTTTTAGGGAGTTCGGCTTCAGTCCATTCGGTGATGAAGTCAGCCAAAACTTGTGACTTAATAGCTCGTCGTGGCTTGTAGGTTATGTCGAACGGGAGGAGCTCAATGGCCCATTTAGCAATCCGTCCCGTTAAGTCCGCGTTGTTTATAATGTCATTAAGAGGTACTTCGAGGCTACTGTTATCGAACACTCTTGGAAGTAGTGTCGCAGCTTCCGGATGCTATGAACACTGCGTATGCTATCTTTTGATAATGCGGTACCGTGACTTGCATGGAGTTAGGACAAGGGACACGTAGTAAACTGGTTTTTGAGAGGGAACTTGTGTCATCCGCTTTCATTCGACAACGAGCACCGCACTTACAACTTGATGGGTTGCTGCGATGTATATTAGCATTGGTTCGCCCATGTTGGGCACGGCCAGGACCGGATTTGTTGCCAATATGGCTTTGATTTCTTCGAGTCCGGCCGTGGCATCCGCCCACTCAAGTGTTCGTGCTACCGAGGAGGCGATAAAGGGTAATGCCTTTTCTCCTAAGCGGGAGATAAAGCGGCTGAGAGCCGCCACGCATCCAGTCGGTTTTTGTATTTTTTTGAGGTCTTTGGGGATATCCAATTGTGACAGAGCTCGGATCTTGGCTGGGTTTGCTTTAATTCCTCTACCGGATACAATGAAGCCCAAGAGCTTTCCGGCTGGTACGCTGAAAATGCATTTTTCCGGGTTGAGCTTGATGTCATACGTTCAGAGATTATCGAATGTGAGCCTCAAGTCGTCGACTAGGGTTTTGACATGCTTGGATTTGACGACCACATCGTCTACGTATGCCTCCACTGTTTTGCCGATCTGGTTTGCCAGACATGTCTGAATCATACGCTGATATGTTGCGCCTGCATTTTTGAGCCCAAAGGGCATTGTGTTGAAGCAGAATGGGCCGTATGGAGTGATGAATGCCGTTGCGGCTTTGTCTGGCTCTGCCATCTTAATTTGGTGGTAGCCGGAGTATGCGTCGAGGAAACACAATGAATCGTGTCCTGCGGTAGCGTCGATGATTTGATTGATGCGGGGGAGGGGGAAGGGATCCTTTGGGAAAGCCTTGTTAAGGTCCTTAAAATCGACACATAGGCGCCAGGATTTGTCCTTCTTTGGTACCATTACCAAGTTTGCTAGCCATTCCGGATGTTTAATGTCTCTGATGAATCCGGCTTCCAATAGTTTGGCTAGCTCTTCTCCCATGGCCTGTCTCTTGGGTTCGGAGAAACGCCGAAGAGCTTGTTTGACTGGCTTGAATCCTTTTAGGATATTTAGGCAGGTTTCGCCACCGACGTGGGATTCTGGCATGTCCGAAGGGTGCCGCAAAATGTCCCAATTTTCGCGTAGGAATTCTCGTAATGCGGCGTCCACATCAGGGTTTAATTGTGCCCCGATGGAGGCCGTCTTTGTAGGGTCCGTTGGATGGACTTGGAATTTGATTATTTCGTCTACCAGTTTAAAAGAGGTGGACTTGGATCTCTTATCGAGTATCACATCGTCTCTGTCCACCGTGGAGCGCAGCGCAGTGAGTTCCTCTGCCGCTAGGGCTTCGGATAGTGCCTCAAGGGCAAGTGCGGCTGTTTTATTTTCAGCGCAGAGCGCTATGTCTGGATCACTAGCGAGAGTGATAATTCCGTTGGGTCCGGGCATTTTGAGCTTCATGTACCCGTAATGGGGTATAGCTTGAAAACTTGTGAATGCCTCTCGCCCTTATAGAGCATGGTATCCGCTGCTGAACGGGGCCACTTGGAATGTGACCTCCTCGACCTATAATTGTCCGCGTGTCAACACCACATCTAGTGTGATTTTTCCTGACAAAGATGCTTCCCGATCGGGATTATTCCTCTAAAGGTTGTGCTGCTTCGCCAATGCGGCTCCACTATTTCCATTTTTCAAGGGTTTCTCGTAGATGAGGTTTAATCACTGGCGCCGTCCATGAGTACCTTGGTAAGGCGAAGTCCGCCCACTATTGGACTGAGGACCAATGCGGCCGGTGCTCGGGCTGTTCGAACTTAGGTTCATCACTCCATGGATTTATTGTTGCTGTCCGTAGACTTCGCAAGGCTACGGAGTGTTCGCCCACATATTATTTGATGCGAAAGTCTCAAGACCGTTAATACTGCATCGGTATTGCTGGGCTGGTGCTCGAGCTAAGAGCTCTTCACCACTTTTGGCCACCGCCGTAGTATCCAACATGCTCTAAGGCTATGAGTTGGAGTGGCGCCTCACGTATACGAATTTTGCAGGTCCATTGAGCCATCCCTCCAAAGACGGTTCCATGCCCTTTGGGGGTTTTTGCTTTTGGTATGTAACCCAGTGCTGGTGATGATGCACCCTTTATTTCGGACTAGGGTCGAGTTCAAATGGATTATCCCAAAATTTTATTTCAGTTTTCCAGCGCTCTCCATCACGCAGTATTTCCGCATTATGGACGCCAAGTCGAGTGAAGCGTAATTTCAATGACGACTTATGGCGCTTAGGATTCCTTGTCCGTGCAATTATTGCAGAAGAGTGAGATTGCATCCTCCTTGCGGCAGTCCTTTATCCTGTCCATAACCAGGAGGAATCTGGCCCAGTAATGATGTACTTTTTCATCGGGCTCTTGCCGGATTTTGGATAGATCGCTTATGTTTGGGTGGGAGGGTTGAGTTAAATTCCGAACCCCGTCTGATCTAAGATTCAGGGGCCAAGAAGTTTCCGAACTTGGAAGCTTGGGTTCTTGGAGGTTGTCCAATGAATCTAGCCCATTGCCTGACTTTAAGTTCAGGGCTTGAGCGGTGTCCTCCCCTCCGCGGGAATCCGGCATGGAGGGGTCAGAAATCCGGACATAGCTAGTCCATAAGGTAGGAGAAGAGTCGCCGTATTGTTCCTCTACCACAACGACGTGGTGGGTAGCCTGGGGAGAGTTGATCTCTCTCAGATCGGTTTTAGGCCCGATTTGATCATAGTCTGTAGCGACTCCCAGGGCGGCGATGCGATCCAAGGGCTCGTTCAAGGAAGAGAGCTCCATCGGATCTAACTGCTCGGCGAGTTCCGAGTTAATGTGAAGACTGCTTTGGATGACTCGAGAAGTCATCGTCGGCGCGGCGGCCGAACTGGCGGTCATAAGAAAACCGCCTAGCCGGAGAGTTTGGCCGGTGGCCAAAGCTCCTTTAGCAACGGTGCCGCTTTTAAAGATGGGATGAGGCATCCTTCCCGACAGCGACGGCATGCAGGAACTCTCAATGAAAGCACCAATGTCGGTGTCAAACCGGCGGATCTCGGTAGGGGGTCCCGAATCGTGCGCCTAGGCGGATGGTAACAGGAGACAAGGGACACGATGTTTTTACCCAGGTTTGGGCCCTCTCGATGGAGGTAAAACCCTACTCCTGCTTGATTAATATTGATGATATGGGTAGTACAAGAGTGGATCAACCACGAGATCAAGGAGCCTAAACCCTAGAAGCTAGCCTATGGTATGATTGTTGTTCGTCCTACGGACTAGAACCCTCCGGTTTATATAGACATCGGATAGGGTTAGGGTTACACAGAGTTGGTTACAATGGTAGGATATCTACATATCCGTATCGCCAAGCTTGCCTTCCACGCCAAGGAAAGTCCCATCCGGACACGGGAAGAAGTCTTCAATCTTGTATCTTCATAGTCCAGGAGTCCGGCCAATGGTGATAGTTTGGCTATCCGGACACCCCCTAATCCAGGACTCCCTCAGATGGCTTAACGGGCCCAGCAAAATTCATAGTACAACAGATATCATCCCAACACACAGCCTTAGAGCATGTTGGGTACTCCGGCAGGTGGCCAAGAGCGGTGAGGATCTCCTCATTCAAAACACCGCAGAGCACCATCCCGTGGATAACAATACAGTATTGACAGTCTCCGAGACCTTCGCCTCAAATAACAGGCATAAGCGAGCACTCCGCAGCCTTGCCGAATCTGCCACGTGGCAGCAATAAATCCATGGAGCGACATGGCTATCACCTTCAATGCCAGTGACGAACTTAAATTCTGAAAAGCCCGAGCACCAGCCGCCTTGGTCCTCAGTCCAATTCTGGACGGCTTTCGGCTTACTAAAGTGCTCATGGATGGCGGCATCATATTAGACCTCATTTACGAGGAGACCCTTCAAAAAATGGAAATAGACAGAAATCGCATTGAGCAAAGCAGCACGACCTTCAGAGGAATCATCCCCAGTCGGGAGGCACGTTGCGCTGGGAAAATCACACTAGATGTGGTATTCGGCACGCCGGGGAATTACAGGTCCAAAGAAATAACATTCCAAGTGGCCCCGTTCAGTAGCGGATACCACGCCCTTCTTGGGCAGGAGGCATTCACGATCTTCCAAGCTATACCCCATTACGGGTACATGAAAGCTCAAAATGGCCGGGCCCAATGGAATCATCACTCTAGCTAGTGATCCGGACACAACACTCCGTGCCGAAAACAAAACAGCTGCACTGGCCTTTGAGGCGTTATCCGAAGCCCTCGCGGTGGAGGAGTTAACTATGCTACGCTCCACAGTGGACATGGACGACGTGATACTAGACAAAAGATCCAAGTCCACCTCTTTTAAACCAGCGGATGAAATAGTCAAATTCCAAGTCAACCCAATGGACCCTACAAAAACAGCATCCATCGGGGCACAGTTAAACCCCGCTGTAGATGCCGCACTACGGGAGTTCCTGCGCGAAAATTGGGACATATTCTCCTGGCATCCTTCAGACATGCCAGGAATCCCACGCAGGCTGGCCGAGCATAGACTTAACATTCTAAAGGGATTCAAGCCGGTCAAGCAGACTCTTCGGTGTTTCTCTGAACCTAAGCGACAGGCCATGGGACAAGAGCTAGCCAAGCTACTAGAGGCCGGATTCATCAGAGAAATAAAACATCCGGATTGGCTAGCAAACCTGGTGATGGTACCAAAGAAGGACAAATCCTGGCGCCTATGCGTCGACTTCAAGGACCTTAATAAGGCTTGCCCAAAGGATCCCTTCCCCCTCCCTCGCATCGATCAAATTAGCGACGCTACCGCGGGACACGACTCATTGTGCTTCCTCGACGCATACGCCAGTTACCACCAAATTAAGATGGCGGAGTCCGATCAAGCCACAACGGCATTTATCACTCCATACGGCCCTTTCTGTTTTAACACAATGCCCTTCGGGCTCAAAAACACCGGCGCAACATATCGACGCATGATTCAGACATGTCTGGAAAAGCAGATCGGCAAAACAGTGGAGGCATATGTAGACGATGTGGTCGTTAAAACCAGACACGTCGACTCCTTAATAGACGACTTGAGGCTCACGTTCGACAATCTCTGAACATACGACATTAAGCTCAATCCGGAAAAATGCGTTTTCGGCTTGCCCGCCAAAAAGCTCCTGGGCTTCATCGTCTCCAGTAGGGGAATTGAAGCAAATCCGGCCAAAATCTGAGCTCTGTCGCAGTTGTCTATCCCAACTGACCTCAAGCAAATACAGAAGTTAACTAGATGCGTCGCGGCCTTAAGCCGCATTATCTCCCGATTAGGAGAAAAGGCATTTCCCCTTTATCGCCTTCTTCGGTGCACCGAACACTTCGAGTGGACGGACGCGGCCACGGCTGGAATGTCGGCGAACCAATGCTGTTATATATAGAGGCAACCCACCAAGTTGTAAGCGCAGTGCTCGTCGTCGAACGAGAGACGGACGGACATAAGTTCCCACTTCAAAAACCGGTATACTATGTATCCACTGTCCTCACTCCATGCAAATCACGGTACCCACATTATCAAAAGATAGCATACGCGGTATTTATGGCATCCGGGAAACTACGACACTACTTTCAAGAGTGTTCAATCACGGTGGCCTCAGAAGTACCACTCAACGGCATAATAAACAACCGCGATGGCACGGGCCGGATTGCCAAATGGGCCATCGAGCTCCTCCCGTTCGACATAACATATAGATCTCGGCGAGCCATTAAGTCGCTAGTACTGGCCGATTTTGTCGCCGAATGGACAGAAGCCGAACTCCCTAAAGAGTACCGCGCGTACTCCAATTGGATCATGCACTTCGAAGGCTCTAAAATGCTGGCTGGTCTGGGGGCTGGCGTCGTCCTGACGTCCCCCACCGGAGATACAGTCCAATACGTACTCCAAATACTATACACAGACTCCAACAACGCAGCCGAATACGAGGCCCTTTTACATGGTCTTCGGATGGCAGTTTCCATGGGCATTCCACGCCTGGAGGTGCGCGGGGACTCGAACCTCGCAATATCCCAAATAAATGGAGACTTCGTGTCACAGCCCTAGAATTGCTTGGCATTAGTTGCATTAGGGCATTCATGTCATCATGTTAATTTCCATGAAAATTGAAATGGGGATTTGTGAAACCCTCAGAATCATTTTGGAAATGACCTAAATAAAAATCGCTCCAAAAGGGTCCAAGAAAATGCTCATGTGGCCCTCTGAAAATATTGGGCAGAGATAACAACCTAACCAATATTTTCAGGATCCCATAAGTATCTATTTTGGGCATTTGGAATTAATACGTTAAATATTTGCCTTGGATATATATTATTATATATATATAATATTGTCCAAAATTGTGCCCTTTTGTTGGGGAGCTCTGGAATAATATAGTTAGCTCCTGCAAAAATTGGCATAATTAAATAAATTGATTTAGTATTTTATTTAAATCAAAACAGATGTCAGAAAATTAGAAAACAGAAATAAAAAGGGATGCTTACCTGGCTTACCTAGCGCTCAACCGCCCAGCTTTTTTCCCCCCCTGGCCGGCCCGGTTGGCCCAGCCCACCACCGCCTCCTCCTGTCGCTTCCTCCTCTTCGCCAGAGGACGGGCGCGTCCGACGCGGCGACGCCGCCGCCACGACTCCAGCTGCTTGCCGCTTCCTCTCGCCTCGACGCGCCACGAGACGCCAAGCCCCTCACTCTTTCCCTCACTCTCTCTCTCTCGCTCCTCTCGCCTCCTCTCCGAGCACACCCGAGCGGCTTCGCCGCCACCGCCGCCAGAGCCACGGCCACCGCCCTCCTCGCCTCGCCGACATGTCCACGGCCTCCGCCGGACGCCTCGCCCTCCTCACCGAAGTTCCCGACGCCGAGCACCCCGAGGCGCCGCCCCACCATTTCTCTCGACCCGCTGGTCGCCGCCGCCAAATTCACTGCCCGTGCCCACCCGAGCTCACCGACGGCCTCCTCGCAACCACGGTGAGCTCCCGAGTCGATCCCCTCTTCTCCGACCCATTCTTCCCTCTAACTACCACCCCCGCGGATCGAAACCCGCCGCCGCCATCAAGACGTCGCCGGCGTGGCCACAGCCACGATGGTTCGATTCCGAGCACGCCATCGCCTTTCACTGCACTCAGTAGGGAGTCCGTAGCACCCACCCTTCCGCCCATCAGGCCCCTAGCGCCAACCTCTGCTGCGTTCGAGCTCCGGCCGCCACAGCTGTCGCCGGCGCCGATCCCGCCGCCCAGAGCTCCAACCACCCCACCAAGAACTTCAGCGCGCCCCTCATCAGAGGTACCTCCCGCCTTTTGGTGGCCGGAATGGCTATTTGCACTTGCTCGCCCGCTGCTCGACGTCAGCCAAGGCTGGCCGCCGTGGCGATGACCCTTTTGACCCGGGGTTTGGCCTAGTTGACTTCCCCGGAGTCACTTACATGTGGGCCCGTGCCTCACTGACATTTTAGTTAGGACAAAATTAGCACTAACAGCCTCTGTTAATTAATTAGGACACTGACACGTGGGTCCCAGCGTCAGGTTTGACCTGGACAGCGACCCAGTTGACCGCTGACGTCACATTGACGACAGGCTGACGCCATAATTAGGTTCTAGATTTAATTTAATTCAGTAAATTTCAGAAAATGTCCTAAACTTCTAAAAATCATATAAATTCAACCGTAACTCGGATGGAAATAATTTATATATGAAAAATGATCAGAAAAATATGAAGAATCTATTTATGCCATGATAATGCATGTTTGAACAAGTTAACATCACTGAATAGGATGAATCATGATTAGGGTAACTTATGAAATAGCATTTTGAGTTGGAATTCAACCTTGTTTGAATTCCACTCCAACTAACTTGGATTATTATTGCATTAGGTGAATTCAGTACCTTAACATGATCATGCATCATATATGTGCATTGCATTGATTGTGTTCTCTCTGTTTGCCGGTAATTGTTCCTCCCGTAGACGATGTACCGACGATGGTTATTCGATGACACCGATGAAGAACTATATTATCTTCGTAGTGCTGCAAGCAAAACCCCTTGTTCATTCCGATATAATCCCACTCTCTCGCTCCTGCTCTATTTTATTGCATTAGGACAACAACGATTCAATGTTACTTGCTGCGTAGCTGAACCCTTGATCCTTTGCATGACCTGTCATTCCACAAGAATTAGATGAAACCCACTAGCATGAGTAGGAGTTGTTTGAGCCCATGTTGTGCCTACTCATTTATGCTTGTTTGTCATGCCTGCCATCGCTTAGAGTTGAGTCGGTCTGATTCATCGGGAATGAATTGGAATTGTGATGAACATGTCCTATTGTGTGTGAGCTAAGTGTGAACACGATTTGGTAAAGGTAGCGGTGAGAGGCCATGTAGGAGTACATGGTGGGTTGTCTCATTGAAACCGCCCTTAGGAACTGAGTTCTGTGTTTGTGATCCATGAAACAGTTACTACCACGCATTGGGATCCTTAATTGACCCTCTCGGCTTCTTGACCACCCTTGTCCTCATCCGGAGTTGCAAGTAGTTTCGTGTTTGTAGCATGTCAATGCACGCAACGCTGACCTTAGGGGTGGGTTGTGTTATGGTAGGCACCGTGGGTCTGTGTACCGAGTGCCCGCTTGGTATCTCGGGAACCCCGCACACATCGCTCGGGCTGTATGGGAAACCTCGGCCGACTCTCATGGATGGAACCCGAATAGGCGATAAACCCGACTAGGGACTTGAGTGTTTAGGTAGGCCGTGGCCGACACCCACGCTGGGCTTCCGCTGAAGGTTGCCGAGTACATGTCGGTAAACGACGGTAAGTGGTGAGAGCGTGTGAAGAAGTACACCCCGCAGGGTTTAATATGATCTATTCAATAGCCGTGTCCACGGAGAAGGACTTCGGGTTGCCTATATCAGTTCATAGACAAGTGAAAGTGGATACTCTAAAATGCGCAAGATAAGCGTGAGTGCTATGGATGGCGCTTCTCGTAGGGAGACGGGAGCGGTCCATAGTGGTGTATTGATATGGTGAATATGTGGACTCGTAGCGCCACCTCAAAAGAGTTACTTGCAATGTAGTTCAGATAGCCACCGAGTCAAAGCTGGCTTGCTGCACCAAACTCCACCACCCCCTTTTGATAATGATGCATATGTAGTTAGTTCTGATAAGTCTTGCTGAGTACAATTGTACTCACGCTTGCTTATTTTATGTTTTGCGAGAGACGCTGGTCTCGCTAGTAGTTCCACGTGGACTTCGACGCTTAGCTTGTTACCTCAGCTACGATCTTGTGCCCTCGGCAGATCTCGGTAGATAGTCGCTTCTCAGCCTTTTTCATTTATAGTTGTCTCGTACTCGACATGATTAGCTTCCGCTTGTGCTTTGACTTGTATGCTTCGAAAAGGGTCATGAGACCCATGTTTGTAATATCTCGCCTTCGAGCCTAATGAATAATATCTGAGTCGAGAGTTATGTTGTGATGCCACGTCGTATTTACACATATTGAGCATATTGTGTGTATGTTTGAAATGCTTGGTATGTGTGGGATCCGACAAACTAGTTGTTTATCCTTGGCAGCCTCTCATATGGGGAAATGTAGTCTCGTGATTCTGAGCGATAGTAGTCCGCTACAGCCCGGTTCACCGGAGTCCTCGCTAGCCCAAAGACTACCGCTTGGACACTTGACTGGCCGGCATGTGTTTCACTTCGCTCTATGTCTGTCCTTCGGGAAATGTCACGCGGTGTTATTCGAGTCCTGCCTAGCCTGCTACAGCCCGGGATACCGAGTCCTGTTAGCCCAAAGCTACAGCCCGAATACATACGCTGATGACCGACATGCTCGATGTGATTCATGTATGCCTGTCCCCATGGGTTAGCGCCGCTTTGGTTCACGACTAGCCATGTCGGCCCGGTTCTTTGTCATATGGATGCTAGCGACACTATCATATACGTGAGCCAAAAGACGCAAACGGTCCCGGCCATGGTAAGGCGACACCTGGGAATACCGTGCGTGAGGCCGCAAAGTGATATGATGTGTTACCAGCTAGATCGATGTGACTTAGGATCGGGTCCCGACAGCGCTGGTATCGAGCCCGATCGCTCAGAGGATTACCAAGCCAAACTGGTCGGGTTGTGTCTAGAAATGCTTTAGTTATGTAAGGGAATTGATTGTGGAAGGAACGAAGGCTCTTTTTACTCCTTATACCTCATGGCCTTCTCGATCCGAGTCATCCTCTTCTCTTCTACGGGTTTAAGAACTAGGCTTCTCATCTATCTATCGTGATGACGTGTTACTAATCCATAGACCTTTAAGATTGTTGGTTTTAATCCCAGCTCAGTTCCTACTATTTCGTATGATAACCGTTGATCTCGTAATCTTGTTATAATGCTGTTGAGTGGTTATGCCACCATTTTCTGCAGGATGTCTCAAATCATTTTGAGCATTTACAGCCGTTATGCTGTCCGAGTCATCCCAGGTCTCTAAATAGTCTGATGCATTTGCAAATCCTTTCTTTCCGTTCCTGATGCCTTTTGGTCAGAATAAGCACACTAATCGGAGAGTTGAGGTATTCTGTTGCCTCGACATATATGTTGGAACTATTATTATGACCCTAGATGCTTAGGAAGTCACCTAGCCATTTAACAATGCTTTTGTATCCCCAGTGTGATGATTCTGGCCATCATTTTCGAAAGCATCCCGTGATGCCATTTAGTAGCAGGTATTCTACTCCTGGGTTGCTGAACCCGAGATTCACCCTACTTACTTCATGTTGTTAGTATTTGCTAGTGCCCTTAGGATATTAGTAACCTTGCGATAGTCCTCGAAGTCCGTGGTATTCTCCTTCTTCCAAATACCATGAGCTAATTATAGCAGAAGTTCTTTTTGAACCAAAAGATCACAACAAGAGTGCTCTTGAGGAGTACTCCATTCATAATTGTGAATCTGCCAACTCTACCTTCCTGCATGGGTTATCCGGAGGAAATGTTGAGCTTGCTCAACATACTAATCTGTGCACCCACAACTCAGAAAATTATATGTTCCTTTGAGTTGTTCTCTTAGATGCCTTCTGACCTTCATCTATCAATTGATAGCCAAGGGTATGTGTGCATTTGTGTTCATCGATGCATTTTATCCTTGTGGTCCGCTGCCATTCTATTCCGGAATGACTAGGAGAAACAAACTCCAGTACCTCATCCATTTCTAGGATTGGGTCAAAGTAGTTGTATCCCGCAGATCAAAATACCACTTCAGCCTTTGATTCTGTTCTACCCTGAAGTATTGCCATCTTATGGCAAGAATGTCATGGGAATTGCACAACCTCCTAGGAATTCTTGATGCAGTGATACTTCTCACCATCATCATTCATTCCTCGGTCCCGTGTTACTGTAACCGGAATGCCGACAAGTGAATTGTGATGTGTGAAATCAATACCCCGAGCAACTTGTTGCTTGGTAGTGAGTGGACAATATTCTCATTCTTAGCATGTTGGTTATTAAACCATCATCCTAAGATTGATCGTGCTACCTAGTCCTTATTTTTGGTGCACACTTCGATTGATGAGTTAGGATTATGTCAAGTCCTCACTCATTTGATCATATCGTCTTGCCCTGAAAAGCAAGATTGTTCTCGAGCTTAGTAACATACGGTGGGTCGTGACTTTCCAAATATCTTCTTGGAAGTGTTACCGGTTGTTCCCTCGACTGTTATGTTGAGCTCGTGATCAAGTTGGTATTCCTCTGAACCACCCCTTCTCCAAGAATCTGTGTTGGATACCCCTGAGCTAGTTGGTTAAGCCAAACAACAACTTGGAGAGTTGGAAGATAAAGGCTTGCCTAACCTAGTTCGATCCAAAGGGATATTCTTGTGTAGTGGGTGTTGAAGAAAGATGATATCTTCATCGATTGGTCCCTGTGATCAGTTGTTGGATCTATTGTCCTACCAATTCTTTGACTTGAGTATGGGCCATCGTCAAGCCAAATCAGAACCAACGATATTCGTAATGTTGTCTTACTCGTGGTTGATCCCATGAGCATACACCATTACATCTTTGGTCCGACCAATACTATCACGTGTTCACATGATGGTGGAAGTCCAAGGATATGGAAATTCGATGAGCTATTGTTGAGCCCATCAAGAGTAATTTGTCTCCCCATGAGTCATGTGGAACACCAACGTAGTATTGGAAACTTGTGTAAGCATTTCTTCGTGTTTCGCTCATGAAGCATATGTTTGGATGAAAGTAGTGACTTCCTCTAATTCATGTGCATCTGATGTAAGTTGCCGCCATGAATTTGAGAAAGGTTTGTTTTGTTTCTTTGGAATCATCCCAAGTCACCATGCACGCATGAAGTATTCTATGGTCTGATAGATCGATCATCTTCATCCCATATGGATTCCATAGCACACCAAGCCACTGATTGACTTGATCAAGGAAAAGAAGTCTATGCTTGGGATCTAATCCATGGACTTGTGTAAAGACTTCGATACCCTCGATGATGGCTCCCCACCCGAACTCGGTAGTGTTTTATTATAAGACTACCATGTGGTCATGCCTGTCTAGGACAACGTGTTCACATGTTTATAGCAAAACCAGCTCACGTTTTGGAGCTTGCTATCGTAGTTCATATCCCGAGAATCTCGCAACGCCATCTCGTCGAATTATGTTGCAACCTTTCCTTTTCAGACGTGATAAGTCTGAAATATCCTAACACCAACCAGATCTGAATCTCAGGCAGATATGATGGTTGGAACATTCGAACAGTTGCATTTCGTTCCCAGCTTGCACCGTCCTTGTGCTATCTCGCTATAGACTGTCTTCTTAGCAATTCTTGTCCAGGTTTATCTTCAAAAGTGGACTTACCATGGGTCCCCCCACCTTCGATGATAAGCAAAATCATCCATTGCGTTGTCTTCAACAAGGTAGTCCACATCATCCATTCTAGTCCGGTATACCATTCCTTTGCACTCCACCAAATGATCGCCAGATTGCCTTTGGCTGGCATAAGGAGTTCCAATGATCTATGGATCAAAAGTAATTCTTTTTGCCACTTAAGGGAATAGTTCTTGCGTCACCTTTCTCGAGGTGTCCCGTTACGGTATCATGGTAAATATCTCCTCACCACCTTGACACCATCCACCATCTTCCTAAAGCGTGGAATTGTTGCCACTAATCAAACCTCGTTGTTGTTCTTCCATCCCTCTCGATGCATTTTATGTCTCAACTCGAGATGTGTCACCACCTCAGCCCGTGAGTCGATCATGTCTACTTGATCTTCATGAAGATCGAATCATGTAGGGTTTCCCCCTTCTCTCTGTTGTCATGTTGGGTGAAGATCTCGAAGACGTCAAGACCAAGAAGATGGAGTGAACCAACATCTTCGAGAGGGCAATTGGATCATGGAATTGTAATAGTTTGTGACCTCCCTTTTCCTCTTACCTCACGTCTTGAATCTCGGGGCGAGATTCTTGTTTAGTGGGGGTGAGTTGTCACAGCCCTAGAATTGCTTGGCATTAGTTGCATTAGGGCATTCATGTCATCATGTTAATTTCCATGAAAATTGAAATGGGGATTTGTGAAACCCTCAGAATCATTTTGGAAATGACCTAAATAAAAATCGCTCCAAAAGGGTCCAAGAAAATGCTCATGTGGCCCTCTGAAAATATTGGGCAGAGATAACAACCTAACCAATATTTTCAGGATCCCATAAGTATCTATTTTGGGCATTTGGAATTAATACGTTAAATATTTGCCTTGGATATATATTATTATATATATATAATATTGTCCAAAATTGTGCCCTTTTGTTGGGGAGCTCGAATAATATAGTTAGCTCCTGCAAAATTGGCATAATTAAATAAATTGATTTAGTATTTTATTTAAATCAAAACAGATGTCGAAAATTAGAAAATGAAATAAAAAGGATGCTTACCTGGCTTACCTAGCGCCCAACCGCCCAGCTTTTTTCCCCCCTGCTGGCCGGCCCGGTTGGCCCAGCCCACCACCGCCTCCTCCTCGTCGCTTTTCCTCCTCGCTAGGAGGACGGCGCGGCCGACGCATCGCGCGCGCCGCCACGACTCCACCTGCTTGCCGCTTCCCCTCTCGCCTCGACGCGCCACGGAGACGCCTCAAGCCCCTCACTCTTTCCCTCACTCTCCTCTCTCCCTCGCCCTCTCGCTCCCTCTCCGAGCACACCCGAGCGGCTCGCCGCCACCGCCGCCGTAGCCACGCCACCGCCCTCCTCGCCTCGCCGACATGTCCACGGCCTCCGCCAGGACGCCTGGCCCTCCTCACCGAAGTTCCCGACGCCGAGCACCCCGAGGCGCCGCCCCACCATTTCTCTCGACCCGCCGGTCGCTGCCGCCAAATTCACTGCCCGGTGCCCACCCGAGCTCACCGACGGCCTCCTCGCAACCACGGTGAGCTCCCGAGTCGATCCCCTCTTCTCCGACCCATTCTTCCCTCTAACTACCACCCCCCTCGGATCGAAACCCGCCGCCGCCATCAAGACGTCGCCGGGCGTGGCGTACAGCCCACGATGGTTCGATTCCGAGCACGCCATCGCTTTCACTGCACTCCATAGGAGTCCGTAGCACCCACCCTTCCGCCCATCAGTGCCCCTAGCGCCAACCTCCTGCTGCGTTCGAAGCTCCGCCACAAGAGCTCGTCAGCCGGCGCCGATCCCGCCGCCTGAGCTCCAACCACCCCACCAAGAACTTCAGCGGCCCCAGCCTCTCAGAGGTACCCTCCCGCCTTTTGGTGGCCGGAATGGCTATTTGCACTTGCTCGCCGCTGACGCCGCCAAGGCTCAAGCCACGGTGGCGGCGACCCTTTGACCCGGGTTTGGCCTAGTTGACTTCCCCGAGTCACTTACATGTGGGCCCGTGCCTCACCGACATTTTAGTTAGGACAAAATTAGCACTAACAGCCTCTGTTAATTAATTAGACATCGACACGTGGGTCCCAGCGCCGTTTGACCTGGACAGCGACTCAGCTTGACCGCCGACGTCACATTGACGACAGTCGACGCCATAATTAGGTTCTAGATTTAATTTAATTCAAGAAATTTCAAAAATGTCCTAAACTTCTAAAAATCATATAAATTCAACCGTAACTCGGATGGAAATAATTTATATATGAAAATGATCAGAAAAATATGAAGAATCTGTTTATGCCATGATCATGCATGTTTGAACAAGTTAACATCACTGAATAGGATGAATCATGATTAGGTAACTTATGAAATAGCATTTTGAGTTGGAATTCAACCTTGTTTGAATTCCACTCCAACTAACTTGGATTATTATTGCATTAGGTGAATTCAGTACCTTAACATGATCATGCATCATATATGTGCATTGCATTGATTGTGTTCTCTCTGTTTGCCGGTAATTGTTCCTCCCGTAGACGATGTACCGACGATGATTATTCGATGACACCGATGAAGAACTATATTATCTTCGTAAGTGCCGTGCAAGCAAAACCCCTTGTTCATTCCGATATAATCCCACTCTCTCGCCTCCTGCTCTATTTTATTGCATTAGGACAACAACGATTCAATGTTACTTGCTGCGGTAGCTGAACCCTTGATCCTTTGCATGACCTGTCATTCCACAAGAATTAGATGAAACCCACTAGCATGAGTAGGAGTTGTTTGAGCCCATGTTGTGCCTACTCATTTATGCTTGTTTGTCATGCCTGCTATCGCTTAGAGTTGAGTCGGGTCTGATTCATCGGGAATGAATTGGAATTGTGATGAACATGTCCTATTGTGTGTGAGCTAAGTGTGAACACGATTTGGTAAAGGTAGCGTGAGAGGCCATGTAGGAGTACATGGTGGGTTGTCTCATTGAAACCGCCCTTAGGAACTGAGTTCTGTGTTTGTGATCCATGAAACAGTTACTACCACGCATTGGGATCCTTAATTGACCCTCTCGGCTTCTTGACCACCCTTGTCCTCATCCGAGTTGCAAGTAGTTTCGTGTTTGTAGCATGTCAGGGCCGCACGCAACGCTGACCTTAGGGGTGGGTTGTGTTGCGGTAGGCACCGTGGGTCTGTGTACCGAGTGCCCGCTTGGTATCTCGGGAACCCTGCACACATCGCTCGGGCTGTATGGGAAACCTCGCCGGACTCCTCATGGATGGAACCCGAATAGGCGATAAACCCGGACTAGGGACTTGAGTGTTTAGGTAGGCCGTGGCCGACACCCACGCTGGGCTTCCGCTTGAAGGTTGCCGAGTACATGTCGTAAACGACGGTAAGTGGTGAGAGCGTGTGAAGAAGTACACCCTGCAGGGTTTAATATGATCTATTCAATAGCCGTGTCCACGGAGAAGGACTTCGGGTTGCCTATATCAGTTCATAGACAAGTGAAAGTGGATACTCTAAAATGCGCAAGATAAGCGTGAGTGCTATGGATGGCGCTCGTGAGGAGACGGAGCGGTCCATAGTAGTGTATTGATATGGTGAATATGTGGACTCGTGTGCGCCACCTCAAAAGAGTTACTTGCAAATGTAGTTCAGATAGCCACCGAGTCAAAGCTGGCTTGCTGCACCAAACTCCACCACCCCCTTTGATAATGATGCATATGTAGTTAGTTCTGATGTAAGTCTTGCTGAGTACAATTGTACTCACGCTTGCTTATTTTATGTTTTGCGAGAGACGCTGGCCTCGCTTAGTAGTTCCACGTGGACTTCGACGCTTAGCTTGTTACCTCAGCTACGATCTTGTGCCTCGGCAGATCTGGTAGATAGTCGCTTCTCAGCCTTTTTCATTTATAGTTGTCTCGTACTCGCACATGATTAGCTTCCGCTTGTGCTTTGACTTGTATGCTTCGAGTGTTGGGTCATGAGACCCATGTTTGTAATATCTCGCCTTCGGAGCCTAATGAATAATATCTGAGTCGAGAGTTATGTTGTGATGCCACGTCGATTTACACATATTGAGCATATTGTGTGTATGTTTGAAATGCTTGGTATGTGTGGGATCCGACAAACTAGTTGTTTATCCTTGGCAGCCTCTCATATGGGGAAATGTAGTCTCGTGATTCGAGCGATAGTAGTCCGCTACAGCCCGGTTCACCGAGTCCTGCTAGCCCAAAGACTACCGCTTGGACACTTGACTGGCCGGCATGTGTTTCACTTCGCTCTTATGTCTGTCCTTCGGGAAATGTCACGCGGTGTTATTCGAGTCCTGCCTAGCTCTGCTACAGCCCGGGATACCGGAGTCCTCATTAGCCCAAAGCTACAGCCCAATACATACGCTGATGACCGACATGCTCGATGTGATTCATGTATGCCTGTCCCCATGGGTTAGCGCCATTGGGTTCACGACTAGCCATGTCGGCCCGGGTTCTTTGTCATATGGATGCTAGCGACACTATCATATACGTGAGCCAAAAGACGCAAACGGTCCCGGGCCATGGTAAGGCGACACCCATGGGAATACCGTGCGTGAGGCCGCAAAGTGATATGATGTGTTACCAGCTGGGTCGATGTGACTTAGGATCGGGGTCCTGACACTTCGATGCCAAGGATCCAAAAATGGCGGCTTATCGCAACGCCGTCCTCAAAATGTCAGCTCAATTCGAGGGGCTTGAATTCCACCATGTGGCTCTGGAAAACAATCAGGCGGCGGATATCCTCGCCAGTATCGGTGCTAAGCGCGACCCTGTCCCACCTAACATCTTCTTGGAAAGGCTGTTTAAGCCATCCGTAGTATGGGAAGGGGTTACCGGTAACAACAGTCCGGACCCGGCCACAACACCAGATACCAAACACCTTGACACAATCGGAGGCTCTACCACCGAAATAACACCTTCAGCCCACGTGATAATGGCCGTCATCGCCCCGTGGACAGAACCATTCCTGGCCTACCTAACCAGGCAGGAACTTCCCGAGGACCAAAATGAGGCACGCTGCATAGTGCGGCGATCTAAAGCCTACAAGGTCCACGAGGGAGAGCTTTATAAGAAAAGCACTACCGAAGTCCTTCAAAGGTGCATCTCCGAAGAGGAAGGCCGGAAACTATTGGCAGAAATCCATGCTGGACTCGGCGGCCATCACGCCGCAGCCCGGGCCCTTGTAAGCAAGGCCTTCCGTACAGGTTTCTATTGGCCGACGGCCCGGGCAGACGCACAGGATTTAGTCCAACGTTGCGTCGGTTGCCAGCTTTTTGCAAACCAAAGCCATATGCCGCCTACCGCTCTCCAAACAATCCCCATCACTTGGCCCTTTGCGGTCTGGGGGCTTGATATGGTCGGACCCCTTAAAGGTGGAGGCCATAAGAAAAAATACTTATTGCTCATGGTGGATAAATTCACCAATGGATAGAAGTCAAACCAGTTAAAACGGCTGAATCCGGACCAGTGATAGACTTCATATCTGGGGTTGTACACTGTTATGGCGTCCCCCAGAGCATCATCACCGATAACGACTCAAACTTTACAGCCGACGAGGTAAAACTTTGGTGCAGCAACATGGGCATCAAGCTCGATTATGCTTCTGTGTATCACCCACAAACAAACGGTCAAGTCAAGCGAGCAAATGGTCTTATCATGAGCGGGATCAAACCCAGATTAGTGCGGTCCCTAAAGGAATCAAACACGCACTGGGTAGAGGAGATTGACTCCGTACTATGGGGGCTGTGGACCACGCCGAATCGTACTACTGGATACACACAATTTTTTATGGTGTACGGCATGAGGCAGATCGCCTCATGACATAATTCATGACTCACCTCGAAAAGCGCATGTATGAAGAGAAAGAAGCCGAGCTTGATCGGCAGGACAGTTTGGACGCCTCGGAGGAGGAGTGTGACGTGGCAAAAGCTCGCTCGCATTCTATCGAAGAACAGCTCAAGGTATTAAAGCAGAGAAGTACGGGCCAAAACCTATAACGTTGGCGAACTCGTTATACGCCTACCGGAGAAGAAAAAGAACAAGCTCAAGACCAAATGGGAAGGTACCTTCATTATTGACCAAGTTCTGACCGGTGGAGCGTATCGTCTGCGGGATGCATCGGACAATCGACTCGAGCCAAACCCATGGAACGCAGCCAGACTCCGAAGATTCTACACCTAGCGCCGGACTCTATGTTTGTCTGCTTACCTCCATGAATTTTTGCATATCCGTTATCTGTCTTTTATCTCTTTCTCTTTCTCCTTTTTTCTTCCAGGACTTAAAAGGCTAAATTGTGTCTTGACTACATAATCTTGACGCGCTAACCACGCTCATTATACCTGGGGGCTTCTTATACAGAAGCTTGATATAACTATTCTCCGGGCTCTATGCCCCACACATGTGTTATTCTTCCACATATACCTTTTTTCACCATTATATACATCGATATGACTTAAGTTTTGGCCAAGCTGGGTTTCGGTTTTGTGTTTATGCCCCACGCTCCTGCTAATTTGGCTAGGCATAAGGGAGCACCTCTGCGATTGTTATCGCTGGTCAGCCGGATGTGTACCTCAGACTGGGTGAAGCCTAAAGCTAGCGTTCTTAAGGGAATATTCGGTCGGTGAACAAAAGATGACTTTTATTTATTTTTTATATGCCCCTAGATGTTTATAGCCTGCATCTCTTTTCGCAGTTCTGACATGCACATTAGGGCATGCGAATCCAGGGAAAGGAACCCTTAACGGAACTATTCTCCCTGGAAGATGTTTCTTACTATCCCTGTAATATAACATTGCTAGTTGGGTACTTGTCTGTTCAAGAACTTATGACCCCTACGCCTGGTTTCCACGCTGCACTTCGGTTTTTACATAACTGAGCGGTATTCGGATACACTCCGGACTATCGGGTCCAGAGGTCGGGTTTAAAAGGTCCGCCATGACAAACGATTTACAATCCGCTAGGGACAATACATGTCACTTGAAGTACACAAATACTTAGATCGACTAAATTCTTCTTCTATGCCATCCAACAGGCTGTCTAGCCTACAATCCCGCTGGGAATACTTTATGCTAATTCAACTTGGTCATACACCAAACTAACGGGATCTCCTTCAGATCGTGCCCCATGTGTCCGACCTTGGCCATGTGGTTTGGGTCGACTTGGTATATCGCGCTTTCACCATGGCCCAAAGCTTCCTCGGCACCTTGTCGGCAGGCCGAAATCTTCCATAATCGGAAGCGCCGCCGTGCTCCCTTGAGTTTCTCTATAAGCTCCCCCAGGCCTCCTGACAGGGAGGCGGATGTCCACAAGGCTTGGGCAATACCCTGCATCACCTGCCGAACTTGTTCGTGCAATTGTGAGAGCTCTGGTAGAAGATCACCTGCAGACCCGGGCATCACCTCCGCGGGACGACCTGTCAGCATAACTGCAGACATCACTCTGTTCGCCGGCTCCTTTGCCGAACTCTTTCAAAGGTTCGCTCAAGAACTTACTGAAAATGCTGCGTCGAAGCCGCTTATTCTCATTGTCGGAGTCAACAAGCTGGGCCGGAACATCCTTCCGTTCCACGCCCAGCTGGATATTGGCGTCTTGGAGATCGTTTTTCTCCTGCCTAACCCGCGTCAGCACGCACTCGCCAGCTTTTAGTTGTCGATTAGCACGTTGTGCGTCCCCCGGCGCGGCCTCCGGATTCACTCCGGAGTCATCTGCAACATCTATTGTTACATTTGCATGCATGCCGCATACCATGTTGTACCTGTCATTTTTTGCAATGGAAACAAGTGTTACCAGAGAGGGCCTTCTCGGACTCCTTCAATGCGGCAACTGCGGCCCGTAGATGGGCTTTGCACTCTTCCAGCTCCTGAGACAATTGGGTATTCTTCTCTGTAAGAACCTGCACAAATAATGATCCTTAAATCAGTTGTGTCAACTATTTCAAGTCTCAGGGGCTACTGATATATATAATCATCATATTATTTTTTTACCCGTATGTCCTTTACATACTGGTCCGTGGCTCTGGCAAGACCGTGTTGAGCAGCACGGATGTATGGGTCTCCTGAGTTGAAGGCATCAAACGCCTCTTGGGAGAAACAAGCGTCATGGAGTACGGCCCGGCGACGCCTGTGATTCAATGGTGCTCTCCACTTTGGAATTTGTAGCGGATAGTCTATCCGCATCCTCCGTAGGAGGAGCATCCGGCATCCGCCCCGTGTTCGCTTCCGCCTCTATGTCCGGCCTTGGAGCCTAACTGGTGGAGGCGTGATCGGCAGCCTCTCTGGATATAGCCCGGCGAGCGTTTTTCCTACTAGGAAACATGGATGTTATTATATTTTAAAAGACGACAACCACAGAGCGAGGTTCTACATCATACCTCTGCAACGGCGTCTCAGTCCTGACCGCCTTCCTTTTTAGCCTACCCGGCTTCGGTGCCCCTTGTTGGCGAGTCACTGCGGGTTCGGCATGGCGTCCCGAGGGCCTTCCCTGTAAGACACTGTATGTGTACGGTAGGTGAAGTGCAAAAAACGGGATCCTTCTTGGAAGTTGGGACTCTGGTTTTACTTACATGCGATGCAGGGAGTAGCCCAGGATAATCGGCTAGGATGGCCACCATAGCATCATCGCAGCTCAATTGATAGAATGTCCTGTCGATCAGCTCCACAAATATGTCCGGATCCTCTTCGAGTCCGGGATCGAGGGCCCGGTCAGGGTCCTCCGGTTGTGGAGGCGGGCTGTTGACCTCCCTTACAGGTTTTCACAGTTCCTGCCATGAAACGGCAAGGTAAATACTTATGATAAAGAATGCGGGGAGGCTGGGAGTAAAAAGACAGCTCACCCAGCTTGGAGGGTTGTACATGGAGAATCCGTCCCGTGGCTTAATGCGGAGGAGCTCCTCTTCCTCTCCCTTGTACAAATCGAACAGAATTCTTGCTAGAGCAGCAATTGAGTCATGTCCCTTACGCCCGCAGCGGGTGGCGTCATCTTCCCCGTTAAAGTGCCACATGGGGTGTCCTCGATATTGAAGTGGTTCTACCCCTGCATTATACATATTGACATAACTTCGATTATTGTCAGTCCTGATTGAGCCAACACTTTTATCCGGCCCATCAGGTAAAGGACTTCTCCGTTATCTTCCTCCTGAGGGCTCTGAGGGCACCAGCTGCATCGTTTCTTCAGAGGAGCGCTGTCAAACTCAGGGAGGCCCTCCCAAATAAGGTCTGGAAGGGGGACGTCCTCCATATAAAACCACTCCGAAGGCCAGTCCTCGAATGTCTTCTTCGGAGTACCGGACATGTATACGGTCCCGGCGATGCGCCATATTTCGGCTCCGCCCACTTGATACAGCGACCCCTCCCGTGTACGGGGTACGAGGCAGAATAGCCTCTTCCATAGCTCGAAATGAGCTTCGCAGCCCAGAAACAGCTTGCAAAGGGCAACATAGCCAACAATGTGTAATATGGAGGCATGAGTAAAGTTATGCAACTGGAGGCCATAGAACTCCAGGAGCCCGCGGAGGAACAGATGAATTGGAAATCCGAGCCCTCTTAATAAATAAGGGACCAGACATACCCGCTCACCCTTGGAGGGATTGGGGTAGCTCTCCGCTTGCCCCCCTTCATCATAGGTGGCACGCCCGGCTCGAACGGGGACCATATACGCTGGAGGGAGAAATCCCTGGGTTTGTAACTCTACTAGTTGGCTATGCGGGACGAAACACTTTGTCGGTGTACTAGAGTAGGGGTACCCTAGTATCCCGAACTCGTGCACGGACAATTGCAGCACCCCGCGGCAGGGCTGGCCTGGTGACCGCCAAGATCCTAAGCAGCTCCTTTGGAGCCATTCAAGAACAAAGTAATCAAGGCCTCGGCAAGAGGAGCTTGCCGGGAAGGCTACTCAGGGCATGAAGGAAACAAGATCCCGGCAAGAGGAGCTTGCCGGGAAGGCTTGGTGGGCACCGAGCCCCCGAGCATGACAAGGTTTCTGCCATGCAAGGCGCTTGTCAAGGGCGCAACCTCTCTTCATCTCCGCTCCAGCTCATCTGCCAACGTGTCGCCACGGGCTTCCTGTAAACGCGGTCGACGGGCTGTGCAGCCAGCGGGGAGCAGCGATAAGCGGCGCTGACGAGCTACCATCGTGGCAAACAGAGGCGCGCTTGACGGTCCCTATTGCACTGTTCAGGCGACTGAGACGGGCATTAATGATTCTTGTCCCTTGCCGTCAGAGTTAGGTATAGATCACTGTACGCTGTACAAAGCAGTGTACCAACCTATGTTTTTACTATCTTACCCTTGTCTACTTGCCACATGTGGTGACCCCTTGTGCCTATAAAAGGAGGCCCAAGTGCAACGTAGAAAGGGTTCGGTCCAGCTCCGGCTTAGTTCATTCTACCCATACGAGACCACACTCAGGCTAGGTTTTGTAGCTCTCATTGCTCCCTAGCAAGAACACAAGATAATCCACAAAAGCAGCAGTAGGAGTATTATCTCTCGAGAGCTCCGGCTGGGTAAATCTACTCATGTGCATCGCCGATCCGCTCTTCGTGCAATCTCCGCCCCCCTCCGAACCACAAGGGACCCAGGTCCCATAGGTGTTCGTGGGACACGATCAGTTCTCCCCGACATCTTTGGCGCGCCAGGTAGGGGGCGTCGAGGCTGTGTGGACCCGATCCGGCGTTCACACGAGTAGTTTCTTCATGAACAATCTTCGTCAACATGGTGCCGAAGAAGAGGTCTTCGGCAGCAGCAGAGCCGTCCGCGTCGAACCCACCACCACCGGAGCTGTCAGGTGGTGGGGAAATGTCAAGCGAGGAACGGGCGTCGTCGAGAGAGCCCACGACACCGCCAGGTCCAAGGACAAGGCGGCGCAAGCTTCGGCGTCCGAATCCGCGCCGCGTCCTTCTCAAGAAGCGCGGGAAAGACAGCGTCATGGTACTCGCAGTACCATACGTTCGATAGATCAAGGCCAAGCCGGAGGATCCCAAGGCCCTCGAGACCCGCATGCATGCCAGCATGCCGGAACGAGTCGGGTACGGTCGCCTGAGCGGGATGCTGCTCCTCCTAACTTGGTTAGGAGTTTGAGCACATCCTGCTTCTTTCGCTTCCGCACGCCGCTGTTACCTTCCACTCGGCGGAAGCCTTGGCATGAGCTCAGCTACTTCTAGACTACCCCCAACGGCCGACAAGGTCGACGTAATGGAGGGCCACAATCCAGAGCCTCATCGGCTTTGCTAACGGCGACGCCCCACGG
Source organism: Aegilops longissima (assembly GCA_021605205.1). Lineage (NCBI taxonomy): Eukaryota > Viridiplantae > Streptophyta > Magnoliopsida > Poales > Poaceae > Aegilops > Aegilops longissima. Next base: position 592,198,557 of record CM038680.1, read on the forward strand.
CAACCAAGCGCCTCGCGCAGCCGCTGCAAGGCGACAAGGCACGAGCCGGTGGAGACGACATCAAGGGGGGGGGGCAGCCACCATACACCCCTTACCAAAGGCCAAGATCGCCGACTCGCGGATCCACCTCGACAATGACTCCACAGCGTTGCCGGATCCGCGAGCTCGTCGCGACCAACGCCAAGTTCTTCGAGAACGGCAAGAAGAAGATGCTCGAACCAATCGAAGCGCCAAGAGAAGCGCGCCATTAATCCGACCAGCGCGGGCCCACTGTCGACATGCATGCGCCAGGGAACCAGGCGACTTATCAGACGCTGTAGGTTGCCCTCTGCTCACTCGTGAGCTGCGGCAAGTCCGTGGCCCGACAAGAAAAACTTTAAACCAGATGTGCGGAGAAGTATGATGGCAGGACACACCCATCGGAGTTCCTCAGCATTTACACCATCGCGGTGCAGGCTGCGGGGGGACGAGACGACAAGATCCTCGCCAACTACTTTCCTCTAGTGCTCAAGCCAAACGTCGATCCTGGCTCATGCACTTGCCGGACAACTCTATTTCTTCTTGGCAGATTTGTGCCACTAGTTTGTTGGCGCCTTCACAGCCGGCCACAAGCCTCATGGCCAGGAGAGTGACCTTCACCTACGCAAGAAGGAGAGTCCATGCGCAAATTCATCCGAGATTCAGCCAGTACATTACAACATCCCAGACGTCCCACCCCGCCAAGGTGATCAAGTGCATTCCATCGTAATGTGCGAAACCGCAGGATGAGGGAGGAGATGGTGATGTGCAAAGTGAAAGACGCCACGAGCTCTACGCCTGGCCGACAAGTGTGCACGCTACCGAAGAAGGAAGAAGACTCCCAGGAGAAATTGTGGGAGCAGAGTCCTGACAAGGAGGAGATCGCCTGCAAGGAAGAGCCATGCTAAACAACAGAAAAGAAGAAAAACCAAGAAGTACTAGTTGTCGAGCAGTCCGGCAAAGGAGAGGGCGCCGCAAGGCTAAGGTTAGCGGCTCCGCAAGGAGGTTGCCGCTGACGCCGACCGCCAAGCTGTGGCGGTCACGACAAGCCCGACAGCTCCCACAAGCAGAAGCTTGAAGATCCACCGCACTAAGGGCCACGATCTCCAGAGCTGCAAGAAAGTCGAGCAGCTTGTTGAGCTACAGAGAGCTGAATACGAGCGTAGACAAGGAGAAGGCCCAAGAAGGTGCAGGTGCAGCAAGTAAGAAGAGACCCGGTCGGGAGGACGCCGCTGGGCAAGGCCAAGCAGCGGCAAGGAGATGACAGACTCTCATGGCCGCGACAAGGAAGAAGATGAAGATGAAGATGACGAAGACATGGAAGACGATGAAGTCGACGAGCAGGAGTTTCAAAGGCTGTTGGGGAACGAGTAATTTCAAAAATTTCCTACGATCACGCAAGATCATGGTGATGCATAGCAACGAGATGAGAGTGTTGTCTACGCACCCAGAGACCAGAACGGAAGCGTTGACGCAACGTAGAGGAAGTAGTCGCATTTCTTCCCGATCCAACCGATCCAAGTACCGAACGTCGGCACCTCCGAAGTTCTGCACACGCTCAGCTCGATGACGCCCCTCGAACTCCGATCCAGCCGAGTGTTGAGGGAGAGTTTCACAAGACGACGGCGCAGTGACGATGATGATGTTCCACCGGCGCAGAGCTTCTTAAGCTCCGCAACGGTATATTCGAGGTGTAGTTTGGTGGAAGGGGCACCGCACACGGCTAAGGAACGATCTCAATGATCAACTTGTGTGTCATGGGTGCCCCTGCCCTGTATATAAAGGAGGGAAGGGAGGGCTGGCCGGCCAAGGAGAGGTGCGCCAGGTGTCCTACTCCTACTAGAGTAGGATTCCCCCAAATCCTAGTCCAACTAGGTTTCCCAAGTGGGAAGGAGAGAGAGAGCGCCTTCTCCTAGTCCTAATAGGACTAGGGAAGGGGGAAGGTGCGCCAGCACTATGGCCCCTTTCTCTTTCCCACTAAGGCCCATCAAGGCCCATTGACCCCCGGAGGTTCCGTAACCCCTGCATCTCTAAAATTCCCAATTTCACCCGGAGTGATTCCGAGTCCAAACATAGGCTTCCAATATATCAATCTTTATGTCTCGACCATTTCGAGACTCCTCGTCATGTCCGTGATCTCATCCGGACTCAACAACCTTCGTACATCAATATCATATAAACTCATAATAACTGCCATCAAACGTTAAGCGTGCAAGGACCCTACGGGTTCGAGAACTATGTAGACATGACCGAGACACCTCTCGGTCAATAACCAATAGCGGGACCTGGATGCCCATATTGGCTCCTACATATTCTACGAAGATCTTTATCGGTCGATCAAGATAACAACATACGTTGTTCCCTTTGTCATCGGTATGTTACTTGCCCTAGATTCGATCGTCGGTATCCAATACCTAGTTCAATCTCACATCGCAAGTCTCTTTTCTCGCTCCGTAATACATCATCTCACAACTAACACATTTAGTTGCAATGCTTGCAAGGCTTATGTGATGTGCATTACCGAGAGGGCCCAGAGATACCTCTCCGACAATCGGAGTGACAAATCCTAATCTCAAATATGCCAACCCAACATGTACCTTCGAGACACCTGTAATGTACCTTTATAATCACCCGATTACGTTGTGACGCTTGGTAGCACCCAAAGTGTTCCTCGGCAAACGGAGTTGCATAATCTCATAGTCATAGGAACATGTATAAGTCATGAAGAAAAGCACTAGCAACAAACTATACGATCAAAAGCTATGCTAATGGAATGGGTCATGTCAATCGATCATTCAACCAATGATGTGATCCCGTTAATCAAATAACAACTCCTTGTTCATGGTTAGGAAACATAACCATCTTTGATTAACGAGCTAGTCAAGTAGAGGCATACTAGTGACACTCTGAGGTTTATGTATTCACACATGTATTATGTTTCCGGTTAATACAATTCTAGCATGAATAATAAACATTTATCATGATATAAGGAAATAAATAATAACATTATTATTGCCTCTAGGGCATATTTCCTTCAGCCTCCCACTTGCACTAGAGTCAATAATCTAGATTACACAAGAATGATTCTAACACCCATGGAGTCTTGGTGCTGATCATGTTTTGCTCGTGGAAGAGGCTTAGTCAACGGTCTGCAACATTCAGATCCGTATGTATCTTGCATATCTCTATGTCTCCCACCGACCAAATCCCGGATGGAGTTGAAGCGCCTTTTGATGTGCTTGGTTCTCTTGTGAAATCTGGATTCCTTTGCCAAGGCAATTGCACCAGATTGTCACAAAAGATTTTCATTGGACCCGATACACTAGGTACAACACCTAGATCGGTTATGAACTCCTTCATCCAGACTCCTTCATTAGCTGCTTCAAGCAGCTATGTACTCAGCTTCACATGTAGATCCCGAACGACGCTTTGTTTGGAACTGCACCAACCGACAGCTCCACCGCTTAATGTAAATACGATCCGGTTTGCGATTTAGAATCGTCTGGATCAGTGTCAAAGCTTGCATCGACGTAACTGCCATTTACGAGCTCTTTGTCACCGCCATAAATGAGAAACATATCCTTAGTTCTTCTCAAGTACTTAAGGATGTTCTTGACCGCTGTCCAAAGATCCACTCTGGATTACTTTGGTACCGCCGCTAAACTTACAGAAGGCACACATCAGGTCTGTACACAGATTGCATACATGATAGAGCCTATGGCTGAAGCATAGGAACATCTTTCATTTTCTCTCTATCTTCTGCGGTGGTCGGGCATTGAGTCTTACTCAACTTCACACCTTGTAATACCGGCAAGAACCCTTTCTTTGCCTGATCCATTTTGAACTTTTTCAAAACTTTATCAAGGTATGTGCTTTGTGAAAGTCCTATTAAGCGCCTTGATCTATCTCTATAGATCTTAATGCCCAATATGTAAGCAGCTTCACCGAGGTCTTTCATTGAAAAACTCTTATTCAAGTATCCCTTTATGCTATCCAGAATTCTATATCATTTCCGATCAATAATATGTCATCCACATATAATATCGAAATGCTACAGAGCTCCCACTCACTTTCTTGTAAATACAAAGCTTCTCCAAAAGTCTCAGATAAAACCAAATGCTTTGATCACACTATCAAAACGCTTATTCCAACTCCGAGAGGCTTGCACCAGTCCATAAATGGATCGCTGGAGCTTGCACACTTTGTTAGCTTCCTTGGATCGACAAAACCTTCTGGTTGCATCATATACAACTCTTCTTCCGTAAATCCATTCAGAATGCAGTTTTAACATCCATTTGCCAAATTTCATAATCATAAAATGCGCAATTGCTAACATGATTCGGACGGACTTAAGCATCGCCACGGGTGAGAAGGTCTCATCGTAGTCAATCCCTTGAACTTGTCGAAAACCTTTTGCAACAAGTCGAGCTTTATAGACAAGAATATTACCATCAGCGTCGCCTTCTTCTTGAAGATCCATTTATTCTCAATTGCTTGCCGATCATCGGGCAAGTCAACCAAAGTCCACACTTTGTTCTCATACATGGATCCCATCTCAGATTTCATGGCCTCAAGCCATTTTGTGGAATCTGGGCTCACCATCGCTTCTTCATAGTTCGAGGTTCATCATGTTCTAGTAACATGACTTCCAAAATAGGATTACCGTACCACTCAGTGCGGATCTTGCTCGTTGATCTACGAAGTTCAGAGAAACTTGATCTCAAGTTTCATGATCATCATCATTAGCTTCCTCCCTATTTGGTGTAGGTGTCACGTAAACTGTTTTCTCGTGATGTACTATTTCTCAATAAGGGAGTAGATACAGTTATCTCATCAAGTTCTACTTTCCTCCCACTCACTTCTTTCGTGAGAAACTCTTTCTCCAAAAAGTTTCCAATTTAGCAACAAAAATCTTGCCTTCGGATCTGTGATAGAAGGTGTACCCAACTGTCTCCTTTGGGTATCCTATGAAGACACATTCGATTTGGGTTCGAGCTTATCAGGTTGAAGCTTTTCACATAAGCATCGCAGCCCCAAACTTTCAAAACGACAACTTTGGTTTCTTGCCAAACCACAGTTCATAAGGCGTCGCCTCAACGGATTTAGATGGTGCCCTATTTAAAGTGAATGTAGCCGCCTCTAAAGCATAACCCCAAAACGATAGCGTAAATCAGTAAGAGACATCATAGATCGCACCATATCTAATAAAGTACGACACGACGCTCGACACACCATTACGCTGTGGTGTTCCAGTGGCGTTTAGTAAACTATTCCGCATTGTTTCAAATGTAGGCCAAACTCAGAACTCAAATATTCTCCTCCACGATCGATCGTAGAAACTTTATTTTCTTGTTACGATGATTTTCCACTTCACTCTGAAATTCTTTGAACTTTTCAAATGTTTCAGACTTGTGTTTCATTAAGTAGATATACCCATATCTGCTCAAATCATCTGTGAAGGTGAGAAAATAACGATATCCGCCATTTAGCCTCAACATTCATTGGACCACATACATCAAGATGTATGATTTCCAATAAATCTGTTGCTCTCTCCATAGTTCCGAGAACGGTGTTTTAGTCATCTTGCCCATAAGGCACGGTTCGCAAGTGCCAAGTGATTCATAATCAAGTGACTCCAAAAGTCCATCAAGATGGAGTTTCTTCATGCGCTTTACACCGATATGACCTAAACGGCAAGTGCCACAAATAAGTTGCACCATCATTATCAACTCTGCATCTTTTGGTTTCAACATTATGAATATGTGTATCACTACTATCAAGATTAAGTAAAACAAACCATTCTTCAATGGTGCATGACCATAAAAGATATTATTCATATAAATAGAACAACCATTATTCTCTCGATTTAATGAATAACCGCCTCGCATCAAACAAGATCCAGATATAATGTTCATGCTCAACGCTGGTACTAAATAACAATTATTTAGGTCTAATACTAATCCCAAGGTAGATGTAGAGGTAGCGTGTCGATCATGATCACATCGACTTTGGAACCATTTCCCACGCGCATTGTCACCTCGCCCTTAGCCAATCTTCGCTAATCCGTAGCCCTGCTTCGAGTTGCAAATATTAGCAATGTAACCAAGATCAAATACCCAGTGCTATCATGCGAGTATTAGTAAGGTACACATCAATAACATGTATATCACATATACCTTTGTTAACCTTGCCATCCTTCTTATCCGCCAAATACTTGGGGCAGTTCCGCTCCAAAGGACCAGCCTGCTTGCAATAGAAGCACTCAGTTTCGTGCTTAGGACCAGACTTGGGTTTCTTCTCTTGATCAGCAACTTGCTTGCTGCTCTTTTGAAGTTTCCTTTTCTTTCCTTTGCCCTTTTCTTGAAACTAGTGGTTTTGTTAACCATCAACACTTGATGCTCCTTTTGATTTCTACCTCCGCTGCTTTCAAAGATCGCCAAGAGCTCGGGCATTGTTTTGGTCATCCTTGCATATTATAGTTCATCACGAAGCTCTTGTAGCTTGGTGGCGTGATTGGAGAATTCGTCAATGACGCAATCATCCGGAAGATTAACTCCCAGCTGAATCAAGTGATTGTTATATCCGCACATTCTGAGTATATGCTCACCGACAGTAACTGCTTCTCCTCCATCTTACAGCTATAGAACTTATTGGAGACTTCATATCTCTCAATCCGGCATTCGCTGAATATTAACTTCAACTCCTGGAACATCTCATATGCTCCATGGTGTTCAAAACGACGTTGAAGTCCCGGTTCTAAGCCGTAGCATGGCACATCGAACTATAGAGTAGTCATCAGCTTTGCTTTGCCGACGCTCACAACTTCGCGCAGCCTTTGCATCAGGCCCGGCACCTAACGGTGCTTCCAGGACGTAATTCTTCCGTGCAGCAATAAGGATAATCCTCGTTACGGACCCAGTCCGTAATTGCTGCCATCATCTTTCAACTTTGCTTTCTCAAGGAACGCATTAAAATTCAACGGAACAACAAAGACGAGCCATCTATCTACACATCATAGACAAGCAAGATACTATCAGTACTAAGTTCATGATAAATTTAAGTTCAATTAATCATATTACTTAAGAACTCCCACTTAGAAAAATATCCTCCAATTCTCTAAGTGATTGCGTGATCCATATCAACTACACCATGACCGATCATCACGCAGATGGAGTAGTTTCAATGGTGAACATCAATATGTTGATCATATCTACTATATGATTCACGCCGACCTTCGGTCTCCGTGTTCCGAGGTCATATCTTATATGCATAGCTCGTCAAGTATAACCTGAGTATTCTGCGGTGCAACTGTTTTGCACCCGCTGTATTTGAACGTAGAGCCTATCACACCCGATCATCACGTGGTGTCTCAAAGACGAAGAACTTTCGCAACGGTGCATACTCGTGGAGAACACTTCTTGATAATTTAGTAAGGATCATCTTATAATGCTACCGCCAATCAAAGCAAAATAAGATGCATAAAGGATTAACATCACATGCAATCAATATAAGTGATATGATATGGCCATCATCATCTTGTGCTTGTGATTCCATCTCCGGCAACCGCCATGATCACCATCGCCACCGGCGCGACACCTTGATCTCCATCGTAGCATCGTTGTCGCCTCGCCAACTATTGCTTCTACGACTATCGCTACTCCTTAGTGATAAAGTAAAGCAATTACATGGCGCTTGCATTTCATACAATAAAGCGACAACCATATGGCTCTCGCCATTGTCGATAACTCGTTACAAAACATGATCATCTCATACAATAAAATATAGCATCACGCCTTGACCATATCACATCACAACATGCCCTGCAAAAACAAGTTAGACGCCCTCTACTTTGTTGTTGCAAGTTTTACGTGGCTGCTACGGGCTGAGCAAGAACCGTTTTACCTCGCATCAAAACCACAACGATATTTCGTCAAATAGACTCCGCTTTAACCTTCTCAAGGACCGGGCGAGCCACACTCGATTCAACTAAAGTGAGAGAGACAGACACCCGCCGTCACCTTTAAGCAACGAAAGCTCTCGAGCGGTGAAACCAGTCTCGCGTAAGCGTCTGGCTGTAATGTCGGTCCGGCCGCTTCATCTCACAATACCGCTGAACCAAAGTATGACATGCTGGTAGGCAGTATGACTTGTATCGCCCACAACTCACTTGTGTTCTACTCGTGCATATGACATCAACGATAAAACCAGGCTCGATGCCACTGCTGGGGAACGAGTAATTTCAAAAATTTCCTACGATCACGCAAGATCATGGTGATGCATAGCAACGAGATGAGAGTGTTGTCTACGCACTGTGAGACCAGCAACGGAAGCGTTGACGCAACGAGAGGAAGTAGTCGATTTCTTCCCGATCCAACCGATCCAAGTACCGAACGACGGCACCTCCGAAGTTCTGCACACGCTCAGCTCGATGACGCCCCTCGAACTCCGATCCAGCCGAGTGTTGAGGGAGAGTTTCACAAGACGACGGCGGCGTGGTGGCGATGATGATGTTCCACCGGCGCAGAGCCGCTTAAGCTCCGCAACGGTATATTCGAGGTGTAGTTTGGTGGAAGGGGCACCGCACACGGCTAAGGAACGATCTCAATGATCAACTTGTGTGTCATGGGGTGCCCCTGCCCTGATATAAAGGAGGGAAGGGAGGGGCTGGCCGCCAAGGAGAGGTGCGCCAGGTGTCCTACTCCTACTAGGAGTAGGATTCCCCCAAATCCTAGTCCAACTAGGTTTCCCAAGGGAAGGGAGAGAGAGGGCTTCTTCTCCTAGTCCTAATAGGACTAGGGAAGGGGAAGGTGCGCCAGCACTATGGCCCCTTTCTCTTTCCCACTAAGGCCCATCAAGGCCCATTGACCCCCGGAGGTTCCGTAACCTCCTGCATCTCAAAATTCCCAATTTCACCCGGAGTGATTCCGAGTCCAAACATAGGCTTCCAATATATCAATCTTTATGTCTCGACCATTTCGAGACTCCTCGTCATGTCCGTGATCTCATCCGGACTCAACAACCTTCGTACATCAATATCATATAAACTCATAATAACCGCCATCAAACGTTGCGTGCGGACCCTACGGGTTCGAGAACTATGTAGACATGACCGAGACACCTCTCTCGGTCAATAACCAATAGCGGACCTGGATGCCCATATTGGCTCCTACATATTCTACGAAGATCTTTATCGGTCGATCCGCATAACAACATACGTTGTTCCTTTGTCATCGGTATGTTACTTGCCCGAGATTCGATCGCTTCATCCAATACCTAGTTCAATCTCGCATCGGCAAGTCTCTTTCTCGCTCCGTAATACATCATCTCACAACTAACACATTTAGTTGCAATGCTTGCAAGGCTTATGTGATGTGCATTACCGAGAGGGCCCAGAGATACCTCTCCGACAATCGGAGGACAAATCCTAATCTCAAATATGCCAACCCAACATGTACCTTCGAGACACCTGTAATGTACCTTTATAATCACCCAGCACGCCAGACGCTTTGGTAGCACCCAAAGTGTTCCTCGGCAAACGGAGTTGCATAATCTCATAGTCATAGGAACATGTATAAGTCGCCGCGGGGCTTCCCGAACGCTTGCGTGTCGCAAGGCTGTGCAGCCATGAGGGGAGCAGCGATAAGCGGCTGACGAGCTACCATCGTGGCAAGCGAGGCGGCTTAGCGGTCCCTATTGCACTGTTCAGGCCACCGAGGCGGGCATTAATGATTCTTGTCCCTTGCCGTCGAGTTAGGTATAGATGATCAGCATGCGCTGTACAAAGCGGTGTACCAACCTATGTTTTACTATCTTACCCTTGTCTACTTGCACATGTGGTGACCCCTTGTGCCTATAAAAGGAGGCCCAAGTGCAGCGTGAAAGGTTCGGTCCAACTCGGCTTAGTTCATTCTACCCATCGAGACCACACTCGGGCTAGGTTTTGTAGCTCTCATTGCTCCCTAGCAAGAACACAAGATAATCCACAAAAGCAGCGGTAGGAGTATTATCTCTCCGGAGAGCTCGAAGCTGGTAAATCTACTCATGTGCATCGCCTCGATCCGCTCTTAGTGCAATCTCCGCCCCCTCCGAACCACAAGGGACCCAGGTCCCATAGGTGTTAAGTGGGACACGATCGATTCTCCCGACATCTTTGGCGCGCCCGGTGAGAAGCGTCGAGGCTGTGGGACCCGATCCGGCGTTCACGGTAGTTTCTTCATGAACAATCTTCGTCAACATGGTGCGAAGAGGTCTTCGGCAGCAGCGAGCCGTCGCGTGAACCCACCACCACCGGAGCTGTCGGTGGTGGGGAAATGTCAAGGCCGAGCAGGCGTCGTCGAGAGAGCCCACGACACCGCCAGGTCAAGGACAAAGCGGCGCAAGCTTCGGCGTCGAATCAGCGCCATGTCCTTCTCAAGAGCGGGAAGAACAGCGTCATGGTACTCGCAGTACCATCGTTCGATAGATCAAGGCCAAGCCGGAGGATCCTAAGGCCTCGAGACCGCATGCATGCCAGGCATGCGGAGCGAAATCGAATTTGCCGCTGGCGGGATGCTGCTCCTCCCAACTTGTTAGGAGTTTGAGCACATCCGTTCTTCGCCATCGTGCGCGTTGCCACCTTCCACTCGGCGGAAGCCTTGGCATGAGCTCGGCCTACTTCTAGACTACCCCCCAGCGGCCGGCAAGGTCGGCGAATGGAGGGCCACAATCCGAGCCTCATCGGCTTTGCCTAACGGCGGCGTCCGCGCGGCAACCAAAGCGCCTCGCAGCCGCGGCAGCAAGGCGATAAAAGGCACGAGCCGGTGGAGACGATTTACTGGCGGGGGCAGCCACCATACTCCCTTTACCAAAGGCCAAGATCGCCGACTCGCGGATCCACCTCGGCAGCGACTCCACGGCGTCGTCCGGATCCATGAGCTCTGCGCGACTCAACGCCAAGTTCTTCGAGAACGGCAAGAAGAAGATGCTCGAACCCAATCGAAGCGCCGAAGAAAGCGCGTCAATCCGACCAGCGCCGGGGCTGGCCCATCGCCGACATGCATGCGCCGGAGGGAACCAGCGACTTACCAGACGCGATAGGTTGCCCTGCTCACTCGTGAGCTGCGGCAAGTCCGTGGCCCGACAAGAAAAAACTTTAAACCAGATGTGCGGAGAAGTATGATGGCAGGACACACCCATCGGAGTTCCTCGGCATTTACACCATCGCGTGCAGGCTGCGGGGGACGAGGCGACAAGATCCTCGCCAACTACTTTCCTCTAGTGCTCAAGCCAAACGCCGATCCTGGCTCATGCACTGCCGGACAACTCTATTTCTTCTTGGGCAGATTTGTGCCACCAGTTTGTTGGCGCCTTCACAGGCGGCCACAAGCCTCATGGCCAGGAGAGTGACCTTCACCTACGCAAGAAGGAGAGTCCATGCGCAAATTCATCCAGAGATTCAGCCGTGTACATTACAACATCCCGACGTCCCACCTGGCCGCGGTGATCGGTGCATTCCATCGAGAATGTGCGAAACCGCAGGATGAGGGAGGAGATGGTGATGTGCAAAGTGAAAGACGTCCAGCGAGCTCATACGGCCGACAAGTGTGCACGCGCTGAAGAAGGAAGAAGACTCCTCAGGAGAAATTGTGGAGCAGAGTCGATGAGTGAGGAGATCGCCCGGCAAGGAAGAGCCAAGCGGCTAAACAACAGAAAGAAGAAAAACCAAGAAGTACTAGTTGTCGAGCAGTCCGGCGGTGGAGGTGGCGCCAGGCAAGGCTAAGGTTAGCGGCTCCGGCAAGGAGGTTGCCGTTGACGCCATCGCTAAGCCGGCGTGGCGACGCCCGACAAGCCTGACAGCTCCCACAAGTCTTGTAAGATCCACCGCACCAAGGGCCACGATCTCCGGAGCTGCAAGAAAGTCGAGCAGCTTGTTGAGCCACGAGAGCTGAATCTGAGCGAAGCTAGACAAGGAGAAGGCCCAAGAAGGTGCAGGTGCAGCAAGTAAGAAGAGACCGGTCGGGGAGGACGCCATGGACAAGGCCAAGCAGCGGCAAGGAGACAGACCTCCTGCGGCCGCGACAAGGAAAGAAGATGAAGATGAAGATGGCGAAGACATGGAAGGCGATGAAGCCGACGGCGCAGGAGTTTCAAAAGGTTGGGGAGCGTAGTAATTTCAAAAATTTCCTACGATCACGCAAGATCATGGTGATGCATAGCAGCGAGATGAGAGTGTTGTCTCGTACCCTCGTAGACCAGCAGCGGAGCGTTGGCGCAGCGTAGAGGAAGTAGTCGTACTTCTTCCCGATCCAACCGATCCAAGTACCGAGCGTCGGCACCTCCGAGTTCTGCACACGTTCAGCTCGATGGCGTCCCTCGAACTCCGATCCAGCCGAGTGTTGAGGAGAGTTTAAATCGACCTGACGGCGTGGTGGCGATGATGATGTTCCACCGGCGCAGAGCTTCGCCTAAGCTCCGCAACGGTATATTCGAGGTGTAGTTTGGTGGAAGGGGCACCGCACGGCTGAGAGCGATCTCAATGATCAACTTGTGTGTCATGGGTGCCCCTGCCCTGTATATAAAGGAGGGAAGGGGGGGCTGGCCGGCCAAGAGAGAGCGCGCCGGGGTGTCCTACTCCTACTAGGAGTAGGATTCCCCCAAATCCTAGTCCAACTAGGTTTCCCCAAGTGGGAAGGGAGAGAGAGAGGCCCCCTTCTCCTAGTCCTAATAGGACTAGGGAAGGGGAAGGTGCGACCAGCACTATGGCCCCTTTCTCTTTCCCACTAAGGCCCATCAAGGCCCATTGACCCCGGGAGGTTCGGTAACCCCGGTACTCGGTAAAATTCCCAATTTCACCGGGAGTGATTCCGAGTCAAACATAGGCTTCCAATATATCAATCTTTATGTCTCGACCATTTGAGACTCCTCGTCATGTCCGTGATCTCATCCGGACTCGAACAACCTTGGTACATCAATATCATATAAACTCATAATAACATCGCCGAAGCGTTAAGCGTGCGGACCCTACGGGTTCGAGAACTATGTAGACATGACCGAGACACCTCTCGGTCAATAACCAATAGCGGGACCTGGATGCCCATATTGGCTCCTACATATTCTCTGAAGATCTTTATCGGTCGGACCGCATAACAACATCGTTGTTCCCTTTGTCATCGGTATGTTACTTGCCCGAGATTCGATCGTCGGTATCAATACCTAGTTCAATCTAGTTCTTGGCAAGTCTCTTTTCTCGTTCCGTAATACATCATCTCACAACTAACACATTTAGTTGCAATGCTTGCAAGGCTTATGTGATGTGCATTACCGAGAGGGCCGAGAGATACCTCTCCGACAATCGGAGTGACAAATCCTAATCTCGAAATATGCCAACCCAACATGTACCTTCGGAGACACCTGTAATGTACCTTTATAATCACCCGATTCGTTGTGACGTTTGGTAGCACCAAAAGTGTTCCTCGGCAAGCAGGAGTTGCATAATCTCATAGTCATAGGAACATGTATAAGTCATGAAGAAAAGCACTAGCAACAAACTATACGATCAGGTGCTATGCTAATGGAATGGGTCATGTCAATCAGATCATTCAACCAATGATGTGATCCCGTTAATCAAATAACAACTCCTTGTTCATGGTTAGGAAACATAACCATCTTTGATTAACGAGCTAGTCAAGTAGAGGCATACTAGTGACACTCTGTAGGTTTATGTATTCACACATGTATTATGTTTCCGTTAATACAATTCTAGCATGAATAATAAACATTTATCATGATATAAGGAAATAAATAATAACATTATTATTGCCTCTAGGGCATATTTCCTTGAGTCTCCCACTTGCACTAGAGTCAATAATCTAGATTACACAAAGAATGATTCTAACACCCATGGAGTCTTGGTGCTGATCATGTTTTGCTCGTGGAAGAGGCTTAGTCAGCGGTCTCGCAACATTCAGATCCGTATGTATCTTGCATATCTCTATGTCTCCCACCGACCAAATCCGGATGGAGTTGAGGCGTCTTTTGATGTGCTTGGTTCTCTTGTGAAATCTGGATTCCTTTGCCAAGGCAATTGCACGATATTGTCACAAAGATTTTCATTGGACCCGATACACTAGGTACAACACCTAGATCGGTTATGAACTCCTTCATCCAGACTCCTTCATTAGCTGCTTCGAAGCAGCTATGTACTCAACTTCACATGTAGATCCCATAGCGGCGCTTTGTTTGGAACTGCACCAACCGACAGCTCCACCGTTTAATGTAAATCGTATCCGGTTTGCGATTTAGAATCGTCCGGATCGGTGTCAAAGCTTGCATCGGCGTAACCGTTCTGACGAGCTCTTTGTCACCGCCATAAATGAGAAACATATCCTTAGTTCTTCTCAAGTACTTAAGGATGTTCTTGACCGCTGTCGATGATCCACTCTGGATTACTTTGGTACCTGCCTGCTAAACTTACAGCAAAGGCACACATCAGGTCTGGTACACAGCATTGCATACATGATAGAGCCTATGGCTGAAGCATAGGAACATCTTTCATTTTCTCTCTATCTTCTGCGGTGGTCGGGCATTGAGTCTTACTCAACTTCACACCTTGTAATACCGGCAAGAACCCTTTCTTTGCCCGATCCATTTGAACTTTTCAAAACTTTATCAAGGTATGTGCTTTGTGAAAGTCCTATTAAGCGTCTTGATCTATCTCTATAGATCTTAATGCCCAATATGTAAGCAGCTTCACGAGGTCTTTCATTGAAAAACTCTTATTCAAGTATCCCTTTATGCTATCCAGAAATTCTATATCATTTCCGATCAATAATATGTCATCCACATATAATATCGTAAATGCTCTGAGCTCCCACTCACTTTCTTGTAAATCTGAGCTTCTCCAAAAGTCATATAAAACCAAATGCTTTGATCACACTATCAAAACGTTTATTCCAACTCCGAGAGGCTTGCACCAGTCCATAAATGGATCGCTGGAGCTTGCACACTTTGTTAGCTCCTTTGGATCGACAAAACCTTCTGGTTGCATCATATACAACTCTTCTTCCGTAAATCCATTCAGAATGCAGTTTTAACATCCATTTGCCAAATTTCATAATCATAAAATGCGGCAATTGCTAACATGATTCGGACGGACTTAAGCATCGCTTCTGGTGAGAAGGTCTCATCGTAGTCAATCCCTTGAACTTGTCGAAAACCTTTTGCAACAAGTCGAGCTTTATAAACGATAACATTACCATCAGCGTCGGTCTTCTTCTTGAAGATCCATTTATTCTCAATTGCTTGCCGATCATCGGGCAAGTCAACCAAAGTCCACACTTTGTTCTCATACATGGATCCCATCTCAGATTTCATGGCCTCAAGCCATTTTGTGGAATCTGGGCTCACCATCGCTTCTTCATAGTTCGTAGGTTCATCATGTTCTAGTAACATGACTTCCAAAATAGGATTACCGTACCACTCAGTGCGGATCTTGCTCTGGTTGATCTCTGAAGTTCTGTAGAAACTTGATCTGAAGTTTCATGATCATCATCATTAGCTTCCTCCCTATTTGGTGTAGGTGTCACGAAACTGTTTTCGTGATGTACTATTTCTCAATAAGGAGTAGATACAGTTATCTCATCAAGTTCTACTTTCCTCCCACTCACTTCTTTCGTGAAAACTCTTTCTCCAAAAGTTTCGAATTTAGCAACAAAATCTTGCCTTCGGATCTGTGATAGAAGGTGTACCCAACTGTCTCCTTTGGGTATCCTATGAAGACACATTTCTCCGATTTGGGTTCGAGCTTATCAGGTTGAAGCTTTTTCACATAAGCATCGCAGCCCCAAACTTTCGAAACGACAACTTTGGTTTCTTGCCAAACCACAGTTCATAAGGCGTCGTCTCAGCAGTTTAGATGGTGCCCTATTTAAAGTGAATGTAGCCGTCTCTAAAGCATAACCCCAAAGCGATAGCGGTAAATCAGTAAGAGACATCATAGATCGCACCATATCTAATAAAGTACGATTCTGACGTTCGGACACACCATTACGTTGTGGTGTTCGGTGGCGTAAGTTGCGAAACTATTCCGCATTGTTTCAAATGTAGGCCAAACTCGTAACTCAAATATTCTCCTCCACGATCAGATCGTAGAAACTTTATTTTCTTGTTACGATGATTTTCCACTTCACTCTGAAATTCTTTGAACTTTTCAAATGTTTCAGACTTGTGTTTCATTAAGTAGATATACCCATATCTGCTCAAATCATCTGTGAAGGTGAGAAAATAACGATATCCGCCACGAGCCTCAACATTCATTGGACCACATACATCGGTATGTATGATTTCCAATAAATCTGTTGCTCTCTCCATAGTTCGGAGAACGGTGTTTTAGTCATCTTGCCCATAAGGCACGGTTACATAAGTGCCAAGTGATTCATAATCAAGTGACTCCAAAAGTCCATCAAGATGGAGTTTCTTCATGCGCTTTACACCGATATGACCTAAGCGGCGATGCCACAAATAAGTTGCACCATCATTATCAACTCTGCATCTTTTGGTTTCAACATTATGAATATGTGTATCACTACTATCAAGATTAAGTAAAAACAAACCATTCTTCAATGGTGCATGACCATAAAAGATATTATTCATATAAATAGAACAACCATTATTCTCGATTTAAATGAATAACCGTCTCGCATCAAACAAGATCCAGATATAATGTTCATGCTCAACGCTGGTACTAAATAACAATTATTTAGGTCTAATACTAATCCCGAAGGTAGATGTAGAGGTAGCGTGCGATCGCGATCACATCGACTTTGGAACCATTTCCCACGCGCATTGTCACCTCGTCCTTAGCCAATCTTACGCAATCCGTAGCCCTGTTTGAGTTGCAAATATTAGCAGAAACCAGTATCAAATACCAGTGCTCTGCGGTATTAGTAAGGTACACATCAATAACATGTATATCACATATACCTTTGTTAACCTTGCCATCCTTCTTATCCGCCAAATACTTGGGGCAGTTCCGCTTCGGTGACCAGCCTGCTTGCAATAGAAGCACTCGCCTTCAGTGCTTAGGACCAGACTTGGGTTTCTTCTCTTGATCAGCAACTTGCTTGCTGCTCTTTTGAAGTTTCCTTTTCTTTCCTTTGCCCTTTTCTTGAAACTAGTGGTTTTGTTAACCATCAACACTTGATGCTCCTTTTGATTTCTACCTCCATGACTTTCAAGATCGCGAAGAGCTCGAGCATTGTTTTGGTCATCCCTTGCATATTATAGTTCATCACGAAGCTCTTGTAGCTTGGTGGCGTGATTGGAGAATTCTGTCAATGGCGCAATCATCCGGAAGATTAACTCCCAGTTGAATCAAGTGATTGTTATATCCGGACATTACGAGTATATGCTCACCGACGAACTGTTCTCCTCCATCTTACAGCTATAGAACTTATTGGAGACTTCATATCTCTCAATCCGGGCATTCGCTTGGAATATTAACTTCAACTCTGGAACATCTCATATGCTCCATGGTGTTCAAAACGACGTTGAAGTCCCGGTTCTAAGCCGTAAAGCATGGCACATCGAACTATAGAGTAGTCATCACTTTGCTTTGCCGACGTTCACAACCGGCGCAGCCCTTGCACCAGGCCCGGCACCTAACGGTGCTTCGGGGCGTAATTCTTCCGTGCAGCAATAAGGATAATCCTCAAATTCGGACCCAGTCCGTGTAATTGCTACCATCATCTTTCAACTTTGCTTTCTCAAGGAACGCATTAAAATTCAACGGAACAACAGCACGAGCCATCTATCTACACATCATAGACAAGCAAGATACTATCGGTACTAAGTTCATGATAAATTTAAGTTCAATTAATCATATTACTTAAGAACTCCCACTTAGAAAAATATCCTCCAATTCTCTAAGTGATTGCGTGATCCATATCAACTACACCATGACCGATCATCACGTGTGATGGAGTAGTTTCAATGGTGAACATCAATATGTTGATCATATCTACTATATGATTCACGCCGACCTTCGGTCTCCGTGTTCGAGGTCATATCTTATATGCATAGCTCGTCAAGTATAACCTGAGTATTCTGCGTGTGCAACTGTTTTGCACCGTTGTATTTGAGCGTAGAGCCTATCACACCCGATCATCACGTGGTGTCTCGTACGAAGAACTTTCGCATACGGTGCATACTCGGGAGAACACTTCTTGATAATTTAGTAAGGGATCATCTTATAATGCTACCGTCAATCAAAGCAAAATAAGATGCATAAAGGATTAACATCACATGCAATCAATATAAGTGATATGATATGGCCATCATCATCTTGTGCTTGTGATCTCCATCTCAAAGCACCGTCATGATCACCATCGTCACCGGCGCGACACCTTGATCTCCATCGTAGCATCGTTGTCGTCTCGCCAACTATTGCTTCTCGACTATCGCTACTCCTTAGTGATAAAGTAAAGCAATTACATGGCGTTGCATTTCATACAATAAGCGACAACCATATGGCTCCTGCCGATTGCCGATAACTCGGTTACAAAACATGATCATCTCATACAATAAAATATAGCATCACGTCTTGACCATATCACATCACAACATGCCCTGCAAAAACAAGTTAGGCGTCCTCTACTTTGTTGTTGCAAGTTTTACGTGGCTGCTACGGGCTGAGCAAGAACCGTTCTTACCTCGCATCAAAACCACAGCGATACTTCGTCAAATAGACTCCGTTTAACCTTCTCAAGGACGGGCGTAGCCACACTCGATTCAACTAAAGTGAGAGAGACAGACACCGCCGGTCACCTTTAAGCAACGAGTGCTCGGGCGGTGAAACCAGTCTCGCGTAAGCGTCTGGCGTAATGTCGGTCCGGGCGCTTCATCTCACAATACCGCTGAACCAAAGTATGACATGCTGGTAGGTAGTATGACTTGTATCGCCCACAACTCACTTGTGTTCTACTCGTGCATATGACATCAACGCATAAAACCAGGCTCGATGCCACTTTGTTGGGGAGCGTAGTAATTTCAAAAATTTCCTACGATCACGCAAGATCATGGTGATGCATAGCAACGAGATGAGAGTGTTGTCTCACGTACCCTCGTGAGACCAGCAGCGGAAGCGTTGACGCAGCGTAGAGGAAGTAGTCGTACTTCTTCCCGATCCAACGATCCAAGTACCGAGCGACGGCACCTCCGAGTTCTGCACACGTTCAGCTCGATGGCGTCCCTCGAACTCCGATCCAGCCGAGTGTTGAGGAGAGTTTAAATCGACCTGACGGCGTGGTGGCGATGATGATGTTCCACCGCGCGAGGCTTCGCTTAAGCTCCGCAGCGGTATATTCGAGGTGTAGTTTGGTGGAAGGGGCACCGCACACGGCTAAGGAGCGATCTCAATGATCAACTTGTGTGTCATGGGGTGCCCCTGCCCTCAGATATAAAGGAGGGAAGGGAGGGGCTGGCCGGCCAAGTAGAGGTGCGCCAGGTGTCCTACTCCTACTAGGAGTAGGATTCCCCCAAATCCTAGTCCAACTAGGTTTCCCCAAGTGGGAAGGGAGAGAGAGAGCGCCTTCTCCTAGTCCTAATAGGACTAGGGAAGGGGGAAGGTGCGACCAGCACTATGGCCCCTTTCTCTTTCCCACTAAGGCCCATCAAGGCCCATTGACCCCCGGAGGTTCCGTAACCCCGGTACTCGGTAAAATTCCCAATTTCACCCGGAGTGATTCCGAGTCAAACATAGGCTTCAATATATCAATCTTTATGTCTCGACCATTTGAGACTCCTCGTCATGTCCGTGATCTCATCCGGGACTCGAACAACCTTCGTACATCAATATCATATAAACTCATAATAGCTGCCATCGAAGCGTTAAGCGTGCGGACCCTACGGGTTCGAGAACTATGTAGACATGACCGAGACACCTCTCGGTCAATAACCAATAGCGGGACCTGGATGCCCATATTGGCTCCTACATATTCTCTGAAGATCTTTATCGGTCGGACCGCATAACAACATCGTTGTTCCCTTTGTCATCGGTATGTTACTTGCCCTAGATTCGATCGTCGGTATCCAATACCTAGTTCAATCTCGTTCTTGGCAAGTCTCTTTTCTCGTTCCGTAATACATCATCTCACAACTAACACATTTAGTTGCAATGCTTGCAAGGCTTATGTGATGTGCATTACCGAGAGGGCCGAGAGATACCTCTCCGACAATCGGAGTGACAAATCCTAATCTCGAAATATGCCAACCCAACATGTACCTTCGGAGACACCTGTAATGTACCTTTATAATCACCCGATTCGTTGTGACGTTTGGTAGCACCAAAAGTGTTCCTCGGGCAAGCGGGAGTTGCATAATCTCATAGTCATAGGAACATGTATAAGTCATGAAGAAAAGCACTAGCAACAAACTATACGATCAGGTGCTATGCTAATGGAATGGGTCATGTCAATCAGATCATTCAACCAATGATGTGATCCCGTTAATCAAATAACAACTCCTTGTTCATGGTTAGGAAACATAACCATCTTTGATTAACGAGCTAGTCAAGTAGAGGCATACTAGTGACACTCTGTAGGTTTATGTATTCACACATGTATTATGTTTCCGGTTAATACAATTCTAGCATGAATAATAAACATTTATCATGATATAAGGAAATAAATAATAACATTATTATTGCCTCTAGGGCATATTTCCTTCAAAGGCAACAGAGGTCCTTTGCGTTGACGGTGGTGCTTCTCTGCATACTTCGCACCGCCAACTCAAGCAATGGATGCGTGAGGTTAATGCAGCGGAACCATCCATAGAGTCGTGCAAACCTCTGAAGTGGTCCAGCACGCCCATCATCTTTGACATTGAGGATTACCCTGATCGCATCACTGCGGTCGGGTCCTTGCCGATGTTGGTCTCACCAACTATCCGCAACCTCAAAGTCACAAAAATGTTGGTTAACGGCGGGGCCGGCCTGAATCTGATATCCTCTGCAGTGCTTCAGAAACTTCAAATCCCTGACAGCGAGCTCGAAGAGACTGGTACATTCCAAGGAATCAACCCAGGAAGGAGCAAGCCCAAAGGGAAGATCACGTTGCCGGTGACTTTTGGCAGCGAGCTCAACTTCAGAACTGAGAGGGTCACGTTTGACGTTGCCGATTTCCCATTGCCCTACAATGGCATACTTGGCCGTCCAGCACTCGCCAAGTTCATGGCCGCCTCTCATTATGCTTACAACTTACTCAAGATGCCGGACCGATAAGCGTCATTTCTGTCCATGGCGACAAGAAGGATGCGCTTATCTGCGCCGATAAGATTTATCGGGATGCAGCAGCTGCAACAGATAGCAAACCACTTGCCGCTGAAGCTCCCGGGGGGAAGAAGAAGACCACCAAGACCGGCAAGAGCTCTAATGCCCACTCCGGCAAGCGCACCTCTTCGGAGTGCTGCGCTACCGTCGAGGACGCACCATCGAGCTCCACCGGCAAGTGCAGGAAGACGATGACAGCTCCGCCGAAGACCAAGAAGGTGCCCGCCAAGGAGGACGGCACTGGTGGTACCTTCACCATCAGTGCCACGCTTGACCCTAAATAGGAAGGCGAGCTCGTTGCTTTCCTGCGGGCGAATGTCAATGTGTTTGCATGGCAACCATCTGACATCCCTGGTGTTCCCAGGAAAGTAATTGAGCACCACCTAGCTGTCTGTCCTCACGCGCGGCCCGTCAAGCAAAAAGTTAGGAAACAGGCAGTGGAGTGCCAAGAATTCATAGCGGAAGAAATTAAGAAGTTGGAAGCAGCAGGACTTGTTAGGGGAGTGCTCCATCCCACGTGGTTGGCCAATCCGGTAGTTGTACGCAAGGCTAATGGGAAATGGAGACTTTGTATTGACTTTACAGATGTTAATAAAGCTTGTCCCAAAGACCCATTTCCCTTGCCACGTATCGACCAGATTGTTGACTCCACGGCTGGATGTGATCTGCTTTCATTTCTTGATGCATATTCAGGATATCATCAGATCTTCATGGCAGAAGAGGATGAAGAGAAGACTGCATTCATTACACCATGTGGCACGTACTGTTTCGTACGGATGCCTTTTGGTTTAAAGAATGCTGGTTCAACTTTTGCAAGAGTAGTCCATGATGCCTTTGAGCCACAAATACACAGAAATGTAGAAGCCTACATGGATGACATAGTGGTCAAGAGCAAGGACAAAGCGACTCTAGTTCAAGATTTGGATGAGACATTTGCAAATCTGCGCAAGATCAACCTCAAGCTCAATCCCGAGAAGTGCGTGTTTGGAGTCCCTTCCGCAAGCTTCTCGGGTTCTTTGTGTCTCAACGGGAATCAAGCCAATCCCGACAAGATCAAGGCCATTGAGCAGATTGAAGCACCAAGCACGTCAAGGATGTCGGAAGGCTTGCGGTTGCGTGGCTGCTCTCGTGAGGTTTATCTCTAAGTCTGCTGAAGCGCCCCGCCATTTTTCAAGATTTTGAAAAGGCAGGTCAATGAAATGGACTCGAGCGGAGGCTGCACTGCAGGACTTGAAGAGATACCTGTCCTCCACTCCAATACTTGTCGCACCTAAGCCACAAGAGAAGTTGCTGCTATATATAGCGGCAACCAATCAAGTGGTTAGTGTTGCGTTAGTAGCGGAGAGGGAGGCAGATGATGAGCCGGCAACCGAGGCAGGTGCGTCCAGCGACAAGCAGGGGGCTTCGCCGTCAAGCTCTGGTCCCGATAAGAACAGATCAGCGCAGGGTTGCGACAAGATACAAAAAAGGATGGTGCAGCGCCCAGTTTACTTTGTCAGTTCCCTTCTGCAGGGGGCTAGGTCAAGGTACTCTGGTGTGCAGAAGTTGCTTTTCGGCCTCCTCATGGCCTCGAGAAAGCTGCGCCATTACTTCCAAGCACATGAGATAACAGTTGTCACTCGCTTTCCGCTAAAGAGGATATTGCAAAATCCAGAAGCAACAGGCAGAATTGTCGAGTGGGCACTGGAATTGTCAAGCTTTGGTCTCAAGTTCGAAAGCACTTCAACTATCCAAAGCAGAGCATTGGCAGAATTCATAGCAGAGTGGACGCCAACACAAGATGAAGAGATTCGAGACAAGCATCCCGTCAAGGAGGCAAATAAAGAGTGGCTGATGTACTTTGATGGTGCCTTCTCGCTGCAAGGCGCCCGGTGCCGGCGTCTTGCTTATCGCACCCACCGGAGAGCACCTCAAGTACATAGTCCAGATGCACTTTCCCAAGGAACAAGCAACAAATAATACTGCAGAGTATGAAGGTTTGCTTGCCGGTCTCAGGATTGCGGTAGACCTTGGGATCAAGAAGCTCATTGTCAGGGGGGACTCGCAACTTGTCGTCCACCAAGTAAATAAAGACTATCAGAGTCTGTTGATGGAAGCCTACGTCGATGAAGTGAGGAAGCTGGAAGAGCACTTTGAAGGCCTGCAAATGGAACACGTTCCAAGAGCTCAGAATGATATAGCTGATGGCCTCTCCAAATGTGCCGCACTTAAGTTACAATGGAACCAGGAATTTTGTGCTCAAGCTAACTCAATAACCGTAACACCATCAACAGAGACAGAGCAAGAAGAGAAAATTGGTTTCCGGCGACTACTTTCCGGCAGAGCTCCCCGGAGCCGCCGCCAAGAAGGTCCCTAAAATCAACGCAAATATCACTGAGGAGCAGTCTGCTCCGACAAGCTTTGCGGTTTGTTTCGTTGAAGCAGACACTCCCGACAAGTTTTGCTCCGGCAAGCTTGCCGGGGATCATCAAGCTCCGGCAGAACCGCAGGTTCTTGCCATAGAAGCTAATGTTCCCGCAGTGGTAGATGAGCCTTTAGTCCTTGTTGTCGAGCCACAGGCTCCAGCATGGGCGCAACAGATCGTCCATTTCCTTCAGACAGGAGAACTTCCCGAAGAGCAAGAAGAAGCAGAAAAAGTAGCCCGGAAGTCAAGTATGTACCAGTTTGTTGACAACATCCTGTACAGAAGAAGACTCAATGGTGTGAAATTGAAGTGTATTTGCCGGGAAGATGTCAGAAGCTGTTGGCAGAGATACATGGAGGCATATGTGGTCACCACATTGGCGCAGAGCACTTGCTTGCAAAGCTTTCGGCAAGGTTTCTTCGGCGAAGCCCTCCGTGATGCAACGCACAAGTAACAAAGTGTGAAGCGTGCAGTTCCATTCAAACAGATACACCAACCAGCTCAAGCTCTCCAGACGATCCCTTTATCCTGGCCCTTTTGATGCGGGGCTCGACATCCTCGGCCCCTTCCCCGAAGCTGTCGGGGCTTTGAGTACTTATGCGTCGCAATCGACAAGTTCACAAAGTGGCGAAGTGGAACCAGGAGGAAGGTGACAGCACAATCGGCAGTCAAGTTCTTCAGGTCAATTGTTTGCCGTTTTGGGATTCCTAACAGAATCATCACCGACAATGGCACACAGTTCACGAGCCGCACCTTCATGTAATACGCCCAAGATCTTGGCGCCAAGATCTGCTTTTCTTTTGCTCATCCGAGAAGCAACGGTCAGCGAGAGCAAACGCTGAAGTGCTGCGGGGACTCAAGACCAGAACTTTCGGCGAGCTGCGCAAGTGCGGAAGAAACTGGATCGAGGAACTGCCGGTGGTTCTTTGGTCGATCAGGACGACGCCAAATCGAGCCACTGGCCAGACACCTTTCGCTCTAGTCTATGGAGCAGAGGCAGTTCTCCCCACGGAACTCGTATACGGCTCACCTCGAGTGCTCGCTTATGATGAGCTCGAGCAAGAACAGCTGCGACAAGATGACGCGCTGCTCCTCGAGGAAGATCGTCTTCAGGCTGCTGTACGAGCTGATTGTTACCAGCAAGCTTTGCGTCGCTACCATAGCCGCAAAGTTAATGCCAGAAGCTTCGAGGAAGGCGACCTTGTTCTTCAGCACGTCCAATCCGCCAAGAATTCCAACAAGTTGACGCCGAAGTGGGAAGGCCCTTATCGGGTGAAACGAGTCACTAGGCCCGGCGCCGTCCGCCTTGAGACCGAAGATGGCGTTCCGGTGAGCAATTCCTGGAATATAGAGCATCTTCGCAAGTTTTTCGCACAAGGCGCGGTTGCCGGGAACCGTTCCGGCAACCACCCTTTTTGTACAAGTCTTGCCGCTGTTGCATGTAATCCTTTGTACAAAGCCGGGCGCAGACCCCGTGCATCAGTAAAGCCTATGTGTTGCGCACAACTTGTTAATACATGCTCTCATAATCTTATATGCATGTGTTTACTAACATTTTGTGCAGCATCCACACCCGGTAAGCAATAACGAGCCACTAGGCTCCATAACTTTATTTTCTCTTCTTTCTTCTCAAACAAGAAGAAGGTTCATCCACCCACAAGTTAACCGGGGAGGAGAAGATAATGATGTGGGCCACCAAGTGTTGCTCGAGGAACTGTCGCCTTGCCGGGGAATGGACAACAGAGAAGCTAAGTTGCTAAGTTTAAATGACCAGTTTTAAATTTTTAAGTTATCTTCCTCGAACGATAGTACTTTGTATGGAAAACCTGTGCGCGGAGGAACCGACTCGCGACTAGCTTGCGCCCTTACTTTGTTTCGAGTCCGCTCAACAACTTAAGTGTGCTGCAACTAGTTGCGACAAGGTTACTTGTCGAGGCGGCATCGCCAAATGTAGCTGCTGAAGTTCCGCACTCAGCGCTTCATGCAAAGGTGTTCGTGACCGACAAGTTCCCTAAAAGCGTGGGGTATAAACATACAAGGAAGGAATCGAGTAAAGGAAATAACGTTGCATTCGATTGCCTAAGATAGTGTATATTACATAATAACTTGTCGCAGATCTAATAAATCTTTCGCCTAAACATGATCTACAGCGACAAGAGAAAGATAAGCTTGGCGGCCTAGTCCACGCGGTCGCCATCGAGCCTCTTGACTCCGCTCACCCTGTCCACAATGGGTGCGACAAGGGCCTTGAGCGCTTCAACGTCAGCAGATGGAGGCAAAGACTTGAGGAATTTGGTGAAATCGACGCCTGGGTTGCGGAAGGCACTTTCATCAACACCTTCTGGAGAGCCCCGGCGCAGACTTGGCGCGACTCCTCCGCCAGCTGCTTTGGGATCTCCTCCCGGAGCCGCCGGAGACCCGTCAGCACGCCTTTGAAGAATAGGCTGAGCTTGACGCTGGGTTGGAGGTTCTCGTCGGTGGAGTACCCAAGATCTGTCATCCCCAACTCCATCAGCTCATTATGGATGCCGGCGGCGGTGTCCACAAGACCTTCATCCGAAGCATTATGTTGTCTCGGAGATTATTCTGGGCGGTCATAGCATTCGACAGCAACTCCTCGGTGGCCTTGATCTTTTCCAGCAGGCCCGTTTCCCGCTCCTTGGCGCCTTCCAACGTCTCCGTCAAGGTGGTCAGTTTCAGCTCCAGGTCCGCCTTGGAGTCCTTGGCGGCATCGATCTCCTTGATCTTTTCAGCGAAACGACCTTGCAACTCGCCGAGGGTGTAGGCGTCCTTCTCGCGCTCGCGCTTCAACCCGGTGACCTCCTCGGCGCTCTTCTGGAGGGTGGACTCCAGCTGAGCCACCCTCGTCTCCAGTTCCTTCTTGGCGGCCTCGGCAGCCGCGTGACTTCCTTTGCCTCTGAAGTGGCCCGCCAATCGCTTGCTCGCGCCTGGCGAGATCTTCCTCAAAGCTGTCGAGGTTGATCTTCCGCTGCGCCAGCTCACCTTCTCGCTGGAGAGCTTCTCGCGGCAAGCCTCTCGCTCCTCGACCTCGCCTTTCTCCAAGATGAAGGCGTGCGCTCCTCGACAAGCTGCTCCCGCGCCTCTGCTATATCCCGGAGAGTCTCTTTGTTGGCGCGTCGGAGCTCTTCCGCGCGTTTCTCCAAGTCAGCTCCCGCCCTCGCGACAAGCGCCTCCCTGGACTCCAGCTTGGCCTGTCGGGCGCGGTAGAGCGACATCAACCTCCTTAGCAGCTGCTCCTCCTCAGGCTCGCCGCTGCTGCTGCTCAGAGCATCGACCAGCGACAGCCCGGCGGAGGCAAGCAGTTCCGCATCGAAGGTCTCCCCCTCGGCCGGTGCCCTGGAGCTTGAAGCCCAGGGGAGCTTGATAAAGACAGCCTCGCCAGCCTTCAGATAGGCGCCGGGCTGGGGCTCTTCGGAGTCTGGTGCGGCATCGGTGGCAGGAGGATCGGCGGTCGGTGCAGCGCCTGGCGCTCCTGCGGCTTCAGGGCCGTCAGTGCGATCGCCAGATTCCTCCCCAGCCTCTGCACCAGCAGCCTTGGCGGCCTCCTCGCCGGCGGGCCCGTCAGCGCCAACCTCCTCCTCCATGTTGGCGGCGTCGACATTGTCACCGCGAGCGTCCTCCTCGCCGGCAGCCTCAGTCTCCATCTGGTCTCCGGCAGATGGATCTGATGATCAAAAGAAGAAAGAACAAGTCAAGCAAATGTTCGAAAGAGAAGAACAGAAGAAAAGAGAATCCAAGGGATGTTTTCAAACAAGAAAATCACCTGCAATGGGATCTGTTGCCGCGGTCTCCACAACCGGAGGGTCGTCGGCGCTGGTCCTTGTCGGGGAAGCTCCCCTTGTCGGAGAGGCCTCCCTTGCCGGAGAGCGCTCCCTTGGCGGAGAGTTCTCCCTTGGCGGCGTGGTTGAAGCAAGCAGAACTTTGGGAGTGACCTCCGGTGCTTCCTGATGAGGCTGCTCTGCTCCTACACAATTCAACAAACCAGATATCAGTGACGGAGAAGCACCCAAGCACGCCTAACCATGAGAAGCATACCAAACACTTACGCTGGGGGCTGTGCTGGGGGCTGCTCTGTTGAAGGGTTGCCGAGTCCGGCAAGGGAGTTCCAGACGTGCCCCCTGTCGCCACAGGGGAATCATCTGAGACGACAACCACCGGGGTCTTGGCCCTCTTAGACGCCCTCTGAGCTAGCGTCCTGAAGGAGAAGGTTCAGAGTGAAACCAGTCAGATATAAGATAAAGTAATAAATTGGAAGATTACAAGTAGCAACGACAAGATCTTACTCTTCCTCTTCTTCCTCGGAGCTGAAGGCGGAGAGATCAAACTCCGCTCCGGCGCGACGGATTGGGGGAGACGATTCCCTCGGGCGCTTGGCGGGTGCAGGGCGCGACTCGAAGACCCGCGCCGTCGCCGTGGCGAAATGAGGCGCCTCCAGCATGCAGCAATGCTTGCAGCGGTGGAAGCGGCTCGGGCGGCGAGGCGGCTGTTGGACCGTATGCCCCCCCGCCACTTCTCCAGTCTTACGGAGGCGTCTCCTTGGCGGGGCAGCAGGCTCCCCCTGCGGCAAGCTAATTGATGGCGGAGGAGAGGCGCCCCCGGCAGGCTCGCTCGGCTCGTTGGCGGGCTCGATCTGCTCCTCCTCGGCGACGAACTCTTCTCGGTCGGCAAGGCTTGCCGCCTCGGCCGTCTCCGCCTCCTCGACAGTAAATCCAAATATGCCGGCGGCAGCAGCCTCTGCAGCCTCCTCCAACCTCGAGGCGATGCACACGAGCAGATTTACCCAACTTTGGAGCTCTCCGGAGAGATAATACTCGTCGGGCGGCGAGGCGGCTGTTGGACCGTATGCCCCCCCGCCACTTCTCTAGTCTTACGGAGGCGTCTCCTTGGTGGGGCAGCAGGCTCCCCCTGCGGCAAGCTACTTGACGGCGGAGGAGAGGCGCCCCCGGCAGGCTCGCTCGGCTCGTTGGCGGGCTCGATCTGCTCCTCCTCGGCGACGAACTCTTCTCGGTCGGCAAGGCTTGCCGCCTCGGCCGTCTCTGCCTCCTCGACAAGAAATCCAAATATGCGGCGGCAGCAGCCTCGCAGCCTCCTCCAACCTCGTGGCGTCGCGCCATCTCTCCTGATCGGTGGTGTCGCGGGTGAGCCGCCTCTTGCTTTCGTCGGCGCGGATCGACACTTCAACCAAGTTATCGAAGAACTGCTGCACGGCGTCGTCGGCGGGCTCTGCCAAGTTGGAGCGATTCCATGGGAATCGCTGGCAACGGCATCGCGCGGATCTTTGTCAAGCGACGAGTTGTTGCACAAGGGCACAACTCCCCTCGGCAACATGCACCACCCGGGGTTATCCGCTTCAGGCTTGAACAACTCCCGCAGCATGCCGTCAAGCTCCAAGGTAGTAAAATTCCAATTCAGACCCGGGCGCAGCCTCATGATGTCCGCCGCGTTCTGGAATTCCCAAGCAGGCCTCCCTCTCTCCTGCAAGGGCGCAATGTGGCGGTGAAGGAAGTCCGCGCCAACTGCTCCTACGGTAAGCCCTGCTTGCCGGAGACGCAAAATCCTAGTCACGGCAATCTTCAACTTGTCGTCCTCCGGCGCCAAGTTGCTCCAATCGTTGCCGCGAACTATGGGGGTCTGGCGCAGGGCGGTGAAAGGCTATGGCTCCTCCTCTAAGATCCAACACCAGTCAGCTCTCCACTCCTCCCACTTGCTGCGCAACTCTCCGTCAAGATACGCTTCCTTCTTGCCGATCCTAGAGGTCCATGCAATTCCTCCGGCAAGCGGCTCTCCTCTCTCTACGCGGGGTGAGAAGTAGTGGCGGAAGAGTGCGACATTTGGATGGACCCGACAAAGTTCTCGCAGAGTGTGCAGCAGCCATGGTGAGGATGGCGTTGGGGGTGAAGTCATGGGGCGGAGGCCATATGTGTTCATGACATCACGAAGAATTCAGTAAAGGCGGGCGAGCCCGCATGGAAAAAATCGCGAAAAAGGGTACCCGATGCAGACCTTATCGGGCGTGGCGGCGGAGATCACTCTACGTCTTGCTGGTGTGCCCTCGTCGCCGTCGACGAAAGAGATAGTACAGCTCCGCAGCTCCTTCTGTCGGCGAGGGATCGAAGAGGGCCCGCTCCTTCATAGCGGCGCGCGAGCCACTGCGCCTCGGCGATTTCACGCCTTTTCCCTTGTCGGCCTTGAGCCATGGGAGAGGTGGTGGAGGAGGACGGCGGCGTTAGTGGCACCGGTGGCAATGGAGGGGCGGGCGTCGCTCTCTTTGGGCTCGAGAAGAAAGGGGAAAGCGGCGGGGTTTTCTAATGTGACAGCAAGGGCAAGTGGGCGTTACGCCCTGTTCCCCTTTATAAAGGGAGAGGGGCGGGCGTTCGATTTATCCCATTAAAGAAAGCCCCACGATCTCCCCACGGCGCCACGTCCGGTGCGTGGCGTTAAGTGGGGCGGCGGTGGGTCCAAGGCGAATAACGGCGTAATCAAGACCACGCGTGCCGTGCACTATTTTGGGCCTGCCCATGAGCTCGGCGCCGTGTGTGGCCCAGCCGGGGCTCTGTCGGTGTACTAGAGTAGGGGTACCCTAGTATCCCGAACTTCGTGCCGCAGACGATTGCAGCACCAGCGGCAGGGCTGGCCTGGTGACCGCCAAGATCCTAAGCAGCTCCTTTGGAGCCATTCAAAACAAAGTAATCAAGGCCCGGCAAGAGGAGCTTGCCGGGAAGGCCACTCGAGGCACGAAAAACAAGACCCGGCAAGAGGAGCTTGCCGGCAAAGGCTTGGTGGGCGCCGAGCCCCGAGCGCGACAAGGTTTCGCGCGGCAAAGGCGCTTTTTGGGCGGGCAACCTCTCTTCATCTCGCTCCAGCTCATCCGCCAGCGATGTCGCCAGGGCTTCCCAAACAGCGTGTTGACGGGCGTGCAGCTAGCGGGGAGCAGCGATAAGCGGCGTGACGAGCTACCATCGTGGCAAGCGGAGGCGCAGCGGTCCTGTTACCTGTTTCGAGCGACCGAGGCGGGCATTAATGATTCTTGTCCCTTGCCGTCAGAGTTAGGTATAGATCACTGTCCACTGTACAAAGTGGTGTACCAACCTATGTTTTTACTATCTTACCCTTGTCTACTTGCCACATGTGGTGACCCCTTGTGCCTATAAAAGGAGGCGCAAGTGCAACGTAGAAAGGGGTCGGTCCAACTCCGGCTTAGTTCATTCTACCCATACGAGACCACACTCAGGCTAGGTTTTGTAGCTCTCATTGCTCCCTAGCAAGAACACAAGATAATCCACGAAAGCAGCAGTAGGAGTATTATCTCTCCGGAGAGCTCCGAAGCTGGGTAAATCTGCTCGTGTGCATCGCCTCGATCCGCTCTTTGTGCAATCTCCGCCCTCCTCCGAACCACAAGGGACCCAGGTCCCATAGGTGTTCGTGGGACACGATCGGTTCTCCCCGACGCACTTCTTCCAATCACCGGGCTTAGGCCTACGGGAGCGAGAGGAGGAGTTGTGACGGCCGGCCATGTTGGAATGGATTTTTCCGGGCACGCTCCGATGGATACTCGCTGTGGGAGGATGGTGTGATCTGGATCTGAGAATCCCCGTCTCTTTAATAGGCGATTTACCCACATGGCTAGGGTGGCAATTGTAAAAATGCCCCGACTTCTCACATTCGCTCGACGCATGGAGGACATCCTTTATTAGGCGCAGAACCAAGGAGTGCAACATTTATGGGAAGACGGACACTACTCAAACAAGTATTCAGAATTTGGAGAAGAACCCACCTTGCAATGCCGAAGACAATCTACGCGCCGGACTCATAGTCATTGAAGCCTGGTTCGGGGGCTACTGAGGGAGTCCAGGATTAGGGGGTCTCCGGATAGCCGGACAATATCCTTTGGCCGGATTGATGGACTATGGAGATACAAGATTGAAGACTTCGTCCCGTGTCTGGATGGGACTCTCCTTGGCGTGGAAGGCAAGCTTGGCAATACGGATATGTAGATCTCCTCCCTTGTAACCGATTCTATGTAACCCTAGCCCCCTCCGATGTCTATATAAACCGGAGGGTTTAGTCCATAGGACAACAACAATCATACCATAGGCTAGCTTCTAGGGTTTAGCCTCTACGATCTCGTGGTAGATCAACTTATGTAATACTCATATTCATCAAGATCAATCAAGCAGGAAGTAGGGTATTACCTCCATCGAGAGGGCCCGAACCTGGGTAAACATCGTGTCCCCCACCTCCTGTTACTATCCGCCTTAGACGCACAGTTCGGGACCCCCTACCCGAGATCCACCGGTTTTGACACCGACAGACAACCCTGCAGGGTTTGAACTTTCGAAAGCCGTGCCTGCGGTTATGTGGCAGATGGGAATTTGTTAATATCTTGTTTTAGTAAACTTGAAGTAAACTCTTCTAAAATACATCAACTTTGTGCGTAACCGTGATTGTCTCTTTTCGGGGTTGTTCGAGAGGAGAACACGGTTTTTGGGTTAAGTTTGACGTAAGTAGGAGTTCAAGATCACTTCTTTATCATTACTAGTTGACGACCGCTTGCTAAGCTCCTCTTCTCGCCCTTATTTGCGTGAGTTAGCTACCACACTTTGCTTAGCCGCCGCTGCAACCTCACCACCTTACCCCTTCCTTACCCATTAAGCTTTGCTAGTCTTGATACCCATGGTAATGGGATTGCTGAGTCCTCGTGGCTCACAGATTACTACAACAACAGTTGCAGGTACAGGTTATGCGATGCTCATGACACGAGAGCGATGTTTGCTCGTGTTGGAGTTCTTCTCCTTCGTCGATCTTGGGTTAGGTTCCGGGTCAGCAGCTTGGGCTAGCAGGGTAGATATTGTTTGAGTTTCCGTTTGTGTTCCATCTGTAGTCGAATGTTGATCTCTTGTATGATGTTGATGTATTCTTGGGGCGTTTGTGCCTTATGTATGTATCCCCAACTATTATGTAATGGTTTGATGTAATGATATCCACCTTGCAAAAGCGTCTTCAAGATGCGCTTCTATCCTTGGTGGGACCTTCGAGTTCCTTTCGGATAGGGTCGCATCTTGGGCGTGACACAAGTAATCATGTGAATTTGATATGTGTTCGATATTTTGATGATATGTATGATGTGATTTCCTTAGTGGTGTCATGTGAACATCGACTATGTGTAATTAAGTTTCGTGTTTTTCTATGTTGTTTGAATGACTGTCGTATGTGTAGTTGGACTGCTCCATGTCAAAGTTATATTACTGTGCATTGACATCATAGTAAGTAGTTTCTACTGGCTGCCTACCCAACCATATGTTCTTTGAATATAAAGCCCCTTCCCTTTGTTACTTTCATTCCACTAGCTGCCACCAAAGAAAAGCCAGATGGATCCTGAGCTGGGAGAGTTCACAGAGGAGGATGCGGGTGCAGTTGATGTGAGGGCTGCAGTAGCAGAGCAGAGGAGGAGGAGGAGGAGGCGCAGGCATAGGCAGAGGGCACGACGTGCTGCCGAGGAGGAAGCGGGGGCAGAGTTCAACATACACCTTGCCCGCGAGGTGATGGATATTTGCAACTCCAATGAACTGGAGCTACTTTTCCCAGACAGCATGGGAAGGAACCATATACAGATCATCAGGTGGGCTAGGGTGAGAGCAGCCACGGCTCCACATCCATCCACCAGGGCCAAATGGCGTCGTTTCTTTGATCGTTATGACTGAAGTACTGAATTTTTATGTTTTTAAGACTGTGTTGTGAGAGAGAAGTTGGTTGAATGACTAATGAATTCATCTGTCTACCTCTGAATGAGGTGTTTTATCTACATATGTTGGTATGTGCACTTTGAACTGCTGTCGTATGTGCTCTCCCATAATTATTTTGAACTGTTGTTGTATCTGAAGTTGAACTGTTTTGCGGTCAATGTTGTATGACTTGTATAATAACTATTTTCTACCAACTGGCTGCCCACCTGCCTATTTATTATTTTTATAATCTGCGAGTCTTCTTGGCTATAAATTATATCCATCTATGTGTGGTGTGTGGCTCAGTCTCCTTCACCTTTTTCTTCCTTCTTCAAGAATCAGATCTAGGTTCCTCCCTCTTGTCTCTGTTTTTTTCTTCCCTTTTCCTTTTTTCCCATGGAGGATTGTTCATGAGGGTGTCTTGCAAAGATGGCACATATAGCTGATGGTTCTATGTACGAATCTGGTTTGGAACTCACAGAGAGTCGCCGTGGGCAACTTTCATCGCTGTTGTACAACAACCATGGGTTTCGTGCTCCCTATGTTTGTCGCCTGGCGGTTGGGGACTTAGAGGAATCATGGGTATGTATTTCTATTTTTCTTGTTTTCTTCTTTTGTAGGTCTCATTTTGAATCCCATGGACTGAATCTGTAGTTTATTTTTATCAATAGTTTGTCTATAATTTTTTGTTTGGTTTTGTCAGAAGTTAACAGTAGGGATTTGTTTGTGTGTTTGTTCATTAGTTAACAGTATTTATCCCTTTTTGTATAACCATTGTTCTATTTTTGTCAGATGTTTTACTGTAAGGGGATTGATATGTATATTTCTTCAGTTTAGTCAGGACATATCACTAGTTAGTTTGGTATTTTTGTTTTGGTTCAGATATTTTTTCACTTTGTTATGCAACAGTTGCTAGATCTGTGCAAATATTCAGTTATGTCAGGTGTTCACTTTATTTTTATACTCCCATGCTCATTTGCAGAAAATGTCACCCAGAATCGGGATTGTTGCTCCTAGTCCGGGGATACTGAAGATGGAGACTTCAGACAAAAATGGGTATCAATTGATAGAAGTTGCCTACCACATCGACTTTGATGGTTGCATCAACCTAACTAGTTGGTGGAAGAAGTTTGTGGCGAAGTCTGGAATTGAGGATGGAGATGTGGTTATGGTTATGTTCTCCAGGGAAGAGGACTCTCTA
This sequence comes from Aegilops longissima, assembly GCA_021605205.1. NCBI lineage: Eukaryota > Viridiplantae > Streptophyta > Magnoliopsida > Poales > Poaceae > Aegilops > Aegilops longissima. The sequence continues at coordinate 592,233,224 of CM038680.1, forward strand.
ACATTCAGAATTTATGTGTTGTAGGTTTAAATGTGGCAAATGACACTGGCTGTGAGATTTGCGTGCGTTTGATTATGTTGCAGTATGTTTTTAGAACAATGCATGTGAGATGGTTGAAGTCTATGTTATTACCAGATGGTTTGGAACAATTTGTTCGTATGTTATTGTATGTGCTATTTTTTAATGTAATGCTTCCTATTTTGGCTCAAGCACAACTGTTTTTATTTTTTATTTGAATTGAAACAATTATAGTTGAACTGATGTGCATCCTTTGTTTTGATTGGGATATTTTCATGTACATAGCCCGCACACGAAAAATATACGCCGATGATGGATCTAGGACTCCTTGGGTTGAGTTTGTTGAACTTGCATGTTGTTAATGATAGTACTGAGCTATTTCGGATGTCAATGGTTAACCCCATTCGTTTGTTGTGGAGCATTTTTTCTTACTATTGACAGGAATTTAGAGCCCAATTTTTTTAGTTGAATAGTGATAGTTCTAGTATTTTTTAAAAATAACAGGATTTTAATCTTGCTGCACAGTACTAATTTGACTTGAACCTTTTGAATTTTAGTTGTTGAACTTTTTAAAAATTTGTTTCTGAAATTTTTATTGCAATCTTCTACATTGAAGTATCCTTTTATATAGTTATCTTTCAAAAAAAGTATTTTTTTGTTTTTTACAACGAACATGTGTTTGAACTTTTCTACATTCTTTTTTTTGAACTGGATATTTTATAAGGTTTTTTTAAATTATCTGCATTGTGCATTTTAATTTGGTTCGTGTGTGATCGGTAGGAATTTTGTATTGGGTCGCACTGTTGTATTGGGCTGTCCCCCAGAGCCATTGTTTTCGGCTCAAATAGGTCGTCCGCGCGGCTGTGCAGCGCCACGTGCACGCGCGCTATGCGTTTTGTCCCACATCACTAACCGAGGGGGCTCTCGACCTGTTTATAAGAGCTGCCGAGTCTTACTGGTTGAACTCCTCTGAATACATACCTGAGCGCTTATACACGGCGCTCGCTCTGTGTCATGACCAGTGGGCCCTGGTCGGTTGGCCCTGCAGTCTGGTTTACAATGGAATTCGCCGGTGGTTTTGCTGTTGGCTTGAGTCCTAGTACCCACCTGTGTTGGGCCGGCTTGTCCCATCGGAGGTCAATTTTTTTGTTTCTTAGCATTTTTTGCTCTAGTTTTTATGATTTTGTTTTTGCCTAGTATAGGTATTATTTTTTAATTTTAGTACTGAATGTTCTCCTCTGCTTGAACTGACATCTTTTTTATAGTGTGTTTCCCTCGCTTTCTCTTTGTTCTCATTTTTCAGAATTTTTATTGATTTTTGATGAAACATCCGGGTAAGATATATAGGTCCGCACCGAGTGGCATAGTCGTACTGACACATTTTTTTGTATGGACTGAAAAACATCTTTTTTAGGGGGTTGGGTGTGGGTGCATGGGGGGTGGGAAACAGAATAACTGCACTACGCCTGTCAAACGAGCGCATCGACCCCCCTCCCCCCATCCAGGTGAGGCCGAGCCATGAACGAGTCGTAGGAGGCGACGAAGCGGCGTGTCACAGCGTCACATGCGGAGGCGAGTCTGTAACATGACTTGCCCCATTATCTATCTTTTTAGGGGGAAAACCAGCACCGTACCGAGGTGCATAGTTGTACTGACACAGCTTCCTTGTATGGACTTGCCCCCATTATCTATCTTTTTAGGGGGTGTGGGTGCGTGGGGGGGATTGAATAACCACATTGCGCCTATCAAACTAGCGCACCGCCGCGTTAGCGTGAGGCCGAGCCGGACCCCGCTCCCCCATCCCAGCAAGGCCGAGCCAGGAACGAGCCGTAGAAGGTGACGACGCGGCGTGCCGCGGTGTCGCATCTTGAGGCGAGTCCATGAACATGACTTGCCCCATTATCTATCTTTTTAGGGGCGTGCGTGTGTGTGTGTGGGGGGGAGAAACAGAATAGCCGCCTTTGCATCACGTAAAATGACGTGAGGAGTCTGTACTAGGGGTGTCGGATAGCGAACTATCATCGTGGCGGACTCCAAGACTATGAAGATACAAGATTGAAGACTTACGTCCGTGTCCGGATGGGACTTTCCTTGGCGTGGAAGGAAAGCTTGGCGATCGGATATGTAGATCTCCTACCATTGTAACCGACTACATGTAACCCTAACCTATCCGGTGTCTATATAAACGGAGGGTTTTAGTCCGTGGGGCGAACAACAATCATACCATAGGCTAGCTTCTAGGGTTTAGCCTCCTTGATCTCGTGGTAGATCTACTCTTGTACTACCCATATCATCAATATTAATCAAGAAGGAGTAGGGTATTACCTCCATCGAGAGGGCTGAACACAGGTAAAAAGCGTCGTGTCCCTTGTTTCTGTTACCATCGCCTAGGCGCACAGTTGGGACCCCCTACCGAGATCCACGGTTTGACACCGACATTGGTGCTTTCATTGAGAGTTCCTCGTATGCGTCACCAATAGGCCTGATGGCTCCTTGATCATAAACAACGGCGCGGTCGGTGAGACTTTTCTCCCGGACAGATCTTCGTATTCGGCGGCTTTGCTGCGGGCAATTAAGCAGCCATCCGGAGCAGATCGAAGCTACCCCTGGCCATCAGGTCAGATTTGGAAGTTTGAACTATACGTCCGCGGAGACTTGATCTTCGACGGATTCGAGCCGCAGCCGAGAGTGCCGCCTTGTCTCGATGGGCATGATCTAGCTCTGCAGCGAGCAGTGCCACGGAGGCCGCACCGGCATCCGCTCCGACCCTTAATCGGGCGAATTCCCCGATCGAGGATGAGTGGTAGGACACGCCTCGGGGCTCGATCTCTCTGGCGATATAGCGAACTCCATCCTGTCCTCTGCGAAGACCTTGACTCGGTGCGGACTCCTCTCCGGACCCGAACCCTCGCGCCCTTGTCGAATCCGATTGGGCGCGGTTATGGAGTTCACTGCCGCAGACATCTTTCAGCTTTTCGCCCTTTGGCGACATCCTGAATTCACTAAAGTCTCTCTCTTTATCCGGAGAGCCTGGCGGACTACGGACGGGAAGGTTGAGATCTGACGACGAAGAAATTCAGCGCCACCCACCACCCACTTTGTAGCCACTGTCAATGATTTAACCGACATGCTCGACTTGACTCGAAGACATCAGCGGTATGGACGGCGATGCGGAGGCGACCAAGACCCAGCGCCTACAGAGGCACCGGAAGGCCACCTCGTCATATGACATATACATGGTTGACATCCCAAAAGATGGGAGCAGCGATGGAACAATGGAGGATGACCCTCAAGAAGCAACCAAGCGCCCGGCGTTAGCGGCGCCGCTCTAAATCCCGCCACAGCAAAAGCGGTAATTCCGCACGGAGATAATAACACCGGACAATGACTGAAAACAACCCCCTCCAGCGGGACTCAGCGCGGGAGGAGGAGAAGCAAGTCCGCCGACAAGGTCTGCGAAAAAGAGGTCGAGGGCGATAATTATCGCCTCCCTCCAAGATGAGGCAAGCCTCGGCGACGATGAATTTATGCGTGCTGAGTATCCCGCCGAACAGGGCGTTTCAAGCGCAGGCTTATAGCCACGACAAGCAGCCTCAAGAAAAAGCAGCAACAACTTAGAGCTGACCAAGACCTGCTAGGCAGCGGATGTCTTGAAGTCCTTGCAGCGAAGAGTATGAACTCGAAGGCCCTCAAAAAGCTACCCCAAGCGCGGGCCGTTGCCTCGATCGGAGGAGGAAGCACCAAGTCACGATTACGACATGGCAGACCGGCCACCCGTGGCATGACGGAAGAAGCCTCTCGGCCCTCCGCTCAAGCCACACCCGGCGCGCTCAAAAAGTTCCAAGGCGCGGAAAAATCCGCGGACTTGCGAAATATATTAGAGGATAAGGCAAAACATACAAGATCGATCTATGGATCGTGTGGGCGCCCAACGACGCGGGATGATTACCGTCGCGCCGGATACAGCAAAACCGGCCGGGCCGAACACAGTAGACAAAGCTCATATGAGCTACGTCGTGATATAGCGCAATATAGAGGCGCCGCACACCCACTATGCTTCACAGATGAAGTAATGGATCATCAAATCCCCGAGGGCTTTAAACCCGTAAATATCGAATCATATGATGGTACCACAAATCCCGCGGTTTGGATCGAGGGCTATCTCCTCCATATCCACATGGCCCGCGGTGATGATCTACATGCCATCAAATACCTCCCACTCAAGCTTAAGGACCAGCAAAACATTGGCTCAACAGCTTGCCGCGAGAATCAATTGGTTGTTGGGAGGACACGGAAGCCGCATTCCTTGATAACTTCCGGGGCACATATGTGCGACCACCGACGCCGATGACCTTAGCCATATAATTCAGCAGCGGAAGAATCGGCGGACAATTACGGACACGGTTCCTAACAAAGAAAAAAAATCAAATCGTTGACTGTCCGGGATCACGGAGGCCCTTGCAGCCTTCAAACATAACATCTGCGACGAATGGCTTGCCCGGCACCTAGGACAGGAAAAGCGAAATCCATGGCAGCCCTCACAACACTCATGACCGCTTTTGTGCGGAGAGGACAACTGGCTAGCTCGAAGCAACAACCCAAACACCACGATAGTTCGGATACCAAGGACAGCAATGGCAGGTTGCGTCGCAACAAGAACAAGCACCGCATTAACGGCGATAATGCTGAAGATACAGCCGTCAATGCCGGATTCAGAGGCTCTAAACCCGGTCAGCGGAAGAAGCCATTCAAAAGAAATACCCAAGGCCCGTCCAACTTGGACCGAATACTCGATCGCCCGTGCCAGATACATGGCACCCCCGAAAAACCAGCCAATCACACCAACTTGGACCGAATACTCGATCGCTCGTGCCAGACTCGTGTTCAAGCAAGCAGGCAAGTTAAGTGCGAACTTCGATGACAAGGGGCTGCATAGCGATGGCGAGGAAGAGCCCGGCCGCCGAACAATAGAGGATAGAAGGTTTTCCCACACAAGTGCGGACGGTGAACATGATATCGCAACCCACATACCCAAAGGGAGCGAAGCATGCACTAAGGGGCGTATATGCGATGGAGCGATCGCCCCAAAGTTCAACCCATAGTCTTCCTGCCCGATCACCTTCGATCGAAGGACCACCCACTAGCATTAAATCACGGCGGTTTAGCGCATTGGTTCTTGACCCAATTATTGACGGATTTCACCTCACCAGAGTCCTGATGGACGGCGGTAGCAGCCTGAACCTGCTTTATCAGGATACAGTGCACAAAATGGGCATAGACCCCTCAAGGATTAAACCTACAAAGACGACCTTTAAAGGCATCATACCGGGTGTAGAGGCCAGTTGTACGGGCTCAGTTACACTCGAAGTGGTCTTCGGATCCCCGGATAACTTCCGAAGCGAAGAGTTGATCTTCGACATAGTCCCGTTCCACAGCGGCTATCATGCACTTCTCGGACGAACCGCATTTGCAATGTTAAATGCGGTGCCGCACTACGCATACCTCAAGCTCAAGATGCCAGGCCCTCGAGGAGTAATCACGGTCAACGGAAACACCGAACGCTCTCTCCGACCGGAGGAGCACACGGCGGCCCTCGCGGCGGAGGTGCAAAGCAGCCTCTCACAGCAATTCTCGAGTCCAGCCACTAAGCGTCCGGACACTATCAAGCGCGCCCGGAGTAACCTACAACAAGACCGCCTGGCACGATTCAAGCACGCGTAGCAATCCGGCCCCAACCCCAGCCCTCGCGAAATTACGAAGCCAGTACTACGCGTACATAACTACGCTCTGGAGATACCATGGGCATAAGGGGAGGGGCACGACCACGGCACGCCCAGAATGTGGCTCAACCGCACCAGGGGCTCCCGATTGTGTCATTCCTTTTCCTTTTCTTTTCTCTTCTTTTTTCTTACTTTCAGGACTTCGTTTTCCAGAAGCCCTGTCCGGCACTAGAATCGCCGAACTCACGATGCAACAGCCAGGGAAGCATAAAGCTACGTCGAGTGTTCAGGTGGTCTCTATTACGAGCATTATACCTGTTTTACATACCATCCCGCAGCTTACCCCTGGAGGGTGACATGTTAGATAGTCCCATCCCTTGCTTATCGCACTATTTGTATCGTTCTGCCTTCATTGCAGTACCTTTTTGAATAAACAATACATAGCTTTTTCTTATTATTGCACTCCTTTCTTTATCTATACATATGTTCATTTCATGACATGTTGCACCCATACACTTTGGTACGACCAGTACACTAGGGGCTTAAGTACCCCAAAATTATGGTGTGATAAGTCCGAACACTTTCACAAGTGCGGCACCCCGAACTTATAGCATTATATGAATCGGCTCCGAACCATGTCTTGGGTCAATAGTTGGGTTTTCCCGGCTCCCGTGTTTTGGTGCCTTACGTTCCGTTATATCGGGTAAGGTAGCACCGGGAGAACCACTGCGATTGTGCCCCAGTTGAGCTGGGTCGAGCACCTCGATGGAAAGCTAAAACTGACCGTCATGATAGGGCGAGAGCGATCGCCAGCTTCGAGAGGTTTTCGGTCCCTAAAGACTTATGCCGCTTAGAGCGAGGAACCGGAATTGTCCGCCAAGGCATGGATAGCGCCCGAACTCGGTCTTCCGAATACTAGGGGCTTCACCAAATTTAAAATTATAGAATTCTATGGCTAAGTGAGAGTGTTCAAGCATTATAAGTCCGGTTGCCTTGTTCGTTGCGTTGGCGCCTCCTAGATGGACCCAAGAATGGGAACAAGAGTGCTCAAGTTTATCCCGAACACCCCACACTTTCGTGGCATGGGGGCTGAAGCCAACGACTTGCCATCTCTCAAATTTGATAAACGGTCGCAGAGAAGGTAATATTTTAAATTAACAAGCGTTGCTTAGCGCATACGAACAAGTTTTCAGCGTACTGAGGATAACAAATGTGAGTCTATTCAAAAATTACATCTTTGGAGCACTCATCCGCTATTCAAGGGCACCCTTGAGAGGCCCTCATAGTACATTTCGGGCGTGCGATGCTCCTTGCCCTTAGGTGGCCCGTCCGTCACAAGCTTCTCCGCATCCAGCTTGCCCCAGTGCACTTTAGCACGGGCAAGGGCCCGACGGACACCTTCAATGCAGACGGAGCTCTTGATGACTTCAATCCGTGGACATGCGTCCACTAGCCACTGCACTAAGCCGAAGTAGCTCCCAGGAATGGCTTGCAATGGCCATAGCCGAACTATAAGGCCCTTCATAGCCTGTTCGGCGACCTTGTGGAGCTCGACCAGCTGCTTCAGCTGGTCGCTCAGGGGCACCGGATGTCCGGCCTCTGCGTATTGAGACCAGAACACCTTCTCCGTTGAGCTCCCCTCCTTGGCGCGGTAGAATGCGGCAGCATCAGACACACTACGGGGCAGATCTGTGAATGCTCCTGGAGAGCTCCGAATCCGGGTAAGTAATAGGTAATTCACTTTCACATGCTTGCTTTGCATAAAGAATGCCTTACCCGCCGCTATCTTCTTTAGCGATTCAATTTCTTGGAGGGCTTTTTGGGCTCCAGCCTTAGCAGCTTTGGCACTCTCAAGAGCCGAGGCGAGCTCGGACTCTCGAGTCTTCGAGTCACGCTCCAAACTCTCATGTTTTTCCACGAGAGCCTGGAGCTCTTGCCGTACCTTCGCCAGCTGCGCCTCCCCTTCTCTCGCTCGGTGCGCTCGCAGCCGCTTTGTTTTAGCCCACGGACACGCTTCCTTGAAGTCGCCACCTCGTTAAGTGGCCCCTCAGTACCCATGTTATTCTGTTATTTTTGCAACCGAAACCTTTCTATAAGGTATTTCTTTCATAAGGTATTACTTACCTTCCTTGTCCTCGAGCTGCTTCTTGGCAAGGCCGAGCTCGTTCTCGGACCGCTCGAGGCTCTGCTTCAAGGCATTAACCTTCGCAGATCGGTGTGGCGAGGTCGTGTGCCTTTGCATTCCCATATTGACACATTTATGTTAGACTCCTGCTTATATCTTTTAAGATCCTTAGTCCGGCTTTTCTTTCCGAACACCGAACTAAGCATCGAGGGAACTACTGTCTATGCGGTAATATTTTTACATATTCTAAACTCACCTCAAAGCACATTAGAAGGCTGGTACAGGCTTGTCAGCCCGCTCTTGGCGGATCGAACTGTCTGGATCACCGCACTCATAATAGTGCGATGCTCCTCCTCGATGGAGGCGCTGTTAGCGCCTCGATGAGTTATCTGGTGCCTCCGGTTGGGCGGAGGACAGCGTCTTACCCTTCTTACGAAGGGCCGCTTGCGGACTTGAACGGCTGAGGGTTCCGTTATGGAGTCGGACAAGGTGAACTTAGAGCCTGGGGTCTCGCCCCACGCGCTGAGTCCGGGAGGTTGCCTTGCGGCGCCTCTGCGCCACCTCCTCTTGACCAGGCCCCCTTGGGGCCCCACCTCGGCGTCGTCCAGCGTGAGGCGAGGAGGCGGCCAGTGAAGTACTCTCCATTTCCGGCGAACCCGGGGACCCGCTTGGCGAAGCAAACTCGCCCTTGGGCGGGCTGCATGATTGTTCGGCATTAGAGAACACTATGCAATGATAAAAAGCCAGGGTATCCAGGACACTTACGATCTCGCCAGGCTTGGCCCTCGTTGGCCCTCCTCCTCGTCATCGTAAATGCGTTGGTGGAGAAGTCCGGAGGAAGGGTCCTTCCCTTCTTAGACCCTCCGGCCTCCCCAGTTGGGGCGGCCTTCCTTTTCCTCTCCTCCCCGTCCTCAGGAGAAGATTCTTCTTCAGAATCTGAGAACACCAGGCCTCGGGAGCTCCTTCGAGTTCCCGTTGCCTCCTTCTTAGCCTTCTTCTCGGCACCACATGAGGTACGGAGCCAGCAGCCTGTCAATCAAGGCGTCCGCTGGGTCTTCTGGCAAAGGAGCCGGACATTTAACCTGTCCGGACATCTTCAGCTAGTCCTGTTAAAGGTTAGGGAGTTTTAGATCCCGCGTAGAGTCAAACTATGAAAAAAGAGTCCCCTAAAGGGTAAAATAACTTACCTCGCTGGCTTGACGCTACGAGCTGAATCCGCGATCTTCTGTAGCGGATGTGGGAGCCTCGGCGCCCTTGAACATCACCTTCCAGGCATCTTCGTACATAGTGTCGAAGAGCCTTTTTAGAGTTGAGTGATGTGTCGGATCGAACTCCCATAATTTGAAGGCCCGTTGTTGGCATGGGAGAATCCGGCGGATGAGCATCGCCTGGATTACGTTGACAATCCTGAGATTCTTGTCCACTAGGTTTCGGACGCATGTTTGGAGTTCGGATAGCTCGTCCGAATTCCCCCACATCAGGCCCGTCTCTTTCCATGATGAGAGCCATGTGGGGAAGCCAGGTCTGAATTCAGGGGCCGCCGCCCATTTGGGGTCGCGCGGCTCGGTGATATAGAACCACCCCGATTGCCACCCCCTTTATTGTCTCCACAAAGGAGCCCTCGAGCCATAGGACTTTGGCCATCTTGCCAACCATGGCGCCTCCGCACTCCGCTTGACGGCCGCCCACTACCTTCGGCCGGACATTAAAGATCTTCAACCATAAGCCGAAGTGAGGCTGGATGCAGAGGAAGACCTCGCACACGACGATGAACGCTGAGATGTTGAGGATGAAATTCGGGGCCATGTCGTGGAAGTCCAGGCCGTAGTAGAACATGAGCCCCCAGACAAATGGGTGAAGTGGAAAACCTAGTCCGCGGAGGAACTGGGGGAGAAACACCACCCTCTCATGGGGCCTGGGGGTTGGAATGAGCTGCCCCGCATCGGGCAGCCTGTGCGCGATGTCGCCGGACAAATATCCGGCCTCCCGTAGTGTTGTGATGTTCCCCTCCGGGACGGAGGAGGCCATCCACCTGCCTCCCACTCCGGACATGGTTGGAGAAGGTTGAGGTGGGATGTGCGGACTTGGGCGTTGGAGCTCGAGTACGCGGAAATGGATGAGCAAAGGAGGAAGAAGGCGTAGGTGAAAATGTGGATCCTTATCCCCTTATATGGACGGACGAAGCTCTGCGTCCCCCACCAGCCTGGTAAAACTCGCTTATCTCCCAAGCGCCGCAATCAATGGCGCGGATGGGTTACCCACGTCCGTATTGATGAGAATCCCGGAATAAGGGGGCACGATCTATGCTTTGATAAGACGTGCCAAGGAAACCGCCTTGCTAAACGCGCTAAGGTGGAACGGTAAAAAACGATTCATATAAAGGCCTGGCCGTGGTGTGATGTCACGCCCGCGAATACGTCAACAGATCTGTGCAAAAGTTATTCTCTCTCGGTGGTATGTGGAACTTGTTTTGCGAGCGGACACTATCCTTGTGTTCAAAACCTTCTATGAAGTATTCGGAGGAGGAACCCGCCTTGCAATGCCGAAGGCAATATGCGCGCCGGACTCGTCGTCATTGAAGCCTCATTCAGGGACTACTGAGGGAGTCCTGGACTAGGGGGTGTCCGGATAGCCGAACTATCATCGCGCCCGGACTCCAAGACTATGAAGATACAAGATTGAAGACTTCGTCCCGTGTCCGGATGGGACTTTCCTTGGCGTGGAAGGCAAGCTTGGCGATACGGATATGTAGATCTCCTACCATTGTAACCGACTCTGTGTAACCCTAACCTATCCGGTGTCTATATAAACCAGAGGGTTTTAGTCCGTAGGACGAACGACAATCATACCATAGGCTAGCTTCTAGGGTTTAGCCTCCTTGATCTCGTGGTAGATCTACTCTTGTACTACCCATATCATCAATATTAATCAAGCAGGAGTAGGGTATTACCTACAACGAGAGGGCCCGAACCTGGGTAAAAACATCGTGTCCCTTGTCTCCTGTTACCATCCGCCTAGACGCACAGTTCGGGACCCCCTACCCGAGATCCACCGGTTTTGACACCGACAACCGCACTGCCACATTAGTGCGAGGCCGAGCCGGGGGGAGGGGTGTCGGGACCCCCTCCCCCATCCCTGCAAGGACGAGCCAGGAATGAGCCGTAGCAGGTGATGACGCGGCGTGCCACGGCGTCGCATGCGGAGGCGAGTCTGTAACATGACTTGCCCCATTATCTATCTTGTTAGGGGGAAAAACCAGCACCTCGCTGAGGGGCATTGTTGACTGACGCATCTTCCTTGTATGGACTTGCCCCCATTATCTATCTTAGGGGGTGTGGGTGCGTGGGGGGACAGAATAACCGCACTACGCTTGTCAAATGAGTGCACTGCCCCATTAGCGCGAGGATGGACCGGGGGAGGGGTGGAGGGACCCCCTCCCCTATTCCCGACGAGGCCGAGCCAGGAATTAGCCGTAGCAGGCGACGACGCTGCTTGCCGCGGCATCACATGCGGAGGCGAGTCTGTAACATGACTTGCCCCATTATCTATCTTTTTAGGGGAAAGCTAGCACCGCACCGAGGGGCATAGTTGTACTGACCATCTTTTTCTTGTATCGATTGATGAACACACGTCGTCGGTAGAAGCAGTTTTTGTCATACGCTGAGGTGGATATGTAACATAACTTGCCTCATATGGTATCTTTGTTAGCTGTCTACATTGTATAATGTGATGCGGTGTCATATGTGTACACGAGTGTGAGGATGCAAGTCCTTTACATGAATTTGTGATTCAAAGCGTACCACCATTTTTTTGTCCTTTTTGTTATTTTTTGAGAAATATTGTGGTTAACTTTGTATAGTCTATGTAAGGTATTTCAATTATACTCTTTTTATATTTTTATTGAACTATTATGAGGTCTTATTTGTACTTTAGCAGTTCGTTTATTGAACTGCTATTATTTTTATTAACTGCCCTAAGATAGTGGGCTTTGCCCTTTTTTTTCTTCCACGATCGTGGGCTTTAGCCATCGGTTTTCTCCACTCTCCTTTTAACCTCCACTCTCCCCCATTTCCCTCCCCTCCCCTTTGGTTAGTTATTTCAAATCACTTCCTTCTTCGTTCCCCTCCTCTCCCCTTCTCGCATAGAAGCTGTTCCCCAGTTTTGCGGCGGGAGCGTCGGCCGGCGGGTTAAACTCCAAGGGGAAGCTCTTTGTGCTCTGTTGGTTCCATTGCTCTACCCTCGAATCCCCTTGCGTCCCCTTTTGTACATATTTTTTTCTGCATTTGTAAGTTTATGCTCTCGTGCTGTCTTAGGCTGGATTCGCTAGGGTTCCTTTGCTCTTGAACGAGCGGCTCGCGTGTCTGAGACTGGATTCGGTGGTGGAGTTTGTGTTTGCTGGTAAGAGTTTTGCTTTGTTTGGCTGATACGTCTCCAACGTATCCATAATTTTTTTATTGTTCCATGCTATTATATTGTCTATCTTGGATGTTTTATATGCATTTATATGCTATTTTATATGATTTTTGGGACTAACCTATTAACCTAGAGCCTAGAGCCAGTTTCTGTTTTTTCCTTGTTTTTGAGTTTCGCAGAAAAGGAATATCAAATGGAGTCCAATTGACCTGAAACTTCACGGTGATTATTTTGGACCAAAAGAAGCCCCCGGAGCATCGGAGATGGACCAGAGAGTCACGAGTCAACCATGAGGGTGGAGAGCGCGCCCTACCACCTGGGCGCACCCCCAACCTCGTGGCTAAGTCGGAGACCCCTTGACTTGTTCCCGACGCCAACACCTCTTATATAACCCCAAACCTCAAGAAATAACCCTAGATCGGGAGTTCCGCCGCCGCAAGCCTCTGTTGCCACCAAGAACCAATCGGGGCCCTGTTCCGGCACCCTACCGGAGGGGGAATCCCTCATCGGTGGCCATCTTCATCATCCCGGCGCTCTCCATGACGAGGAGGGAGTAGTTCACCCTCGGTGCTGAGGGTATGTACCAGTAGCTATGTGTTTGATCTCTCTCTCTCTCTCTCTCTCTCTCTCTCTCTCTCTCGTGTTCTTGATTTGGCACGATCTTGATGCACCGCGAGCTTTGCTATTATAGTTGGATCTTATGATGTTTTCCCCCTCTACCTTCTTGTGATGAATTGAGTTTTCCCTTTGAAGTTATTGAAGGAAATATGCCCTAGAGGCAATAATAAAGTTATTATTTATTTCCTTATTTCATGATAAATGTTTATTATTCATTCTAGAATTGTATTAACCGAAAACTTAGTACATGTGTGAATACATAAACAAAACAAAGTGTCCCTAGTATGCCTCTACTTGACTAGCTCGTTAATCAAAGATGGTTATGTTTCCTAGCCATAGACATGAGTTGTCATTTGATGAACGGGGTCACATCATTAGGAGAATGATGTGATGGACATGACCCATCCGTTAGCTTAGCATTATGATCATTACAGTTTCATTGCTATTGCTTTCTTCATGACTTATACATGTTCCTCGGACTATGAGATTATGCAACTCCCGAATACTGGAGGAACACCTTGTGGGCTATCAAACGTCACACAATAATTGGGTGATTATAAAAATGATCTACAGGTGTCTCCGGAGGTGTTTGTTGGGTTGGCATAGATCAAGATTAGGATTTGTCACTCCGTGTTTCGAAGAGGTATCTCTAGGCCCTCTCGGTAATTCTCATCACTATAAGCCTTGCAAGCATTGTGACTAATGAGTTAGCTGCGGGATGAAGTATTACGGAACGAGTAAATAGACTTGCCGGTAACGAGATTGAACTAGGTATGATGATACCGATGATCGAATCTCTGGAAAGTAACATACCGATGACAAAGGGAACAACGTATGTTGTTATGTGGTTTGGCCGATAAAGATCTTAGTAGAATATGTAGGAGCCAATATGAGCATCTAGGTTCCGCTATTGGTTATTGACTAGAGATGTGTCTCGGTCATGTCTACATAGTTCTCGAACCCATAGGGTCCGCATGCTTAACGTTCGACGACGATGTGTATTATGAGTTATGTTTTCTGATGACCGAAGTTTGTTCGGAGTCCCAAATGAGATCACGAACATGACGACGAGTCTCTAAATGGTCGATACATAAAGATTGATATATTGTACCATGTTATTCGGACATCGGAAGTGTTCCGGGTGGTTTCGGGTAAAAATGGACTATCGGAAGGGGTTATCGGAACCCCCAGGAGAATTAATGGGCCACCATGGGCCTTAGTGGAGAGAGAGGAGGGCGGCCAGGGCAGGCCGCGTACCCCCCTTAGGTCCGAATTGGACTAGGGAAGGGGGGCGGCGCTAGGGTTAGTAGTCCTAGTAGGACTCCTCTCTTGGGCGCGCCGTAGGGGCCGGCCAGCCTCCCCCTTGATCCTTTATATATGGGGGCAGGGGGCACCCTAGAACACACAAGTTTCTCTTAACCGTGTGCAGTGCCCCCCTCCACAGTTACACACCTCGATCATACCATCGCAGTGCCTAGGCAAAGCCCTGCGTCGGTAACATCATCATCACCGTCCCCACGCCGTCGTGCTGACGAAACTCACCCTCGTCCTCAACTGGATCAAGAGTATGAGGGACGTCGTCGTGCTGAACGTGTGCAGAACACAGAGGTGTCGTACGTTCGGTACTTGGATCGGTTGGATCGTGAAGACGTCCGACTACAACAACTGTGTTACTAAACGCTTCCGCTTTCGGTCTATGAGGGTACATGGACACACTCTCCCCGCTCGTTGCTATGCTTCTCCTAGATAGATCTTGCGTGATCGTAGGATTTTTTTTTGAAATTACCGCGTTCCCCAACAGTGGCATCCGAGCCAGGTCTATGCGTAGATGATATATGCATGACTAGAACACAAAGAGTTGTGGACGGTAATAGTCATACTGCTTACCATCGTCTTACTTTGGTTCGGCGGTATTGTTGGATGAAGCGGCCCGGACCGACATTACATGACCGCGTTCATGAGACTGGTTCTACCGACGTGCTTTGCACACAGGTGGATGGCAGGCGCCTGTTTCTCCAACTTAGTTGAATCGAGTTTGACTACGGCCGGTCCTCGAGGGAGTCCTGGATTAAGGGGTCCTCGGGCGTCCGGACTATGATACGTGGGCCGGACTGATGGGCTATGAAGATACAGGACCGAAGACTCTCTCCTGTGTCCGAATAGGACACTCCTTGGCGTGGAAGGCAAGCTTGGTGTCCTGATATGAAGATTCCTTTCTCTATAACCGACTTTGTACAACCCTAGTCCCCTCCGGTGTCTATATAAACCGGAGGGCTTAGTCCGTAGAGGCAAGAATCATACTCATAGTCATATAGGCTAGACTTTTAGGGTTTTAGCCATTACGATCTCGTGGTAGATCTACTCCTGTAATACTCATATTCATCAAGATCAATCAAGCAGGAAGTAGGGTTTTACCTCCATAGAGAGGGCCCGAACCTGGGTAAACGTCGTGTCCCCCGTCTCCTGCTACCATCGACCTTAGACGCACAATTCGGGACCCACTACCCGAGATCTGCCGGTTTTGACACCGACATTGGTGCTTTCATTGAGAGTTCCGTTGTGTCGTCGTCAAGAGGTTTGATGGCCCCGTCAATCATCTACAAGAATGTTGTTCAGGGAGAAGTCTTCCTCCCCGGACCGATCTTCATATTCGGCGGCTTCGCACTACAGGCCAACTCGCTTGGCCATCTAGCGCAGATCGACAGCTACGCCCCTGGCCATCAGGTCAGATTTGGAAGCTTGAACTACGTCGCGGACATCCGTGGAGACTTGATCTTCGACGGATTCGAGACCGCGGCAGCCGCTCCCTATCACCGCGACGAACATGACTTAAATCTGTCATCAGACCATACCCAGGAGATAGCGCCTGCAACTGCTCTGGCCCTAGACCCGGAGCAGATCACGCCATCTGAGGACGGGAGGATCAACCCCACCACGGAGGCCGCAAACTCAGCAGCGTTGGAGCCGCACACAGACCCAACCTCAAGTGGGATCTGTGTCACTGAAACCTCAGACACGTTTCCAGCTACAGGTTCCGAAGCATGTGCGTCCGCGCACGACGAGCTTGATCGGACGCCGATCGTCGAATTCAGCTCCGCGGACATCTTCTGGCACTCGCCTTTAGGCAACATGCTAAACTCATTAAAAACACTCTCCTCAGCGGGGGACTCACAACCGAATTATATCCGGTTCGAACTGAAGGCTGATGACGGAGAATTATGCTTCCCACCAACCGCCCACTTCATAGCCACTGTCGAGGACCTAACCGACATGCTCGATCATGGCTCTGAAGACATCGACGATGCCTGAGAAGAGGAGGCCCAAAACCCTCCGTTTACCGGACGTTGGACGTCCACTTCCTCGTATGATGTATACATGGTGGACACACCTAAAGAGAACAACGGCGACAAAAAGAAGGACCCAGTCGAGGATAAACCTCCTCAGATACAACCAAAACGCCGACATCAGCGGCGGCGCTCTAAATCACACCGTGCAAAAGACAGCGATACCGGCACAAGAGAGGATAACACTCTGTACGGTGCCGAAGACAATAAAGACCCCATTGAGGCAACTTCCGAACAGGACGAATTGGAAGACGGGCAAGTTAGCCCTGATGAACAGGCCACACACGAAGACTCGGAGGAAAGTAATTATCTTCCGCTCTCCGAGGAGGAGGCGAGCCTCGGCAACGAGGATTTTATCGTGCCTGAGGAACCTCTCGAGCAGGAGCGCTTTAAACGCCGGCTAATAGCCACTGCAAGGAGCCTAAAAAAGAAGCAGCGGCAGCTTCAAGCTGATCAATTTCTGCTCAATGATAGATGGACTGATGTCCTGGCAGCTGAGTAATACGGCCTCAAGCGCCCAGTCAAAAGTTACCCGAAGAGCAAATTGCTACCTCAGTTCGACGATGAGGCGCTGGAGCCCGTACCATCATCATGCAATGCGGCTGACTGACCACCACGTGGTCGGGACAAAGCGACAGCTCAAGCTGAACACCAGCCCACCCCACCTCGCCGTAAAGGCAGAGATAAAATAGCTCGGGGACATACCTAGGACCTGCAGCAGGACTTGGACAGTAGAGCAGGTCAGAACAGATCGATCTATGGATCACGGGGGCGCGCCCCGACACGCGCCTACGATCATGCTTTTATATTGATATTTATTGCATTATGGGTTGTTATTACACGTTATGTCACAATATTTATGCCTTTTCTCTCTTATTTTACAAGGTTTACATGAAGAGGGAGAATGCCGGCAGTTGGAATTCTGGGCTGGAAAAGGAGCAAATATTAGAGACCTATTCTGCACAACTCCAAAAGTCCTGAAACTTCATGGAAGTCATTTTTGGAATTAATAAAAAATACCGAGCGAAGAAAATACCAGAGGGGGCCCACACCTTGGCCATGAGGGTGGGGGGCGCACCCTACCCCCCTGGGCGCGCTCCCTGCCTCGTGGGCCCCCTGGCAGGCCTCCGGTGCCCATCTTCTGCTATATGAAGTCTTTCGTCCAAGAAAAAAAATCATCAGCAAGCTTTTGGGAAGAAACTCCGCCGCCACAAGGCGGAACCAATCTAGGGCTCCAGCGGAGTTGTTCTCCCGGGGAAACTTCCCTCCGGGAGGGGGAAATCATCGCCATCGTCATCACCAATGATCCTCTCCTCGGGAGGGGCTCAATCTTCATCAACATCTTCACCAGCACCATCTCATCTCAAACCCTAGTTCATCTCTTGTATCCAATCTTTCTCCCAAAGCCTCAGACTGGCACCTGTAGGTTGCTAGTAGTGTCGATTACTCCTTGTAGTTGATGCTAGTTGGTTTATTTGGTGGAAGATCATATGTTCAGATCTATTATGCATATTAATATCCCTCCGATTATGAACATGAGTATACTTTGTGAGTAGTTACGTTTGTTCCTGAGGACATGGGAGAAGTCTTGCTATTAGTAGTCATGTGAATTTGGTATTCGTTCGATATTTTGATGAGATGAATGTTGTCTTTCCTCTAGTAGTGTCATGTGAACATCGACTACATGACACTTCACCATTGATTGGGCCTAGAGGAGGGCATTGGGAAGTAATAAGTAGATGATGGGTTGCTAGAGTGACAGAAGCTTAAACCCTAGTTTATGCGTTGCTTCGTAAGGGGCTGATTTGGATCCATATGTTTCATGCTACGGTTAGGTTTACCTTAATACTTCTTTTGTAGTTGTGGATGCTTGCAATAGGAGTTAATCATAAGTGGGATGCTTTTCCAAGTAAGGACAACACCCAAGCACCGGTCAACCCACATATCAAATTATCAAAGTACGGAACGCGAATCATATGAATGTGATGAAAAGTAGCTTTACAATAATTCCCATGTGTCCTCGGGAGCGCTTTTCTCTATATAAGAGTTTGTCCAGCCTTGTCCTTTGCTATAAAAAGGATTGGGCCATCTTGCTACACTTTATTTACACTTGTTACTTGTTACCCGTTACAAATTACTTTATCGCAAAACTATCTGGTACCTATAATTTCAGTGCTTGCAGAGAATACCTTGCTGAAAACCGCTTGTCATTTCCTTCTGCTCCTCGTTGGGTTCGACACTCTTACTTATCGAAAGGACTACGATAGATCCCCTATACTTGTGGGTCATCAGGCACTAAGGAAGCCAGAAATAGCAACGGCAAGCCCCGACGCAACAGACACAAGCGTCTAAACAACGGTGATAATACAAATGACACGGCGGTCAACGCCGGATTCAGAGGCTCCAAGTCCGGCCAGCGGAAGAAGTCGTTCAAAAGGAACAATTCGGGTCCATCCAGCTTGGACCGCATACTCGATCGCCCATTCCAGATACACGGCACCCCAGACAAACCAACCAATCACACCAACAGAGACTGTTGGGTTTTTAAATAGGCCGGCAAGTTAAATGCCAAGAACAAGGAGAAGGGTGCATAAAGCAAGGGCGATGACGAGGAGCCCGTCCACGAACACGGGGGATAGAAAGTCCCCCCAATTTAAAGCGGTGAACATGATATCGCTACCCACATCCCAAGAGGAATGCTGGCCTTCGAGGGGCGTTTATGCGATCGAGCCAGTCGCCCCAAAGTCAACCCATGGTCTTCCTGTCCGATCACTTTTGATCGCAGGGACCATCTGACCAGTATTTGTCATTGTGGTTCAGCCGCACTGGTCCTCGACCCAATCATTGATGGATTCCACCTCACGCGATTCCTCATGGACGGTGGTAGCAGCCTGAACCTGCTCTATTAGGATACAGCGCGCAAAATGGGCATTAATCCATCAAGAATTAAGCCCACAAAGACTACCTTTAAAGGAGTCATACCAGGTGTAGAAGCCCACTTCACGGGCTCAATCACACTAGAGGTTGTCTTCGGATCTTCGGACAACTTCCTAAGCGAAGAGCTGATCTTCGATATCGTCCCATTTCGCAGCGGCTATCACGCACTGCTTGGACGAACCGCTTTTGCCCGCTTCAACATGGTGCCACACTACGCTTATCTTAAGCTCAAGATGTCCGGACCACGCGGCGTCATAACAGTCAATGGAAACACGGAACGCTCCCTCCGTACCGAGGAGGACACCGCTGCGTTAGCAGCAGAAGTACAGAGTGGCCTTCTCAAACAGAACCTTAATTCGTCGGTCGAGCTCCCGGACACTGTCAAACGAGTCTGGACTACTCTGCAGCAGGACAGCCCAGCTTGTCAAGAGCTCGACTAGCAATTTGGCCTCTGTCCCAGTCCCAACCAAGTCGCGGCATTCGTACCGCGCATACACAACTATGCACTCAAAATACCATTATATGCATAGACGGAGGCATAACTAGCTTTTGATCCATAATACGGCTCGACCGCTCTTGGACACACATACTTTCAATTTTCTTTTTTATCCTTTTTAGGTCTCTTTTCTGCAGGTTTCTTCTGACGACCTGATCATCGGTCCTCTCGACAAGATGGATACACCAAGATGGCAAGAAGCACTGGCGTACAAGGGAATTTCTAGGTGGTCTCTTTAACGATCACTCCACCTGTTTTTAGGACCCGCACGCAACTCTCCCTTGGTTGTGGCATGTTAAATAGCCTGGCTGCTTACTGCAGCACTTGTACAAATATGCTTTGACATATTAATCAAACTAAAATGGAAACAGTTTGCGGCCCAACTTCTGCAACACTAGCTTGCTACCCCTTTTTTTCCTTTTTGATAATCTTCTCAAGTTGCACCCGTGCACTTTGGTACGCTTTAATCTGCCAGGGGCTTCATTGTGACCCATAATATGGCAACAAAGTCCGAACACTTTTTACAATATAATTCGGCACCCCGAATTTAGCATTATATGCATTGGCTCCGAATCATGTCTTTGGTCAATAGTTGGGTTGCCCGGCTCCTGTTCTTACTACCTTACGTTCCGCTACATCGGCAAGGGTAGTAAAGGGAGAACTACTGCGATTGTGTCCTGGTTTATCCGGATGAGCACCTCAGTAGAGAAAGTCGAAAACTGACTGTCATGATATGGCGAGAGTCGGTCAGCTCTTCAGAGGTTTCAAATCTTTAGCTGGTTTTCCCGCATTATGCGATGAATCGGCTCTTACCCGATCAGGTGTTTACAGTACCCTAGTTCGGATACTAGGTGTTGCGCCTAAATTTTCATTGTCAAACTCCTACGGCTAAGTGAGGGTGATAAAGCCACATAGACCGATTGCCTGGTTTGTTGCGCTGAACACCTCCTTCAAGGACCAAACAATTGGATCAAGAGTGTTTAGATTCCATCCCGAACACTGTCGGTGTTCTGGGAACAGGGGTACCCAGACTTGCCTGCCTGCGACCTGCGGCGTGGCTCAAGGGGTGGCCCAGTACGGCCCATCTTAACACAAGCTCAAGACCCTTGCGAGGGGCCAAGCCACACGGGGCGGATGACAGGAAGCTTCCTCAGGCACGGCCTCATCAGGCTGGCTCGCGAGGAGGCGGAGAGATCAAGGCGGGGTACCTCACGAGGTGCCCATGACGCAAGCCATGACGACCGAGGGCGCTAGGCGGGCGCCAGCCCGCGCAGTGTCCTCATTTCCCCTTTGGTGCAAAGGAGCCAAGCGCAGGCCAAGGCATCAGGCAAAGGCAACCATTGCAGTGCAACAAGACCAAGACTAGCAGATTCTTTGGCAGGCGAGGACCGACTTTAGTCAGGATAAGTGTACTAGATGTTCCCCTTCAAAATGGACAATTGTTGGCGCCCTTCCCGCTCAATATTTGGGGAGAGGCCCAGGGCCTCTGCCTATAAATAGGACTAGCCACCCACCGGATAGGGGAGACACCGGATAGAGGGATCGACCTGAATCAGCACCTAGAGAGAGAGAAAGAGAGGCGACTGAACTCCCCTAGCAGTTCATCGCACTAGCTCAAGAACAGACCCTCGCGAGGCTGTTCTTCCCTTGTACTGTTCATCATCAGCCCCTGAGGCAATCCACCACACCACACACCAGAGTAGGGTATTACACCACAATGGTGGCCTGAACCAGTGTAAACCTCGTGTCCCTTGTGTTGTTCTTTGTGTAGTTTAGATCCTTGCGAGGCGACAAGGCGTAGGTAGGTTGGAGGTGCGATCTCCGCGTGCACCCCTGTAGTTCGAACCTAGAGGGTCTGCGGAACCCAACCGACATTTGGCGCGCCAGTAGGT
Organism: Aegilops longissima; assembly: GCA_021605205.1. Classification (NCBI taxonomy): domain Eukaryota; kingdom Viridiplantae; phylum Streptophyta; class Magnoliopsida; order Poales; family Poaceae; genus Aegilops; species Aegilops longissima. Next base: position 592,254,787 of record CM038680.1, read on the forward strand.
GCGCCGAGCTTTCTTCCACCGACCCGCCTCCGCCAACATCGCGATTCGCCTATGATGAGCACGCGCCGCTTGCCGCCACGCCAGCCAACAGTGCAGGGGCTGGGCTCGAGTTTGGCCCCAGTACTAGCGGCAGGTGCGATGGGATTAACAAGTTCAAGCCGGAGATGCCACCGCTTATAACGGCACGACCGATCCGGTGGCCTTTCCCGCTTGGCATTTAGGGGCGTCCTCGAAGGGCGGCGGCATGTGGTCATGGCTAACTGGTTTCCATGGCCTCACCGCGCCTCAGCGCATGTGGTTGCTCCACCTGCAATCGGCCTCGATGGCCTCTTGGGGAGCTGCGCGCCTCTTCCTCGCCAAAGACGCTGCCCTCAGCGCCCGGTCGTCGCAGCCCTCTTGGCGGCTCGCGGCGCCACCTTGAGCCGCCACGTCAAGCCATTCGTCTGCCAGACGCCGCTTCCGCTCAAGATAGCACGGGCTCCTCCGGGTCGTGGCGCCCAAGGCCGATCTAGCCTTCAGCTTCGGATGATCACCCTCCAACTCAGCCTGCTCAAGCGTGCTCCCAATGATGTGCACCCCACCATCTGCCAGTGGCGTCACGGAGACTCTCATCGACGGCGGCGCAGGCCTCAGCGTGCTCGCTTGAAGCCTTCAGCCTCCTCCATGTACCACCGAGCGGCTTCAGCCCAGAGGCCTTCTTCTACGCCGGAGGCGGTTCCGCCGGCTCCCTGGGGCAGATCCGTCTTCCGGTGACCTTCGGCACCTACGACAACTTCAGCACATAGCTAATCGAGTTCGACATCGCCCCCATCGGCCTCCCATACAACACCATCCTCGGCTGCCCAGCACTAGCCCGATTCATGGCCGCGACTCACCCAGCGTACAACCTCATGAAAATGCCCGGGAGCAGCGGCGTCCTCACCGTATCCGGAGACACTGGGGATGCGTTGCAAGTGCTCAAGCTCGCTTTCAAGATCTGGGCGGCGGGCGCAGCCCGCCGACTCAGACGTCCCTGAGCCCAAGGGGGCTGCACCGGCCAAGAAGAAGCAGTTATTCACCCAAGACAAGGCAGAAACCAAGCAGATACCGGTCGACGAGGACAGATCCACTAATGCCACCTTCACCATAGACGCCAACCTCGAGCCCGAGCAGGAGGGGGCCCTGGTCAAGTTCCTACGCGTGAACAAGAAGGTGTTCGCATGGGAACCTGATCAGCTGGCAGGGGTTCCAAGGGGCGTCATTGAGCACCACCTCAACGTGTGCCCCAACATGCGCCCCGTAAAGCAGAAAGCGAGACGACGGTCCACTGAGAAGCAGGCTTTCATCGTCCTCATCCAAGAGACCCGCAAGCTAGAGGCGGCAGGGGTCATTCGCGAGGTCCGATACCCAGATTGGTTGGCTAACCCGGTTGTCGTGCCAAAGAAAGGGGGGAAGGAACGCATGTGTGTCGACTTCACCAACCTCAACAAAGCCTGCCCGCAGGATCAATTCCCGCTCCCTCATATCGATCAGATCGTCAACTCCACCGCCGAGTGCGACCTATTATGTTTCCTGGATGCCTTCTCTCGCTATCACCAGATCAAGATGGCGATAGAAGATGTGGAGAAAATGGCTTTCCTAACCTCGTGTGGAGTGTACTGCTACACATGCATGCCGTTTGGGCTGCGCAACGCAGGTGCGACCTTTCAGCGGCTGATGCACATCGCCTTGGGTCGGCAGCTCGGGAGGAATGTTGAGGCTTACGTTGATGACATCATGGTGAAGTCTCGGGAGGCAAAAACCCTGATACAAGACTTGGATGAAACCTTCGCGAGCCTCAACGAAGTGGACCTGCGGCTGAACCCGGAGAAGTGTGTGTTTGGAGTCCCCTCGGGCAAGTTCCTGGGCTTCCTCATGTCCCACCGGGCATCGAGGCCAACCTGCAAAAGGTCAAAGCAGTCAAGGACATGAGCCCGCCAAGACCTCGAGAGATGCGAAGCTCATCGGGGCGCATGACCGCACTAGGACGCTTCATCTCCAAGTTGGGGGAACGAGCGCCTTCTTCTTCAAGCCGATGAAGAAAAGGGCCCCTTTGAATGGATCAAGAGGCCGACAAGCCTCCAGATCTCGTAAGGTACTTAACCATCCCTCCGGTAATGGTGGCTCCGCGCCCTCAAGATCCCCTGGTGCTCTACCTTGCAGCCACCCCTACTCTGCCAGCGCAGCCCTGGTGGAGGTTAGGGAGGAGCGTTGGACCAAAGCTGCGACAGCTGCATGGGTCGAGGCGAAGCAGGATCAAAGGGGCCTCACAGAGACCACTACCCCAGCCGAGAAGGATCAGCCGCCGCAGGGAAGCGCACTAGGAACGGAAAAGACCCCTCTCCCAGGCGACCAGCCGCTGGGGGCTCCACTGTCTCAGGAGGCACCACGGCCTTCAGAGGACGCTAGCGGCACCAGCACTCCCAACCTCGTCGAACACCCTGTGTACTTCATCAGCACAGTGTTGCGGGACGCGAGGGCGTGATACCCCATGCCCCAGAAACTCCTCCTCGCGCTATTGGTAGCATCGCGCAAGCTACGACACTATTTTCAGGGCCATCCCATCAAAGTCGTCTCAGCATACCCTTTGGAAAGGGTGCTCAGGAGCCCTAACTCGGCTGGAAGGGTCGCTGAGTGGAACATCGAGCTGCAAGCGTTCCATCTAGAATTCAGCACAACCAGAGTCATCAAGGGGGCCGCGCTAGCAGACTTCGTAGCGGAATGGGCGGAGGCAACGGGCCTCAAGGCTGATGAGGATCGATCCCTCTCCCCGGGAAGCGAGGCACCAGACGGTTGGGTCATGTACTCGACGGGCGTTCTCTCCCACACGCGCTGGGGCTGGGCGCAGGCTCATATCTCCCACTCAAGACAAGTTCTACTACTGCTGCAACTCGCTTCCAAAGACGGGAGAAAAGGTCTCCAACAACATAGCAGTAATCACGGCGTCTGATAGCAGTTCCGAAAGCTGCAATCGCCTGGGTGAAGCTCCTACCATCAAGGGTGATTCACAACTCCTCGCCATCTTCTCCAACAAAGTATACGAGCCGAGGGATGAGCACATGGAAACCTAGTCATGGAGGTCCGCAGGATGGAGAAGCAGTTCTGGGACCTGAGTTGCAGATGTGCCTCATGACACAAATCAAGGGGATGACATCACCAAACAGAATCCAGCGACTACCTCAGAACTCGGGCGCCTTCGAGGAGCAGCTCTTCAAGCCCTCGGCGACGCCTATCGCTGTCAAGCACGGTGTCGCCTGGAAGAGCTCCCCACCACCCGCCTCGGGAGTCTCGGGCCATGCCCCGCCTCAGAGCTGCCTGCCTCGGCAAGCTGGAGCCTCGTGGAGGGGTGCTGGATGACAGAGCTCAAGAGTTACTTAACGCAAGGGACCTTGCCGGAAAAGGAGGAGGAAGCGGAGCATGTGGCGCGGCAGGCCACGGCGTACTGCATTAGGGATGGAGAGCTCTACCGGAGACGACCGAATGATGTGTCCCTACGTTGCATTCCGAGGGAGCAAGGGAGGAGCTGCCGTATATACACGGTAGAGACTGTGGGCATCATTCGCACATCACGGACCTCGCTGGGAAGGCGCTCAGCAGCGGTTCTATTGGCCCACGACGCCAATGATGCCGTGGAACTGGTGAAAGATTACAGGCCTGCCAATTCCATGACAAGCGTGCATCCATCACCAAGCGGAGGTCTCAAACTATACCCTCTCGTGGACATTCACAAATTGGGGCTAGATATCCGGCCTGCTCGGCGCCGGAGGCTATCGCCACTTACGCCACCGTGGACAAGTTCACCAAGTGGGCAGAAGTGGAAGCCATCCGCACCATCCCCGCAGGTTCCGCGGGTCAAGTTCATCAAGGGCATCGTGAGTCGGTTTCAAAATAACCGCATCATCACCGACAACGGTTCTCGCTCACCAAGAACTCTTCAAAACATACTGCAGCTAACTTTGGGACGCAGGTATGCTACGCTCGTAGCTCACCCATGGAGCAACGGCAGGCTGAGCGGCCAACGCAGAGGTCCCGAGGGGCCTCAAAACCAGGACCTTCAAGAAGAAGCCGAGCTCGCGGCGTGGGATGGTACGATGAGCTTCACCAGGTTGTGGTCCATCCGCACGATCGCGACCAAGCCGACCGGGCGAGACCCCGCTCTTCCCGGTTTATGGAGTTGAAGCGGTCCTCCTCACGAGGTCGACGTCTGCTCGCACGGGTCCTGGCGTTCGACGAGGCGCAGCAGGACGCCATGTGGGGGATGGACCTCGTGCTGGGGGAGGAGCATCATCGAGAAGCCGCACTATGAGCAGCAAGGTACCAAAAAGCACTGCGGTGATACCACTGCCGCAACATTCGCCCCAGGACTCTTGAGGTAGGGGACCTCGTGCTCAGACGGGTCCTCTCCAAAGAGGGACTGCATAAGCTCTCTCCCATGTGAGGGCCCATTCAAGGTTGTTCATGTTTCCAGGCCCGGCTCCGCGCGCTTGGAGACTCAGGAGGGGGTGCCCGTCCAGAACGCGTGGAACATCCAACATCTCCTAAGGTTTTACCCTAAAAGGCCCGGTGTTCGTGAAGAAGGCGTAATGCTCGTGAAGTTGTTATGCTTTGGAAAAGGCCCGTGCTCGTGAAGAAGGCGTAATGCCCGTGAAGTTGTTGCGCTTTTGGAAAAGGCCCTCAGACTGTGAAGAAGGCGAATGCCCGTGGAAGTTGTTGCGCTTTTGGAAAAGGCACGGTGCTCTGTGAAGAAGGCTAATGCCTCGTGAAGTTGTTATGCTTTTGAAAAGGCCCGTGCTCGTGAAGAAGGCGAATGCATGTGAAGCTGCTGCGATTGGGAAAAGGCCCGGTGCCTGTGAAGAAGGCAAATGCCTGTGAAGCTCGCCGCCTGTGACACTCTCACGTAATAATGAGTGTTGCTGTACACGCCCCGGAGTCTCCGGAGTGCCGCCCTCAGGCCTCGGGGGCTGCCGCCCATGCCCAGTGGCAGCACTTAGCTCCACGCTGGTGAGAAGACATCGAAGACTAGATTAGGTGCCGGACGCGGCTTCTTTCATTTGCTTTCTGCAGTTGGCTTGTTCATTCCCAATTGAAGTTTTATCAAAGTTTTTGCCGTCTTTGGCTTGTGACTCTCTGCCTTTTTCGCTCCCCCGCCTCGATTTCTTTCACGCGAGTCTCATGAGGGAGCGCGCGGCACCTCGCAAGCGTTTTCGCCCCTATCGCTCGAGGCTTCCCAAGCCGGATCCGCCACGGAGCACCCTCCCAAATTGCGCTCCACGGGCACCGTGGACGCTAACACAGAGCTCAGGGTCGGTCGCCTCCGAATCGAGGCTGGAGGCTACCTCTCCTGACTAACCTTTGCAGGACATGAAGCATTCGACGAGGCCTCGGCCTCGGGAAGCGAAGACCACGACAGGTCCCCCCGAGCTAAGTAATTTCTACGTGCAGGCGTGTGGCACAAAGGCATAAAACAGAAATAGCGGAAACAGTACGACCATTAACAGCAACAGTCCAAGAACGCCCACGCGGGGCCCTACACTACTGTCTTCTTGCGCAGGAAGCAGGGAAGCTGGAGCCAGGCGCTGGTCGGGTCCACCGACCACGCGACAAACTCCGGCAGCGCCTCTGCCGAGTGGAAGCGCGGCCTAGGAGGTCGCGCGGTCATAGCGCGCCCCCCAACAACGGCCTGGCGCCCATCGCCACGCAGGAGATCGCCTCCACGGCTGCGGGAAGCCGCTGCGGGAGCCACAGGGTGCTAGCAAGGATGGCCTCGACCGCGCTTGGCTGGGGGAGAGTCAGGATTCACATGGCAGGCCTTTCCCTTCTCCGCGGCCGAGAACCTCTTCGACGGAGCCATGGAGAAGAGGGAGAAGCAAGAAGAGATGGGATGAAAGAGCTCGCGCCGTTCCGTACTTATAGCCAGAGGAGGCCAATCGTCGGCCTCCATGATAGCAGGTAATCATGACCCGTTTCTGCATGCAGGGACTTGTCGAGTCATGCGGTTGCCGAGGCATCATGGGGAAGTGGAGACGCCCACGACCAACCAATCGCCACGCTGCCTCAAGGTCATTGAGCTGTTAGGGCCCATGGCGCTCAGACTTGCCCTTTCGCTTCTCCTCGCTAGGCCAAGTCCAGCGCCTTTGGGCCTGGGCTACTGGCGGTGTTCGGGAACGGGGTACCCAGACTTGCTGCGCAGGCGCCTACGGCATGGTTTCAAGGTGGCCCAAGACGCCCATATTCATCAACACAAGCTCAAGACCTCGCGAGGGGCCAGATCATGGGCGGACGACGGAAGCTTCTCGTGCACGGCCTCGCCAGCTGGCTCGCGAGGAGGCGAGAGATCAAGGCGGGTACCTCACGAGGTGCCCATGACGCAAGCCATGACGCACCGAGGGCGCCACGCTGCCGCCAGCCCATGCAAAGGTCCTCGCTTCCCTTAGGTGCAAAGGAGGCAAGCGCAGGCCAAGGCATCGTGCAAAGGCAACCATTTCGTGCAACAAGACCAAGACCAGGTAACAGCAGGAAGGAGGTCATCGTGGAGCCCAAGCCAAGGCCACCAGTAAGAGTCTTTGGCAAGCGAGGACCGATTTTAGTCGTGATAAGTGTACTAGATGTTCCCTTCAAAATGGCCAATTGTTGGCACCCTTCCCGCTCAATATTTGGGGAGAGGCCCAGGGCCTCTGCCGATAAATAGGACTAGCCACCCACCGGATAGGGGGGACACCGGATAGAGGGATCGATCTGAATCGGCACCTAGAGAGAGAGAAAGAGAGGCGACTGAACTCCCCTAGCAGTTCATCGCACCAGCTCAAGAATGACACTCAAAGCTGTTCTTCTCTTGTACTGTTCATCATCAGCCCCTGAGGCAATCCACCACACCACACACTGGAGTAGGGTATTACACCACAATGGTGGCCTGAACCAGTATAAACCTCGTGTCCCTTGTGTTGTTCTTTGTGTAGTTTAGATCCTTGCGAGGCGAGGAGGCATAGGTAGGTTGGAGGTGCGATCTCCGCGTACACCCCAGAGTTCGAACCTAGAGGGTCTGCCGGAACACGAAATCCGACAAACACCCCCGTACTGCTTACGTGGGGCCTGAAGCCGATGACTGGCCAACTCTCAAAATTTCATAAACATGGCTGCACGGGAGGTAAAATATTAAACATGCATTATATTACATAGTCGAACTTGTTTCATAATACAGAGAGAGACAATATGAATGTATTCATTCAAAGATTACATCTTTTGTACATTGCTCCGCCACAATGCGGGATCCCTCCAGGACATCGCTAAAATATCACTCTGGCGTGCGGTGCTCCTTGCCCGTGGGCGGTCCCTCGGTCGCGACAGTGACAACATTCATCTTCACCCACTGCATCTTGACATGGGCGAAGGCCATCCGCGCACCTTCGATGCAGAACGACCGCTTGATGGCGTCAAGTCGAGGGCAGGCATCGACTAGCCGCTTCACGAGACCAAAGTAGCTGTTGGGTATGGCTTCGGCAGGCCACAACCGGATTATTAGGTCCTTCATGGCCAGTTCGGCTACACTATGCAGTTCGACCAGCTGTTTTAGCTGATCGCTAAAGGGCACTGGATGTTCTGGCGCAAGGTATTGCGACCAGAACAGCTTCTCCGTCGAGCTCCCTTCTTCGGCTTGAAAGAATTCGGCATTGTCAGAAACGCTGCGCGGGAGATCCGCATACGCCCCTGGAGAACTCCAAATCCGGGTCAGCAAGAGATACCTCCTCTTCACATACTTGCTTTGCATAATAAAAGCCTTACCCGCCGCGATCTTCTTGGCCTCTTCAATTTCTTGGAGGGCTCCTTGGGCTTCGGCCTGGGCGTCTTGTGCGCTTTGGCGGGCCTTCGCGAGTTCGGACTCCTGGTCCACATGCTGGCGCTCCAAGGACTCGTATTTCTTCAATGCGTCCTGGAGCTCTTGCTGGACCTCCCCAACCCTGGCCTCATGCTTTACCCGGGCGGCTTGTTCCTTCGCCGCCCTCTCCTCGGCCTCGGCCAGCGCTTTCTTGAGGGTTTCAACCTCAATAGCCGCTCCTACAAATATAATAGCACTATGGTCAAGACACATCATTTATTCTTCTCTCAACATACAAAGAAGTCAAGACATACCTTGCTTCTCCTCTAGCTGTTTCTTTGCTTGGCCTAGATCTTCCTCGCCCGCCTGCATCTGCTTTAATCCGAGACCTCAAGAAGCATGAGAGGTTGCGCCAGCAACGACGCCGCTTATTCACATAACACATATTTAGTTAGTTTCCTGAAAATTACTTGATCCTCTGTCCGCTTTTCTTTTCCAACACTGCATAAAGTGTCTCGAGGGCTACCGCTCTATACTATGACTTTTTCTTTTGTGTCGCACACTCAAAGCCTGTCGGCAGGTTAGTGCAGCTTCGGCCACCGCTTTGACGAATCAACCTCTCAACTACTGCACTATAAGGATACGGTGCCTTATTACAATGGAAGCGCCTCATAGCGCTTCCAACAGATTATCCGGTGCCTCTGGATGGACAGAGGTCACCGGCGGTACATGCACACCTCCTCCCTTTGGAGGAGGTTGCTCGCTTGACTCCGGAGCTGTGTAAGTCTCCGGGATGGTATCTGGCTGGGGGCCGAATTGGATATGGCCCCATCGCCAGTCTCCATGGGGGCTTTCTCCCCCAGGTGTCCGGCGGCCGACGAGTCATCCTCTGGCGCCGTCCTAACGGCCTCCTTAACCTCTCCCTGGCCGGGGAAGGTCCTTCGGGACAGCACCTCGGTGTCGCCCTTGGCCTGGGAAGAGTGAGCCATCGGTGGTGACTCGCTGGCCATCGCCTTTGAATCCAGCGAATCCCCCGATGAGGACCGCGGGGAGCTGTCGCGGGTCGGAATGTAATTGCATAATTCAACATTTCAAAATTTTGAAGTAGAGAGGCCCGATATATGGACGCATCAGGGTTTCTTAATACTCACGATGCGGCCGGGGGCTTGTTTCAGGGGCACGGCTCTGGGCTGCTGTCAACGTCCCACGTGGAGTTATCCGCAAGGGAGCTCTTCCCCCTCTTGGATGCCTCCGCCTCCAGATTTGTGGAGGCCGCCCTCTTCTTCCTTCCCCCCTCAAGGGGAGAGCTGCTTTCCTCCTCCTCGTCGTCATCGTCGTCTTCGGCGATAGAGGAGTGAGTCTCGTTGTCTTCGGACGTCATGACCGAAGCTCCTTTGTGGCGGGGGCCACTCTAGAGCCCCTTGGCCTTCTTCTTGGCCTTCTTCTCTGGCGCCTGGTAGGGTGCCGGAACCAGCATCTTCATCTGAAGTGGAATTGCTGGTTCCTCGGGTAGCGGAGCCGGACAATGAATCCACTCTGCCTTCTTTGTCCAGCACTGGAAAAATAAATAGTGAGGTTTAGATATCCTCCACGACTAAGAAAGTAAAGTATGCGCCCTGAAACGTGAAATACTTACCGCACCGGCGGGATGGGCCAGGGCGTGCCCGCGGTCATCGGTTGTCTCCGGCGGCGTCTCGTTGCCCTTAAAGAGCAACCTCCAGATATCTTCGTGCGTGGGTTCGAAGAGCCTCTCCAAGGTCTGGTGCTCATCCGGACCGAATTCCCATAAAGGGCAAGCCCGGCTCTGGCATGGAAGGATCCGGCGAACTAGCATCACCTGGATCACGTTGACGAGCTTGATGTTTTTGTCCACCATGCTTTGATGCGCTGCTTGCAGCGCTTATCATTTCGTCGGACGAAGACCAATTCGGCCCTTCTCTATCTAGGAGGTGAGCCGCATTGGAGCTCCGGACTTGAATTCGGGAGCCGCGGCCCAGGTGGCGTCGCGGGGCTCTGTGGTATAGAACCACAGTTTCTGCCACTCTTTGACGGTCTCCACAAAAGTACCTTTGGGCCATGCGACATTGGGCATCTTGTTCACCATGGCACCTCCGCACTCCGCGTGTTGACCATCCACCACCTTCGGCTTCACGTTGAAGATCTTAAGCCACAGTCCGAAGTGGGGAGGAATGCGGAGGAAGGCCTCGCACACGACAATGAATGCCGAGATGTTGAGGAAGGAGTTTGGGGCTAGATCATGGAAATACTAGCCTGTAATAGAACATGAGTCCGTGGATGAAAGGGTGGAGAGGAAAACCTAACCCGCAGACGAAGAGGGGGATGAACACCACCATTTCATTGGGTTTCGGCGTGGGGACAATTTGCCCCTTGGCCGGAAGCTGATGGGCGATTTCTTTCGCCAGGTACCCAGCCTCCCGAAGCTTGGTGATGTCCTTCTCCTTGACGGAGGAGGCCATCCACTTTCCTTGCACTCCAGATCCAGACATGGTCGAGTGCTTTCTCAAGGTGGAAAGATAAAAACTTGGGCGCTGGAGCTCGAGAATGGAAGGGCAGAGAGAGAGAAGAGGCGTGGGTGAAAGAGACGAATCCTTATCTCCTTATAAAGGCAGTGAATATCAAGCGCCTCCCCACTCGCCTTAAAACTCGCCCGTTCCCAAGGGCTGTGCAAACGGAATGGTTGGATTACCCACGCCCGTATTGATGAGGATCCCGCAATAAGGGGACATGATATCTGCTTTGACAAGACATGTCAATGAAACCGCATCTCGAAGCGGCAGGCCGAAAAACGGTTCGAAATAATGACCGAGTGATGACGTGATATGACATTACCGAAAGTTGTCAGCGGATTGAACTCGTGAAATATTGTACTCTCCGCGGTTGTGTGTAGAATTTGTTTTGCAGAGCCGGACCCATTCATTGTGTCCGAAGACTGTATTGGAGTATTCGAAGAAGGAACCCGCCTTGCAATGCCAAAGACAATTTGCGCACCGGACACCTCGTCATTGAAGCTTGGTTCAGGGGCTACTGAGGGAGTCCTCGATTAAGGGGTCCTCGGGCGTCCGGACTATGATACGTGGGCCGGACTGATGGGCTATGAAGATACTAGACCGAATACTCTCTCCTATGTCGGAATAGGACTCTCCTTGGCGTGGAAGGCAAGCTTGGCGTCGTGATATGAAGATTCCTTTCTCTGTAACCCACTTTGTACAACCCTAGTCCCCTCCGGTGTCTATATAAACCGGAGGGCTTAGTCCGTAGAGGCAAGAATCATACTCATAGTCATATAGGCTAGACTTTTAGGGTTTTAGCCATTACGATCTCGTGGTAGATCTACTCTTGTAATACTCATATTCATCAAGACAAATCAAGCAGGAAGTAGGGTATTACCTCCATAGAGAGGGCCCGAACTTGGGTAAACATTGTGTCCCCCGTTGTCGGGGGGGAAGAGCTGATCGTGCCCCACGAGCACCTACGAGACCTGGGTCCCATTGTGGTTCGGAGGGGGGCGGAGACTGCACAAAGAGCGGGTCGAGGCGACAAGCGCACGAGAGGGTTTTACCCAGCTCGAGCTCTCCTGAGAGATAATACTCCTACTGCTGCTTTGTGGATTATCTTGTGTTCTTGCTAGGGAGCAATGTTGGCTACAAGACCTAACTTGAGTGTGATGAACTAAGTCGAGCTAGCTAGAAACCCAGCCGAATCGAACCCCTCTACGCTGCCCTTGGACCTCCTTTTATAGGCACAAGGGGTTACCACATATGGCAAATAGACAAGGTTACAATGGTAAAACTTAGGTAGGTACACCGCTTTGTACAAAGGTACAGAATCTATACCTAACTCGACGGCAAGGGACAAGGGTCATCAATGCCTGCCTCAGCCCGAACAGGTAACAGGATCGTTATACGCCTCCGTCCGCCACGATGGTGGCTTGTCATTGTTTGTCGCTACTCCCCGCTGGCTGCACAGCCCACCGACACGCTGAGCTTGGGGGAGCCCTGGTGACACGCTGGCGGGTGAGCTGGAGCGGAGATGAAGAGAGGTCGCCACGCCCGGCAAGCGCCTTGCCGCGGCAGAACCTTGTCGTGTTTGGGGTTTAGCGCCACCAAGCCTTCCCGCAAGCTCCTCTTGCCGGGCCTTGTTTCCTCTGCGCTTGGGTGGCCTTCCCGCAAGCTTCTCTTGCCGGGTCTTGATCTGCTTCGTTCTTGAATGGCTCCAAAGGAGCCGCCGAGGATCTTGGCGCTATTAAGCCGCCCGCCGTGTGCTGCAATCGTCTGCAGACGAAGTTCGGGGTACTAGGGTACCTTTACTCTAGTACACCGGCAGGAGCCTCGCCTGGGCCACACACGGCGCCAAGCTCATGGGCCAGGCCCAAAACAGTGCACGGGCGCAGCGTGGTCTTGATTACGCCGTTACTCGCCTTGGACCCACCACGCCCATTTAACGGCACGCGCCTACTGCTTTTCTCAGAACGGCACGCGCTAATCGTGGCGTCAGGTGAAGTGGGCGACGGCAGGTCGCCCATCCGTCGCCTCGCCTGCGCTCTCGCCACGTGGTTCCCATGCACTCGGGTCACGGGCGGTGAAAGCGAATCTGGGCCGCCGTGAGCAGAGGTAGCATGTCCGCCCCGATTCCCTGCTCTTCCCATGCCTTGATTCGCCGAAGGGCTGCCGAGCCCCTGCCTTGCTTCTTTTAAGAAGGGCGAAGGGGCAGAAGCTCGCACTCTCCCGCCCCTTCTTTCTTCACTTTCGCTTCCCTCTCTCCCATTTGCCATGGAGAAAGGGAACCTTGGTTCTCCATCGGTGGCGGCGAGGGTTGCAGCTAGGCAGCGCACCCCTCCCAATCCCACGCCCGGGGAGGCAGAGCCAGCCGCAAGGGGAAGAGGGAGGAGGCGAGGTCGTGGACGAGGCCGGGGAGCCCGAGGGAGAGGCGGACGAGGCGGCAGCGCTGTCTCCGCCTGCCGGGCGGTTCCTCTCCGGGGCGAGGTCGTGGACGAGCCAGAGGCGCCGGGAAGAGGCGGGCGGGCGGGTGTCGCTCGCCTCGCCGGGCGTCCCCTTTCCCGGGCGGTCCACACGGGGACGCACTTTGCGAAGTTCTTCGCCAAGCTGCGCCGGCGCGCTCGTCGTCGCCTCCGCTTCCAGCCTCGTCGCGATGGCGATGGAGTCGGATCCGCCGAGACGTTGAGGTTGCACATGAGGGGTGTGGGATCAGCGGCACGCGAGTCCACGCTGTATTCCCAGCCCTAATGTGATGTATCTTGATCGTGGATGGAAGACGTCGCCGCATCCACAACCTGCTGGCGGGGTTTACCCTCCATTTTAAGTTAATGGAGGGTGATCTCCTCTCCGTCAAGGTCTTCGGGGATCTTGGCACTTGGGCGAGGTGCTGCGTGGATAGCTCCTCCGACAGCGACGATTCCTCCTCAAGCGAGAGTGGCGAGGAGGAGAGCGACAGCGACGACGAGGGTAGCGGGCCCGACTAGTTGTCGGGCGCCGCCCTGCGCGTCACCGGCGACCCCATCATCCGTGTCACCGGCGCCTTGAACTCCCCGGGGTCGTCTCCTTGGGTGGCTGGCGTGGGGAGGCTACGGAAGGGGAAGAGGGATGGCGACAAGGCCGTCAAGTCGGAGTATGAGGGTGTAGTGCCCTCGACAGCGTGGCCGACGCCCCGCCGCCTGCCTCGAGCTCGCCTGCCGCCGCCATCCCCGTGCAAGCCTGGAGAGCCCCTGCATGTTCTCTTGGTGGCTTGGCACTGTAGCTCACAGAGGCGCCCTTTGCCCTTCCCGCCTCCTTAACCTACCTCCTGAAGATAGGGACAGAAAAGGGATTACGGGCATCTTATCTTTTTAATTTGTAAGCCTTCGGGCCTTATCTGCATTTAAGAACTTGTAATCCTCTCTTTCATGTTTTTCACTCTCCACGGACTGTATCCGAGAAGAATGTTTTTAATGAAAGAGGGATGTTTGAAGAAGGACGAAGGGCTTATTTGATATCACAGCCTCTGGCAATTCTGGCTTGCCGCAGCCCCCGGCAACTCCGGCTTGCCGCGGCCTCCGGCAACTCTGGTTTGCCCCAGCCCCCGGGCAACTCTAGCTTGCCGGGGCTTGGATGCCGGCGCACCTTTCTTCTCTTCGCTGTTATTTCGGTTCCGAGAACAATTTAGCTAGTGCCATGATAGGTTATTTTTGCAATATATACTATCTTAGGCAACCGAATGCAACGTTATTTCCTTTACTCGATTTCTTCCCTTGTATGTTTTCACCCTACGCTTTTAGGGAAACTTGCCGGTGCAGTAGCACCCTTGTCATGCGAGCCCGAAAAGCGGAACTTCAGCAACTTGGCAAGGGTCGCTATCGACAAGCAACCTCGTCATGACTAGTCGCAGCTCACTTAAGTCGTTGAGCGGACTCAAACAAAATAAGGGCGCCACCAACACGATTTGGTTCCTCCGCGCACAGGTTTTCCATACAAAGTACTACCGTTCGAGGAAGATAACTTAAAAATTTAAAACTGGTCGCTTAAACTTAGCAACTTAGCTTTTCTGTTGTCCGTCTTCCGGCAAAGTGATGGTTCCTCGAGCGATGCCCACACCACTGTCTCCTCCTCTCCCCCCGGGTTAACTTGTGGGTGGATGAACCTTCTTCTTGTTTGAGAAGAAAGAAGAGAAAAAGAAAGTTATGGAGCCTAATAGCTCACTATCGCTTACCGGGTGTGGGTGCTGCACAAGATGTTAGTAAACACATGCATACTTTATTATGGAGGCATGTATTAACAAAAATGTGCGCAACCATAGGCTTTACTGATGCACGGGGTCTACGCCCGGCTTTGTACAAAGGATTACATGCAACAGCGGCAAGACTTGTATTAAAGGGTGGTTGCCGAACGGGTTCCGCAACCGCGCCTCATGGGTAAAACTTATGAAGATGCTCTATGTTCCAGGAATTGCTCACCGGAAAGCCGCCTTCGGTCTCAAGGCGGACAGCGCCGGCCTAGTGACTCGCTTTACCCGTAAGGGCCTTCCCACTTCGACGTCAACTTGTTGGAATTCTTGGCGGATTGAACGCGCCGAAGAACAAGGTCGCCTTCCTCGAAGCTTCTGGCATTAACTTTGCGGCTATGGTAGAGACGCAAAGCTTGATGGTAACGAGCAGCTCGTCAAAGCTCAAGACGATCTTCTCGAGGAGCAGCGCATCTTGCCGCAGCTGCTCTTGCTCAAGCTCATCATAAGCGAGCACTCGAGGTGACCCGTATACGAAGTTCCGTGGGGAGAACTGCCTCGCCCGTGAGATCGTGCAAAGGGTGTCCGGCCGCTGGTTCGATTTGGCGCCGCCCTGATCGACCAAAGAACCATCGCAGCCTCGATCCAGCTTCCTTCCGCACTTGTGCAGCCTGTCGAAAGTTCTCGTCTTGAGTCCTCGCAGCACTTCAGCGCTTGCCCTCTCGCTTGACCGCTGCTTCTCGGATGAGCAACGGAAGCAAAGCAGATCTTGGCGCCAAGATCTTGGGCGCATCGCATGAAGGTGCAACTCGTGAACTGTGTGCCGTTGTCGGTGATGATCCGATTAGGAATCCCAAAACGCAAACAATTGACTCAAGAATTTGACGGCTGATCGGCTGTCACCTTCCTCATCTGGTTCCACTTCCGCCACTTTGTGAACTTGTCGATTGCGACGCATAAGTACTCAAAGCCCCGACAGCTCGGGAAGGGGCCGAGGATGTCGAGCCCCCAGACCGAGAAGGGCCAGGATAAAGGGATCGTCTGGAGAGCTTGAGCTGGCTGGTGTATCTGTTTTGAATGGAACTGGCACGCTTCACACTTGGTTACTTGTGCAGTTGCATCCTGGAGGGCTTCTGGCCAGAAGAAACCTTGCCGAAAAGCTTTGCCGGCAAGGGCTCTTGCGCCAATGTGGTGGCCACATATGCCTCCGTGTATCTCCGCCAACAGCTTCTGCCCATCTTCCCGGCAAATACACTTCAATTTCACTCCGTTGAGTCTTCTCCTGTACAGGATGTTGTCAACAAACTGGTACATACTTGACTGCCGGGCTATTTTTTCCGCTTCTTCTTCCTTTTCGGGAAGTTCTCCTGTCTGAAGGAAATGGACGATCTGCTGTGCCCACGTTGGAGCATGTGGCTCGACAACAAGGACTAAAGGCTCATTTACCACTGCGGGACCATCAGCTTCTACGGCAAGGACCTGCGGGTCTGCCGGAGCTCGATGATCCCCGCCAAGCTTGCCGGAGCTAAGCTTGTCGGGAGCGTTTGCTTCAACGATACAAACTGCGTGGTTTGTCGGAGCAGACTGCTCCTCAGTGATATTTGCATTGGTTCTAGGGACCTTCTTGGCGGCGGCTTCGGGGAGCTCTGCCGGAAAGTAGTCGCCGGAAACCAATTTTCTCTTCTTGCTCTGCCCTGTTGTTGGTGTTACGGTTGGCTGAGTCAGCTTGAGCACAAAAATCCCTGGTTCCACTGGCAACTTAAGTGCGGCACATTTGGAGAGGCCATCAGCTATATCATTCTGTGCTCTTGGAACGTGTTCCATTTGCAGGCCTTCAAAGTGCTCTTCCAGCTTCCTCACTTCATCGACGTATGCTTCCATCAACGGACTCGTAATCTTTATTTACTTGGCGGACGACAAGCTGTGAGTCTCCCGACAATGAGCTTCTTAATCCCAAGGTCTATCGCAACTCGAGACCGCGAGCAAGCCTTCATACTCTGCGGTATTATTTGTTGCTTGTTCCTTGGGAAGTGCATTTGGACTATGTATTTGAGGTGTTCCCGGTGGTGCGATAAGCAAGACGCTGGCACCGGCGCCTTTGCAGCGAGAAGGCACCGCCAAAGTACATCAGCCATTCTTTATGTGCCTCCTTGACGGGATGCTTGTCTCGAATCTCTTCATCCTGCGTACGCCCATTCTGCTATGAATTCTGCCAATGCCCTGCTCGATAGTTGAAGTGCTTTCAACTTGAGACCAAAGCTTGATAGTTCCAGTGCCCACTCAACAATCCTGCTCTTGCTTCGGATTTTGCAAAATCCTCTTTAGCGGAAAGCGAGTGACAACTGTTATCTCATGTGCTTGGAAGTAATGGCGCAGCTTTCTCGAGGCCATGAGCAGGCCAAAAGCAGCTTCGCACACCGAGTATCTCGATCTAGCCCCTCGCAGAAGGGAACCGACAAAGTACACCGGCGCTGCACCATCTTCTTCCGATCTTGTCGGGCCGGAGCTTGACGGCGGCCCCCGCTTCGTCATTGGGCGCACCTGCCTCGGTTGCGGCTCATCATCCGCCTCCCTCTCCGCTACTAACGCAGCACTAACCACTTGATTGGTCGCCGCTATATACAGCAGCAACTTCTCTTCGGTTTAGGTGCGACAAGTATTGGAGTGGAGGACAGTATCTCTTCAAGTCTGCAGCGCAGCCTCCGCTTCGAGTCCATTTCATTGACCTGCCTTTTCAAAATCTTGAAAACGGCGGTAGCGCGCCAGCAGACTTAGAAATGAACCTCTTGAGAGCAGCCACGCAACCGCAAGCCTCCTCGACATCCTTAACGCACTTTGGTGCTTCGATCCGCTCAATGGCCTTGATCTTGTCGGGTTGGCTTCAATTCCCGCTGAGATACAAAGAACCCGAGAAGCTTGCGGAAGGGACTCCAAACACGCACTTCTCGGGGTTGAGCTTGAGGTTGATCTTGCGCAGGTTTGCAAACGCCTCATCCAAATCCTGAATCGAGTCGCTCTGTCCTTGCTCTTGACCACTATGTCATCCATGTAGGCTTCTACATTTACGTATCCGTGGTCCAAAAGCATCATGGACTGCCCTTGCAAAGTTGAACCAGCATTCTTCAAACCGAAAGGCATCCGTATAAAGCGATCGTGCCACACGGTGTGATGAATGCGGTTTTCTTCATCCTCTTCGCCATGAAGATCTGATGATATCCTGAATATGCATCAAGAAATGAAAGCAGATCGCATCCACCGTGGAGTCAACAATCTGGTCGATACGCGGCAAGGGAAATGGGTCCTTGGGACAAGCTTCATTAACATCTGTGAAGTCAATACAAAGTCTCCATTTCCCATTAGCCTTGCATCACTACCGGATTGGCCAGCCACGTGGGGTGGAGGACTCCTCGACAAGCCCCGCTGCTTCCAATTTCTTGATTTCTTCGCTATGAACTCTTGGCGCCCACCGCTCGCTTCCTAACTCTTTGCTTGACGGGCCGCGTGAGGGCGCACAGCTAGGTGGTGCTCAATTACTTTCACAGGAACACCGGGATATCGATGGTTGCCATGCAAACACATCGACATTCGCCCGCAGAAAGCAACAACCTCGCCTTCCTATTTAGGATCAAGCGTGGCAATCGATGGTGAAGGTACCACCAGCACCGCCCTCCTTGGCGGGCACTTTCTTGGTCTTTGGCGGAGCTGTCATCGTCTTGTTGCACTTGCCGGTGGTGCTCGATGGTGCGTCCTCGACGGTAGCGCAGCACTCCGAAGAGGTGCGCTTGCTGGAGTGGGCAACAGAGCTCTTGCCGGACCCAGTGGTCTTCTTCTTCGCCCCGGGAGATTCAGCGGTAAGTGGTTTGCTATCTGTCGCGGCTGCTGCATCCCGGTAAATCTTGTCGGTGCAGATAAGTGCATCCTTCTTGTCGCCGTGGACAGAAATGACACTTATCGGGCCGGGCATCTTGAGTAGGTTGTATGCGTAGTGGGAGGCGGCCATGAATTTGGCGAGTGCCGGACGGCCAAGTATGCCATTGTAGGGCAATGGCAAATCGGCGACGTCGAACGTGACCCTCTCAGTTCTGAAGTTGAGCTCACTGCCGAAGGTTACCGGCAATGTGATCTTCCCCTTGGGCTTGCTCCTTCCTGGGTTGATTCCTTGGAAAGTACCAGTTTCTTCGAGCTCGCTGTCAGGGATTTGATGTTTTTGGAGCACTGTGGAGGAGATCAAATTCAGGCCGGCCCCGCCGTCAACCAGCATCTTTGTGACCTTGAGGTTGCGGACGGTTGGTGAGACCAACATCGGCAAACACCCGACCGTAGTGATGCGATCTGGGTGATCCTCAATGTCAAAGATGATGGGCGTGCTCGACCACTTCAGAGGTTTGCGTGACTCTATGGATGGTTCTGCTGCGTTGACCTCACGCATCCATTGCTTGAGTTGGCGGTGTGAGGTATGCAGAGACGCACCACCGTCGACGCAAAGGACCTCCGTTGCCTTTTGAAACTCCTGCTCATCAGCTTCATCATCTTGAGTCCTCGTCATCTTCATCTTCATCTTCTTCTTTGTCGCGTCCACGGGAGGTCTGTCTCCTTGCCGCTGCTTGGCCTTGCCAGCAAGGCCCTCCTCCCGACCGGGTCTCTTCTTACTTGCTGCACCTGCACCTTCTTGGGCTTTCTCCTTGTCCCGCCGCTCGTATTCAGCTTTCTGTAGCTCAACAAGCTGCTCGACTTTCTTGCAGCTCTGGAGATCATGGCCCTTAGTGCGGTGGATTTTACAGTACTGCTTGTTGGAGCTGCCAGGCTTGTCGGCGGCCGCCACAGCTTGGCGGTCGGTGTCAATGGCAACCTCCTTGCCGGAGCCACCGGCCTTGGCTTGGTTGGCGGCACCATCCTTGCCGGACTGCTCGACAACTAGTACTTCTTGGTTTTTCTTCCTCCTGTTGTTCCGCCGCCGGCTATTCCTTGCTGGCGGTCCCTCATCGTCGACTCTGCTCCCACACTCTCTCCTCGAGCCTTCTTCCTTCTTCAGCGCGCACACTTATCGGCCAGGGCGTAGAGCTCACCGACGTCTTTCACTTTGCACATCGCCATCTCCTCCTCATCCTGCGATTTCAAGACATTCGATGGAATGCACTAATCACTTTGCAGCAGGTGGACGCCTAGGATGTTTTAGTGCACTCGATTGAATCTCTGGATGAATTTGCAGAGACTCCCCTCTTTCGGGCAAGCAGGTGGAGATCACTCTCGGTCAGGCCGTGAGGCTTGTGGTCACTGTGAAGGCGCCTAACAAATTGCTGGCACAAATCTGCCCAAGAAGAAATAGAGCCATCCGGCAAGTGCATGAGCCAAGATCGGACGCTTGGCTTGAGCACCAAGGGAAGTAGTTGGCGAGGATCTTGTCGTCTCGCCCCCGCAGCTTGCACCGCGATGGTGTAGACGCCGAGGAACTCCGACGGTGTGTCCTGCCGTCGTATTTCTCCGCACGCCTGGTTTGAAGTTTTTCTTGTCGGACCACCGGACTTGCCGCAGCTCATGAGTGAACGCGGGGCAACCCACCGCGCACGGCAAGTCGTCTGGTTCCCCAGCGGCGCGGCATATCGACAATGGGCCGGCGCTGGTCGATTGACGCGCTTCTCTTGGCGCTCGATACAGGTTCGAGCGTCCTCTTCTTGCCGCTCTCAAGAACTTGGCGCTGGTCGCGCGAAGCTCGCGGATCCGATGATGCTGTGGCATCGCTGTCGAGGTGGATCCGGCGAGTCGACGATCTTGGCCTTCGGAAGGGGAGGTACGGCGCGACCCGCAAGTCTCGCCGCCATCAAGACGCGCTTGTCGCCGCCGCAGCTGCGGCGCTTCGGTTGTCGCGGGGCGTCGCCGTTGGCGGCCGATGAGACTCAATTGTGGCCCTCCACTCGTCGGCCTTATCGGCCGTCGAGGGTAGTCTAGTAGTAATCGAGCTCGCCAAGGCTTCGCTGGTGTGGTTGGCGGCAAGGGCGTCGGAGCAAAGAACGGATATGCTCGACTCCTAACCAAGTTAGGAGGAGCAGCATCCCGCCCAGCGACCGCACCCCACTCGTCGTGCCGGCATGTTTGAGGTGCATGCGGGTCTCGAGGGCCTCGAGATCCTCCACTTGGCCTTGATCCAAAGATCGTATGGTGCCGCGGTTATCGTGACGCTGCCTGTCCCGCGCCTCCTGCGATGGACGCGGTGCAGATTCGGACGCCGACGCCCGCGCCGCGTTGTCCTTGGACCCGGCGGCATCGTGGGCTCTCTCGACGACGCCGGTCCCTCTGCCAGCGTTTCCCCCACCACCTGATGGCTCCGGTGGTGGTGGGTTCGACGCGGACGGCTCAGCTGCTGCCGAAGGCTTCTTCTTCGGCGCCATGTCGACGAAGACGTGGATGGAGTTGCTAGTGCGACCGCCGGACCGGATTCACACAGCCTCGACGCACCCCCTACCTGGCGCGCCAAAGATGTCGGGGGGGAAGAGCTGATCATGCCCCACCAGCACCTACGAGACCTGGGTCCCTTTGTGGTTCGGAGGGGGGCGGAGACTGCATAAAGAGCGGGTCGAGGCGATGCGCACGAGAGGGTTTTTACCCAGCTTCGGAGCTCTCCGGAGAGATAATACTCCTACTGCTGCTTTGTGGATTATCTTGTGTTCTTGCTAGGGAGCAATGCTGGCTACAAGACCTAACTTGAGTGTGATGAACTAAGCTGGAGCTAGCTGGAAACCCAGCCGAATCGAACCCCCTCTACGTTGCCCTTGGACCTCCTTTTATAAGCACAAGGGGTTACCACATATGGCAAATAGACAAGGTTACAATGGTAAAACTTAGGTAGGTACACCGCTTTACAAAGTGTACAAGAATCTATACCTAACTCGACGGCAAGGGATAAGGGTCATCAATGCCTGTCTCGCCGCCCGAACAAAGGTAACAGGGATCGTTAAGTGCGCCTCCGTCCGCCACGATGGTGGCTTGTCAGCGCTGTTTGTCGCTACTCCCACTGGCTGCACAGCCCACCGACACGCGTACTTGGGGGAGCCCCGTGGTGACACGTTGGCGGGTGAGCTGGAGCGGAGATGAAGAGAGGTCGCCCGCCTCGGCAAGCGCCTTGCCGCGGCGAGAACCTTGTCGTGCTTGGGGGTTTAGCGCCCACCAAGCCTTCCCGGCAAGCTCCTCTTGTCGGGCCTTGTTTCCTCTGCGCCTTGGGTGGCCTTCCCGGCAAGCTTCTCTTGCCGGGGTCTTGACTGCTTCGTTCTTGAATGGCTCCAAAGGAGCCGCTGAGGATCTTGGCGGCCATTAAGCCGGCCCTGCCGTGGGGCTCTGCAACTGTCCGTGCACGAGTTCGGGGTACTAGGGTACCCCTACTCTAGTACACCGACACCCGTCTCCTATTACCATTGACCTTAGACGCACAGTTTGGGACCCCCTACCCGAGATCCGCCGGTTTTGACACTGACGGTCCTTGTTGAAGGTTAAAACAGCACACTTGACAAAAAATCGTTGTGGTTTTGATGCGTAGGTAAGAACGGTTCTTGCTAGAAGCCCGTAGCAGCCACGTAAAACTTGCAACAACAAAGTAGAGGACGTCTAACTTGTTTTTGCATGGCTTGTTGTAATATGATATGGTCAAGACATGATGTGATATAAATTGTTGTATTTGATGATCATGTTTTGTAACAAAGTTATCAGCAACTGGCAGGAGCCATATGGTTGTCCCATTATTGTATGAAATGCAATCGCCATGTAATTGCTTTACTTTATCACTAAGCGGTAGAGATAGTCGTAGTAGCAATAGTTGGCGAGACGACAACGATGCTGCGATGGAGATCAAGGTGTCAAGCCGGTGACAATGGAGATCATGACGATGCTTCGGTGATGGAGATCATGAGTACAAGATGATGATGGCCATATCATGTCACATATTTTGATTGCATGTGATGTTTATATTTTATGCATCTTATTTTTCTTAGTGCGGCGGTAGCATTATAAGATGATCCCTCGCTAAATTCCAAGGTATAAGTGTTCTCCCCGAGTATGCACCGTTGCGAAAGTTCTTCGTGCTGAGACACCACGTGATGATCGGGTGTGATAGGCTCTACGTTCAAATACAACGGGTGCAAGCCAGATTTGCACATGCAGAATACTTGGGTTAAACTTGACGAGCCTAGCATATGCAAATATGGCCTCGGAACACTGGGACCGAAAGGTCGAACATGAATCATATAGTAGATATGATCAACATAGAGATGTTCACCATTTAAAACTACTCAATCTCACGTGATGATCGGACATGGTTTAGTTGATATGGATCACGTGATCATTTAGATGACTAGAGGGATGTCTACCTAAGTGGGAGTTCTTAAGTAATATGATTAATTGAACTTTATTTTATCATGAACTTTGTCCTGATAGTATTTTGCAAATTATGTTGTAGATCAATAGCTCGCATTGTAGCTTCCCTATGTTTTTATATGTTCCTAGAGAAAACTAAGTTGAAAGATGATAGTAGCAATGATGCGGACTGGGTCCGTGATCTGAGGTTTATCCTCATTGCCGCACAGAAGTATTATGTCCTTGATGCACCGCTAGGTGACACACCTATTGCAGGAGCAGATCCAGACGTTATGAACATTTGGCTAGCTCAATATAATGACTACTTGATAGTTTAGTGCACAATGCTTTACGACTTTGAACCGGGACTTCAAAAACGTTTTGAACACCACGGAGCATATGAGATGTTCCAAAGAGCTGAAATTGGTATTTCAGACGCATGCCCGTGTCGAGAGGTATGAGACCTTTGACAAGTACTTCGCCTAAAATATGGAGGAGAATTAATCAGCTTGTGAGCATGTGCTCAGAATGTCTGGGTACTACAATCACTTGAATCAAGTGGGAGTTAATCTTCTAGATAAGAAAGTGATTGACAGAGTTCTCTAGTCACCATCACCAAGTTACTGGAACTTCATGATGAACTATAATATGCAAGGGATAACGAGAATGATTCCCGAGCTCTTCGTGATGCTGAAATCGACGAAGGTAGAAATCAAGAAAGAGCATCAAGTGTTGATGATTAAACAAGATCACTAGTTTCAAGAAAAGGGCAAAGGGAAAGAAGGGGAACTTCAAGAAGAATGGCAAGCAAGTTGTCACTCCCGTGAAGAAGCCCAAAGCTGGACCTAAGCCTGGAACTGAGTCCTCCTACTGCAAAGGAAATGGTCACTGGAAGCAGAACTGCCCCGAATATTTTGGTGGATAAGAAAGATGGCAAAGTGAACAAAGGCATATTTGATATACATGTTATGGATGTGTACCTTACTAGTGCTCGTAGTAACCCCTGGGTATTTGATACTTGTTCGGTTGCTAAGTTTAGTAACTCGAAACATGAGTTGCAGAATAAATAGAGACTAGTTGAGGATGAAGTGACGATGTGTGTTGGAAGTGGTTCTGTCAGGGGATATACCCCGCAGTGTAAGTCGGCGGGAAAGATGACCCGGCCGGGCTTGGCGGTTTACTTGAGACCCGGTTGACACTTGGCGATTCACTGGCGACCCGCCCTGACCAGACGGTTCACAAGCAACCTGCCTGAACATTATGATGCACTGGTAACCCGGCGGGCAGTGGATGGATGACAAGGCCCAAGGCCCAGAAAGGCCGGTTTATGTTAATGGTGGGCCGGTTTAAGAGGAAAGGCGTGAGGAATATTTCCCTTAGAAGGAGTTAAAGACCCGGACTTGTATCCGGTATGTATTAGAAGGTAGACTAGTCCTAATCCTAATAGGACTCCACATGTAACCCGCCCCTTCAACATATATAAGGAGGGGCAGGGCTCCCCAAAGAGGGGCAAGCGGCGAAGCAAGAAGAAATAATCTCTAGGGCTAGAAACAAAGAGCCGGTTTATCGGCGACTCTCTTGTGATCATAATGAGACCTAGCCTCAAACAGCATGTAGGGCTATTACCGGATGATGTTTCCCGGGGCCCGAAGCTGTCTAAATCCTTGTCTTGTGTTGCGTCTCTCGATTTCGCTCAAACCCTCTCAAGCTACCACATAGATGCGTTGGCCTCGCAACTAAGTCCTGACACTAAGGACATCTGCCGTGACAAAACCACGACAGTTGGCGCCCACCGTGGGGCCTGCGCACGGTGGTGTTGAGTTCTTGGAGGGATCTTTCCTAGGGTTTCGAGAAGTTCGTTAATTTCTGGATCAAACATAACCGGCTCGAAGGTGCATTGATTACGAGTTCATCAATCAAGATTGAAAGGTCAAAGAAGTAACTTTGGTGGCAGCCAGGACGACGTATACAAGTTTTGAGAACGAGAGGATTAGGGTTGCGGGCTATTCCGCCACTGTTTTCTTGAAAAGTCGCCGAGACCGATGGGATTGTGATCATGCGGTGCAATGTCCAATCGGTTCAAACGTCAGGAGAATCAACTTTGAGTCACCGGGAGGGCCTCGCTCCGAGCCGCTCTGAGTCGGCCGCTGCCGCGCCCACACGTTGCAGCTGTAAGCCGCCGCCAGCCTTGAACCACCGGACTCCGACTCTGAGTGGCCTTCACTCCGGCTCGCTCCGACTCAGCCTCATTCTAGCCCATCCTCGTCTCGTCGAACGGCGAACCGAAATGCCACCCGTTCGCCTGTGAATTGACTTGCCGGTTTGACTTTTGTCGCGGTCTCGCCGTGTAACATCCCAAAATTCTAAATTTTTGGAATGTTATATTAAATAAATAACTATGCTTGTTGACTGATTGTTGGTATGACTGAATGAGTGAAACTGAGTGAAATTTGAAACTTTTGAAAGTTGTATGAGAGGGAATGAAATGACTTCCCAAAACTTTCCATTTTGCCTTTTTGGATCCCAATTGAACTCAAGTCCATTGCAACACCAAAACCTAGAGTGAAGATGACATGACTTCTTCCATGTTGAAATGAAAAGGGTTTTGGGAAAAAGATTTGAATTTCATTTGGGGATATTTCAAATTCAAAACTTTATGCAACTCAATGATTTTCATGAGGGAAGATAAAATGACTTCTTCAATTATATGAAATATGAGTTGGAAGTTAAAAAGAACCAAATTGAAAGTCATTGGAAGGTATTTTGAAACCCCTTTCAAATTTGGTATTATTTGACTTTATTCAAATTATTTCCTCCTAAAACAAATAAATGGAAATAGGGTAAAATGATTCCCTTTAATGAAAAATTAGGAGAAAATAAATTTGAAGTCATTTTGGTATTTTAAAAATGATTTTATTGGATTTTATTAGGGCAGAAACACTCTTTATTTTATTTGAATTTGTGTGTATTTTATTTGAACTTGAAAATAGTTCATGTTGTAGAAAATCATTTTCTGATCATTTTGGTATATATATGTCCTATATAAAATATTTATATTTTAAAAGATATACTTTGTTTTGTTTTATTTTAAAAAATAAAATTTTAAAAAAGAAAAAACCCCCTCTGGCGCCCCAGCCCCTGCCCATCCAACAACACCCCCTCCACTGGCTGGCCGGCCCACTGAGGCCAGCCAATGAGCCACCGACCGCCCAGCTCCCCTCGCGCCGAACCCCCTCCCGATCGGTCGCCCGCCTCGCCTCGCCTCTCTCTCTCTCTCGACCAAGGGGCCCGCCCATCTTCTTCCCCGCCACGCCACGCCGTCACCGCTGAGATCGCGGATCCCGGGATCCGGATCCCCGATCGCCTCGATCCCAAGCGAGGACGACCCTGGCTATAAAAGCCGAGCCCCGCACCCCATCCCCGAGACCTCGCGGACCCCCTCTCCTCCTGCTCGTGCTCGCTGGAGCCAAGCTCTCCTCACCAAAGTCGCCGCCGTCGGCGCCTAGCCCTCCCGAGCTTCCCGACCCCACCAAACTCCTCACCGACCTCCCCGACTCAAGACGGCGACTCCCGACCTCCCGACGTCAAGTCCCTGCCAGACTTCGCCCGTCGCCGCCGCAGCCGTCGGACTCCGGTACGTCGCCTGAAAACTTTCCCCCCGTCCGATCTCAAACGAGCGGCTACGATTAGAACCCCCGAAGGGGTATGTTTTTATTAGAAAACCGGCCGGTTCATTCGGTTTATTAGGTTAGGTTTATTTATTTTAGCCCGGCCGTTTTAGTTAAAAACCACTAGGCCCATTTAGACTATTTGACGCCCAGTGCACAGTATAGGCCCATTAGGCCTTTTTCTTTTATTTTGATTTTCTGTTTTAGCAGAATAGTTTCTGTTTTGAAAAATTGATATCTTTTATTCTGTTTAATATTTTTAGATGATTCTTTTTTTGTTGGATTTCAAATTTTATGTAGTTTCTGTAGAATATATATTTAGCTATGTTAAAAATAATTAAAATTGCTTTAATTTAGTTTTAGTCAGAATAGTAAATCTGCTATAACTTGAGTTAGAAAAATTATTTTTATATGATTCTTTTGTACCAACTTTGTTTTGTCATTGTCAAATCATAAAATTAATTTGGGTATTTTAGGATTAATAAAAAATTAGTTTAAGCAGAATCTTGTTAATCCTAATTAATTAGCTAGCTATTGTTTTCCTATTAAATTAATTAGTAAATAAATTTATTTTTAACTTGTGATAGATTATTCTAGGTTAGTTTCTGTCACTCTAATAGATGAACTTTTATTTATAATTAATAAAAGTTTTAATTTATTTTCTTAATAGAAATTGGATTAGGCCTAATAGGAGTTTTATAATAGCTTTTAATTAATTCTTTTTGCTCCTAGTTGCTTAGTGAATCCTTTTCTGTTTAGTTAACATAAAACCATGATTAGGTGATGTTAAGAAAATTTTATTATATAAAACTAGTTCTAGTTGTTGTTTGAAGTAGGAAATTTGAGTTGTTTTCTTTAAGTTTTCCTTTGGGTTTTGCTTTGTTGGTTTTGGTGTGTTAATTTGTTATGTTATTGTGTTAAGTGATGTTATGCTATGAGCTTATTATAGTTATTGTTTGCCTCGGTAGAATTTCCGGAGTGCGAAGATTGCTACTACTGAAACCCTAGTTTTCAAGATCGCCAACCGTGCAAGTTCACTTTGATCATTGCTTTCATACCTATGTTTTTATTGCATTTAGTGGCATCCTTGCAACCACCCCTCAAGAGTGTTATTGAAATTCTTGTAGTTGAGTAGTATGCATGAGGTAGGAACCCATCACCCTGTTACCAAGCCCGGGCGTTATTTTATTCTAATGCTACGCTGAAGTAGACGGGTTTGGTATGAGTGTTCGAGAGTGGTGTGAAGAAGGAGGACTCTCGTCAATGACGACGACTCCATGATGGAATCTGCAAGGACTGCATCTTCAAGACCTCAAGACTTCAAGACTCGAGACAAGAATTCAATACACACTCTTCGGGTGAAGGATTTGGTTGACGGCACCTGGAGAAACCAAAGGTGGTTGGCGGGATGCATGGAGAAGCGCCATGACATCTTGCGGAAAGCTTCACCCAGACTCAAAGAGACGGAAGAATACTTCACGCCGGAAGCTTACCCGTGCAACCGCAAGTCATTATGGGCTCGCTTGGTTGACCTTAGTGGTGACTCTGGCTGGGGCGGTGCTAGCAGATGTAGAACTACGGTAGGATTGGATGGGTACCGACGGTGGTCGGAGGAACTCTTTGGAAGACCATGTTTGGTCATCTTGTTCTCAAACACTCACGAAGTGCGAGAACGTAAAGAGAGGATCGAATCTTGCGGGTAAAGTGTACAAACCTCTGCAGAGGGTTTAAACCTAATCGATTAGCCGTGTCCTCGGTTACGGACAATTTGAGCCTCTGGACTTGGATCTATTTCGGAACTCTCAACACCGGATTGATAACTTAATTGTGGGCAACTTATGATGATTGTGGGTTATGAGACATCGGTTGGCGGAACCATGTCATGATAGAAAACTCCATAGTACAGACTTCATTTATTCCTTTGATGTAGGGATAATAAAACCAGCTTTTACGCAAACAAAACTCGATCTGAGCCACAAAGCCATACTGCATATAGTATAGTTTATCATCGCTTTCTCTTATTGTGATCTTGCGGTACATTCAATGTAATTGACCTCACGCGGATGCAACGTATCATGTTGCAGATATTTCCTCGATGAGTAAGAGTTACGATACAGGTTACGGTCTACACTCAACCTGCCGATGGCGTTGATGGGACTCCACACCCGATTACTTGTTTCGGTGAGACTTATGAGGTATATATCAGTTTTACGTTATTTATACATGTGATTGCACTTTGATATATACATTGATGTACTGTGTGTGCAAAGATACTGATCCGAGGATGGCACGGATACACGAGAGGCTTGACCGTCTGAGGTCGGGTCGCTACAGAGATGGTATCAGAGCACATGTTGACTGTAGGACGTGACCCTAGAAACCGGAAAGCCCCTAGGACCAAAAATCTCTAAAACTTTATTTTCAAAAAGACTCTTACTTCTCATCTCTTCTGATTTTATCAAATAGACACTCTCACCTCAAATAGTTAGAATATACCCCTTTTCCCTTTTAATCAACCAGAGGATCAATTGAAGACGCTCCAAGAAGGAATTGATGACCCTTTCAGAGTAAAGAGGATTTCACCATGTATTAGAAGCTACAACAGTTGAAGACTCCGAAAACTTGAAGGATCTGAAGAGATTAGACCTTTAGAAGACCAAACCCCTGTTATACACTTACGTTAGATACGATGATTTGTGAGCTGTCATTTGTTTGATGTTTTCCGACAGCCCCAAAATAAAACCTGTTTCTTCAAAAACTATTGTTTGTATTGTGTGTATATCCCTCCCCACCTCTCTCTCATCTCACCCTAAAACCCTTGAACCCCATAGATGATGAATGAAGTTGGACTGATATTCTTCGGATCAAGACTCAGCCCGAGGCGAGCTATGGATGCAGAACATGGAAACCCACTTGGGAGCAATTTGGTTTCAAGGAAGTATGAGGTCCAATACGCTCTTGATTTTTTCGAAAGTGCTGCAACCTGGTGGAACATGCATCAAGCCATACAGGATTTAATGGAGCAAGAACTTGGGAGGAATTCAAGAAGACCTGTTGAAATCACGCCTTATCCGGAAACGCAATGATGCACCAAAATTAAACCTTGTGCCTGCAAGATTTGCGGAGAAATAGGACACACCTGGAGGAACACAAAGATGGATGCCCTCATTGTGAGGAGAAACACCCACCGAGGAATGCCCAACTAGCCGTGTGACTTGCTTCCCGTGTGAAGGAACCACCCACTACCCGGTGCGATGTCACATTTACTCCACGGTGCAACAAACTATTCAAGCAGGAAGATGGAATGAAAGAAGCCCTCAAGGAAGATCTAGAAGAACCATGAATGGTCGAAAGTGTTGAAGACCTGGATGGAGAAGGTCTCAACAGATTTTATTCCAATGCCTGCTATTCATGTGGAGAAGAAGGACATTTTTCACAGTATTGCACCAAGGAAAGAAAAGAGTATCCAGGATATTTCCCGACAGCAGAAGTGAAGTTTGACCCCCGGGAGATAGAAACTCTGATCATTACAGAGAAATCCAGGAAGAGAAAAGGAAGGCAACCCGAGAGCAACACAATTTTTGCAGAGAAGGACTTGAGTCATATCACCTGTTACAGGTGCAAGGATTTAGGTCATTACGCTAGTAAATGCCCAGAAAAGAAACCAAGAATCCAAGGAGCCCGCATAATCACAAAGAAGCCCCGAGACATGTCGGAAGTCATTTGTTTTCGCTGCAAGGAGGCAGGACATTATGCTATTAAATGTCCCGACAAGATGAAAGCTGGAGTTGAGTAGTTGGGATTTTGATATGGATAATAAGAGTAGTAGAAAGCAATTTCCTTTTCATGAGCTCAATGAGTTGAGTTATGTAATAGATTTCTCAGAGTTTGTAATAGTTCATGACTCAATAAAGTTGTAATGTCACATGCTGAAAAGCTTTAAGGAGTTGTCATATTTTATCTTGGAAATTAATATTCTTGATGAACATGGAAGAAGGTGAGTTGTGATGCATAAACAGGAAATTGGAAATTGAGTTTGAAGTTTTGTTTGGATGATATGAATGAGTGCCCCAGGAGATAAGTACCTGATTCTGAGCATCATTTTTGTTTCACAACTGCAGATGACGACCCTTTACGAGTCTTTCCTTAAAGGTCCGGAAACCATCATGACCCTGACAAGTGATCATGATTACCCGAAGATCCTGAAGGACATGATGAAGCATATTCACCTTGAAGGAGATGCAGTCTACAAAGGCTACCCCTTCATGCATAAGGGAGTGGAACTTTGGTATGTGGAGGTACACCTCCACCATTTGAAAGGAGTTTGCCCAAAATGATGGGGCAGTACTTTTTCATTTCACGTGTGCCACAAGCAACTTTCTTCGATGCTGTTAGTGAAGCAGCCATGGAAGCCATCGCCGATCGGAGAAATACTTGAAGCAAGACTCCGTTATACTCGGGAATACCTAAGCGAAGTACATACGAGAGATGATGGAGGTAAAGCTCAAGGCCACCACGATGAAATGAAGGTTGAAGAATTCAAGGCACATGTCGCACAATTCGAAAGGATGAAGAACCCTCAAGGAGGAAAATTGAATAAAGTTGGAAGTAATGTCCGACCATACCGAACCATGTGGGCGGCAGCATTTGTAATAAACTTTTTGGAATTTGGATTCACGAAAAATGATTAAGGATGTAATGAAAGATTGATATGAGAATAATGAGATGTTATGGATAAACTTGTGCATTTTGGTCATAGTACTCTGTAAAACCACATGATCAATGAAGAAAGAAATGTGTTATCCATGACGGTCCATAGAAGGAAGCTGGACAAAATAAGTTGGAATTTTGCTTCTGATATGATGGTATGAAGAAACAGAGTACTACTAGGATTTAAAGGAGGTGTAACAAGAGAGTTACTCCAAGGATGAGTTAAAGCTGCACTAGTGTTGAAGTGGGCCATAACCCACGTGCCCGTGGATTTTGAAAAGGAACCGATGTAACCTTGATAAAGGAATAATTTGGAAGAATCAGTGATCCAATCAGCATACGTTTCGTAGGAGATTACGCAAAAACCTAAGAGTGGTGAAGTAACGATAGATGTTTTGTTTGGCTTGTAGAAACCATGGATTTACTCGAAACCAGTTCGAGAACAAGAGAAATTTCTGCAATGCTTGTGAGTATGCCCAAGTGTTAGAATACGTGATTCACTGTTTACGTATGTGGTAATGATTCAAGTACGGGATGGATTGGCCCCCATACCGAAGACTTCTATCATGAACTATCATATGTTGATGGAAAATCAGAGAGCCTTGAAAAACTTGGAAGAGTGTCAACGCGATAAGCCATAAAACCATAAAATGGTAGGACGATGGAACCCCATTACAGGCAACCGTTGCCAAACGTAGGTTATACGGTGAGGTTCAACCCAGACCCGTTTTCTGCAGGAGAAAACCATAAATTGTAGACCACCATGAGTGTTTCGATAGTTGTTTAGAATGGACACAGACCCATCAGCTAAGAAGATCCAATCTCGGACGAACTTCAACTTTGACGAACCGACCCAAGCTTTTGAGGAAAACTCCATGCTTCTGACAGAAGAGCTTTAATGAAGGAGCTATTGTAAGATATGTGAATAGACATACATTGTCAACACTCCAGAGGAAATATCTGAGTTTATTGGAACCATGACCTTGTTTTTAAGTGTGGTAGCACCCCTGACCTTTCTGACCAAGACATTTGCTAGAAGACCCCAACCCCTAACCTTTTCTTGCTAGCCTCTTCGAATCTCGAGGACGAGATTCATTTTAAGTGTGGTAGGTTTGTAACATCCCAAAATTCTAAATTTTGGAATGTTATATTAAATAAATAACTATGCTTGTTGACTGATTGTTGGTATGACTGAATGAGTGAAACTGAGTGAAATTTGAAACTTTTGAAAGTTGTATGAGAGGGAATGAAATGACTTCCCAAAACTTTCCATTTTGCCTTTTTGGATCCCAATTGAACTCAAGTCCATTGCAACACCAAAACCTAGAGTGAAGATGACATGACTTCTTCCATGTTGAAATGAAAAGGGTTTTGGAAAAAGATTTGAATTTCATTTGGGGATATTTCAAATTCAAAACTTTATGCAACTCAATGATTTTCATGAGGGAAGATAAAATGACTTCTTCAATTATATGAAATATGAGTTGGAAGTTAAAAAGAACCAAATTGAAAGTCATTGGAAGGTATTTTGAAACCCCCTTTCAAATTTGGTATTATTTGGACTTTATTCAAATTATTTTCCTCCTAAAACAAATAAATGGAAATAGGGTAAAATGATTCCTTCAATGAAAAAATAGGAGAAAATAAATTTGAAGTCATTTTGGTATTTTTAAAAATGATTTTATTGGATTTTATTAGGCAGAAACACTCTTTATTTTATTTGAATTTTGTGTATTTTATTTGAACTTGAAAAATAGTTCATGTTGTAGAAAATCTTTTTCTGATCATTTTGGTATATATATGTCCTCTATAAAATATTTATATTTTAAAAGATATACTCTGTTTTGTTTTATTTTAAAAATAAAATTTTAAAAAGAAAAAAACCCCTCTGGCGCCAAAGCCAGAACCCCCCAACCACCAGTGCCGCCCCCCCTGGCTGGCCCGCCCGGCCCACTGAGGCAGCCCAATGAGCCACCGACCCAGCCCCCCTCGCGCCAACCCCCTCCCGATCGGTCGCCGCTCGCCTCGCCCTCTCTCTCTCTCGACCCATGGGGCCGCCCATCTTCTTCCCCACCACGCCACGCCGTCAGCCGGAGATCGCTGATCCCGAAGGATCCGGATCCCGACGCCCGATCCCCAAGGCGAGGACGACCCCGGCTATAAAGCCGGAGCCCCGCACCCCATCCCCCGAGACCTCGCAGGACCCCTCTCCTCCTGTTCATGCTCGCTGAGCCCAAGCTCTCCCGCCGCCAAAGTCGCCGCCGTCGACGCCCTAGCCCTCCCGAGCTTCCCGACCCCACCAAACTCCTCACCGACCTCCCCGCACTCAAGACGGCGACTCCCGGACCTCCCGGCGCTCAAGTCCCCGCCGCTCTCTCGCCGTCGCCGCGCCGCCGTCGGACTCGATGCGTCATGAAAAACTTTCCCCGTCCGATCTCAAACGAGCGGCTACGATTAGAACCCCCGAAGGGGTATGTTTTATTAGAAAACCGGCGGTTCATTCGGTTTATTAGGTTAGGTTTATTTATTTTAGCCCGCCGTTTTAGTTAAAACCACTAGGCCCATTTAGACTATTTGACGCCTTGATTACAAGATAGGCCCATTAGGCCTTTTTCTTTTATTTTGATTATCTGTTTTAGCAGAATAGTTTCTGTTTTGAAAAATTGATATCTTTTATTCTGTTTAATATTTTAGATGATTCTTTTTTGTTGGATTGAAAATTTTATGTAGTTTCTGTAGAATATATATTTAGCTATGTTAAAAATAATTAAAATTGCTTTAATTTAGTTTTAGTCATAATAGTAAATCTGCTATAACTTGAGTTACAAAAATTATTTTATATGATTCTTTTGTACCAACTTTGTTTTGTCATTGTCAAATCATAAAAATTAATTTGGGTATTTTAGGATTAATAAAAAATTAGTTTAAGCAAAATCTTGTTAATCCTAATTAATTAGCTAGCTACTGTTTTCCTATTAAATTAATTAGTAAATAAATTTATTTTAACTTGTGATAGATTATTCTAGGTTAGTTTCTGTCACTCTAATAGATGAACTTTTATTTATAATTAATAAAAGTTTTAATTTATTTTCTTAATAGAAATTGGATTAGGCCTAATAGGAGTTTTATAATAGCTTTTTAATTAATTCTTTTTGCTCCTAGTTGCTTAGTGAATCCTTTTCTGTTTTGTTAACATAAAACCATGATTAGGTGATGTTAAGAAAATTTTATTATATAAAACTAGTTCTAGTTGTTGTTTGAAGTAGGAAATTTGAGTTGTTTTCTTTAAGTTTTCCCTTTGGGTTTTGCTTTGTTGGTTTTGGTGTGTTAATTTGTTATGTTATTGTGTTAAGTGATGTTATGCTATGAGCTTATTATAGTTATTGTTTGCCTCGGTAGAATTTCCGGAGTGCGAAGATTGCTACTACGAAACCCTAGTTTTCGAAGATCGTCAACCAGGCAAGTTCACTTTGATCATTGCTTTCATACCTATGTTTTTATTGCATTTAGTGGCATCCTTGCAACCACCCCTCAGTAGTGTTATTGAAATTCTTGTAGTTGAGTAGTATGCATGAGGTAGGAACCCATCACCCTGTTACCAAGCCCGGGACGTTATTTTATTCTAATGCTACGCTGTAGTAGACGGGGTTTGGTATGAGAGTTCGAGTGGTGTGAAGAAGGAGGACTCTCGTCAATGACGACAACTCCATGATGGAATCTGCAAGGACTGCATCTTCAAGACCTCAAGACTTCAAGACTCGAGACAAGAATTCAATACACACTCTTGGGTGAAGGGCGGTTGACGGGCACCTGGAGAAACCAGTGGTTGGCCGGATGCATGGAGAAGCGCCATGACATCTTGCGAAAGCTTCACCCAGACTCAAAGAGACAGAAGAATACTTCACGCCGGAAGCTTACATGCAACCGCAAGTCATTATGGGCTCGGCTTGGTTGACCTTAGTGGTGACTCTGGCTGGGACGGTGCTAGCAGATGTAGAACTATGGTAGGATTGGATGGGTACCGGACGGTGGTCGAGGAACTCTTTGGAAGACCATGTTTGGTCATCTTGTTCTCAAACACTCAAAGTGCGAGAACGTAAAGAGAGGATCGAATCTTGCGGGTAAAGTGTACAAACCTCTGCAGAGGGTTTAAACCTAATCGATTAGCCGTGTCCCGATTACGGACAATTTGAGCCTCTGGACTTGGATCTATTTCGGAACTCTCAACACCGGATTGATAACTTAATTGTGGGCAACTTATGATGATTGTGGGTTATGAGACATCGGTTGGCGGAACCATGTCATGATAGAAAACTCCATAGTACAGACTTCATTTATTCCTTTGATGTAGGGATAATAAAACCAGCTTTTACACAAACAAAACTCAGATACAGAGCCACAAAGCCATACTGCATATAGTATAGTTTATCATCTGCTTTCTCTTATTGTGATCTTGCCGGTACATTCAATGTAATGACCTACGTGGCTGCAACGTATCATGTTGCGAGATATTTCCTCGACAGTAAGAGTTACGATACAGGTTACGGTCTACACTCAACTCTGCCGATGGTGTTGATGGGACTCCACACCCGATTACTTGTTTCCGCTGAGACTTATGAGGTATATATCAGTTTTACGTTATTTATACATGTGATTGCACTTTGATATATACATTGATGTCTTGTGTGCCAAAGATACTGATCCAGGGATGGCACGGATACACAGAGGCTTGACCGTCTGAGGTCGGGTCGCTACACGCCGGCTTCTGCGGGATGCCTTGCTGGCTCGTCCTCGAGCTGCCGGCTATCATCGTCACCTCTGAACTGCTCGCTGGTCCGTGTCGCCTTTGCAGCCTCAAACACCTCGCCACGACGGCCGCCCTCGAATCACCCTCACGGTCGTCACTCGCCGTGAGACAAGCTGCTGCCTGCCTCCGATTTATGGCCTCACGCCGAGCCGGCGCGCCGAGTCGCTGCTGCACCTTGCTTAAACTCACCACTACGACCGATGTTGTGGCCTTGCTCCAAGCCAGCCCTGTTTCCGCATGTGCAGAACGTCATATCACCCGGCCCTGTATCCGCTGCTCGTCTTCGCCTACATACCCGTGATGCCATTGCTACTCAAAAGGCTGTTGACAGGGGAAGGGTTCGGCTGGGAATTCAATTACTGTTAGCGGTCTTTCGCTCCTCCTAGTGATTTCAAGATGGCGTTGCTCACATTAGAGCGAAAATATACTGAAAAGGTCCGAAAGAGATCTCTGGATCAGGTCATAACAAGCAGGAAACTAGTGCCATTTGAATTTTATGGAATAATCTAATACGCAGTGTCAGTTAAGCTTTGCTAGAAGGTCAAGAAAATTCCACATCGTTGGACAGAGGGCTTCCATCAAGTGATACATGCATCATACTTGAGGCGGCTCCTAGCTAATTCAGGAATCAACGGCTTTTGCTTCAAGGGCCTTTCCTCCTAAAGTTGTCAGCAAATTGGGCATTAAACACGTAAAGCATTAGTCAGATCCCTGCTGGACCAAGGGCACTACGCACGTAGCCCTACCGCCTGTCAACACTGTCATTGTGCTGCATGAGCCATCATGATTTGCGTGGAATCAGGCTCCTGCCTACGACGTCGATGACCCGCCGCTTGCTTCTGCCCCCTATCAGAATGAGCAGAAATAAGAGCTGTTGTACGGACAATTTGAGGCGATGCATGCGAAAGTGCAAGAAGAAAAAACTGAAAGATCTCCCAAGAACAGTGGATACTGGCGTACTATTGATGGATAAGATATTTGCATTTGAAGAGAGGGCAAGTCAATATTGGAATTGCCATAATATTACTGGAGTTATCTACGGACGCCACTTAAGGTTCATTGGTCGATCAAACAAATCAGGTGATATCTATCAAAATTTATTTTATTAACACATATAGTTTTTATCAAAAAACAATTACTTGGTCTATGATATTTTTCCACAGGACCATTATTCATTACAAAAGTGTCGCAAAGGGGGATACGCCAACATTATCTTTGCACTAGCACGTGTCCGTGCCGTACTGCTGAACGGATATGTGCACAAATTGCTACATCAACACACGCGACTGACTCGTCGTCCGTGCCCGTGGCCAAGCCGCGTCCAATGCTGCGGGCGACTCTCTCGTCCGCGCCAGTTTATGACACCGGCTGGTGTCGATTTTCCCCGTCCACACCAGTTTACAATGTCGCGGCCGACTCATCTATCTGAGTCGCCTCTGATGCTTCGGTTGTCTTTGCCATCCGTCTCTCGCGGCTTGGTCTACATCAACATACCGGGATGCACCTGTGTGCGTGAGCTGTTTATTGAGTATAAAGCAAGTCACAGCTTGGGTAGCCCGGTTTTCTTTCCACATAATGGAGGCAAATTATCATCAAACGCCGTCTGCACTGGATGGCTCAATGGGCAGGCGCACAAGTCGCCGCCACTACAGTTTCGGTTTACTTAAAATCACCAGTTGGAAGGAACCATTGGCCGAGTTGCTGACACGGCTCATGCGGGATCATTTATAACCCCCCGCAGTCACCTCAACCTTCTGTGGATTCACATTGTGCTATCAACATCAATGATATACAAGTTATGCCGGTTTACATCAAGGCCAAATATGGAGAGTCTCAAGACAACTCCTCGAGTCACCTTTGAGACTCGGGGGCTACGATGACATAACTCAGCAAATCTTGCCAGTTTCAGCAAATTTTTAAGAACCCTACGACGACGGAGGGAAAGATAACTCGGTCTCGGAGGCTACTGTTATATTGATGAAAATGTAAAGGCCATCAGAAAATTTCTGGTTTAGAAAGTATATGAAGTTACAAAATCCCGGCTCAATGAAGAAGTTCCGGGTCATCAGAAATGACTCCGGTTTAAAATCCGGTTCAAGGGAAGTCAGTCTCACTGAAGCTCTGAATATCCGGTTTACAATCCGGTTCAAGGGAAATCTGTTCTCCCACAAAGATCTGAAGCTTTCATATCCGGTTTAAGAATTTCCGGTTCAAAAAGGAATTTACTTCTCGCAAGTTTGAGTTTAAAGGCCGTCAGAAAATTTCCAGTTCAAAATGAAGAATGCCGGTTTGCAATCCGGTTCAAGGGAAATCTGTTCTCCCACAAAGCTTTGAAGCTCTCAATATCCGGTTCAAAATCCCGGTTCAAGAAGAATTTATCTCTTGCAAAAGTTAAAGGTTGCCAAAGAGAACCTGCTGCCATGATGCGTGGTTCAAACATGGGTATCATGCCTTATTGGCTTATCATATTATTGATCACTTGGGGGCTTGGTCTTATCCGAACCATAGCTACACCTTTTGATTGGTGCAATGCCATATCATCACTTGGGGGCTTGGTCGAACCCGAACCATAGCTACACCTCTTGATCGGCGCAATGCCACAACATCACTTTGGGGCTTGGTCGTATCCGAACCATAGCTACACCTCTTGATCGGCGCAATGCCACAGCATCACTTGGGGGCTTGATCGAACCCGAACCATAGCTACACCTCTTGATCGGCGTAATGCCACAATGTCATTTGGGGGCTTGGTCGTATCTGAACCATAGTCACACCTCTTGATCGGCTCAAAGCCTCGCCTACAACGGTTTTATTTGCCTTTGTTTGAGTTTTGTTCTCTTTTTGATAAAAATTCTTTGGTTGCTTTTTAAACTGGCGTTCATTAACCCGGCTCGGCTTTCAACTACAAGTTGTCAGTACATGACCAGTTATAATCCGGCGATTATTAACCCGGTCTGGTTCGACTACAAGTCGCCAATATTATATACGGATACTCCGGTGTCTATCACAACCCGGTACGGTTTTATCATAAACCGGCACAATATGGAAGGAGTTATCAATACTCATGATTAGGGTTATCACCCTTACTACAAAACGTTCGTAAACCAATGATGTGATTCAATGTCACAGGTATGATATATTTCCTATTTGATTATTCTTAAGTGCAGCCTTGGTTATCAAACCAGGTTATATGTTGGGCATTATGACCCGTCCGGCGGTAAACTGCCAGGACACTTTAAACTTGTTGTATGCAGAAACAGGTTGAATAAAGCATGATTATAAATCATCGGCGTTTATTAAACCGGCCTGGCTTTCGACTATATGTCGCCAGTATGATGATAAATTATCCGGTGTTTATTAAACCGGCCTCGCTTTAAGACGACAAGTCGCCAGTATATGATGAGAAATTATCCGGTGTTTATTAAACCGGCCTGGCTTTGGACTATAAGTCGCCAGCATATATTTGGATTGCGCCATTGGAATCATGCGCTTAGAAATCATTGGGTTATATTATTCAAATAGCAAAACTTGGCTGAATTTTCATTACGATATTGAATGAATAAGGTTTTCATACCGGATTATATTATCTTGAATAGCCAACATGGCTAGATTTTTATTATGGTTATTAATAACCGGTGTTATTGAGGTTTTCAAAGTAGCTTTAGCGCAATGGCTATTATTTTATCAAAGGATATGATTTATTCTACAATGGAAGGAATAGTCCCGAGTCGCTGCAGGCTTACGACCCGGCACTTGGGGGCTACATTATTTAAATTGAGATTATATCAAATATGCAAGTCTCATGTCACTGCAAGCATGCACCATGACACTTGGGGGCTAATGCAAATTCATTTTTTGCTCATCTTATTAAAGACCCGACTCATCACATCACAATGAGCCGGCCCTTGGGGGCTACACATCACTACTCAAATCTACATGATTATATTTACAAAGTCCCTGCTCATTATTGCATAATGACCCGACCCTTGGGGGCTACACTGGTCGAAGTTTTTATGAGCATCAGGCAATTTCAAGTCCCAGGTTGCTGCAAGCAAGACAACCCGGCACTTGGGGGCTACATATATGGAGTATTCAGTTTTTACTAGTGACTGGAATGAACAACATGGATTTCTTCAAATGTGGCAGTATTTATATTGAAGCAAGTCTTAAGCCATCACTTTGTTCTGCTCAAGACTTGGGGG
This sequence comes from Aegilops longissima, assembly GCA_021605205.1. Taxonomy (NCBI): domain Eukaryota; kingdom Viridiplantae; phylum Streptophyta; class Magnoliopsida; order Poales; family Poaceae; genus Aegilops; species Aegilops longissima. The sequence continues at coordinate 592,295,080 of CM038680.1, forward strand.
CTACAGGTATTATATATTATCAGAGAAATATTTTCAAATTATCTGTTTTGAGCAAACCAGATTGACCCAGTGTCTGCAACAATCATGACTCGGCGTTACCAACAATCATGACTCGGCATCACCAATAACTATGACCCGGCGTCGGCAACAATTATGACCCGGTGCCATCAATATTTATAAAACGACAATTTTGGCTATGATAAACCGACAAGTTCTACATTTTCAAACCGGCTGATATCAGTTGAATATTTGAAGACCAATATTTTTTCAAATCAGAGCATTGAAGGCCAATTCAAATGGATTCTTTATTTATGAAATATCTTCTACAAGCAAATCAATTATGAAGCTGGTCTATTGACTCGGATTTTTCAGAAGGAGGAAATGACAAGGAATTAAGGATGATCAGATGCTGGTTTACAAGAATTCTTAACCTGGAGCATAATCTGTCAAGTTTGTTCTTGTGTTTACTTTACAAGATCAGTTTAACATGGATAAATCCAAATTAAACTGGGGGCTAATGTCAAGGGATATACCCCGCGGTGTAAACCGGCCGGAAATATGACCCGGCCGGGCTTGGCAGTTTACTTGAGACCCGGTTGACATTTGGCGATTCACTGGCGACCCGCCCTGACCAGACGGTTTACAAGCAACTTGCCTGAACATTATGACGCACTAGTAACCCGGCGGGCAGTGGACGGATGACAAGGCCCAAGGCCCAGAAAGGACGGTTTATGTTAATAGTGGATAAGTTTAAGAGGAAAGGCGTGAGGAATATTTCCCTTACAAGGAGTTAAAGACCCGGACTTGTATTCGGTTTGTATTCAAATGTAGACTAGTCCTAATCCTAATATGACTCCACATGTAACCCGCCCCTTTAACATATATAAGGAGGGGCAGGGCTCCCCAAAGAGGGACAAGCGGCGAAACAAGAAGAAATAATCTCTAGGGCTAGACACAAAGAGCCGGTTTACCGGCGACTCTCTCGTGATCACAATGAGACCTAGCCTCAAACAGCATGTAGGGCTATTACCGGATGATGTTTCTCGGGGCCCGAAGCTGTCTAAATCCTTGTCTTGTGTTGCGTCTCTCGATTCCGCTCAACCCCTCTCAAGCTACCACATAGATGCGTTGGCCTCGCGACTAAGTCCTGACACCAAGGACATCTGCCGTGACAAAACCACGCCAGGTTCCAAGATTGATATGATCATCATCGCACACTCCCTATACTTTCGGGATTAGTGTTGAACCTAAATAAATGTTATTTGGTGTTTGCGTTGAGCATGAATATGAATAGATCATGTTTATTGCAATACGGTTATTCATTTAAGACAGAGAATAATTGTTACTCTATTTACGTGAATAAAACCTTCTATGGTCATACACCCAATGTTGATGGTTTATAGAATCTCGATCGTGGTAATACACATATTCATAATACTGATGCCAAAAGATGCAAATTTGATAATGATAGAGCAACTTATTTGTGGCACTGTCGTTTGGGTCATATCGGTGTAAAGTGCATGAAGAAACTCCATAAAGATGGACTTTTGGAATCACTTTATTATGAATCATTTGATACTTGCAAACCGTGCCTTATGGGCAAGATGACTAAAACTCCGTTCTTCGGAACAATGGAACACGATCAAAGAATTTCAGAGTGAAGTGGGGAATTATCGTAACAAGAAAACAAAGTTTCTATGATCTGATCGTAGAGGAGAATATTTGAGTTACGAGTTTGGCCTTCATTTAAAACAATGTGGAATAGTTTCACAACTCACGCCACCTAGAACACCACAGCGTAATTGTGTGTTTGAACGTCGTAACTGTACTTTATCGGATATGGTGCGATCTATGATGTCTCTTACCGGTTTACCACTATCGTTTTGGGGTTATGCATAAAAGACAACTGCATTCACGTTAAATAGGGCACCGTCAAAATCCGTTGAGACGACACCATATGAACTGTGGTTTGGCAACAAACCTAAGATGTTGTTTCTTGAAATTTGGGGCTGCGATGCTTATGTGAAAAAACTTCAACCTGATAAGCTCGAACCCAAATCGGAGAAATGCGTCTTCATAGGATACCCAAAGGAAACTGTTGGGGTACACCTTCTATCACAGATCCGAAGGCAAGATATTCGTTGCTAAGAATGGATCCTTTCTAAAGAAGGAGTTTCTCTCGAAAGAAGTGAGTGGGAGGAAAGTAGAACTTGATGAGATAATTGGACCTTCTCCCAAATTGGAAAGTAGTTCATCATAGAAATCAGTTCCAGTGATTCCTACACCAATTAGTGAGGAAGCTAATGATGATGATCATGCAAATTCAGATCAAGTGACTACCGAACCTCATAGGTCTTCCAGAGTATGGTCCACACCAGAGTGGTATGGTAATCCTATTCTGGATGTCACGTTACTAGATCATGATGAACCTACGAACTATGGGGAAGCGATGATGAGCCCAGATTCCGTGAAATGGCTTGAGGCCATGAAATCTGAGATGGGATCCATGTATGAGAACAAAGTGTGGACTTTGGTGGATTTGCCCGATGATCGGCAAGCCATAGAAAATAAATGGATCTTCAAGAAGAAGACCGACGCTGACAGAAATATTACTTTCTACAAAGCTCGACTTGATGCGAAAGGTTTTTGACAAGTTCAAGGAGCTGACTACGATGAGACCTTCTCACCTGTAGCGATGCTTAAGTCTGTCTGTATCATGTTAGCAATTGCCGCATTTTTTATTATGAAATTTGGCAGATTGATGCCAAAACTGCTTTCCTTAATTAATTTCTTGAAGAAGAGTTGTATATGATGCAACCAGAAGGTTTTGTCGATCCAAAGGGTGCTAACAAAGTGTGCAAGCTCCAGTAATCCATTTATGGACTGGTGCAAGCCTCTCGAAGTTGGAATAAACGCTTTGATAGTGTAATCAAAGCATATGGTTTTATACAGACTTTTGGAGAAGCCTGTATTTATAAGAAAGTGAGTGGGAGCTCTGTAGAATTTCTAATATTATATGTGCATAACATATTGTTGATTGGAAATGATATAGAATTTCTAGATAGCATAAAAGGATACTTGAATAAGAGTTTTTCAATGAAAGACCTCGGTGAAGCTGCTTACATATTGAGCATCAAGATCTGTAGAGATAGATCAAGACGCTTGATAAGATTTTTCAATGAGTACATACCTTGACAAGATTTTGGAAGAGTTCAAAATGGATCAGTCAAAGAAGGAGTTCTTGCCTGTATTACAAGGTGTAAAGTTGAGTCAGACTCAAAGCCCGACCACAACAGAAGATAGAAAGAGAATGAAAGTTATTCCCTATGCCTCATTCGTAGGTTCTATAAAGTATGCCATGCTATGTACCAGACCAGTTGTGTGCCTTCCTATGAGTTTGGCACGGGGGTACGATAGTGATCCAGGAGTGGATTACTATATAGCGGTCAAAGTTATCCTTAGTTACCTAAGAGGACTAAGGAAGTACTTCTCGGTTATGGAGGTGATAAAGAGTTCGTCATAAAGAGTTACATCGATGTAAGCTTTACACCAATCCAGATGACTCTGAGTCTCAATCTGGATACATATTGAAAGTGGGAGCAATTGGCTAGAGTAGCTCTATGCAGAGCATTGTCGACATAGAAATTTTCAAAATACATACGGCTCTGAATGTAGCAGACCCGTTGACTAAACTTCTCTCACAAGCAAAACATGATCACACCTTAGTACTCTTTGGGTGTTAATCACATAGCGATGTGAACTAGATTATTGACTCTAGTAAACCCTTTGGTTATTGGTCACATGGTGATGTGAACTATGGGTGTTAATCACATACAGATGTGAACTATTGGTGTTAAATCACATGGCGATGTGAACTAGATTATTGACTCTAGTGCAAGTGGGAGACTGAAGGAAATATGCCCTAGAGGCAGTAATAAAGTTATTATTTATTTCCTTATTTCATGATAAATGTTTATTATTCATTCTAGAATTGTATTAACCGGAAAATTAGTACATGTGTGAATACATAGACAAACAAAGTATCCCTAGTATGCCTCTACTTGACTAGCTCGTTAATCAAAGATGGTTATGTTTCCTAGCCATAGACATGAGTTGTCATTTGATGAACGGGATCACATCATTAGGAGAATGATGTGATGGAGATGACCCATCTGTTAGCTTAGCATTATGATCGTTACAGTTTCATTGCTATTGCTTTCTTCATAACTTGTACATGTTCCTCAGACTATGAGATTATGCAACTCCCGAATACCGGAGGAACACCTTGTGTGCTATCAAATGTCACAACATAAATGGGTGATATAAAGAGGCTCTACAGGTGTCTTCGAAGGTGTTTGTTGGGTTGGCATAGATCAAGATTAGGATTTGTTACTCCGTGTTTCGGTTAGGTATGTCTGGGCCCTCTCGGTAATGCTCATCACTATAATCCTTGCAAGCATTGTGACTAATGAGTTAGTTGTGGGATGAAGTACTACAGAACGAGTAAACAGACTTGCCGGTAATGAGATTGAACTAGGCATGATGATATCGACGATAGAATCTCAGGCAAGTAACATACCGATGACAAAGGGAACAACGTATGTTGTTATGCGGTTTGATCGACAAAGATCTTCATAGAATATGTAGGAGCCGATATGAGCATCCAGGTTCCGCTATTGAATATTGACTAGAGATGTGTCTTGGTCATGTCTACATAGTTCTCGAACCCATAGGGTCCGCACGCTTAACGTTCGATGACAATATGTATTATGAGTTATGTGTTTTCATGACCGAAGTTTGTTCGGAGTCCCGGATGAGATCACGGATGTGAAGAAGAGTATCGAAATGGTTGAGACATAAATATTGATATATTGGACCATGTTATTTAGACACCGGAAGTGTTCCGGGTGGTTTCGAGTAAAAAGGGAGTACCGGAAGGGGTTATCGGAACCCCCGGGGGAACTAATGGGCCACCATGGGCCTTAGTGGAGAGAGAGGATGGTGGCCAGGGCAGGCCACCCCCCCTTGGGTCCGAATTGGACTAGGAAAGGGGGGCGGCGCCCCCCTTTACTACTCCCTCTCCCTCTCCTTCCTTTCCCCTCTCTCCCATGTAGTGGAATCCTACTAGGACTAGTAGTCCTAGTAGGACTCCTCTCTTGGACGCGCCCTAGGGGCCGGCCGGCCTCCCCCTTGCTCCTTTATATACGGGGGCAGGGGCACCCTAGAACACACAAGTTTCTCTTAACCATGTGTGGTGCCCCCCTCCACAGTTACACACCTCGATCATACCATCGTAGTGCTTAGGCGAAGCCCTGCGCCAGTAACATCATCATCACCGTTGCCATGCCGTCGTGTGATGTCTACTACACAACCTTCTTCTTGTAGACGTTGTTGGGCCTCCAAGTGCAGAGGTTTGTAGGACAGTAGAAAATTTCCCTCAAGTGGGTGACCTAAGGTTTATCAATCCGTGGGAGGCGTAGGATGAAGATCATCTGTCTCAAGCAACCCTGCAACCAAATAACAAAGAGTCTCTTGTGTCCCCAACACACCCAATACAATGGTAAATTGTATAGGTGCACTAGTTCGGCGAAAAGATGGTGATACAAGTGCAATATGGATGGTAGATATAAGTTTTTGTAATATGAAAATATAAAAAACAGCAAGGTAACTAATGATAAAAGTGAGCACAAACGGTATTGCAATGCTAGGAAACAAGGCCTAGGGTTCATACTTTCACTAGTGCAAGTTCTCTCAACAATAATAACATAATTGGATCATATAACTATCCCTCAACATGCAACAAAGAGTCACTCCAAACTCACTAATAGAGGAGAACAAACGAAGAGATTATGGTAGGGTACAAAACCACCTCAAAGTTATCCTTTGTGATCAATCTATTCAAGAGTCTGTAGTAAAATAACATCTTAAGACACAAATCAACCAAATCCTAATGTCACCTAGATACTCCAATGTCACCTCGAGTATCTGTGGGTATGATTATACGATATGCATCACACAATCTTAGATTCGTCTATTCAACCAACACAAAGTACTTCAAGAGTGCCCCAAAGTTTCTACTGGAGAGTCAAGACAAAAACATGTGCCAACCCCTATGCATAGGTTCATTGGCGGAACCCGCAAGTTGATCACCAAAACATACATCAAGTGGATCATGTGATATCCCATTGTCACCACAGATACGCACATGCAAGACATACATCAAGTGTTCTCATATCCTTAAAGACTCAATCCGATAAGATAACTTCAAAGGGAACACTCAATCCATTACAAGGGAGTAGAGGGGGAGAAACATCATAAGATCCAACTACAGTAGCAAAGCTCGCAATACATCAAGATCGTACCACCTCAAGAACACGAGAGAGAGAGAGAGAGAGAGAGAGAGAGAGAGAGAGAGATCAAACACATAGCTACCGGTACATACCCTCAGCCCCGAGGGTGAACTACTCCCTCCTCGTCATGGAGATCGCCGGGATGATGAAGATGGCCACCGGTGAGGATCCCCCCTCCGGGTGCCTAATAGGGTCCCGATTGGTTTTGGTGGCTCTGAGAGGCTTGCGGCGGAACTCCCGATCTATTCTGTTCTCCGATGGTTTTAGGGTATATGGATATATATAGGCGAAAGAAGTTGGTCAGGGAAGCCACGATGGGCCCACGAGGGTGGAGGGCGCGCCTAGGGGGGTGGGCGCCCCCCCTGCCTCGTGCCTTCCTCGTTGCTTCAGTTACGTATACTCCAAGTCTTCTGGATTGCTTCCGTTCCAAAAATAACTATCCCGAAGGTTTCATTCCGTTTGGACTCCATTTGATATTCCTTTTCTGTGAAACACTGAAACAAGGGAAAAAATAGGAACTGGCACTAGGCTCTTGGTTAATAGGTTAGTCCCAAAAATCATATAAAAGTGCATAGTAAAGCCCATTAAACATCCAAGATGGATAATATAATAGCATGAATACTTCATAAATTATAGATACGTTGGAGACGTATCAGCATCCCCAAGCTTAATTCCTGCTCGTCCTCGAGTAGGTAAATGATAATAGAAATAATTTATGAAGTGTGAATTCTAGCAGGTGCACAAGTTTGATCAATGATAATTTCAATCACCTTTTCCAGCATCATCATATGTCATAACAATAGCTCAACTCATAAAGCTTTGCATGATCAAGTAACAACCTATTCACATGTTAAAGTATAGATCATAAACTTTCTTGAAAACTAACAAACGTGTTATTAGTCATCAAACAATTACAATTCATCTTATTTTCAGAAAGAGTCTATGTCAGAGCTTTGATTTAGCAAATCCCATATACTCAACTATCATATAGTCTTCCATGATTGCTACCACTCAAAGCATATTTTTAGAACAAATAGTATTCATCGAACACAGAGAAAGATAGGGGCTTAATGTTTCGCCTCCCAACCTTTTACCTCAAGGTTAATGTCAATAGTAATAATTCATGCTCAAATATATTTGAATGGCCATATATACTTAGATCTTTCCATCACATGATGCTTGCCAACTAAAGAGTAGGTTGGAATGGGAAGGAATACTACCGACTCTTGCATAAAAGTAAAAGGTAGGCCCTTCGCAGAGGGAAGCAGGGATTTGCAGAGGTGCCAGAGCTCGAAGCAAAAACAGAGATAAAAATAATTTTGAGAGGTATGCTTTAATTGTCAACATAACAACCAAGAGTTCCCAATATCTTCCATACTAGATACATCATAGACGGTTCCCACGCAGAAAGGTAAAGTTTTTACTCCCCCTCCACCAACATTCACACTCCACGGCTTGTCCGAAACAACGGGTGTCGTACAACTATCAACATTCCTGGGGGATTTTTGTTTAAATTATTTGCGAATTTGTTTTTGATCTTTTGATCATAGGACTGGGCATCCCAGTTACCAGCCATTTTCTCGTGAATGATGAGCGGAGTCCACTCATCGTGAGAATAACCCACCTAGCATGGAAGATAATGACAGCCCCTAGTCGCTACATGAGCGATTCGGGCATACAAAACAAATTATTATTTGAAGGTTTAGAGTTTGGCACATGCAAATTTACTTGGAACAGCAGGTAAATACCGCATATAGGGAGATATGGTGGACACTCATTGAAGAAACTTAGTTTAAGGAATATGGATGCACAAGCAGTATTCCCGCTTAGTATAGATATTTTGGCTAGCAAAGGATTCTAAATAGCAAGCACCACATGTTAGAGGATCCATAACAATATAACTTCTATACAAATATACCCAAGCATAACTCATTATGTTGTATTCCTTGTCCAATTTCAACTAATTTGCTCAGGTTTGAAAATAATTAATGGGGCTCACAATCATAGAAGATGTCCAAGATAGTATATTTATAAGTGAAATCTCTCTTCCTTCATTATTCTTTCATGAATTGTTCAAGTGACCAATACAATGTTTGCTAACCTTCAATAAATTTATCACCTCTAATTCTTATATGTGAAGGCATTACTCCCCATGGGATAAGCATATGAAACATATATAATTTCAGATTTATGACATTCAAATCATTTACTCATAGGATATAAGTGAAGCACACGAGTAAATGACAAACTACTCCAAAAAGATATAAGTGAAGATTAATGAGTAGTTAAATAATTATGTAGCTATGTGAAGACTCTCTCTCATTTAATAATTTCAGATCTTGGTATTTTATTCAAACAGCAAGCAAAGCTAAAGAAAATAAAATGACGCTCCAAGCAAAACACATATCATGTGGTGAATAAGAATATAGCTCCAAGTAAAGTTACCGATGAGCGAAGATTTAAAGAGGGATGCCATCCGGGGCATCCCCAAGCTTAGGCTCTTGGTTGTCCTTGAATATTACCTTGGGGTGCCTTGGGCACCCCCAAGCTTAGGATCTTGCCACTCCTTATTCCATAGTCCATCGTATCTTTACCCAAAACTTGAAAAATTCACAACATAAAACTTAACAGAAGATCTCGTGAGCTCCGTTAGCGAAAGAAAACAAAACACCACTTCAAGGTACTGTAATGAACTCATTATTTATTTGTATTGGTGTAATATCTACTGTATTCCAACTTATCTATTGTTTATACCCTCCGATATTACTCATAGATTCATCAAAATAAGAAAACAACACATAGAAAACAGAATCTGTCAAAAACAGAACAGTCTGTAGTAATATGTATCAAACGTATACTTATGGAACTCCAAAAATTCTAAAATAAATTGGTAGACCTGAGGAATTTATCTAGTAATCATCTGCAAAAAGAATCAACTAAATAAAACTCTCCAGTAAAAAGTTTTATCTAATATCATGAGCGCTAAAGTTTCTGTTTTTTTACAGCATGATCATAAAGACTTCACCCAAGTCTTCCCAAAGGTTCTACTTGGCACAAACACTAACTAAAACACAAAACCACATCTTAACAGAGGCTATATGGATTATTTATTCCTAAACAGAACCAAAAAGCAAGAAACTAAAATAAAATTGGGTTGCTGAGGGAGTCCTGGATTAGGGGGTATCCGGACAGCCGGACAGTGTACAACGTCTGGACTATTGAAGCGTGAAGATACAAGACTCAAGACTTCAGCCCGTGTCCGGATGGAACTTTCCTTGGCGTGGAAGGAAATATTGGCGATCCGGATATTATATTTCCTTCCTTGTAACCGACCCCGTGTAAACCCTAGCCCTCTTCGATGTCTATATAAACCAGAGAGGTTGGTCCTTAGAAGGCCGATCACAATTACAATCATACCATCATAGACTAGCTCTTAGGGTTTAGCCTCTACGATCTCGTGGTAGATCTACTCTTGTACTACCCATATCATCAATATTAATCAAGCAGGAAGTAGGGTTTTACCTCCATCGAGAGGGCCCGAACCTGGGTAAACATATGTGTCCCTTACTTCTCGTTACCATCAGCCTTGACACACAGATCGGGGCCCCCTACCCGAGATCGGCCGTTTTGACACCGGCATTGGTGCTTTCATTGAGAGTTCCTCTGTGTCATCGCTATCAGGCTCGATGGCTCCTTCAATAATAATCAACGACACTGTCCAGGGCGAGACTTTCCTCCCCGGACAGATCTTCGTGTTTGGCGGCTTCGCACTGCGGGCCAACTCGCTTGGCCATCTGGAGCAGATCGATAGCTACGCCCCTGGCCACCAGGTCAGGTTCGGAAACCTGAACTACACGACGGACATCCGCGGAGACTTGATCTTCGATGGATTTGGGACTATGCCAGGAGCACCGGACAGTCACGATGAGCTTGGCTTAGACCCGCTGTCGGATGAAGCTCATGGCATCATCCCCGTACTGTCCCCGGACCTAGATCCGGAGCAGACTGCGTTGCCTAAGGACGGAGGGATGGACCCCGCCCCCCAGGTCGCACACTCATCGGCGGTGGAGCCGAACATGGGTCTCACCTCTGCGGTGGCCTGTAACTCCGAACCCCCGGATTCGTATCCGGACGTTGGTTCCAGTCCGCACACTCCCTTGCCCGTCGGGCAAGGATGGGCTCCGATAATGGAGTTCACCGCCGCGGATATCTTCTAGCACTCGCCCTTTGGCGACATGCTGGACTCATTAAAGTCTCTCTCTTTGTCAGGAGGCTCTCCGCCGAACTATGTCCGGCTCGAGTGGGAGGCAGGCGACGAGGAAATTCGTTGCCCACCCACCACCCACTTTATTGACATGGTTGACGATTTAACCGAGGTACTAAACTTCGACTCTGAAGACATCGACGGTATGGACAACGATGCAGGAGAAGAACACGAACCACCGCTCACTGGGCGGTTGACAACCGCCTACCCCTATGATATATGTATGGCGGACACCCCGAAGGAAACCAATGGCGATGAGGCAGCGGAGAATAATCCCTCAGGGGAAAGAGCAAAGCATAGGCGCCGTCGATGCCGCCCGAAGCCCGGCCACAGGAATACCGGCCCGGAAGACGAAAGCAATCCGGATGGTGCTGAAGATGAATATAACCCAATTCAGCTTGCCTTTCAGCAGGCCAGACTGGCTACTGTGGGATACTTGGAAAGGGTCAACTATACGCCCCCTCCGAGGCCGAGGCAAGCCTCAGTAATGACGAATTCGGCGTGCCTGAAGATCCAGTGGAACAAGCCCGCTTTGAGCGACGGCTCATGGCCACGGCGAAGAGCCTGCAAAGGAAGCAACATCAGCTTAAACCTGACCAAAACTTGCTTGTGGACAAATGGACTAAGGTCCTGGCCACCAAAAGATACGGACCCGACCGCCCCGACAAAGGGCACACAGGGCACAACCGGCCACCCCAACCTAAGCAGGAAAACCCAAGGCACACACCCCAACGTCAACACACCACTACGGTCCAAAACAACACGAAGGACACAAGAACAAGCATCCTCAAGCCCCGGCGCAATGGTCATAAGCGTCAAGTCAGGAAAGTTGGTGCTAATTTCAGCAACTCCCAGTCTGGTCAACGGACATGGAAGAGCTCAGACCTATCCGGCCCGAGCCACAGACTCGATCAACCATGCGAAATTCATGGTACTCCTAGAAGGACGGCAAAGCATACCAATAGAGAATGCCGGATCCGCAAAACAAAATGGCTGGCCGCGTGCCGGAAACAATGAAGGGAGGCTTCTGGTTAAGAGCCCCCTGTTGGTGTCAAAACCGGTGGATCTCGGGTAGGGGGTCCCGAACAGTGCGTCTAGGCCGATGGTAACAGGAGACAAGGGACACGATGTTTTTACCCAGGTTCGGGACCTCTCGATGGAGGTAAAACCCTACTCCCGCTTGATTAATATTGATGATATGGGTAGTAGAAGAATAGATCTACCACGAGATCAGAGAGGCTAAACCCTAGAAGCTAGCCTATGGTATGATTGTTGTTCGTCCTACGGACTAAAACCCTCCGGTTTATATAGACACCGAATAGGGTTAGGGTTACACAGAGTCGGTTACAATGGTAGGAGATCTACATATCCGTATCGCCAAGCTTGCCTTCCACGCCAAGGAAAGTCCCATCCGGAAACGGGACGAAGTCTTCAATCTTGTATCTTCAACGTCCAGGAGTCCGGCCAAAGGCTATAGTCCGGCTATCCGGGCACCCCCTAATTCAGGACTCCCTCAGTAGCCCCTGAACCAGGCTTCAATGACGACGAGTCCGGCGCGCATATTGTCTTCGGCATTGCAAGGCGGGTTCCTCCTCCGAATACTTCATAGAATATTTTGAACGCAAGGATAGTGTCCGGCTCTGCAAAATAAGTTCCACATACCACCGTAGAGAGAATAACATTTACACAAGTTCAATCTGCTGACGTATTCCGTGGCGTGACATCACACCATGGCCAAGCCTTTATTCAAATCGTTTTCACTGTCCCACCTCAGCGCTTTTAGCGAGGCGGTTTCCTTGGCACATCTTGTCAAAGCAGAGATCGTGTCCCCTTATTCTGGGATTCTCATCAATACGGGCGTGGGTAACCCAACCTCGCCATTGATTGCGGGGCTTGGGAGATAAGCGAGTTTTATCAGGCCGGTGGGGACGCATAGCTTTGTCCGTCCATATAAGGGGATAAGGATCCACTTTTTCACACACGCCTTCTTCCGCCTTTGCTTATCCATTTCCGCGCACTCGAGCTCCAGCTCCCAAGTCCGCACATCCCACCTCAACGTTCTCCAACTATGTCCGGAGCGGGAGGCAAGTGGATGGCCTCCTCCGTCACGGAGGGGCACATCAAAAAGCTGCGGAAGGCCGGATACTTGTTCGGCGACATCGCGCATAGGCTCCCCGACAAGGGGTAGCTCATCCCCACCCCCAGGCCCCATGAGAGGGTGGTGTTCCTCCCCCACTTCCTCCACGGACTAGGGTTTCCACTTCACCCATTCGTCCGGGGGCTCATGTTCTACTACGGCCTAGATTTCCACGATCTGGCCCCGAATTTCATCCTCAACATCTCGGCGTTTATCGTCGTGTGCGAGGCCTTCCTCTGCATCCAGCCCCACTTCGGCTTATGGCTGAAGACCTTCAATGTCAAGCCGAAGGTAGTGGGCGGCCGCCAAGCGGAGTGCTGAGGTGTCATGCTGGGCAAGATGGCCAACGTCCTATGGCTCGAGGGCTCCTTTGTGGAGACCATAAAGGGTGGCAATCGGGGTGGTTCTACATCACCGAGCCGCGCGACTCTCAATGGGCGGTGGCCCCTGAATTCCGATCTGGCTTCCCTACACGGCTCACCTCATGGAAAGAGACGGGCCTGACGTGGGGTAATTCGGAAGAGCTGACCGGACTCCAAACCTGCGTCCGAAACCTGGTGGACAAGAAGCTCAAGCTTGTCAACGTAATCCAGGTGATGCTCATCCGCCGGATTCTCCCATGCCAGCAACGGGCCTTCAACTTGTGGGAGTTTGATCCGGCACAACACCGAACCTTGAGCCAGCTCTTCGACACTACGTACGAAGATGCCTAGAAGGTGTTGTTCAAGGGCGCCGAAGCTCCCGCATCCGCTACCGAAGATCGCGGATTTAGCTCGCAGCATCAAGCCAGCGAGGTAGTTATTTTACCCTTTATGGGACTCTTTTTTCATAGTTTGACTCTTTGCGGGATCTAAAACTCCCTCACCAACAGGACTTGCTGAAGACGTCCGGACAGATTGACTGTCCGACTCCCTTGCCAGAAGACCCAGCGGACGCCCAATTAATGGGGCTGCTGGTTCCGGCACCTCACGTGGTGCCGGAGAAGAAGGCCAAGAAGAAGGCCACGGGAACTCGAAGGAGTTCCCGGCGCCAGGTGCTGTCGGACTCATCGTCCAATGCTCCGAGGTGGACTCCCCCCGTGAAGACGAGGAGGAGGAAAAAGAGGCCTCTCCCCCAGCGGGGGGAGAGAAGAAAAGGAAGGCCGCCCCAACTGGGGAGGCTGGAGGGTCCAAGAAGGGAAGGACCCTTCCTCCGGACTACACCGCCAATGCCGACGACGGCGAAGAGGGGTGGGCACCAAGGACCAAACCCCTGGCGAAATCGTAAGTGTCCGGACACCAGAATAACTCATGGCATTCCATTTGTCGCACATCATCTTCTAATGCCAAGTATAACCGTGCAGCCAGCCCAAGGACGGGCTCGACGATTCGTCGAGCGGCTCCCTGGATTCGTCGGAGGTGAATAGCACCTCACTTCCGACCGCCTCGTCTCCTCCCGCCGCGGATGACGCCGGGGTGGAGTCCCAAAAGGGGCCCAGCGAGGAGGAGGTGGCCCTGGAGGCGCCGCAAGGCGACCTCCCGGAACCCGGGCTCAAAGGGGATAAAACCCCGAAGGGCTTCAAGTCCTGCCCTGCGCCGAACTCGTACCGGAACCTTCAGTGGTTATGGAGTCCGACAGGTGACCCCTTCGTAAGAAGGGCAAGACTGCAACGCCGGTGACCTCCGTCCAACCGGAGGCACCGGATGATTTGATGGAGGCGCTTAACGGCGCTTCCATCGACGAGGAGCACCGCACTGTTATGAGTGCGGTGATCCAGAAAGTTCAGTCCGCCAAGAGCGGGCTGACTGAAGCCTGTGTCAGCCTTCTAACAGGCTTTGAGGTATGTATTTAAGATATGTAAAATATTACTGCATAGACAGTAGCCCCGATGCTCAGTTTGGTGTTGGAAAGAAATAGCGAACCGAGGATCTAAAAGATATACTGAGGAGTCTAACATAAGTATGTCAATATGGGAATGCAGGCTGCGCTGCTGACCTCTGCCGCACCGATCATGGAGGTTGATGCATTAAGCGAGACTCGGCGGTCCGAGAACGAGCTCGGACTTGCCAAAAGGCAGCTCGAGGACAAGGAAGGTAAGTAATACCTTATGGGAGTATTTAAAAGATGTGTTTGCAAAAAATGGCAGGAATAACGTGAATATTGTAGGGGCCACGAATGAGGTGGCGACCCTGAAGGAAGCGGTGTCCAAGGCCGAAAGCAACGCGGCCGCGGAGTGCACCGAGCGAGAGAAGCAGGAGGTGCGGCAAGAACTCCAGGCTCTCGTGGAAAAACACGAGAGTTTGGAGCGTGACTCAAAGACTCTAGAGTCCGAGCTCGCCTCGGCCCTTGAGAGCGCCAAGGCCGCTAAGGCCGAAGCCCAAAAAGCCCTCCAGGAGATTGAGGCGATGAAGAAGATAGCGGGGCGTAAGGCATTCTATATGCAAAGCAAGCATGTGAAAGTGAATTATCTGTTACTTACCCGAATCCGGAGCTCTCCGGAGCATTCGCAGATCTGCCTCAGAAGGTGGGCTGATGCTGCCGCATTCTACCGAGCCGAGGAGGGAAGCTCGACAGAGAAGGTGTTCTGGTCTCAAGATGTCTGAGGCCGGACACCAGTGCTTATAGCGACCAGTTGAAGCAGCTGGTCGAGCTCCATAAGGTGGCGAACAGGCCATGAAAGGCCTCATAGTTCGGCTGTGTCCTAAGGAAGCCATGCCTGGGAGCTACTTCGGGCTGGTGAGGCGGCTAGTGGACGCCTGTCCATGGGTTGAAGTCATCAAGCGCTCCGTCTGCATCGAGGGTGCCCGTAGGGCCCTTGCCCTTGCTAAGGTGCACTGGGGCAAGATGGACGCTGAGAAGCTTGTGACGGACGGACCACCACCGAAGAAGGAGCATCACAAGCCTTAAATGTACTATGAGGGCGTCCTGAAGGGTGCCTGCCTTATAGCGGATGAATGCTCCAAAGATATAATTTTTTAGTAGACTCGCATTTGTTATCCTGTGCGCTGAAAACTTATTCATATGCGTGAAGCGACACTTTTGAATTTAAAATATTACCTTCTGTGCGGCCGTTTATTAAATTTGAGAGATGGCTAG
Source organism: Aegilops longissima (assembly GCA_021605205.1). Classification (NCBI taxonomy): domain Eukaryota; kingdom Viridiplantae; phylum Streptophyta; class Magnoliopsida; order Poales; family Poaceae; genus Aegilops; species Aegilops longissima. The sequence goes on from CM038680.1 coordinate 592,310,906, forward strand.
TCATCGGCTTCAGCCCCCATTCCACGAGTGCTGGGGTGTTCGGAATGAACTTGAGCACTCTTGTTCCCATTCTTGGGTCCTTCGAGGGAGGCACTCAACGCAATGAACAAGGCAACCGAACTATAATGCTTGAACACTCTCACTTAACCATAGAATTCTATAATTTTAAATTTCGGCGAAGCGCCTAGTATTCGGAAGACCGAGTTCGGGGCGCTATCCACGCCTAGGCCGGACAATGCCGACTCCTCACTCTAAGCGGCATAAGTCTTTAGGGACTCGAAAACCTCTCGAACAGCGACCGGCTCTCGCCCTATCATGACGGTTAGTTTTAGCTTTCTCCACTGAGGTGCTTAACCCAGCTCAATCGGGGCACAATCGCAGTGGTTCTCCCAGCGCTACCTTTGCCGATATAACGGAACGTAAGGTACCAATGTCGGTGTCAAAACCGGCGGATCTCGGGTAGGGGGTCCCGAACTGTGCGTCTAGGTGGATGGTAATAGGAGACAAGGGACACGATGTTTTTACCCAGGTTCGGGACCTCTCGATGGAGGTAAAACCCTACTCCTGCTTGATTAATATTGATGATATGGGTAGTACAAGAGTAGATCTACCACGAGATCGAAGAGGCTAAACCCTAGAAGCTAGCCTATGGTATATTGTTGTTCGTCCCTACGGACTAAAACCCTCCGGTTTATATAGACACCGAATAGGGTTAGGGTTACACAGAGTCGGTTACAATGGTAGGAGATCTACATATCCGTATCGCCAAGCTTGCCTTCCACGCCAAGGAAAGTCCCATTCGAACACGGGACGAAGTCTTCAATCTTGTATCTTCAAAGTCCAGGAGTCCGGCCAAAGGCTATAGTCCGGCTATCCGGACACCCCCTAATCCAAGACTCCCTCACCCCCCCCCCCTCCATGGCATATAAGTACGGCCGCTCGCCCCAGACCGCGCTAACCACAGCAACTCAGTTGCAGTACCTAAGGACATACCAAACCAGGGCTCCATAAAACAACCCCCCCAGGTGTGAAATCACAAACAACATCTCTTAAAAGATGCTGGGGGCAAAGGCCAAGTTTTTCTGGCCCGTCACTCTAAACGGTTGTCCTCGGATCACCAAACAAATACTATGCCGAAGAATAAGTCTTCGGCAACTTCCCACCATGCGGTAAATTCATCGTACGCGAACGGGACGAACCACGTTGGTTAGATCCCGCATGGTAAATCACTCAGGCCAACACCATGTGATGTAATCGCACCTATTGGCAAGGCGAATCCGCCCTCGTATGGATATCATCAGTTGTCGAGATGGCGAGTCGCGCATGCCTATCAAGATTTTGATATGACAGACGACTATCCGGACACCAACTGAGGAGTCCGCGCTACCCAACGGTATAACGGCTGGGATTACCAGGGTCCGATTAGGAGCCCTCGGACCAACCACAAGAGGACGCTCGGCTACCCCCGAGTATTTGCCTTACAAACTAACTTTGATGCAGAGCAAGATAGGTGACGTGGAATCGGCCGGGACAGACAAGGAGCCCCCCCCCTAAAAACAAGGCAGTCCGGATTTACTCCCAATCCACTGACAACTCCCTCCAGTCCGGCCATTACAGGTTCCACCGAAAAATACCTCTTTTCATAATCATACATCGTACACATATGTATAGACATATCATTTTGCTACAATTCGTAGACTTAAATAACACTTACCGGATGTCGCTTTTCATCGACACCTGGTGTTACGCCCGATTATGCCAGGGGCTTCATAATACGGCAATAAAGTCTGACCACCTTCTCGGTCGTCCGGCACCCCGAACTTATAGCACTATATGCATCAGCTCCGAATCATGTCTTGGGTCATTGGTTGGGTTTGCCCAGCTCCCTTGTTTTGGTACCTTACGTTCCATTATATCGGCTAAGATAGCGCAGGGAGAACTACTGTGATTGTGTCCCAGATCTGCGGACGAGCACCTCGAAGAGAGAAACCGAAAACCATTGTCATGATACTGAATGAGAGCTGGTCAGCTATTCTAGAGGTTGTAAAATCCTAAAGATTTATTCCGCTGGCGCCATTATAAATGCAGAGTCGACGGATCGATCTTGATCGGCGCCAATAGAGCCCTAGTTGACCTTAGAACACTAGGGGCTCTTGCCATCATACTCAATTCCTATGGCTAAGTGAGAGTAATAAAGCCTTATAGTCTGATTGCCTGGTTCGTGGTGAGAAACGCCTCCACAAAGGGACCCAACTATGGGATAAAGAGCATTCATATATATCCCGAACACCCCAGTATTCTTTTTACGTGGGGGCAGAAGCCGACGACTGGCCAACTCTCAGGATTTACATACATTAAATAGCCGGACATGAAGAACATATTTTCAAACAAAACAGGCAATATATAAACGCCATAATCCCACATTACAAAAAGCGGCACGAATGCCCTCAGGGAAATATAATGTCTTTGGTACATTTATCTGCCGCAAGGCGGGCCCCCATCAATACACCTTCATAGTACAGTTCGGGCTTGTGATGTCCTTACCCTCTGGCGGCCCCTCAGTCATCAGCTTCTCCGCGTCAAGCTTCCCCCAATGCACTTGCACGGGAGAATGCCATACGTGCACCCTCTATGCAGACCGATCGCTTAATAGCATCAAGCCGAGGACAAGCACCTCCAATCACTACAAAAAGTTACACTTCCGTGATGATACGTGTTTGTCACAGTAGGTCGCGTTTTTTGTCATGCATGTACATCCATGAATTTTTTTTTGACAGAATCAAGATAGTCATACTTGTGCTGTCGTAGAAGTGTTCCATGACATTACCAAAATTATCATCACGGAAGTGTCCACTTCCATGACGATAAATCGTGCGTCACAGAAGTGCTTTCGTCAAGGGTGATCGACATGTGGCATCCACCGTAACGGAACACCGTTAAGCTATCGGGTCGGGTTTTGGATCCGATAACCCGTTAACAGCCCCGACCAATGGGGATTTTCCACGTGTAAAATCGTCATTGGCTGGAGGAAACACGTGTCGGCTCATTGTTGGGACAGATGTCATCCACTCATTGGACAGAAGGCGCCTATGATACGTCGACACGTGGCCCGGCCCAACAGAGGCCCATTCCTGTGAAAAGGCCGGCCCGTTTGACTTGGTCAAAAGGTGATGGGCTAGCCCATGGAAAGCCTGTCAACGGCCTGTTCGCATATAGCCCATTTACAACCCGCTAACCCAAGGCCCGTTATGCCTTACCCGAATTAGGCCCAATAGCGTCATCTGGGCCATCCAATATGATTCCAGCCCGTTTTCACTTCTCGCCCATGTATGGCCCATGACGTCTTTCGGCCCATATGAGGCCCTATGTAACTCTTGTCCTATTAACGGCCCGTGGTGAAACGGCCCGCAATGAACGATGTATCACTTTAGACCCATTAACGGCCGTGGTGGCGGCCCGTAATGAACGATGTATCACTTTATACCCATTAATGGCCCGTTATTCAGTTGGGCCATTTCCAGCCCATGTTATCTCTTGGCCTTCTCAGAGCCCATTTATTCTTGGGCTCATTTCGAGCATTCGTTTACTTATGGCCCGTTACTGTAATTTTCTGCTTGTGGGCCAAATTCAGCCCGTGGTTACAGTTGGCCCGTTTGTGGTCCGTTAATACATTGGGCCGTTTTCATAGCGTCATCAAATACAGCCTATTAATGATGGCCTGTTATGGTCGGCCCATGAGCAGACGATTCAACTCTAGCCGTTTACGGCCATAATGAGGCTGTTATTGGCCCATGTTTGTGTCGATCATCTGACCCGTATAAGGCCCATTGATGGTAGGGCTCGTAGAAGGCCCATTGTTTCTACTGACCCGTAGAAGGCCCAATGTTTCTGACCCGTAGAAGGCCTCTGTTTCTATGGACCATAGAAGGCCCATTGTTTCTCTGACCCGTAGGAGGCCCAAAGTCACTACGGTAAATATTAGCCCATGGTTATTGTGGCCTAGTTTTAAAAATAGGTTATTGCAGCCACTAGCAAACCGCGGAAAAGAACTACACCGACTACAAGCAAACAAATAAACAAGACAACAAGGAAATAAATAAGCAAGCAACTTATGCTAGGCTATCACGGCTATTACACATATTACATCCATTTGGGCATCAAAGTTCACCACCAATGCAAATATAGGGAACACAAAGAACATATAAACGCCGCAGCAAAACAAGTCCAGAACTGAAACCACTTCAGAAGAGTTCAAGAAACAATATCCTAGGTACCCATAATGCTGGCAAGATGCTTAGCAAGCTTATTAACTTTCTCTTGTTTGGCTCTTAAATCCTCCAGCGCTTGTTGTTGCACAAGAAAGTACATATCTGAATTCTGCAGGGACTTCCTCAGTCCTTCGGCTTCTTGCCGCAGCACAGATGACTAATGCCTTTCAGATTTAGCTGAGACTGAAGAAGCCGAAGTGATTCAGGAAGCGAGTTCGAAGAGCTTGTGCCAGCGGTACTGGCCAGTAACTCGAACACTACATCAACGCGGGACCGTGGGGTTTTCTCACTGTCTACAAGATCGTTTTTATCACCTTTCTTGGAGACCAACAGTGTTGTCTCACTATCTTGAACCTTATCTGCATTACTTTCTCTACCATTGCATAGTGGGGTGCTTTTCTCCAATATTCTGTTTGCATACTATAAGAGAAACAAGCAGACACATCACAGGTTTAGCTTGTAGTATACCAAACTCATTTTGGTAAACCGGTTCAGTAGTAAGGTGGACAGGATAACAGCATGAAACAAACATATATCTATGTACTATGGTCACTGTATTGTCCATATCATTCTAGTTTATGTTCCCTAATCAAGATAGAGACACAGTTCAACTCATATATTTTTAAGACACGACAGCATAGACATAATATAAGTGTGAGAAACTACACAACATTGGCAGCACTTGTAATGTGCATCACATGAGAACATAACTGTTTATACAACTTAAACTGAAATCAACATAGAGCAAGAAGTTAGAACAGCAATCCAGTTAAAGAAATAGGTTTAAAACATACCTATTGCGCCATTGGAGTTTCAATTGGATCCTTCAAATTCGAAAGTAGTTGGTATGAGTAAATACAGTGATGCAACAGCAAAGGAGTATGGACCATAGCTACGGAATCTGACCTGAGAACAGTTGCTCTTATGCTTTAAACATGGAGTTTGGGTTAGCTGTGGTGGTCTTCGTGCTTTGGGCACTGCAGTAGCTTTACAAACTGCTCGTGTGGGGGTACTCTGTGGTGGACATGGTGCTTTGTCAACTATAAGTGGGTTACTATCCGCTAGGGTTGCGGTTAGATGGGTTGTAGCTGGTTCTCTGCCCAACGGTGTAAGTGTGCAATCTGGAAGAGTCTCGATTATGTGTGGTGGGGCTAGTTTGTGGGCCAGTACAACCATGGTTCTAGCTGCATCGACGGGTAGCACTGTCTTTTGTGAAGAACGGTTTTTTGCTCCCTTAGATACTGCCATCACCCCCTCTAATTCAAATGGATCATAAACAAGAAAAGAAATTGAACGTACAGACATTGTATGATAGATAGATGTGGTAATTCACATATATGTTGTCTAACCAAACAGGACAACATGACACAATTTCACATATATGATGCCTAACTAAACATGATAGCATGACACAGTTTCAGATATATGATGGATAACTTAACAGGATATAATGGCATAATTCAACATATGATGAGTACCTAAACAGGATGACATGACAAAACTATATGATGTCTTTCTAAAATAGGTTGGGATGAAATAATTCACATACATGTTGTCTAAGTATACAGGATGGCATGATATAATTGACATAATTGATTCATATACTAAGCAGTTGGCACTTTCGCATGTATGATCTCTAAACTAAGCGAGATAGAATTCAATATTGTGCATATGATGTCTAAACTAAGCAATGCAAGACACCATATGCATCATATGAAAATATAAACATTGCAACTTAGAGCATACACCTCGGTGGGATATAGGACTGGTCATCTCTCTCGAATCCTCCTCTAAGGAGCTCCTGTAACCATCGAGATATATGATTCAACAGTACCATTGCTCGCTCAAGACCTTGTTTTCACTCCAGATTTTTCCATAACCGGCTCAAATGGCTGATACACATGAAGAGTAGTTCAATATACACAGATTGTCGACAAATGGAATACATAATGAAAAAAAGATGGCATGAGATAATTCACATATATGATGCTGGCTCCATGGCGGTGCATAATTCACATATATGATAACTGGCTGAAAAACATGGCATTGCATAATTCACATATCGATATAGAAAGCAAGCAGGAGGCATTCACACAAAGCATGTCTAATCTAAGCAGATGGCATGGCAATGCAAGACACCATATGCATGATATGAGCAATATAACCCAGCCAAGTTAGAGCATGCACCTCGGGGGGAATCGACTAGTCATCTCTCTCTGAATCCTCCTCGAGGAGCTATCTCAGAACCAACAAGAAATCTGCATCGACAGTAGCAATCGACTTTCGAAAGACCTTGTTTTCCTCCAGATTTTCCCATGACCGACTCAAATGGCTGATGCACAGGAAGAGTAGATGAATGTATAAACATTGTTGACAAATGGAACACATTATGGAAAAAATATGGCACGATACAATTCACATATCGATGGTGGCTAAACATGATGGCATTGCATGATTCACGTATATGATGCTGGCTAAAGAAGATGGCATTGCATAATTCCCATATACTCCCTCCGTTCCTAAATATTTGTCTTTTAGAGATTTCAAATGGACTACCACATACGGATGTATATAGACATATTTTAGAGTGTAGATTCACTCATTTTGTTCCGTATGTAGTCACTTGTTGAAATCTCTAAAAGACAAATATTAAGGAATAATGGGAGTATGATATAGAAACCAAACAGGTGGCATTCACACAAAGCAAATCTAAACTAAGCTGATGACATATAAGATGTATAATGTAAGCAATGCAAGGCGCCATATGCATGATATGACCAACATCAAGCATGCGAGTTAAACAAACACCTCGGTGGTAAGCAGGCATTGTTCTCATACGAATCTCCATCGAGCAGTTATCTTCCTCTTGAATACAATCTGGAAATGCAGGAGAGGGGGCACTTACCCACCATGGAGCAGCGTTTGCATGACATTATATTCGCATGCAACGGTCTTCTCTTTTTCTCTACATGTTCAATATGATTGTGTACAACATCTGACATGCATAATAAAAAAATAGTTAGATTTTGTAAGGCCTAAGGGGTGCATGCAAAAATCAAGACTAATGGTAGCAAGCAGTGGATGGATCCAAAACTAATGATAGCGGTAGATTATAGCTTCAGTTTAAAAGATAGACAATGGATCATCTATTGTTTGTTGCCCACCCAACATGAACCACATAGAAGACCCAGGATGAACCAGATAGTAGAAAGATACTATTCGTTCTTGGCTCGATATGAGACCCATGGGCAATTCAAAACTCAAGATTGAATGATAAAGTAGCAGGTAATAATAACCGATGTATAACGTAAGCAAACACGAAAACTGCGACCTCTCTTCGGAACTGTCTAGTCCTCGGGTTCATCTGCTCGATCGATGATGGTAATGCAGTTGGTGTGGCTGCCGACAACGGGAAGATGATCCGAGGCGGCGAAAGAAAGTCTGCAGGGGGATCTCTGCTGCGATGAACGCTTCATCGATGGTGCACCTCGGTGGGGTGGATGACGACACGGCGGGAGCAGGACATAACACACGAGTTTTGTTTGGCGCCAATGTGAAAATGAAGTAAATCTGTAAGGGCTCCTTAGAATTGGAGGATTCTATAAGCGAGGGACAGGAAAAACACAGGAATAGGATAGGAATGCACGTGCAAAACAGAGCATTTGGAAACATAGGATTTCAGTCAACACAGGTGTTTGGCTCACATGAATTGGAAGAATAGAGGAATGGAGAAACAAAGTGATGCGACAGTGTACAACCTCTTTGGCATAGCCTTGTGGACCTCAACATCATTGGGTTGGGCGTGGAGGATGGTGATGATGCTGGTGTGATTGTCGGAGGCGGGAAGAAGATCCGAGGCCTCTGGAAGCGGCGCCGATGGTGCTGCTCATTGTGATGGGCGGTTCCGTTGTTGGAGCAGCTCCGCTAAGGTGTACGGCGACGAGGCTGAAGCATGACAAGACAGACAACTTTAATCTGAAGTGGGACCCTAATATCATCTGCAATAGATGATGTAAAATACATCACCAAAAAGTGCTAGATGTAAAACGCATCAGCCGCGCCACGGCCGCTCCGACAGATGCTGTAAGTAATGTTCACTCTGAACTTAACTGAAGAAAATGAACTTCACAGTCGAAACTGAATTTTACTGTCGAAACTGATTGAACTAGTAACAGAGCATTGCAATAGATGTTTAGGGCGTTCGAGCAGGGAACGCACTAGCAGAGAGCAAGTCATGCAGTAGCACCGCGAGCGAGTGCTAAAGCAGCAACTCCAGTAGCTGCCGGAGGTCGTGCAGCAGCAGCAGCGCAAGCGAGAGCAAGAGAAGAGCAGCAGCATGAATGAAAGCAGGAGCAGTGCAGCAGCGCGACCGACAGCAAGAACAGAGCCGCAGTGCGAGCGAGAGCTGGAGCAGCTGCAGCTAGTGCCGTTGTGGAAGTCGCCACCAAGGAAGGAACGACATGGGGGAGAGATGTCGTGGATGATGTGGCCGGCAACGGCGCCGTCGATGGAGACGCCATGTCTGCTCGGTATCGAGCACCGGCAGCCCCGTGAGATCGAATAAAAGATAAAATGCAGCGGTGAGTGCAGAACCTCCTTGGTGGCGCCGAGTTGGCCTCGGCTTCATCGGAGGAATTGGTGAGGGTGCTGCGGTTCCGGTGGGGCAGGTCAAGACGGCGCTGTGGGGGTTGAGGTGGCGCGTTAGAAGAGGCGAACGTCGGGGCAGCTCCTTGGAGGTGGAGGGCGGGGTGGCTGATCCGGCGGGACGACGAGATCGACAACGGATCCTCATCTGGTGTGGTGGATGAGGGACGGCGAGCTGTTGTGGTGGACGACATAGTCGGGGAAGAGTCTCCGGCTGGGCGGCGGTCGGGAGGCCGACGGAGGAGCGTGGGGTTTCGCGGGTTTTGGCGGCCTTGTTGTACGAATGGGGGGGAGGAGGGGGGCGAAGGGGGAGGGGGGAGCCAAGCATAGGGACGCGCTTGTCCGAAATGTAGGGTAAGTTACCAGCGTACCCCCATCGGTTTTGACACCGCGACGTAGAGCTTCATTTCCGGCTGAGGGGTAGAAGGGGGATTTCGCATGTCTGGGCTGCGGGAGCGATTTCGGATGAGGAGGGAGTTCTCGCGCACGTCCAAATTTCGGGATAACAAGGCGCGGCGCGGGTTGAAGAAGCGGGAGTTTCAAAGCAGTTGAGACAAAAGATACTCAAGCTTGAAAATTTCGGGATAACAAGGTGCGGATTCCTTGTTCGGCAGAACAAACTTAACGTGTAAACAAAATCATACAAGACACAAGAGAGTCATGTCCCCTTTTACTATATTGCTATAGATGTCATTGAAAAAACTACAAGAAAAATGTAAAAAAATCGGGAGAACATGATTACCCTGCACAGTACCAAATCGATTCGCACTTCCCTCAACAAAAACAAAAAACAAATCAATTCCCACCAAAAATTAATGTCCCTTTTTATATGATTACAGATGCCATGATCTCGAATTTCAATTTTTGAATCCACGTTATGTTGAATTCGAATATATCATTAGGTGACCTTGCGGTTTATAATTGATGTAGTCATACATTTTGATCTTCCATCATATATGAACATTTTACTGCACCATGTGAATATATATATTGTCATCTACCATATGGACTAAATTTGAATCAATTTTCCTTATTTGAATACGATTGTTGTCAAGTTATACAATAATTTAAATATTATCTTGATAACAAAAGACATGCATATAATAGTAATCATATTTCACTATGAACTACATGTACCATCGCTCTCCAATTCAAATATCTGTATCCATTTTATGTTGAATTCAAATCATAGTACATTATTGGTCTAGGTAGCGAGATGTTAGGGATAATCTAAACCATGTTTTCATATGTATAATTTTGGCTGAATTGGGACAAGTTTTGGTATAAGCCTCTTGAAAACCGGAGATTCTCTCAACAAGCCTTGTGGTTCGGGAGGAGCGTGTCACCTTTGTGTGCTTGAAACGATATCGCTGCCTCCCCTGATTTTATTCTGAGGCAACATAGAACTATATGGGTGCCTGTTAAATTTTGGAATTATTTGGGTTCATTTGGCCTTTTATACATTAATTGAGTTTCGGACTTTTAATGTGCATAATCTAAATATGAATTGCATGCACATGCTCCGGTGCACCAAAGTGGGTTGAAAAATCACATGTGTGTCCTTGGTTGAATTTCTAGGTCCCATGGAAGAAATGAGAATGAAATTCAAACATCTGGGCGTCATGACTCTGCCGAGAACATCGAGAAACTTAGATTTTAAATTCATGTAATGAAACTTGGCATGGTGTCATGTCATGGCACTAACATGTTGTGGTAAAAATTGGGCGATTTGGAAGCTCGTGGTTCTAAGAGGAACGTGCCACCCCTCGGCCTTGAGTTTCTTAACAAAGGCAACATAGAACTACATTAGTGCCATGTTAAATTTTGGAATTATTCCGGGTTCGTTTGTCGTTTTTATACATTAATTGAGTTTCTGGTCATTTAATGTGCATAAGTCAAATTTGAACTACAAGCACATGCTCTCGTGCACCAAAGTTGGTTGAAAAATCACATTTGTATCCTCAGGTGAATTTCTAGGTCCCAAGCAAGAAATGAGAATAAAATTAAAACATCTGGGCATCGTGGCTCGGCCGAGAACATTGAGAAACTTGGTTTTAAAATTCTTGTAAATCAAAACACGTCTGAAAATCATGAAACTTGGTATGGATGTCATGTCATGGTACTACCATGTTGTGGTAAAAAATGGCGAATAGGAACAGATTTTGGTATAAACTTCTTGCAAACCGAAGCTTCTCTCAAGAAGGCTCGTGGTTCTGAGAGGGAACATGTCACCTTTGAGTGCGAAACGATATACGTTGTCCCCCTTGAGTTTATTTACAAAGGCAACATAGAACTACATGAGTGCCCTGTTAAATTTTGGAATTATTCCGACTTCGTTTGGCCTTATGTACACATTAATAGAGTTTTTGGTCATTTAATGTGCATAATTCAAATTTAAACTACAAGCATGTGCTCCCGTGCACCAAAGTTGGTTGAAAATCACATTTGTGTCCTCGGGTGAATTTCTACTCCCATGCAAAAAATGAGAATAAGATTCAAACATCTGGGCATCATGGCTCAGTCAAGAACATTGAGAAACTTGGTTTTAAAATCATGAAACTTGGCATGGTGTCATGTCATGGTAGTACCATGCCGTGGTAAAAAAAATTGGCCGAATAGGAACAAATTTTGGTATAAGCTTCTTGCAAATTGGAGCTTCTCTCAAGAAGGCTCGTGGTTCTAGGAGGGAACGTGTCACCTTTATGTGCATAATTCAAATTTGAAATACAAGCACATGTTCCAGTGCACCAAAGTTGGTTGAAACATCACATGTGTATCCTCGGGTAAATTTCTAGGTTCCATGCAAGAAATGTGAATGAAATTCAAAATTCTGGGCGTCGTGGCTGGGTTGGAAACATTGAGAAACTTAGTTTTTTAATTCCTGTAAATCCAAAACACACATGAAAATAATGAAACTTGGCTTGGTGCCATGACATGGCACCAACATGTTGTGGTAAATTTGTAGTCCGATTTGCGAAGGCACACACATTAACAATCAACAAAGTCATTTTGGAACAAGTGCTGTCACGTTACAATCGGAAACAGAAGTATTATTGAAATCGTGGGCGTTCTACTTACTAGTAGCATTTACGTGCCGCCACGCGTCCCCATTTTTTATTAGCTAGGAGGCGCCGTGCAGGGTAGCTATTTGAGTACGAGAGGCGTGCGATAAGACCCCTGCGCGTGCTTATCGGGAGGAGAGCCCTTTGACCTCCATCTGCCATCCACCTCTCTCCCAAGGTCTCCATTAATGGCGCCCGAGCCTCTGCTTAATGGCGTGGCTATGTCTCACTCGACTGAGATTTAAGATAGAAAAAAGAAAATCTGACAGCACGGACCTCCAGCAGGTCGCGCTCGGCCCGGAGCCTCTCATTGCCCTCCCTTAGTTGCCGGATGACGCCGGTAGCCTGTTCAAACGAGGCTTTCACATCGTCCTGCAACCTCGCCAAGCCGGAGATCTGATCCATCTAGCTATGGACGATCGCATGCATGCGCCTGTAACAGTCATCGCCTGCCCGTGAGAAATTTTCCCAGGCCGCCGCGGCACGGCGGGACATCTCTGCTGCATTCGTGGCGCGGCGGGACATCTCTCTTGCTTCAGCGGTGCAGGCCGGACCAATCTGCTGCATCGGCGGCGCAGGGGACCTCCGTGCTTGCTTCAGCGGCGCCAGGACCTCTGTGCTGCTACTTCCAGGGCCGGGACATGTCGGCTGCTCTCGCAGCAAGGCGGGACATCTCTCGTTCTTACCTTCCATGCTCGCCTCTCCCGGTAGCAATCTCTCGACCCAGAACTCACGCTGGCCATGGCAGACGCAAGGGAAGGATGCTGAATGACTTGTTTGTTTTTGTGGATGAGGAGTTGAGGAGTAATGTGCAGTCATCTTGGCATACTAGTATCTATAACCGAGTACTAATACGCTCCTAAGTGGGAAACCGTTTAGGTTGTGATCGGTGTGAACAGGTTTGGAATTCAATATACTAGCGTGGTACTAATACGCTCCTAAGTGGGAAACCGTTTAGGTTGTGATCGGTGTGAACAGGTTTGCAATTCAATATAGCGTGGAGTAATTTGGAATGTGACGAGACGCAAGCTCAAAAACTTGTACTCTGAGTTTAGTAGTACATTATACAGGAAGAGAAGAGGTGCACGCACGCACTCGTCCTCTAACACACGCGCCTATTTTTTCTCGAAAAGGAGGATGATGACCCCCGGCCTCTGCATCTGGGAGTCACACACGCATATGTAGCTACGAATTGTAGTGTTCTCAACCATCCAATTGGCTCTATCATGGATGTACCTATATACTAAAACATGTCTAGATACATCTATATTTTGACAAATGGAAGGCATGTATTGTGGAGCGGAGGAGTGCTTGTCATCAAAATGGATAAAAGGGCGTGTCTAGAACTAAAATACGTCTACATACATCTCCTTTTATCCATTTTGATGACAAGTAGTACACTTACCCAAAGGAACTTTATATCCAACAGACACAAAATATCCGTTCGACTGTTGGAAATTACTGATCTGATGTTGAAGTAATTGCTGCAGCATACCAAAACCCACCATTTCTTAAGCTAAAGTAGACCAAGGTAATCCCTATATTAGCATATTACTAAGATAAGCAGAAGGCACTTGTCGAAACATTTAGGGCGTGAGCTTGTCAATCTGAATGTGGAGGAAACAAGCTTAGCCCGGCCAGCAGCTTGGGCGGAACTGTCAAGAAGATCAGCTCCTGCGTCGGCGTCGCGGGATCCTTGCTGCTTGTCACCTCCATTTCCACCTTGACGGCGTCGGTCGTGCCTTTAGGCTCCCCGTGGGCCGTTCGCCCACAGCTTGGCCAAGTAGTGCGGCGGTGGGGATGCCCCGCTCGATCGATCGACCGACACGGCGATAAGCGCGCCGATGTCGAGCACACCGCCGACTAAGAAAAAGCGGCGGTCCTCCTCCATGAACAGCAAGAGCCGTGGCTCCGGCGGTGGCACTTGCAGCTGGAGCACCTGCCGTCTTGGATCCCGTGCACGGCATGGGATGCGCGGTGCTGATGTGGTGGTAGAGCCGCGGCGGCCCCGTGAGCCGCAGAGGGGACACGGGCATTTGCGAAGCGCGAGCGGACACACGCCCTGGTGATAGGCGAGCTTGTGGTAAGTGACGTAGAGCCCACAGCCTTCGTGCGGGCACTCCACCCTCACTGACGAAAGGACGGAGGCCACCGCCGGGTTCCGCACGTCGAAGCCACCGCCAGCTTCGCATTACAGCACTTGCCGCTGGTTCCCGGGCGCTCGATGCGGCAGTCCGCGCAGGACAGGTGCCCTCCCTTGCACTGCAGAAATCAATCCAACAACACATCAATCAAGAAACCCGCACCTTGCTCAATCAGCCGAACGGACGAGGTGTATTCCAACCTCATACGCTGGAGGCGTCAAGGGGCGGAGGCACAAGGGGCAGTGGAGCACGGTGAGGTCCATGGAGACCTTAGAAAGCTCCATCGTCGGGGCATGTTCTTGTTCGGTCTGCATGATCTCGCCCTCCTCGTGCAAAACCATCCTTCAAGGTGCATTAGATCAACACATGCAAGTACTATCAAAAGAAGAGTCACGGCATGCATGCATGCGTTGTAATTAATGCATCGGTAAACGCAAATTATTGAAATATATCGAGTGCAGTGCTTTGATGTGTCGCGTCAACTCGTACATCAACGAGAAGTTTGATTATCCTCTCCCTCGCGGACTTAACTGCACCTGCCTTTGGCTGTATGACAGGTTGGCCACACACCTGTCGGGCCGACCTGTCATACACGCAAAGACAGGAGCGTCCCTCCCTCGCCCATGAGCGTGGTGGCTGGCAAGACTAGGAGAAGCTTTCGCTACACGCTGTCCCTCCCACATGCAGTGGACATGCAGCAGTTCAATCGGTGCCAGATGGCCAGAAGCGTACTGTAGTACTCCTCCAGTGCAGTAGTACACCATCATTGTTCAACTTCCCAAAGAGGCTCCATGCTCGTGTGGCAGTTTCATGTGTAGAGTAGTCTAGATAGCGTGTATCGTGCTTGTAAGCTTAAAATCGTTGGGGTGGGCTCCATGCTATGTGGCCTTCTCGAATTTTTTTTAAATTAAAATAGTCTTCTGGCCCTACCTGTCACCCTGGTGATTGTAGTTTGCACGCTCATCTGGTCAAGACAGGAATATATATTTTAATTTGTTTTTTCGAAAAGGGGGGACTCCTCGGCCTCTGCATCAGAACGATGCATACGACCACATATATTTTAATTTGTGATGGGTAAATGTTAGAGTTTGCAGCAAATATATTGTACAATGCGGGTCTTTCAGCCAAGTTTAGAGGCAAGCATGTGGGGCCAGTGCTATGATGTGTCGCGTCAACTCGTAGAACGAGGAGAAGCCTTATTTTACTACACGCCTTCTCCCTCGCCCATGCGCGCGGTTGCTCACAAACGAGGACATGCATTTGCTTAGTAGTAGTACTTCCACAACAAGCTATCCTCCCGCTCATGGTGAGCGGACATGCAGCAGTGGATTCGACATTTGTAGAAGCGATAGTAGTAACATCATTGTTCGTCTTCTCGAGAGGCGAAGAGCCAAGCGCAAACCGAGCGTTGCGATTGCGAACATTGAGCACGATATAGCCAGAGCTCTTGCATGAGACAAAATTGCTATGTGAGCCCACTATTGTACTAGTACGTACAACTACATGCTAGTATAGCCCTGTAAACCAGAAAGGAGTATTTGCCCTTCTAGAGATTTCAACAAGTGACTAGACTACACCAAGACGGAGTACATATGGAGCAAAATGAGTGAATCTGCACCGTAAATAATTACGTACTAGTTCTATCGTTTTCCTCTCCGAGGTGTACAATATTGAGTATACTAACTAGTCTCTTTTCGACACGCATTTACGTTGTTTTTTTTGACACAGTACAGACGCAAGCGCTCATATACACGCGCATACACTCACCCCTATGAACGCACACACGCACAACACTATCATCTTGAAATTTACGAAGTCACCATAGGCACCTCGTCGTCGACGGGTCCATAGGTGCTTGAATGCCAAGGAGGAAGAGGGTAGCGGTTCCCTAGGCGTTGAGCGGTCAATGATGCATCCTCAATTACATGCGAGAGGAATTAATTGGAGAAGCGGACTAGAGCCAAGACGATGTGAATGCAACGAGTTTGGACTCTCATATAATAAAGGCGCCCCACCACTCCAATCCATCTACTCCCAAGTCTCTGCAACACTGCTCACTCCAATCCAAGACCAAGTGACCGAAGCCACAAGCACCTATGGAGGCGATGGACACGGCGGCGATCGGTGTGCCAAATCATCAAAGCGCCGCCTGCGCCCCAAAGACCGCAGCGTTCCACCGGTCTCTGGCGACCGCAGCATCGTAGCCCTCGCCGACGTCGGCTCGCCTCTCGCATGGACGACATGATGGTCAACTCCATCCGCAAGTTCACCGCCGTCAAGAAGCGCGCGGACGACCTAGCCGTACTGCTCCAGCCCGCGCGCCCAGGCTCCACATTGCCTACCACCCTCATCGGCCTACATGGTGACGAACTCTTTCAAGCTCTGGTGGCCCTGTAGGTGCCGGAGGTCGCGATGAAGAATGTGCACCTCGAGGCCACGCTCGCCGCGCAGCGCCTCGCCACGCAAGAAACCGTCGACCTACACATCCACGTCTACGAGGAAATCGTCTACATAGGCCACTACAAGGCAAGCGAGGACAGAAAGACGTTGGCCTTCTTCCAGCGGCTGGAATCTTTGGAAACCATTGTTCAGAAGCACGTCGACCTGGCCACGAAAGCCGCTGCTACTTAGGCGTCGTTCGGTGGGCCGGCGCCCTGAGTCGTGGAGGTGGACGTCGTCGATGGATGCATCTCTTCTTCTTGCCTCCTGTAACCAGCAATGCATTGCCTCGTGGCCTTAATGTTTTATTAGTATAGTACTCCCTCTGTTCCCAAATATAAGTCTTTCTAAAGATTCCAGCAAGTGACTACTACATACGGAGCAAAATGAGTGAATCTACACTCTAAACTATGTCTTCATACATCTGTATGTTGTATTCCATTTGAAGTAGTATCTAAAAAGGCTTATATTTATGAACGGAGGGAGTATATGGCATTTTTTATTCCAGTCATAACGTTTTCCTTTGTGAGGTGGGGCATGATTGAGCAAACCCACCCCACCCACACGGGCGTCCGCCGAGTTTAGAGTTAGAAGAGAGAAACGAGGAGGAGGGCTAGCTGTAGCACGGACCTTTGTTGTCGAGATGGGACTCGTGTTTATAGAATAGGAGTCTGAGCACTCGTGCCTCTTTTTTTTGAGGAAAAAATAGTGAATCTCTAGTACCACTAGTTGGGTGCGTGCGACCTATAGCTGTCATCACTTTAGGTCTACTTTTGAACCGCTGCTCGCTTCACAAGACATATTTTTCACGCATTTATCCTCCTATATGTACTCCTAGGCTATTTCCACGTGCTCCCATTCGCCGACATGTGGGACATAGAGCATCTGGGTCGTAGTGCATGCACGACTCGGAGCATATGCCGGGGTACTTTACATTTCAGACCTCACGAATTACATGCAAACCCCCCGCAGAAGAATAAATAAATCAATGAATTACTACATGAAATCGGATTATTTTCGTGGAAACCGGAGCACGTTCATTAAATTTTGGACATAACACGTTTATAAAAAATGACCGAACCTAAACCAGTCTAAGGCCTCTTTGATTTTTCCCGAAAAAATGGCCTCTTTGATTCGTAGGATACTGAAAACACATGAATGGGGAAAGTATGATGGCGATGAACCGAGACGAGGAGAACTCTAACTCAGTTAGAGCTTAGAGTTAGATTCTAACCCTGAACTAACTCTAAACCAAAGAGGTGTATGGATGGCAGGGTTAGATTGACAATAAATGCTCCATCTCAATCATTTGACTACTTTGGACCCTATGTTTAGTCAGACTAAAATAAGTCCCTTGGATCCAAGCACCCTCTTGGTGTGGCCGGCTCTTCTGTGGCCTCCTCCCGCTCACAATTGACATAAACGAACCATCTATACAATCAAGCATGCAAAACATGATAATTTTTACTTTGTCCATACAAATGAGATATCCCACTTAAACATACAAGTCATCAATCAAGCTTCACAAAATAAAAAAACACTTCATGAAACAAAGGATGAGCTAACTCATCACGGAATTTGTTCACGATAAGGAGGGAGCCCAGAGCCCCTCACGCACCAAGGGAGGAGCCCACCATCGTCACTCTGGAGGAAGGCTCTGTAGAGCCCAAGCCCCGGGAACCCCTCCGACGCCGGCCCTTGCGAGTTGAGGTCGACACCGGCATGGGTAGCAGGGCCGCTTGCCGCTGACTGGGAACTTAATCTTTGGGCCTCTATAAATAACGCAAGCCTGTAACTAAAATACCTAGAAAGGTGAACTGAATCTTTGGGCCTCTAGAAATAATGCAAGCCTGAAACTGAAATACCTAGAAAGGTGAACAGAATCTTTGGGCCTCTAGAAATAATGCAAGCCTGAAACTTAAATACCTAGAAAGGTGAACTGAATCTTTGGGCCTCTAGAAATAATGCAAGCCTGAAACTGAAATACCTAGAAAGGTGAACTGAATCTTCGGGCCTCTAGAAATAATGCAAGCCTGAAAATGAAATACATATAAAGGTGAACTGAATCTTTGGGCCTCTAGAAATAATGCAAGCCTGAAACTCAAATACCTAGAAAGGTGAACTGAATCTTTGGGCCTCTAGAAACAATGCAAGCCTGAAATTGAAATACCAAGAAAGGTGAACTTAATCTTTGGGCCTCTACAAATAATGCAAGCCTGAAATTGAAATACCTAGAAAGGTGACCTGAATCTTTGGGCCTCCAGAAAGATTTATTACCTCCTCAAGCAGCATCAAACAATTCCATGCATGCACCACAAATCTATAGCAAGTTTGATCAGGATCTACTTTTCCAAATCAGAATTAGCGCTAGAGAAAGAAAGATCAATGATATGGTCGTGAGACAGAGAAGGAACGAACAGACTCACCCCTCTCGCGACCTCCCTGGTAGATGCGCCGCCGCCACGCACGACAGAGGGATAAAAACGACTGGTGAAGGGGGAGCGGGGCGACCTTCAAAGGTCGGAGGGAGAGGGCAGCCGGAGTAGGGCGACGGAGGCCGAAAGGAGAGGGCGGCCGGAGGAGAGAGAGGGTGAGCGGCGCTTGGGCGGGCGGCCCTATGGGGAACAGAGAGGAGTCGTGCGAGAGGGGGGAGCGATCTGGTGCGGGCAGGTGAGATTTTTTTAGGGGAGCGATCTGGTGCGGGCAGGTGAGATTTTTTTAGTTCTCTTTTAGTGGGCCCAGGATAACTAACCCAATTAGAACCACTCTACCGGGCTAGTTTTTTTAGCTGAGTTAGAGCAAACTAGCTCAAACTAACCCCTCTTGTTTCGATAATTTGAGGCTATTTCAACCCAAACTAGCTCTAACTCAGGGATCCAAACAAAGAGGAGTGTTACTGTACATGCTACAGTGTGGACCGTAGCACATTGTTTTTTATGGCCATATCACCACATTATTGTTTTCTACTGCTGGTTCACTGGGCTATGCACGGCTGGTTCACTGGGCTGCCGTGGTTCACACTCCTCCGACCTGAGTAGTACTCCCTCCGTTCCTAAATATAATTCTTCGTATATATTTCACTGTGGACCACATACGGATGTATATAGATGCATTTTATGTGTAGATTCACTCATTTTTCTCCGTATGTGGTCCATAGTGAAATCTCTCCAATGACTTATATTTAGGAACGGAGGGAGTAGTATAGTACTAGTATATACCGCATCATTCTTTTCTCCTTCTTACTACTCCGACATGTGGGAGAGCCAGCATCCGGGTCGACGTGTCATGCACCAGATTAGAGCGTGGAACGGAAGGGGGGCATCACCCCGGTCGGAGCGCCAGTAATTCATGACTATGGTGAGTGGTCATATCACAAGTCTTTTCAGCAGTAACGCACCGTCAAATCGCACAACCCCACTCACTCACCATCCTCGCCTCTCTGTCAAACCGCCTACCCGAAAACTGCCGTGCGTACTGCCCTGGAAAAGCCCCGCCCTCAACTTTTAACTACGCGAAAATAGTTCGAGCTTCTTCGTTCTACTTACTGTATGTTTATTCACCCGTGGGGTTGTTCAATGAATGGAGGGGCGGGGAGCACAAGTGAACAATACTACCTCTGTCCGGGTTTATTGGTCCCCATTGTATTTTGTGCCAAATTTTGACCATAGATTAAACTAAGAAAATGTTCACGCATGTCACCAAACATTATATTTTTCAAAACTATGTTCAAATACGAATCCAATGAGATAATTTTTCTTGACATGCATTAACATTTTGTTAGTTAAATCTTTAGTCAAAATTTGGCACAAACTATAAAAGGGACCTATAAACTAGGGCGGAGGTAGTATCTTATAATAGTTGTAAGTAGGAGTCGTAGAGTAGTCACCTTAAATAGAGAGTTTCTTTTCTTTAATGCCACGTACACAAATTGTAACTCTTTTTGTGGAGAGAAAAAAGATAATCACTCCACTATATATGGGCGCTTGGGGCTGGCGCTTGATTTACTTGGGTTGCTCTCTTCATTCTCTCATCCTCTCCAGATATAAAAAAGACAGCGGTAGCGACATTTTCTCTGCTCACCGCTGGTCACAGATCCGGCGGATCCCTTGGCCGGTGTGTGTAGAGGACTAAAGGTGCCTCGTTCACGCGGTCATCGCCGCCGAGGAGAAACCCACAGCTGCCGCAGGGCCCGATCCTCTGCCGTGTTGTTCTCTCCGACACAGCGCTGGCTCGGGAGGTCCTCCGACCCTTCTTCCTCCTGTTGTATTGTCCATGAGATCCGACTTCCGCGACCCTCGGTATAAGTTCTTGGCGGCCTTGCTCTACTGCCCCAGCTCCCCACGTGTCTGCATGTGCATCTTTTTCTACTCCCATCAGCTCTTCCAAAGCCACCTAAATTGTTAGTATTATTAGAGGTAAAGCTACTTCATGCATTCGAATCTAGGGATTTGTTCAAACAACGAAGAAAGGGGGGAAAGTTGTAGCATGAATCTAGGACTTGATTCAAAGAGGAAATAATATGGTAAAAGTAGTAGAGATCGGATACCCAACCATTCTCTTGGTTGAAAAGGGAAATAATGGGAAAACGCAGTACAAACTGGATAAGGAATAGATCTACTATTGGTTGAAAAAAGGATAGAAAGTGGCGGCTGGTGGACAAGTCAACAGAGTATGTCCAGGATTAGATTTGCTGCCATCACATAGTAAAAGGTCTCGAGATTAGATTTGCTGCCCTCACATAGTAAAAGGTCTCGAGGATTAGATTTGCTGCCCTCACATAGTAAAAGGTCTCAGGATTAGATTTGCTTCCCTCACATAGTAAAATGTCTCAGGATTAGATTTGCTGCCCTCACATAGTAAAAGGCCTCCAGGATTAGATTTGCTGCCCTCACATAGTAAAAGGTCTCCAGGATTAGGTTTGCTGCCCTCACATAGCGTGAACAAGCTCGGCATCACCACTTTATGCCTCCTTGTAGGTACATTGTGTTGATGCGTCCACTGTCGCATGTCCTTATACCAACCTTTTGCTGTTTTTTTTGCGGGTAAACCAACCTTTTGCTGTAAGGGTGCATGTAAAATGAAGTGATCACATTGTTACCTTAGGGACATGTCTAACCAGTGTTATTGTTAATCTAATGCCTCCTGTTATAAGATGCAATTAAACTGTGTTACAAATGGCACTCCTACTGTTTTCCCCAGTATGATAAGTAAGTTGCTCCTTTACGCTGCTGAGTGTCCTAGTGTCCCCACGGTCCCATGCCCTTAAACCAACTCTTTAGCTGTTGTTGATTTACTGTGTCTGGTAAACAAGCAATGCCACCATTAAAGTAATCCCATATCTGAGGAATCTCATTGTTGATCATAATGCTTCTGGTAACATGAAGCATTGGTGACGTTTTAAAATTTCTACTGTCCTTGCGTGATTGCCATGAACATAATTAAGATGCTTCTTTTCATTTTGTATATGTTTCGTATATTCTTATTGACCAGCAACTGTTTACTTTCTATCATTTTTTGCAGACAGGGATATCCATTTCACCTTGTTGCTATTGTGACCTTTTGGTGAACTGCACAAAACAATTTTTTTTGGAATGAGTGTCTTGTGCAGTTCAACTAAAATGTCACGTGGGCAACATCTCTCAATTTTGGTGGAACTGCACAAAATGGTTAAACTAAAGTGAAACCATGCTCTCCTGTCTCCTTGTGGCGGTCAAGAGCAACATCTCTCAATTTTGGTGGAACTGCACAAAATGGTTCAACTAAAGCGAAATCATGCTCTCTTGTCTCCTTGTTTGTGCTATGAAAACATGTTGTGCAAACAGGAATACTCTACTACAGATGTTGTGACGGTCAAGAGCATTCGCCAAGTTCTTCGATTGTATGACATGGCTAGCCAAGATGGATTTAATCCCGATATTCATTTTATCAAAAGGCTGTAATGAGTTGGTTCTGAATCTTGCAGGCTGGGAATCAGTGAGATGTGTAAGCATCTTTGTTGTACTTATTATTTGAATCTTATTTGTTGGTTCTGAATCTTGCAAGCTGGGAATCAATGAGACGTGTAGGCATCTTTGTTGTACTTATTATTTGGATCTTATTTGTTGGTTCTGAATCTTGCAAGCTGGGAAGCAATGACTGAAGGAAATATGCCCTAGAGGCAATAATAAAGTTATTATTTATTTCCTTATTTCATGATAAATGTTTATTATTCATGCTAGAATTGTATTAACCGGAAACATAATACATGTGTGAATAGATAGACAAACATAGTGTCACTAGTATGCCTCTACTTGACTAGCTTGTTAATCAAAGATGGTTATGTTTCCTAACCATGAACAAGGAGTTGTTATTTGATTAACAAGGTCACATCATTAGTTGAATGATCTGATTGACATGACCCATTCCATTAGCATAGCACCTGATCGTATAGTTTGTTGCTAGTGCTTTTCTTCATGACTTATACATGTTCCTATGACTATGAGATTATGCAACTCCCGTTTGCCGAGGAACACTTTGGGTGCTACCAAGCGTCACAACGAATGGGTGATTATAAAGGTACATTACAGGTGTCTCCGAAGGTACATGTTGGGTTGGCATATTTGAGATTAGGATTTGTCACTCCGATTGTCGGAGAGGTATCTCTGGGCCTCTCGGTAATGCACATCACATAAGCCTTGCAAGCATTGCAACTAAATGTGTTAGTTGTGAGATGATGTATTACGGAACGAGAAAAGAGACTTGCCAATGCGAGATTGAACTAGGTATTGGATACCGACGATCGAATCTCGGGCAAGTAAACATACCGATGACAAAGGGAACAACGTATGTTGTTATGCGGTCCGACCGATAAAGATCTTCGTAGAATATGTAGGAGCCAATATGGGCATCCAGGTCCGCTATTGGTTATTGACCGAGAGGTGTCTCGGTCATGTCTACATAGTTCTCGAACCCGTAGGGTCCGCACGCTTAACGTTTCGATGGCGATGTTATTATGAGTTTATATGATATTGATGTACGAAGGTTGTTGAGTCCGGATGAAATCACGGACATGACGAGGAGTCTCGAAATGGTCGAGACATAAAGATTGATATATTGGAAGCCTATGTTTGGACTCGGAATCACTCCGGGTGAAATTGGGAATTTTACCGAGTACCGAGGGTTACTGGAACCCCGGGGTCAATGGGCCATGATGGGCCTTAGTGGGAAAGAGAAAGGGGCCATAGTGCTGGCGCACCTTCCCCTTCCCTAGTCCTATTAGGACTAGGAGAAGGCGCTCTCTCTCTCTCTTCCCACTTGGGAAAACCTAGTTGGACTAGGATTGGGGGAATCCTACTCCTAGTAGGAGTAGGAAACCCTGGTGCGCCTCCTCTCTCGGCCGGCCAGCCCTCCCTTCCCTCCTTTATATACAGGGCAGGGGCACCCCATGACACACAAGTTGATCATTGAGATCGTTCCTTAGCCGTGTGCGGTGCCCCTTCCACCAAACTACACCTCGAATATACCATTGCGGAGCTTAAGGCGAAGCCCCGCGCCGATGGAACATCATCATCGTCCTGCACGCCGTCGTCTTGTGAAACTCTCCCTCAACACTCGGCTGGATCGGAGTTCGAGGGACGTCATCGAGCTGAGCGTGTGCAGAACTCGGAGGTGCCATACGTTCGGTACTTGGATCGGTTGGATCGGGAAGAAATACGACTACTTCCTCTACGTTGCGTCAACGCTTCCGTTGCTGGTCTCACGAGTGCGTACGACAACACTCTCATCTCGTTGCTATGCATCACCATGATCTTGCGTGATCGTGAGGAAAATTTTTGAAATTACTCGTTCCCCAACAAAGGCATCCGAGCCTGGTTTTATCGTTGATGTCATATGCACGAGTAGAACACAAGTGAGTTGTGGGCGATACAAGTCATACTACCTACCAGCATGTCATACTTTGGTTCAGCGGTATTGTGAGATGAAGCGGCCGGACCGACATTACGCCAGACGCTTACGCGAGACTGGTTTCACCGCTGTGAGCACTCGTTGCTTAAAGGTGACCGTGGCGGTGTCTGTCTCTCTCACTTTAGTTGAACTGAGTGTGGCTCGCCCGGTCCTTGAGAAGGTTAAAACGGAGTCTATTTGACGAAGTATCGTTGTGGTTTTGATGCGTAGGTAAGAACGGTTCTTGCTCAGCCCGTAGCAGCCACGTAAAACTTGCAACAACAAAGTAGAGGACGTCTAACTTGTTTTTGCAGGGCATGTTGTGATGTGATATGGTCAAGGCGTGATGCTATATTTTATTGTATGAGATGATCATGTTTTGTAACGAGTTATCGGCAATCTGGCAGGAGCCATATGGTTGTCGCTTTATTGTATGAAATGCAACGCCATGTAATTGCTTTACTTTATCACTAAGCAGTAGCGATAGTCGTAGAAGCAATAGTTGGCGAGACGACAACGATGCTACGATGGAGATCAAGGTGTCGCGCCGGTGGCGATGGTGATCATGGCGGTGCTTCGAGATGGAGATCACAAGCACAAGATGATGATGGCCATATCATATCACTTATATTGATTGCATGTGATGTTAATCCTTTATGCATCTTATTTTGCTTTGATTGACGGTAGCATTATAAGATGATCCCTTACTAAATTATCAAGAAGTGTTCTCCACGAGTATGCACCGTTGCGAAAGTTCTTCGTCTGAGACACCACGTGATGATCGGGTGTGATAGGCTCTACGTTCAAATACAGCGGGTGCAAAACAGTTGCACACGCAGAATACTCAGGTTATACTTGACGAGCTATGCATATAAGATATGACCTCGGAACACGGAGACCGAAAGGTCGGCGTGAATCATATAGTAGATATGATCAACATATTGATGTTCACCATTGAAACTACTCCATCACACGTGATGATCGGTCATGGTGTAGTTGATATGGATCACGCAATCACTTAGAGAATTGAAGGATATTTTTCCTAAGTGGGAGTTCTTAAGTAATATGATTAATTGAACTTTAATTTATCATGAACTTAGTCCTGGTAGTATTTTGCAAATTATGTTGTAGATCAATAGCTCGCGTTGTTGCTTCCCTATGTTTTTATATGTGTTCCTAGAGAAATTGTATTGAAAATGTTAGTAGCAATGTTGCGGATTGGATCCGTGATCTGAGGTTTATCCTCATTGCTGCGCAGAAGAATTATGTCCTTAATGCACCGCTAGGTGACAGACCTATTGCAGGAGCAGATGCGACGTTATGAGCGTTTGGCTAGCTCAATATGAGCGATCTGACGTTATGAGCGTTTGGCTAGCTCAATATGATGACTACTTGATAGTTTAGTGCACCATGCTTAACGGCTTAGAATCGGGACTTCAAAGGCGTTTTGAGCGTCATGGACCATATGAGATGTTCCAGGAATTGAAGTTAATATTTCAAGCAAATACCCGAGTTGAGAGATATGAAGTCTCCAACAAGTTCTATAGCTAAAAGATGGAGGAGAATCGCTCAACTAGTGAGCATGTGCTCAGATTGTCTGAGTACTTCAATCGCTTGAATCAAGTGGGAGTTGATCTCCCAGATAAGATAGTGATTGACAGAATTCTCTAGTCACCATCACTAAGTTACTAGAACTTCGTGATGAACTATAGTATGCAAGGGATGACGAAAACGATTCCCGAGCTCTTCGTGATGTTGAAATCGACGAAGGTAGAAATCGAGAAAGAGCATCAAGTGTTGATGATTGACAAGACCACTAGTTTCAAGAAAAGGGCAAAGGGAAAGAAAGGGGAATTTCAAGTAGAATGACAAGCAAGTTGTCACTCCCATGAAGAAACCCAAAGCTGAACCAAAGCCTGAGACTGAGTACTTTTGCTGCAATGGAACTGGTCACTGGAAGCGGAACTACCCCTGAATATTTGGTGGATAAGAAGGATGGCAAAGTGAACAAGGTTATATTTGATATACAGGTTATTGATGTGTGCCTTACTAGTGTTTATAGTAGCCCCTGAGTATTTGATACTCGTTCGGTTGCTAAGATTAGTAACTCGAAACAGGAGTTACAGAATAAACAGAGACTAGTTGAAAGGGAAGTGACGATGAATGTAGGAAGTAGTTCCAAGATTGATATGATCATCATCGCACACTCCCTATACTTTCGGGATTAGTGTGGAACCTAAATAAGTGTTATTTGGTGTTGAGCATAAATATGATTTGATCATGTTTATTGCAATACGGTTATTCATTTAAGTAAGAGAATAAATTGTTGTTCTGTTTACATGAATAAAACCTTATGTGGTTACACACCCAATGAAAATGGTTCATTGGATCTCGATCATAGTGATACACATATTCATAATATTGAAACCAAAAGATGCAAAGTTAATAATGATAGTGCAACTTATTTGTGGCACTTGCCGTTTAGGTCATATTGGTGTAAAGCGCATGAAGAAACTCCATGCTGATGGGATTTTGGAATCACTTGATTATGAATCACTTGATGCTTGCGAACCATGCCTTATGGGCAAGATGACTAAAGACTCGTTCTCCGGAACAATGGAGCGAGCAAATGACTTATTGGAAATAATACATACTGATGTATGCGGTCCGATGAGTGTTAAAGCTCACGGCAAGTATCGTTATTTTGACCTTCACAGATGATTTGAGCAGATATGCGTATATCTTCTTGATGAAACATAAGTCTGAAATAGTTGAAAGGTTCAAAGAATTTCAGAGTGAAGTGGAAAATCATCGTAACATGAAAATAAAGTTTCTGCGATCTGATCACGGAGACGAATATTTGAGTTCTGAGTTTGGTCTTCAATTAAAATAATGTGGAATAGTTTCACAGCTCACGCCACCGAACACCACAATGTTATGGTGTGTCCGAGCGTCAGAATCGCACTTTATTTGATATGGTGCGATCTATGATGTATCTTACCGATTTACCACTATCGTTTTGGGGTTATGCATTAGAGACAGCTGCATTCACGTTTAATAAGGCACCATCTAAATCCGTTGAGATGACACCGTATGAACTATGGTTTAGCAGTAAACCTAAGCTGTCGTTTCTTAAAGTTTGGAGTTGTGATGCTTATATGAAAAAAGTTTTCACCTGATAAGCTCTAACCCAAATCGGAGAAGTGCGTCTTCATAGAATACCCAAAGGTAACTATTGGGTACACCTTCTATCACAGATCCGAAGGCAAGTTTTTCGTTGCTAAGATGGATCCTTTCTAGAGAAGAAGTTTCTCTCGAAAGAAGTGAGTGGGAGGAAAGTAGAAACTTGATGAGGTAATTGTACCTTCTCCCTTATTGGAAAGTAGTTCATCACAGAAATCAGTTCTAGTGATTACTACACCAATTAGTAAGGAAGTTAATGATGATGATCATGAAACTTCAGATCAAGTTGCTACCAAACCTCGTAGGTCTTCCGAGTAAGATCCGCACAGTGAGTGGTACGGTAATCATGTTCTGGAAGTCATGTTACTAGACCATGATGAACCTACGAACTATGAGGAAGCGGTGATGAGCCCAGATTCCGCGAAATGGTTTGAGACCATGAAATCTGAGATGGGATCCATGTATGAGAACAAAGTATGGACTTTGGTTGACTTGCCCGATGATCGGCAAGCCATTGAGAATAAATGGATCTTCAAGAGGAAGACGGACACTGATAGTAGTGTTACTATCTACAAAGCTCGACTTGTCGCAAAAGGTTTTGACAAGTTCAAGGTGTTGACTACAATGAGATTTACTCAAGCTGTAGCGATGCTTATGTCTGTCCGAATCATGTTAGCAATCGCCACATTTTATGAAATCTGGCAAATGGATGTCAAAACTACATTCTTTAATAGATTTATTAAAGAAGAGTTGTATATGATGCAACCAGAAGTTTTTGTCAATCCTAAAAGAGCTAACAAAATGTGCAAGCTCCAGCGATCCATCTATGGACTGGTGCAAGCATCTCGGAGTTGGAATACACGCTTTGATAAGTTGATCAAAGCATATAGTTTTATCTGAGACTTACGGTGAAGCCTGTATTTACAAGAAAGTGAGTGGGAGCACTACAGATTTACGATAAGTATATGTGAATGACATATTGTTGATCGGAAATAATGTAGAATTATTCGCAAAGCATAAAGGAGTGTTTGAAAGAGTTTTTCAAAGAAAGGACCTCGGTAAAGCTGCTTACATATTGAGCATCAAGATCTATTGAGATAGCTCAAGACGCTTGATAATTTTTTCAATAAGTACCTACCTTGTCAAGATTTTGAAATAGTTCAAAATGGAACAGTCAAAGAAAGAGTTCTTGCCTGTGTTGCAAAGGTGTGAAATTGAGTAAGACTCAAATCCCGACCACGGCAGAAAATAGAAAAGAGAATGAAAGTCATTCCCTATGCCTCAGTCATAGGTTCTATAAAGTATGCTATGCTATTGTATACCTTGCTCTGAATTTGGGAAGGGAGTACAATAGTGATCTAGGAGTAGATCACTGGACGTTGGTCAAGAACATCCTTAGTGAGGACTAAGGAAATATTTCTCGATTATGGAGGTGATAAAAGAGCCCGTCGTAAAGAGTTACATCGATGCAAGCTTTTACACTGATCCAGATGACTCTAAGTCTCAATCTGGATACATATTGAAAGTGGGAGCAATTAGCTAGAGTAGCTCCGTGCGAGCATTGTAGACATAGAATATTTGCAAAATACATACGGCTCAATGTGACAGACCGTTGACTAAACTTCTCTCACGAGCAAAACATGATCATACCTTAGTACTCTTTGGGTGTTAATCACATAGCGATGTGAACTAGATTATTGACTCTAGTAAACCCTTTGGGTGTTGGTCACATGATGATGTGAACTATGGGTGTTAATCACATACAGATGTGAATATTAGTGTTGAATCACATGATGATGTGAACTAGATTATTGACTCTAGTGCAAGTGGGAGACTGAAGGAAATATGCCCTAGAGGCAATAATAAAGTTATTATTTATTTCCTTATTTCATGATAAATGTTTATTATTCATGCTAGAATTGTATTAACCGGAAACATAATACATGTGTGAATAGATAGACAAACATAGTGTCACTAGTATGCCTCTACTTGACTAGCTTGTTAATCAAAGATGGTTATGTTTCCTAACCATGAACAAGGAGTTGTTATTTGATTAACAAGGTCACATCATTAGTTGAATGATCTGATTGACATGACCCATTCCATTAGCATAGCACCTGATCGTATAGTTTGTTGCTAGTGCTTTTCTTCATGACTTATACATGTTCCTATGACTATGAGATTATGCAACTCCCGTTTGCCCGAGGAACACTTTGGGTGCTACCAAACGTCACAACGTAACTGGGTGATTATAAAGGTACATTACAGGTGTCTCCAAAGGTACATGTTGGGTTGGCATATTTCGAGATTAGGATTTGTCACTCCGATTGTCGGAGAGGTATCTCTGGGCCCTCTCGGTAATGCACATCACATAAGCCTTGCAAGCATTGCAACTAAATGTGTTAGTTGTGAGATGATGTATTACGGAACGAGAAAAGAGACTTGCGATGAACGAGATTGAACTAGGTATTGGATACCGACGATCGAATCTCGGGCAAGTAAACATACCGATGACAAAGGGAACAACGTATGTTGTTATGCGGTCGACCGATAAAGATCTTCGTAGAATATGTAGGAGCCAATATGGGCATCCAGGTCCCGCTATTGGTTATTGACCGAGAGGTGTCTCGGTCATGTCTACATAGTTCTCGAACCCGTAGGGTCCGCACGCTTAACGCTTCGATGGCGGTTATTATGAGTTTATATGATATTGATGTACGAAGGTTGTTCGAGTCCCGGATGAAATCACGGACATGACGAGGAGTCTCGAAATGGTCGAGACATAAAGATTGATATATTGGAAGCCTATGTTTGGACTCCGGAATCACTCCGGGTGAAATTGGGAATTTTACCGGAGTACCGAGGGGTTACCGGAACCCCCCGGGGGGTCAATGGGCCATGATGGGCCTTAGTGGGAAAGAGAAAAGGGGGCCATAGTGCTGGCCGCACCTTCCCCCCTTCCCTAGTCCTATTAGGACTAGGAGAAGGGGGCGCCCCCCTCTCTCTCTCTCTTCCCACTTGGGAAAACCTAGTTGGACTAGGATTGGGGGGGAATCCTACTCCTAGTAGGAGTAGGAAACCCTGTGCGCCTCCTCTCTCGGCCGGCCAGCCCTCCCTTCCCTCCTTTATATACAGGGGCAGGGGCACCCCATGACACACAAGTTGATCATTGAGATCGTTCCTTAGCGTGTGCGGTGCCCCTTCCACCAAACTACACCTCGAATATACCATTGCGGAGCTTAAGCGAAACCCTGCGCCGTGGAACATCATCATCGTCACCACGCCGTCGTCTTGTGAAACTCTCCCTCAACACTCGGCTGGATCGGAGTTCGAGGGGCGTCATCGAGCTGAGCGTGTGCAGAACTCGGAGGTGCCGTCGTTCGGTACTTGGATCGGTTGGATCGGGAAGAAGTACGACTACTTCCTCTACGTTGCGTCAACGCTTCCGTTGCTGGTCTCGAGGGCGTGAGACAACACTCTCATCTCGTTGCTATGCATCACCATGATCTTGCGTGATCGTAGGAAAATTTTTGAAATTACTACGTTCCCCAACAATGACATGTGTAGGCATCTTTGTTGTACTTATTATTTGGATCTTATTTGTTGGTTCTGAATCTTGCAAGCTGGGAAACACGGCATGATGATGCAGAGGACATCAACCATAACAAACAATTCAAACTTGGTAGTATTATCTTTGTGAAAGTGCGACAAATGTGTTGATCGTGTGCATCCTGAGAATAATAATTCTAATAGTTGTGCATGTTGGTCCCGTGGCACTGATAGAACGAGCCAATGCATTGCTTGTTTTAAGTATAAATTTCTATTAAAGCTAATTAAATTTAAGTAAAGAGACCACTAACTCCTGTTATTACAGTACCAATACAGACCCGCTCGTGAACCAACGTGTGGACAGAGTAGGTTTCTTAATGGAGGCGTTTGAATGCGCTGAGGGTGCATCTTCTGCCGGGCGTGTAGCGGACGAGGGAGGGGTAGTAACTGTTGTCGCCTGTACAAACTCAGCTTACTGTTGAATCCAGTTCCCCAAGAGCTGAAAAACGAACTGTTGCCGCCGCCTACACACTCGTTCACTCGAAGAGCAAGTACAATAGAGCTGAGTCAGCGGGCTATAAGGCATAAACTAGTATATTTCTACTTAGTTGGAGGAAAGAGAAGAGGAGAGAGAAGGTAAGCGGGCTCTTCATGAAGAGCCAGCTCTAGCACGTGCTCCTAGGCACTTTGTGAGAATGAAAGGTGGGCCACATAATAAAAAAATAGTACACTCTTTTGATCTACTATTGTTCATGTTGACTATAAGATGGGATGTAGATGACATGGCACTGGCTTATAGCGAGCAGCTGGCTATACTATTAACCATGCTCGAAGAGACTCCAATGGCGATCCGAGGG
Source organism: Aegilops longissima (assembly GCA_021605205.1). Classification (NCBI taxonomy): domain Eukaryota; kingdom Viridiplantae; phylum Streptophyta; class Magnoliopsida; order Poales; family Poaceae; genus Aegilops; species Aegilops longissima. The sequence continues at coordinate 592,342,975 of CM038680.1, forward strand.
GTGAGCCTATTGGATATGGACTTCAGCAAGGAGTTAGTTCGCTGTTCAGTCCTATGGCTGCACCAAGTTGAATGTGATGTACACCAAGGATACGGACTCGGTGAAGCTCTGCCTCGCCTCAGTCCTATGGCTGCACCAGGTTCTGGAGCATTAGCCCGTTTCATCGCAGCGTCGACTGCACCTTCGCTACGGTGGAGAGAAGGAAGAACACGACGATTCGGCCATCTGGTGCAACAAGCTTGTCGACATCTAGAAGCAATACAAGATCATCAGCAACGGGCAGGAGAAGGACTCCGTGGTTGACCTCGCTGAGACCATCATTGACCCCTGATACGGCAACATGAAAGAAGACGACCTGTACACGTGGGAGGTACCTCTGAATCTAGCCTACATAACCTACGCGGCCAAGGATGCATACGCATGCTACGACATGTACAGGCAGATCTTGGACATGAGGGCGTGTGTGCTTCCCGTAACCGACGAGTACACGGACAGCCGCCGCGTCATGATCAAGCATGCCAGGAAGGTCTAGATGTTGTACTTTATCTCTTTATAAGCACCTTTATCATCTGAGTGTTTCATGCATTAACCTATGTGTCGTAATTATCTGTTTTGTCCGAAATATTTCTTTTAAGAAACCATTAACCTGATTGCTTTTTTTAGTGGCTATTTGCTAATGTATGTAAACTAGTTCACTTGTCCGTAAAAAAACTAGTTCACTCGGCTGCCGTGCTTTGAATCTCCTTCCTCCCAACATATTCCTCTCCTCAGGTGGACCCAGCAGGTCTGTGAATTTTCTCCCACTTTCTTTTTCGATGTAAACTGAGTTTTCTCCCGATACTTTCCCTAGAACCAACTCAACTGTCCCGCCTAGCCTAAAACTAATAATACCCCACGCACTATTAACTCATCAAATTAAAATGATATTTTATTTCGTAAGTTGAAAGTTCTTACAAAATAATAATAATAATTGTTTATATATAACTTGCCAAGTTAACTCCTAGTGATTGCGTACATAAGCTTGCAAAGATTTTACCGACGTGCAATCATGTGTTTATGTTTTATAACATTTCTCCGTCTAGCTCAACATGATATTTTCACCCAGCCCAGCAAGTCCATGGATTTCGAGAAAATGCAAATGGGATTTAAACGAGCTGCATAGATGCTACATCATTGTTTCATCCAGCCCACCAAATGGACTAAAAAACAAATGGACTGGCTGACATGTGGGCGATGGGGTCGAAGTTTAAGAAGGTGTTGGATTTACATCCAACGGCCGGCATTCTTCTTCAATCTCTCGTCTTCTTCCCCCAGCGCTGCCGGAACCGCCTGCTCCAGCCTTCGGCGTCCAGCGGCGTTGTTTTGCGCTCCTCGGCGAAACGCTACCCCGCCGACGGCCAGGCCATCCCTCCACTCCGCACCTCCTGTTATTCTCTGCCGAGTGTAGGCTCACCCCGCACCCGAACCAGTCAAGTTTCCCACTCCTCTCCGTCTGCGACTCCACTGCCGCATCTTCCCCATCTCTGTGTCGTTCTAGTCTGGGGCCTTGCCGTCGTCCATCGCCTCGGTGCGCTCGGCGCGGCATGGTCAACATACGAGAGTCATCGGAAGAGGACTGTAAGTGGAGAGCCTGACGGCTGGGACCCACGCGGTCCATGGTTGCACGCAAGGAAAGTTCCTCCTTATTACGCACTGTACGTGCACTGTACGTGGGAAGGGCTTCTATATTTCGCAGAAAAAACGTCCCCCCCTGCTGAGAGGTCGGACCCACCAGCTATATCTTCGCACGCTAGGAAGTGCCTCCTTATTACGCACCAAAAAATGAATACCCCCTGCTAGCTGGGACCCACCATAGTGGGTGGCTGACTTGTGGGCCTACTAAGTTGACGAGGACGGAGGGCTTTGTTAACTTAGTCAATATGAAAAATTCTAGCTCCAATGACCGTACGATGTCCATCCAACGGCCATAGTGCTTCTTCAACCTCTGGTCTTTTTGCTCCAGCCGCCCAAAGCAGCGCCGGTCGTGCCGCGTGCTCCTGCCTCTCGTGGCCGGCTGTGATGCCGCGGAGGCCTCACCGCCCCCTACTACTCCCACCGCTGGCCCAGGGTATCCCTCTACTCACCCACACCCCCTGTTATTCTGCGGCGGCGACAAGCAGCCTCACGCCAGCAGCCAACCAGTGAACCCTCGTACTCCTCTCCGCGTGGGCATCCACAGCCGTGTCTTCCCCCGCTCCTCGTCGTCCCCTTCCTAGGCCTCACCGTCGTCCACCACCTTGGTGATCTCGGCGCGGCGTGGTCAATGTGGTCAACGACCGACTTCCATCGAAGAGTATCTTTGACGTGGAGAGGTGACACCGGGTCCAAGGCCACAACCCATTTTTTTGTGATTTGCCAAGTAAGTCGCTTTGTCGGGCCTGTTGGGCTGCAAATCTTTCAAGACGAGGAGAGCTTCATTCGGCTGGCCGAGAAAATGGCCTATCAGTAATGAGAAATGGGTTGTACATTTTTAAAACACATCAAGCCGGCAACTAGTTTCATATATCTTTTTTTCATTTTGAGATTTTAAATTACATTAATTTTTATGCGTGGAGAATTTGTTGGATTTTATATTGATATACATTTATTTTTAAAATCAGTTTGAATGTGAGTCGAAATTTCGGGATTAAAAACAGTTCGGACCGCTTTTGAAATATGCAAAATTTCAGATAATTTTTTAACCATGGCCACAATATGGGCTGTAATGCTAACAAAAAGAATATGGGCTCCAAACAAAACCTTAAGAATTAGAAAATGGGCTGTAAATTATTAGAAATAATGGCAGATGGGCTGTATGCTATTTTCCACAGATTTGAGGCTTTCCTAAAAAAAAGGTTGACGCACAAGCAGTGACTGTAGGATGGCCATCCAACGGCCGTCGTGCTTCTTCAATCCCTGCTCTTCCTGCTCTAGCCGCTCAAACAAGCGCCAAGCGGACTGCTCGCTTCCTCCTCCCAGGCCGGTTGTCTTGTCGTCTGCAGGCCTCACCGCCCCACCGTACTCCCATCGCTGGCCTAGCCATCCCTCTACTGACCCACACCTGCTGTTATTCTTCGGCGACGACAGACGAACCAGTAAACCCTCGTTCAGTCGTACTCCCCTCCGCGTGGGAAACAACTGCGGAGTCTTCCCTGCCTCCGTGTCATTCCCTTCCTAGGCCTCGTCGTCGTCCACATCCCTGGTGCTCTCGGCGCGGCCTGGTCAACGTGGTCAACGACCGACATGCATCTGAGGTGGACTGTACGTGGAGAGGCCGACAGCTGGGTCCACGGCCGCACGCAAGGAAATGCCTCCCTATTACGCGCAAAATAATGATTCCTCCACCTGACATCACGGACCCACCGAAAGGGCCTCAGTATTTCGCGAAAAAAACATTACCGCCACTGACAGGTCGGACCCACAAGCTATATCTTCGCACGCAAGGAAGTGCCTCCTTATTATGCACAAAAAAATGAATACTCCCCCTGTTAGCTGGGACCCAATATAGTGGCAGGCTGACTTGTGGGCCTACTAAGTTGACGGGGACGGAGGGCTTTGTCAACTTAGTCAATATGCACGATTCTAGCTCCAGTGACCGTACGATGTCCATCCAACGGCCGTAGTGCTTCTTCTACCTCTGGTCTTCTTGCTCCAAATTACCCAAACCAGCGCCGGTCGTGCCTCGTGCTCCTGCCTCTCGTGGCCGGCTGCGATGTGGCGGAGGCCTCACCGCCCCCTACTACTCCTACCACTGGCCAGGCCATCCCTCTACTCACCCACACCCCCTGTTATTCTGCGGCGACGGCAGCCTCACACCACAGCGAACCAGTGAACCCTCGTACTTCTCTACGCGTGGGCATCCACTGTCGCGTCTTCCCCGGCTCCTCGTAGTCCCCTTCCTAGGCCTCGCCGTCTTCCACCGCCCTGGTGATCTTGGCGCGGCGTGGTCAACGTGGTCAAGGAATGGCTTCCATCGGACGTGGACTATACGTGGAGAGGCTGATAGCTGGGTCCACGGCCGCAGCAAGGAAGTGTCTCCTTATTACGCGCAAAATAATTATTCCTCCACCTGACAGCGGGGACCCACCGGACGGGCCACCATATTTCGCTAAAAAAACGTTTCCCCCCCTGACTGCTGGGACCCACCAGCTACACCTTCACACGCAAGGAAGTGCGTCCGGGCAAAAAAAAACGATTCGCCCCCCTGACTGCTGGGACCCACCAGCTACATCTTCGCACGCAAGGAAGTGCCTGACAGTCGGACCCACTTGGTCGAAGCGTACGTAGCGTTGTCATTCTGGTCATGAACGTGTACGTACATACTGGTCAATGTAGAGGCGCACACGTGTCATAGATGTAGAGACGCGCACGTGTCGTAGTAGAGGCGCGCACGTAGCATGTACACGTACGTACAACGGCGAGGGTGCAAGAAAGAAAATACGGCCACATACGTACATACGGGCAGGGTCTCGAACGCCTACTCGCGCATACGTACATGGCTGGGTCGGAACGGAGAAACAGCGTCGTCGTCGTGTTCATGGGGAGCCAACCGGCTGGGTCGGAACGGAATGCGTGGTCGTGTTCATCGGGAGGGCTTGGACAGAACAGGCGATGGAAACGAGGCCTGGCGTACCGCACAACGGAGGAAACGACCTTGTGTTCGACCGGCCACGTTCGAAACGGGGTCCTGTTGATCGGGAGGGGCCTGGCGTACCACAAAACGGAAGAAACGGACCTCCTACGGTCGAAACGGGGGTCCTGTTGATCGGAAGGGGTGTGGCATACCGCAAAACGGAGGAAACGGACGTCCTACGGTCGAAACGGGGTCCTGTTGATCGGGAGGGGTGTGGCGTACCACAAAACGGACGAAATGGACTTGTGTTGGGCGCTACGGTCGAAACGGGGGGTGGCGTCCGCAAAACAGGACTCCACGGATATCTGTTCATCTCCACCGTCGACCTCCTCCAGCCTCCACGGGCTACCGTCGACCTCCTCCACCTCCACGTGCTCCTGTTCATCCAGCCTCCACCGCGCTACTCCACCGCCATCGCTCAACCACCCCTCTCCATGGGCACTCCTCCACCGCTCACTGTTCATCCAGCCCTCCACACCACGGGTCCTGTTCAACCACCCTCCACGGCCACCCTCCACCGTCTCACTGCTCATCCAACCCCCCGCAACGCCACTAGCAGCAGAGCGGCGAATCGCCCATCGGGTTCGCTAACAGCCATCGATCGATCGCTCGGGTTCGAGAACGCGTAGCCTGCAGTCAGATCGCCGGGTTCGATTAGAGCCCAATGCCTCGCTCGGCTTCAGTTAGAACCAATGCCTCGCACACACGCGCGTGTACGTACGAGAGAAACGCGCATCGCTCTCCCACCGTAACCGGCAACTCCCCGAAATTTTCCTCCCCCTCGCTTCTACCACGGTTTTTTCCATCGTGGACGGCCCAAAGAATGTCATGCAGCTGCGTCTCCGGCCTGCCCAGGACGAAAAGCCCATTTTCTGTCATGATTTTTTGTCATAGAAGTAGGAGCCCACCACATCTATGATGATACCGGGTTTTGTCACAATTATCGTCATAGAAGTGTCATATGTATGACAGAAAAAATTTCGTTCGGCCCAAAATGTCACGGATGTGTCTTTTTTATGTAGTGAATCCGCTTCACGAGCCCAAAGTAACTGCTCGGAATTGGCTCCGTCGGCCATAGCCGGACAATCAAGTCCTTCATGGCTATTTCGGCCACCTGGTGCAGTTCGACCAACTGCTTCAGCTGATCGATAAAGGGCACCGGATAGTTCGGCACCAAATACTGCGACCAGAAATCCCTCTCCGCAGTCCTCTTTTCCTCGGTTCGGTAGAATTGGGCGGCATCCGATATGCTGCAAGGAAGATCCGCAAACACCCCTGGGAAAATACGAATTCAGCTTGCCGCTTAGAATTCTTCCCATTATCATGAATAAGTGGCTAAGAATACAGAAGGCCCTACCAGCCGCAACTTTCCGGGCATCCTGAATGTCCCGTACAGCACCTCGGGTTTCTTCCCGAGCATCTTCCGCGGCTTGGAGCACTTGGGGGAGTTCAGATTCTTTCCCTATTAGACTCTGCTCCAAGCCCTCGCTCTTCTTCACAACCTCATGGAGCTCCCGCTCAGCCGCGACAATCCTGGCCTCGTGTTTTTCACGAAGTGCCTATTCGGCGACAACCTTCTCGTTGGCATCATCCACAACCTTTTTCAGTGCCTCACATTCGGCACTCGCTCCTAGGGCACAAATACTTCTCAATAATTACAATTACTTATTTGTGCCTAATGCAAGACAATGTTTTATCATACCTTATTTATCTTCTAATTGCTTCCTCACGGCCAAGTTCTTCCTCGGCCCGTTCCAGGCTCCGCTTTAGTTCAGACACTTCCGCATTATGAGCGGCCGTATTCTCTGCAGACGCCTGTGTTCAAACAAAGAGGTACACTTCATTAACGAAAGTTCCCACGACAAAAGAGGATTTGATCCCCTGCCCGGCTACCTCTCCTTCGCCGGACAGTGTATCAGGGGCTACTACTCATATTATGACGATTCCTCAAAGGTTTCTCAGGAAACATACCTCAAAGGACTTTATAAGGCCAAGGCAGGACTCGTTCAGACCACTCTCGGCGGACTGAATCTTTTCAACCACCGCACCCATAAGGGTCCGATGCTCATCAACGATAGACGCGTTCTTTAACGCCGTCGATAGACCGCCTGGCAGCTCTGCCCGAACAGAGGTTGCCGGTGGAGTAGGCAGGCCTCCCACCATTGAAGGTGGCTGCTCGCCCGATCCGGGGGCCTTAGAGGTCTCCCGGACCTTGTCCGGCCAGGGTCAACCTAAGGTCGCCTCACGACGGCACACTCTCGGGCCATCGCTCCCGTGTGTCCGGCCCCAGTGATATGCCCCCCTGGTCCGATCCCCATTGAGACGACACCTCGGTGTCGCGCTGGGACTTTGGGGAAGGGGCCTCTGGAGGCGTCTCGCTCGCCAAGACGTCCGAGCTCAGCGAATCCTCGGATGAGGACTGGCCGGCGCGAGACCTCGCCGGACTGTGCAAAATATAGCAACAGTTAAAACTACTATACACAAAAACAGTCCCATACGCGCATGCGTGTTCGGATTTTGTACACTTACGACTTCTCCAGGGGCTGGGCCCTGGGATCCCACTCCGGCTGCTATCGGCAGCCGTGGGGGATGCCCCGGGGAGGGAATGTTTCCCCCTCTTGGGCGATCCGGCCTCCAGAGATGCGGAGGCCGTCCTCTTCCTCCCACCATCAGAGTGAGGCTCGTCCTCCTCTGCTTCCTCTTCTTCGTCCTCGGACGAAGGATCGTCGCTGGAGTCTTCGGATCTGGTGTCCGAAACCTCGCGGCGGCGAAGGCCACCCCCGGTCTTCTTGACCTTCTTGGAGGCCTCCTTCTTTGGCGCCTTGTAAGGCGCAGGGACCAACATATTCGTTAGAAGAGGTCCGTCCGGTTCCTCCGGCAGGGGGGCTGGACAATGTAGCCGCTCCACCTTCTTCACCCATCCCTGAGGTTGCAATGAAATACGATTGGGGTGTCTACCGCATGATGTGCCAATTAAAGCACGAATAGACAGAGTGTGGCTGTGACTTACCGAGCTGGGAGAATGGGATGATTGATACCCACGGTCCTCGGCGGGGCTCGGCCACGATTTGCAGGACTTAAAGAGCACCTTCCAGATATCCTTGTGGGTGGAGTCGTAAAGCTCCTGAAGGGTTTGGTGCTCGGCTGGATCGAACTCCCACAGGGTACAAGCTCGGCGCTGACAAGGGAGGACTAGGCGAACTAGCATCACGTGGACTACATCGACGAGTTTGACGTCCCTATCGATCACGCCCTGGAGGCGTGTCTGGAGCAGTAACAACTCGTCAGACGAGCACCAGTTCAGGCCCTTCTCGGGCCAGGACGTGAGTCGCAGTGGAGCTCCGGATCTGAACTCTGGAGCTGCCGCCCACTTCTTGCCGCGTGGTTCGGTGATATAGAACCACTGCTGCTACCACTCCTTGACGGAGTCGTTGAAAGCTCCTTTCGGCCAGACAGCCTTGGGCATCTTGCTTACCATGGCGCCGCTGCACTCGGTGTGTTCGCCACTCACCACCTTGGGCTTCACATTGAAAATCTTCAGCCATAGGCCGAAGTGAGGTGGGATCCGGAGAAAGGCCTCGCACACGACGATGAACATCGATATATTGAGGAAGGAGTTGGGGAAAAGATCATGAAAATCGATCTTGTAGTAATACATGACCCCCCGAACGAATGGGTGGAGGGGAAACCCGAGCCCGCGGACGAAATGGGGAAGGAACACGACTCTCTCATGAGATTCGGGAGTAGGGACGACCTGTCCCGCCGGGGGAAGACGGTGGCCGATCTTGTGGGCCAGATACCCGGCTCCCCGGAGCTTCTTGATGTCCTTCTCCTGGACGGTCGAGGTCATCCATTTGCCTCCTGCTCCGGACATCTTCAGAAAACTTCCCTTCAGTGGGGGAGAAGAGTGCTTGGGCGCTAGGGCTCGCACAAAGGGGAATGAGCTAGCAGGAGAAAGGAACCTGACCTCCTTATAAGGGCGATAAAGGCTTTTTGTGCTTCCCCACTTGCCTGGTGGAACCCGTCGGCCTCCCACTCGCCGCGATTAGCGGCACGGTTAGATTACCCACGCCCGTATTGATGAGAATCCCGTGATAAGGGGGCACTATCTCTGCTTTGACAAGACGTGTCAAGGAAACCGCCTCGCGATATGCGATGTGGCTGGTTGGGGGAAGACGGTTCAAGTAATGACCCGACCGTAATGACACGTCGCGTTGCTTAAGAAGTTGTCAGCAGATTGCATTTGTGAAACATTATTCTCTCTACGGTGGCATACGAAGATCATCTTGTGGATCCGGACACTGTTTAAGTGTTCGACAATTACCTTGGAGTATTCGGAGGAGGAACCCGCCCTGCAATTCTGAAGACAAGACTGCGCGCCGGACTCATCGTCATTGAAGCCTGGTTCAGGGGCTACTGAGGGAGTCCTGGATTAGGGGGTATCCGGAGAGCCGGACTGTGTACAACATCCGGACTATTGAAGCATGAAGATACAAGACTCAAGACTTCGGCCCGTTTCTGGATGGGACTTTCCTTGGCGTGGAAGGCAAGCTTGGCGATCCGGATATTATATTTATTTCCTGGTAACCGACTCCGTGTAAACCCTAGCCCTCTTCGATGTCTATATAAACAGGAGAGGTTGGTCCTTAGAAGGCCGATCACAATTACAATCATACCATCATAGGCTAGCTCTTAGGGTTTAGCCTCTACGATCTCGTGGTAGATCTACTCTTGTACTACCCATATCATCAATATTAATCAAGCAGGAAGTAGGGTTTTACCTCCATCGAGAGGGCCCGAACATGGGTAAGCATCTGTATCCCTTACTTCTCGTTACCATCAGCCTTGACGCACAGATCGGGACCCCATACCCGAGATCCGTCGGTTTTGACACCGACAGTTGCCTCCCAACAAGCGCTAACGTTTAACGCCCCTAGCTAGGCATGATGATTTCAATGATGCTCACATAAAAGATAAGAATTGAAACATAAAGAGAGCATCATGAAGAATATGACTAGCACATTTATGTCTAAACCACTTCCTATGCATAGGGATTTTGTGAGCAAACAACTTATGGGAACAATAATCAACTAGCATAGGAAGGCAAAACAAGCATAACTTTAAAACTTTTAACACATAGAGAGGAAACTTGATATTATTGCAATTCCTACAAGCATATACCCCCCTCCTAATAATTTTCAGTAGCATCATGAATAAATTCAACAATATAACCATCACATAAAGCATTCTTTTCATGATCTACAAGCATAGAATTTTTATTACTCTCCACATAAGCAAAATTCTTCTCATTCGGAATAGTGGGAGCAAACTCAACAAAATCACTATCATGTGAAGCATAATCCAATTGAAAATTAAAATCATGATGACAAGTTTCATGGTTATGTTTATTCTTTATAGCATACGTGTCATCACAATAATCATCATAAATAGGAGGCATGCTTTCATCATAATAAATTTGCTCATCAAAACTTGGGGGACTAAACATATCATCTTCATCAAACATAGCATCCCCAAGCTTGTGGCTTCGCATATCATTAACATCATGGGTATTCACAGAATTCATACTAAAAACATTGCAATCATGCTCATCATTCAAAGATTTAGTGCCAAACATTTTAATACATTCTTCCTCAAGCAATTTGGCACAATTACCGGAATCCTTATTTTCACGAAAGACATTAAAAAGATGAAGCATATGAGGCACCCTCAATTCCATTTTTTTGTAGTTTTCTTTTATAAACTAAACTAGTGCTAAAACAAGAAACAAAAAGATTCGATTGCAAGATCTAAAGATAAACCTTCAAGCACTCACCTCCCCGGCAACGGCGCCAGAAAAGAGCTTGATGTCTACTACACAACCTTATTTTTGTAGACGTTGTTGGGCCCCCAAGTGCAGAGGTTTGTAGGACAGTAGCAAATTTCCTTCAAGTGGATGACCTAAGGTTTATCAATCCGTGGGAGGCATAGGATGAAGATAGTCTCACTCAAGCAACCCTGCAACCAAATAACAAAGAGTCTCTTGTGTCCCCAACACATCCAATACAATGGTAAATTGTATAGGTGCACTAGTTTGGCAAAGAGATGGTGATACAAGTGCAATACGGATGGTAGATATAGGTTTTTGTAATCTGAAAATATAAAAACAGCAAGGTAACTAATGATAAAAGTGAGCACAAACGGTATTGCAATGCTAGGAAACAAGGCCTAGGGTTCATACTTTCACTAGTGCAAGTTCTCTCAACAATAATAACATAATTGGATCATATAACTATCCCTCAACATGCAACAAAGAGTCACTCCAAAGTCACTAATAGAGGAGAACACGAAGAGATTATGGTAGGGTACAAAACCACCTCAAAGTTATCCTTTCTGCTCGATCTATTCAAGAGTCTGTAGTAAAATAACATGAAGCTATTCTTTCCGTTCAATCTATCCAAGAGTTCGTAATAGAATAACACCTTAAGACACAAATCAACCAAAACCCTAATGTTACCTAGATACTCCAATGTCAACTCGAGTATCCGTGGGTATGATTATACGATATGCATCACACAATCTCAGATTCATCTATTCAACCAACACAAAGTACTTCAAGAGTGCCCCAAAGTTTCTACCGGAGAGTCAAGACGAAAACATGTGCCAACCCCTATGCATTGGTTCATGGGTGGAACCCGCAAGTTGATCACCAAAACATACATCAAGTGGATCACGTGATATCCCATTGTCACCACAGATACGCACATGCAAGACATACATCAAGTGTCCTCAAATCCTTAAAGACTCAATCCGATAAGATAACTTCAAAGGGAAAACTCAATCCATTACAAGAGAGTAGAGGGGGAGAAACATCATAAAATCCAACTACAGTAGCAAAGCTCGTGATACATCAAGATTGTACCACCTCAAGAATATGAGAGAGAGAGAGAGAGAGATCAAACACATAGCTACTGGTACATACCCTCAGCCCCGAGGGTGAACTACTCCCTCCTCGTCATGGAGATCGCCGGGATGATGAAGATGGCCACCGGTGAGGGATCCCCCTCCGGCAGGGTGCCGGAACAGGGTCCCGATTGGTTTTTGGTGGCTACAGAGGCTTGCGGCGGAGGAACTCCCGATCTATTTTGTTCTTCGATGGTTTTAGGGTATATGGATATATATATATAGGTGAAAGAAGTCGGTCAAGGAAGCCACGAGGGGCCCACGAGGGTGGAGGGCACGCCCAGGGGGTGGGCGCGCCCCCCTGCCTTGTGCCTTCCTCGTTGCTTCCCTTACGTATACTCCAAGTCTTCTGGATTGCTTCCGTTCCAAAAATAACTCTCCCGAAGGTTTCATTCCGTTTGGACTCCGTTTGATATTCCTTTTCTGCGAAACACTGAAACAAGGGGAAAAAAATAGGAACTGGCACTGGGCTCTGGATTAATAGGTTAGTCCCAAAAATCATATAAAAGTGCATAATAAAGCCCATTAAACATCCAAGATGGATAATATAATAGAATGAATACTTCATAAATTATAGATACGTTGGAGATGTATCATCATGCTGACGAAACTCACCCTCGTCCTGAACTGGATCAAGAGTACGAGGGATGTCATCGTGCTGAACGTGTGCAGAACACGGAGGTGCCGTACGTTCGGTACCTGGATCGGTAGGATCGTGAAGACGTTCAATTACATCAACCGCGTTACTAAACACTTCCGCTTTCGGTCTACCAAGGTACGTGGACACACTCTCCCCACTCATTGCTATGCTTCTCCTAGATAGATCTTGTGTGATCATAGGAAATTTTTTGAAATTACCGCGTTCCCCAACTGTTATCTTATCGGATTGAGTCTTTAAGGATTTGAGAAAACTTGAGGTATGTCTTGCATGTGCTTATCTGTGGTGACAATGGGATATTCACGTGATCTACTTGATGTATGTTTTGGTGATCAACTTGCGGGTTCAGTGACCTTGTGAACTTATGCATAGGGGTTGGCACACGTTTTCGTCTTGATTCTCCCCTAAAAACTTTGGGGCACTCTTTGAAGTTCTTTGTGTTGGTTTGAATAGATGAATCCAAGACTGTGAGATGCATATCGTATAATCAAACCCACAGATACTTGTGGTGACATTGGAGTATATAGGTGACATTAGGGTTTTGGTTGATGTGTGTCTTAAGGTGTTATTTTACTACGACCTCTAGGGCTATTTGTGACACTTATAGGAATAGCCCAATGGAATGATCGGAAAGAATAACTTTGAGGTGGTTTTGTAACCTACAATAATCTCTTCGTTTGTTCTCCGCTATTAGTGACTTTTGAGTGACTCTTTGTTGCATGTTGAGGGATTGTTATATGATCCAATTTTTTTATTATTGTTGAGAGAACTTGCACTAGTGAAAGTATGAACCCTAGGCCTTGTTTCAAAGCATTGCAATACCGTTTTCGCTCACTTTTACTACTAGTTACCTTGCTGTTTTTATATTTTCAGATTACAAAAACCTATATCTACCATCCATATTGCACTTGTATCACCATATCTTCGCCGAACTAGTGCACCTATACAATTTACCATTGTATTTGGTGTGTTGGGGACACTAGAGACTCTTTGTTATTTGGTTGCAGGGTTGTTTGAGAGAGACCATCTTCATACTACGCCTCCCACGGATTGATAAACCTTAGGTCATCCACTTGCGGGAAATTTGCTACTGTCCTACAAACCTCTGCACTTGGAGGCCCAACAACGTCTACAAGAAGAAGGTTGCATAATAGACATCACTGGCGTCCTTCGTTTTTGAAATTGGTAAGAACCCTAATTTTTGGTCATGTGTCTTGCAGTTCTGGTTCGGCAGATTTTAGGTCTGTAGATCTCTGGATACATCATCTAGTCCAGACAAGTTGAATGCAGGTAATTCGTTGTGCTGAAACCTTTTTTTGTGTTTTCTGCTGATGATGTTTTATCAGATCTGGTGTTTAATAGGTTTTTAGTTGTATAGGTGTTGTCGTATGGACATTACAAGTTGTACGGATTTTGATAGTTGTTAATTTTTGCCCTAGAATGTGTGGTATATGTCTAGTTTTAGGTCGCTCAAACCTGCATACAGGTGGAGTACTGATTACCATGTGTAGTTTGAACTGTTGTAGTGGCATCTGAATAGTTTGTAGCAGTCTGAGAAGAACTACTAGGATGTTGAAAGAGCTGACATTTTTTAAGCTCGGTGTGCGAGTGGTGGGGTTATATTATTTTAGTGGTTGTCGTCATGTTCATGAAGTGACGTGTTGTCGTGTCTGTGCACTAGTAGTGTTTATATAGTTGAACTGATTGCTTGTTCATGTACTTTTCTTTTTTTTCCTTTTTGCTGATTATCATGTTGTTGCAGATGTTGGAGTGTCAGTGCCTCCTGATTCTGACAAATCAGAACGCTTTCAAGATCTTGTGAATGTTATGTTTGAGATACCAAATCCTCTAGAAGAACTTGTGAGTCTTGCTGGTGTTTCCCTTTTATTTGCTCTTTTTTTAACAGCCTTGCAAACATAAATGTGTTTAGTTACATCAGTTGTTCCTTTTCCTTGTGTCTGACACTATGCGCCTTATTTTACTTGTCTCTGCAATGCTGATTGTTTTTAATTTTATATGTGTGTGCTTATGTTTTTGGTTTATGCAGTTAATGATAGCCATGCTACTGCTGATAACATTGCTGATGTTGAGAAAGATATTAATGATGGAATTTATTCTCTTAATTTTGGTGATGGTGATGGGAGCTTGCAGTTGTCTGTTACTCGTTCATAGAGTCTTGATGGCACTGAGCCTGTTACTTAGGCCGAGGATGGTCCTATGCAGTTACAGCTGGAGGACGAAAGGAAAATAAAGAAGTGTGATTTTCAGAGGAGAAAGGAGTTGGAACAGCGTCAAAAGGCTGCTTGCGTGCAACGAAGCGCTGAGGATGTTGCTCAAGCTGGAGATGATGAAGGTGGTGACGCGGCCTTTGCAACTGGCGATGTTGGATCTCATGGAACTGACATGCCTGTCAAGACAAACTTGTTGCAGACTCGCTTGACGCAAGTGTTTCCTCGTGATGCAGTTAAGGAAAAGAAAATTGTTTTGAAGAGGAAGATGGCTGATCCAAATCCTGAATGGCACACAGAGGCGTAGCCCACGTGCGAAAGCTGCTTCCCAGCCCGGTAATAGCAAAGCTGATGCAGATAGTGTTGCTGTGAAGATTGGTGCAAGCACACTTGGTGGCTCCCCTGTTCGCCGAAGTCCACGAGTTTTGTCAAATAAGAAAACTTCTTCGTCTCCTCTTCCGAAGCGCTCTTTGTTGAAGGAAAATAAGAAGCGTAAAGTTCCTCCTACGAAGGTGAACAAAGGTGTGAAGAAGCGTGCTCGTGTCGAAGCTGAAGATCTTGTATTTGAAGGAGACAATATTGAAGTTAATTCTGAAGATGAATATGCAGTGGTATCTGTTTTTTTGCTTTTTAGTATTTTAAATTTTCTAATTAGTGGTATTTTTTAATATTATTCCTTTTCTTTAGTCTTTGCTGAAGTATGTTAGTAATTTTCTGTGTTTCTTAGTATTAGTCATGCACACTGGACTTAATTATATTTGTAAAAACAATAGTTTCGTTTTGGGATACATGTTTGTACTGTATGTGACTTACTAGTTGTACTTACAATAATTAAATTGTGTCTGGGTTGGTATGCTAGCCAGGTAAGGCATGGTCATTGTTTGCATCAATTGAAGGTGGTACTGATGTTGTTTTAATAGTTGAACTTGTGAATCTTTTTTTTCTTCTTCTTGGCTTCATATGTTTTTTAGTCTTTTATATTCATTGAATTAAGTTGTGCCTTCTTTATTTTCATTTACAGCCTATTAGCGTTAGGAGTCCGGTCAAGCCGGTGAGAGGCAATGACAGAAAATTTGCTTTGGATGAAGGTGACTCACAGCGATTGAATATAACTATGTGATGTTCGTTGAGAGAGATTGATGCTTGTGCTCGTTTGCTTGAGAGTCGTCATGTGGCTAGGGTTCATGCAGCTGGTTTTGGTTCTATCTTCCAATGGAAGGTGAAGTCTAACATTTCCCGCCCTCTGATGGGAGTTATGTACCTGAAGATAGATCATGATACGATGACTCTTGACATGGATGAGGCGAATAAGAAGCTTCGCATCACTAGCGATGGTATACAACAACTATTTGGGTTCCCTCGTTGTGGTCGCTCTCCACTAAGGCCGTTAGAGGACGGATATGAAAACGCTCTGATGAAGTTAAGATCGGAGCTTGACATTAGCAGGAACAAAGATATCAAGACGAACGATTTGAGGGATAAGCTCAAGGTGCTCATCAAGCATCCTAGCAAAGATGACCTTGTTCTAAAAGTGTTCTTCATTATTGTGTTTATGAAAGTTGTGTTGCCTAGTGCCGCCACTCATGTTTCCAGAGAGGCAGCAATGTTTGAGGATCTCGTCATTGAGGACATGGCTAATATGGATTATTGACAGCTGATGGTTGATGAGCTTAGAAGGGCTGTTGTTAGGTACCAAGATGGTGGTACCCTTGGGAAGGCAATCACAGGTTGTGCTATAGGGCATGTACTAATGTACCTTGACTGCCTCATCCGTGGCAAGATTCCGGATTCTGACATGCGAGTCCCCCGCATATGTTTCAAAGGGACAAGCTTTCTGATCTGGCTGATGCAGATTTGATAAGAAGAGGTAGTGCAGATCCTAGTACTTGGGTGTTTGGGAAGCTTTTGGTGAGTTTTATATCTTTCCTGTCTGGCAGGCCTCTTATTTTTTAGGTATAGCTGTTTTTGCTGGAATGAAGATGTGTACTGCAGTGTTACCTGTTTAGATTTGTCAGTTCTTAAGCTTGTGAGGTTTAGGTATAATTTTTAGTACTGTTGTGTCATATGTGGTTGAACTGAATCTCCTGTTCAACTGACCTGCTTTGTAAATACTAACAAATTGGCACTGACAGTGAAATCTTGTTAGTACTGAGGATTTAAATCTGTTAATTTGATGTTATTTTTCTTGTGTGTTGGATTGATTAATTAACTCTTTTTTCCCTTGTTCGTAGTGGAAAACTCATGAGGAAGTTGTCTTTTTCCGGGTGTATAAACGGCTAGTCCTGGTGATGTCGTCTCAGGTTCCCAAGATTTATTCTCTGCAAGATGAGTTGAGAGATGGTCGTAGTGTTGAGGGTGCCGGTTATGTTCCCCTTGGCCCTAGTAAGGCTAGTACTTCACAGAGGCGGGGTTTTGGTATTGATGTAGCTATTTCTGCATTGGAGCGCACTGAGAATATTTTTATTAATGTGCGTTCTGAGCTGGAAAAGGTCCCAACTACAGTTGAGCGTCTGAGTTGTATCAATAGTATCCTCCCTGGCGGTCATCAATTTAATGTTGAGGAAGTAGTGGACTATATTGAGATGGAGACAATTTTAATTAGTGATATGCGTGATGGTGCTGCTCAACTAATTCAGAGCTCGGTTCATCTGTTGAACAACATGAAGCGTTTCAAAACTATGCAAGACTCTCGCTGCAAGCCATGTGAAGAATGTGCCAATGTTGTTATCAGGCAGATTAAGCAGGATGAGGCTACTGCCACTGCCAACAGGGCTGGTGATGGTACTGAGGCTAATGTTTCTGACCACCATACGAATGATGTTGGTTTGGAGTCCTATGTTGTTGAGGTGAGTCAGTCCTTGATGTTTTCATTTTTACTATGTTGTTCTGCTGTTGGTATTGTAGTTGAACTTGCTCATGTTCATCTGTTTATTAAAAAATTTCATGCAGGAGACCGGTCATGGTGTTGAGGCTGCTGTTGACTGTGAAGTTAATGATCCATCTACTGATAAGAGCAAGGTTATTTTTTATTGTGTTTATATATATTCTTGAATTTTCATGTGCACCACTGTGCCTTACATGTTCATTTTTCTATTCCATACCGTTAAGAATTTGTAGGTGATATCTACCTTTTGTTAGTGTAGTTTAACTTTGTGTGTGTTGTTGCTAATAATAGCATTGTTTTTTTCTTCGTTACTATGAATCAGGACCCTGTTGTTGGTGATGAGCCTTGTTCGACCATCGGCGATGTTCCTTTCAATGTCAGCAGCAGCACCATCGGTGTTGTTGTTGTGGATGCTGCTAAGGTTTGTTTTTTCTGTGCTTGCATTAATTCTATATGCAGTTTTCGCTTATGTTTCTTGTAGCTGTAAAATTTAGCCCATACACCTCTTGCTGTTTTTTTTATTGTTAGTTTTGCTCATTTCCTTCACTTTCTGAATTTTTGTTTTTCAGATGACTGATGTTGAGCGCGAGGCTGCCGTTACTGTTGGAGCTGATGCTTGTGGTGTTCCATTGAGCAGTGGGTGTGATGTTGGTAGCAAAGTTGCCGATGAGGATGTTGGTGCTGCCAGCATACTTGATGCCAAATCGTCTGGTGTTGGTATTGCTGAGAATGATAATCTTTCTGATTCTGAAGATTTGCCACCAGGAAATTTCCCACCTGGAGGGCTTTATTACGGTGATGCATTGCAAGACGCCAACGTGTCTAGGTGGAGGAGGTGCCATCTGAGGATGATGATTAAATTCTATCGATTTCTTCTGGCCCCTTGACGCAGGAGGTTCTCCTGTCGTCCCAGGATTTTCTTTCCTCACACCCTGAAAGCGCAGCCATATTGTTGTCCTCACAGGATCTTCCGTCGTCAAACCCTGAAACTGCAGGCATATTGTTGTCATCATAGGAACTCCCATCGTCAAATGCTGAAAGTGCAGGTAAGGACTTTTAAATGAGGTGTACTTCTCATTTATGGCATGATAGCAATGTTATCTTGTAGTGCTTGAACTTATTTGTTTTTTCTTTTTTCTGAAAGCAGAAGGTGCTAATGTTGCTAAGGTTGATTCGTTCTTCTTCGCTATTACCAGGTTGTGCACAAACCGTTGGTAACAGTTAGTGTTTGATTTTGCACGGTTCATTTTTGTCTCTTTTCTTTTTCTCTCATATGATTATTGTTGTCACTGCGGTAGTTTTAATTGCTCTCATCTTTGTGTTTTTCCCTAGTGAAAAGCCGATGTTTCAAAATAGGGAATGCGATGCCAGTGTTGGTTCTGTTGCTAAAGCGTTTGTCCCCACTGGCGTGCTCAACCCAGACAGTGCTGATGTTGTTTTATATTCTCTACGTGAGAAGTACCGAGACACCGACAAGTTGATTGTTCCCATATGGGTCACACTCAGTTTTTTTTTGCTTTGTACATAGGATGATAAGTTATTTGTCTATTTTCTAACTGTTGTTTTTCTTTTTGTACATCAGACCAAGATTCGTGATGGAAATCTTGATGCCAATGTGCGGCAGTGGTTCACAAGATCAGGGGCTGATGGTTACGACCATGTACGTGACTCATGCTGATGTTTTATGTTTTTCCTGTGTATTGATGAAAGATGCATGCTCTTATCTAAACTTATTGTACTCATGAACTAGAACTGTCATGTTTCTTTGCAAGTAATGAAGGTGGGAATGAACTTTAGTAGCCTGTTGTTTTTCCCTGTACATGGGAATGATGCATGCTCTTATTTTAAGCTGAACTTATTGTAGCAAGAAAGTCAAACTGGTGTATTTATTGAAAGTAGGATTGACATTAACTAAAGTCATGACCTCTCCAAACCCACTTTTATCAAAAAGTTCATAAGATTGAACATTCTCCAAAGTAGTGGGATCTAAAGTTGACACTCTTCCAAACCCACTTTCAATATTATTGCAAACACTATTATCAATCTCATATTCATCATGGAGCTTAAATAAATTTTCAAGGTCATAAGAAGAATCACCCCAATCATGATCATTGCAATAAGTAGCGGACATAGCAAAATTAGCATCACCTTGCATATTATTAGCACAATTGACATTAATAGAATTTATAGTAAAATCATTGCAATCATTCTTTTCATTCAAAGAGCTATCATGAATCACTTCATAATTCTTCATCACAATTTTCAGATTCACGAATCTCAATCAACACTTCTAGTGTACTCAAATAACTAGCAATTTGTTCATGATAATTGGATCTCTTAAAAAGATTAGCAAGTGGATGAGGATCCATATCAAGAGATATTTAGCAAGCAAAGATGCAAGCAAATAAAAGACACATGGCACACAAGCAAAGATGAGATCTGACGAGAAAACAACGAATGAAAAAAAGGGCGAATAAACAGCAAATTTTTGTGAAGTGGGGGAGAGGAAAACGAGAGGAAAATGGTGAATAATGTAAATTCCAAGGATATGATATTTGTGATTAGGAACCTGGTTATGTTGAAGATCTTCCCCGACAACGGTGCCAGAAATTCCTTTTGATGTCGCTTGAAGCTACGTCGGTATTTCCTCAAAGAGGAAGGGATGATGCAACACAGTGGTGGTAGGTATTTCCCTCAGATATGAAACCAAGGTTATCGAACCAGTAGGAGAACCAAGCAACACAACATAAACAGCCCCTGCACACAAATAACAACACCTCGCAACCCGACGTGTTAAAGGGGTTGTCAATCCCTTTCTGGGTACGGCGCCTCAAGATAGGCAAAGGACGTGAGGTAAATTTGTAGATGGGGTAAATAGATCGCGGAACAAATAAATTGCAGCAAGGTATTTTTGTATTTTTTTTGGTTTAATAGATATGAAAATAAACGCAAGAAAAATGTAGATCACAAGGCAAATATATGAGAAAGAAGATCCGGGGGCAGTAGGTTTCGCTAGTGGCTTCTCTCGAGAAAAAGATAGCAAATGGTGGGTGCACAAATTACTGTTGGGCAATTGATAGAACTTCAAATAATCGTGACAATATCCAGGCAATGATCATTACATAGGCATCACGTCCAAGATTAGTAGACCGACTCCTGCCTGCATCTACTACTATTACTCCACACATCGACCGCTATCCAGCATGCATCTAGTGTATTAAGTTCAGGGAAAAACGGAGTAATGCAATAGGAACGATGACATGATGTAGACAAGATCCGTTTATCTATTGCAGCAAATATGGATCCCGTCTTTTTATCCTTAGTATCAATGATACATATGTGTCGGTTCCCTTTCTGTCACTGGGATCAAGCACCATAAGATCGAACCCACTACCGGGCACCTCTTCCCATTGCAAGATAAATAGATCAAGTTGGCCAAACAAAACCCAAATATCGGAGAATAAATACGAGGCTATAAGAGATCACGCATATAAGAGATCAAAGAAACTCAAATAACTTTCATGGATATAAAAAGATATAACTGATCATAAACTCGAAGTACATCTGATCCCAACAAACACACCGCCAAAGGACTTACACCATATGGATCTCTAAGAGACCACTCTATTGATAATCAAGAGAGAGAGGAAACCATCTAGCTACTAACTACGGACCCGAAGGTCTACAAAGAACTACTCACGCATCATCGGAGAGGCACCAATGGAAGTGGTGAACCCCTCCATGATGGTGTCTAGATTGGATCCGGTGGTTCTGGATTCTGTAGCGGCTGGATGAAAATTTCGTCGACTCCCCTAGGGTTTCTGGAATATTGGGTATTTATAGAGAAAAGAGGCGGTCCAGGGGGCACTCGAGGTGGGCACAACCCACCAGGCGCGCCTGGGCCTCCTGGCGCGCCCTGGTGGGTTGTTCCCTCCTCGGGACTCCCCCTAGGTGCAACTAGGGCCCAACTTCTTCCTTCTGGTCCATAAAAAATCATCATAAATTGGCGTCGCATTTGGACTCCGTCTGATATTGATTTCCTGCGATGTAAAAAACATGCAGAAAATAACAACTGGCACTTGGCACTATGTCAATAGGTTAGTACCAAAAAATGATATAAAATGATCATATAATGATTATAAAACATCCAAGATTGATAAGAAAACAACATGGAATAATCAAAACTTATAGATACGTTGGAGACGTATCAGCATCCCCAAGCTTAACTCCTGCTCGTCCTCGAGTAGGTAAGTGATAAAAACATATTTTTTGATGTGGAGTGCTGTTTATCATGTCAAATCATATTCTTTTCTTTACGGCATGGACATTTGGACTTTTATGTGATTCAAATAAATAGTCTAGTTTTGACATAATAATTTAGACACTCAAGCATATCAACAAGCAACCATGTCTTTCAAAATATCAATGCTAAAACAAGTTAACCCTAGCCCATCATCCTCAAACATTGATCCATTCATGAAACACACTCGAATATTAGCTACACCAATACTTAAGTACGATCATATTGTCCCCTAGTTGGTGCTTTTATAAGAGAGTGGAGACTCAATTTCAAAAATAATAATTGCATAAAGTAAAAGAAAGGCCCTTCGTAGAGGGAAGTAGTGATTTGTAGAGGTGCCAGAGCTCAAAGCGAAAAAATTAGAGATAAAAACATTTTGGGAGGTGTATCCATCCGACCAATGAAAACAACTTGGAGCATCCCAACACTTTCCATGCTAGATATATCATAGGCGGTTCCCAAACAGAAAATAAAGTTTATTCCTTTTTCCACCATAACTTTCACTTTCCATGGCTAGCCGTATCCACGGGTGCCCTCCATACCAACACTTTCCAAGGAATTTATTATTTGACAACATAAAGAAAATTCATTTTTGCATTTCGGGACTAGGCATCCCTAAAACCTTTGCCTTACTCTTGTGCAATGACAAGTGAATAAACACTCATCGTGAGAATAACACATCTAGCATGGAAAATATTGCTACCTGTTACCATTCCGCGAGCGAAACAAACACAGAAAAGAGAAGTTCATTTTGAAAATTATAGATGGCACATGCAAATTAGCTTATAACAGCAAAAGAATACCGCATATAGGTAGATATAGTGGACTCATGTGCAAAACTGGTTTAAAGGATTTTGGATGCACAATTAGAGGTCATACTTGGTGCGAAATGAAGGCTAGCAAAAAGATTGAGAAGCGACCAACCAAGAAACAAATAATCTCATAAGAAAGCATTAAGCATAATTAACACCGAATAATGCACCACAAGTATGATATAATTTTCATTGCATGATTATTGACTTTCTTGCATGCATAGGGAATCACAAACCTTAACACCAATATTCTTACTAGAGCACAATTACTCATCAACATAACTCACATATCACATCATCATATCTCAAAACTATTACTAATAATCAAGTTTATTTTGTCCAATGATCTTCATGACATATTTTTTTATTTCTTTATTCTTCTTGGATATCTCTCACTTTGGGACAAATTTTCATGTGTTGCTTTTCATAAGATCAAACAAATATAAGTGAAGATCATGAGCATAACATATTTTCTTTCTCCCAAAATAGTTTAAGTGAAGCAAGAGAGAATTTCTTCAAAATTTTACTAACTCTCAAATAAATCTAAGTGAAGCAAGAGAGCATTCCTTCAAAAATACTAACCACACCGTGCTAAAAAAGATATAAGTGAAGCACTAGAGCAAGTCCATTGCTCATAAAAATTCTAACAAGTCATGACATAATTTTGGCTCTCTCAAATAGGTGTGTCCATCAAGGATTGATGACTTAAAACACAAAATTAAACAAGCAAAGACACATATCATACAAGACGCTCCAAGAAAAACACATATCATGTGACGAATAAAAATATAGTCTCGAGTAAAATACCGATGGTCGTTAAAAGAAAGAGGGGATGCCACTCGGGGGCATCCCCAAGCTTAGTTGGTTGCCCATTCTTGGATAATAGCTTGGGATGCCGGGGCATCCCCAAGCTTAGGCTCTTCTATCCTTCTTTCATCCATTGCAAGATAACCCAAAACTTGAAAACTTCAATCACACAAAACTCAACAAAACCCTCGTGAGATCCGTTAGTAAAAGAAAGCAAACCACTATTATAAGTGTTGTGTCACACCAATTCTTATTTTGTTTTTGTATTATATCTACTGTATTCCAACTTTTCTATGGCAAAAACTCATAAAATAAAACCATAGAGCCATCAAAGTAAGCACACAACACAAAGAAAACAGAATTTGTCAAAACAGAACAGTCTGTAGTAATCTTGAACTTTCAAATACTTATGTAACTCCAAAACTTCTACCAAATTAGGAAGATCAGCATAATTTGTATATTAATATTCTGCAAAATGAATCATGGCAAAAGCTCTTTTCTGTGAATTATGACAATTATTTTCGTGAGCGCAAAGTTTCTATCTTTTTCAACAAGATCAAACAACTATCACCCCAGAAGATCCTAAAGGATTTACATGGCACAAACACTAACTAAAACACAAAAACACAATCATAAAAGTAGCCTAATTGTGCTAACACTCAATAACAGAAAGCAAAAAGAAAAAATAAATTTTATTCATTGAGTTGCCTCCCAACAAGCGCTATAGTTTTACGCCCATAGCTAGGCATAATTTTATCGATGCTCACATGAAAGATAATAATTGAAACGCAAAGAGAGCATCATAAAACATGTGACAAACACATTTCAGTGGGTTGTGCCCACCTCGGGTGCCCCCCGGACCGCCTCTTTGCTCTATAAATACCCCAATATTCCAGAAACCCTAGGAGAGTCGACGAAATATTCATCCAGCCGTCGCAGAGTCCAGAACCACCAAATACAATCTAGACACCTCCTGGCGGGCCCTGGTGGGTTGTCCCCTCCTCGGGACTCCCCCCAGGTGCAACCAGGGTCCAACTTCTTCCTTCTGGTCCATAAAAAATCATCGTAAATTGGCGTGGCATTTGGACTCCGTCTGATATTGATTTCCTGCGATGTAAAAAACATGCAGAAAACAACAACTGGCACTTGGCACTATGTCAATAGGTTAGTACCAAAAAAGGATATAAAATGACTATATAATGATTATAAAACATCCAAGATTGATAACAAAACAGCATGGGATCAAAAATTATAGATACGTTGGAGACATATCATGGTGTGATTGAAACGTTGGATTACAGCCACAAAGACTTTCTTGACATTAGAAAGACATTTTGTATACCTGCGTGACTAGCGATGTGTTTGATGTTGACTTCCGGGGTTTGTTTGGCATCGAACCCTGTACGTATGCATGACCTTTTGTATTTGTTTCCAGCTTGTACTTCTTGACTAGTATTGTCATGAATTATGTATTTGAACTTACCCTTTTTGTGCTCCTTCTATTTTTATTGCAGGTGACTGGTTGGAACTTGGTGAGCATGACTACAGGATCTTTGGCAGCCAGTTCTCGCAGCTCGAGCGTGTTGCTGTTGATTTGAGCCAGGGCGTTCTCCCAAAAAGACAAGATCTGGTGTTATGAAGGGGCGATTGGGAGCTCATACGTCTCCATCGTATCTACTTTTCCAAACTCTTTCGCCCTTGTTTTGGACGCTAATTTGCATGATTTGAATGGAACTAACCCGGACTGACACTGTTTTTAGCAGAATTGCCATGGTGTTATTTTTGGCAGAAATAAAAGTTCTCGGAATGACCTGAAACTTCATGGAGATCATTTTTGGAATTAATAAAAAATATTGGCAAAAGAATCAACCGAAGGGGACCCACACCCTGTCCACAAGGGTGGAGGGTGGGCCCTCTGGTCTTGTGGGTCCCACGAGGCTCCACCGACCTCAACTCCAACTCCATATCTTCCCGTTCGGGGAGAAAAAAATCAGAGAGAAGGATTCATCGCGTTTTATGATACGGAGCCACCGCCACCTCCTGTTCTTCCTCGGGAGACCAGATCTGGAGTCATCATCAACCATCCTCCATCACCAATTTCATGATACTCACCGCCGTGCGTGAGTAATCCCATCATAGGCTTGCTAGACGGTGACGGGTTGGATGAGATTTACCATGTAATCGAGTTAGTTTTGTTAGGGTTTGATCCCTAGCATCCACTATGTTCTAAGATTGATGTTGCTATGACTTTGCTATGCTTAATGCTTGTCACTAGGTGTCGCGGGATAACCACGGCCACCTATGGGACCAGAGGGCCCCTTGCTGGTTCGGCAGGGGGGCGTCGCATTGTGCAAAGAGCAGACGAGCGTGGGGCAGCATGGTAGAGATCAGACAGGCAATTCTACCCAGGTTCGAGCCGCCGCGAGGTGTAAAACCCTACTCCTGCTTTGGTGGATTGATGGTGGAATCGTGGTGGTGGAGCGCAATACACTTGCCCGACAGGAGCAGCAGTGGGTACGCGCGTATGAGGGTGTGAGTTCTCCAATCTTCTAACCCCTTCTACGGTTGCCATGGGCCTCCTTTTATAGATTAAGGGGTCACCACAATGGCAAAGTAGTCATTATGCACTGATAAGATAGCAAACAGTGCTATCATACCTACTCTGCAGGCTGATAGGGCGCATTAAATGTGCTGCTTAGCGTCACATCGTCGCTTGCCCGGCAAGCCTTGCCGGGCTATCTTGTCAGCTCCACGCCTGCTTGCTTGACACGTCGCAGGACGGGTGTCAACTGTAGGTATCTTCTATAGAAAGAGGCCGCCATGTGGAGAATGGTCGGCACTTAGTCACTTTGCGGCTTGACACCTCACTGATTGACGACGTGGGTCGTGGCATAGTGTTTGGTTGAGGTGGCTTCTGCCCCCGTGAGTCCCGGCAGGCCCTACCAGGGCGTCTTGGATGTTTCCTTCCGGGGGAGACCCCGCCCTCGCCGAGCTCGCATGCCCAGCAGGGGAGCCTTTTCCCTTGGTAGTGTCTTGCTTTTCTAGCTTGGTCTTGGTCCTCCTGATCTGCATGTTGGTTCTTCGAAGATCTTGGTTTCTTGCTTCCTGGGGTGGCCTAGTGCCGCAATCTTGCTCCAGTGCCTATGCATAGTCTGGGCAACAGACCCAGGGTTTGTTGCACCGACAGAAGCCCCCGGGCCTGCCCCGAACACGCTGCCGAGCATCATCGAGCAGGCCCTAATAAGTGCACAGGCGAGGGTGCCGAAGGGGTTGGCCTCTTGAGGTCTTCATTGCTGCTTCATTAATCTTGATTCCAGGCCAGTTTCTGATTTCCCCGCGTGTCGTGCGCAACGCTGCGGGAGAAATTCGATCGTGACCTGTGGATTCGCCTTGCCCTATGATCACAGGCCGGAAACTGCCATCCCACTTACCCCCCGTGCTGCATACACCCGCCACGTGTCCCACATGCATTGGGCGTGGTAGGTGGTGGATGCGGAGGGCGCGGGGAGGAGTGCCATGGCTGAAAACTGGGTGCTGATGGTTGGAGCAGAGGGTCGGCCTTGACTCCTAGAACTGCAGAGGGCGCAGGAAGGCCACATTGGAGGAGCGGGGCGGTCATCTTCGTTGTGAGGAGCCAACCCCATGCTTTGTCCTCCTATAAAAGGGGCAGGGGCAGCGCCTCTCTGCCCACACTTCTTCTTCTTCTCCTCCGTGCTCCTTCCTTTCTGGCCATGGCGAGGGGCGTGAGGATGCAGCGGTGACCCAGCGGCGGTGACGAGGGCTTCTTCTCGATAGTGCATCCCTCCTCCTCCGGAGCCTGAGGTGGCAGAGCCAGCCGTGGGAGGAGGAGGGAGGGGGCGAGGTCGAGGTCGCTGTGGCGCCTGGGGAAGAGGGGAGGGCGGGGCGGCGCCTCGGCTGCGCCCTCACCGGCGGCCCCTCCCCCGGCGGAGGGCCATGTCGGGGACCAGCCTTGGGAGTTCATCATCAGGTTGTACAAGACTTTGTGTGGTCATCTTCGCCTTCTGACTCCCTTTGCGCCGGAGATGGAGCTCGAACAACCACGCGCTCTGAGATTGCACATGAGGGGCTGTGGGAATGGCAGCATGTGGGTTGACGTTGATTTCCCTGCCCCTCATGTGATGTATCTTCGTCATGGTTGGAAGACTTTTGCCCTTGCCCATGGCTTCTCGGAGGGGCACGTTCTCCAGTTTAAATTAATGGAGAGCGGCCTGCTCTCCATCAAGATCTTTGGGCGCTCGGGAGGTTGCTTAGGGTGCTGCACAGAGAGCTCTACCGGCCGTGAAAGCTCCTCCTCGAGCAAAAGCGACAAGGAGGAAAGTGACATCGATGACGACGACAGCGTGCGGGAGGGCAACGACTTTGACTCTGGCTGATCGCCGCCTGCACCATCTTCATCAGGCGGCAGCACCATCATCTGCATCCACATCTTTTTCCCAGCAATATGATTTGCCGGGGAGTTGGATGCAGAGGTGGGGATGGTGCTCCCTGGCTCCTCCAACAGCCTTCCAGCTGGACCCCGGCAGGCTCCCTCTCGGGCACAGCTTTGTTAGTCCTGCCGCGCCCTCCTGGCCCTGGTGGCGGTGGTCAACAGGTCGCCTTCGCCGTGCTCTCTGTCTACGCGTTCCCCGGTGCTCCCGCCTCCACCGGGCTACCTCTCCTGGAGCCTGAGGGGGCGGGCTGGGCTCCTGCTCAGGCACTCCTTTTGCCCTCTTTGCCTTCAACGGTCGTGCCTAGGAGGAGAGGAACAAGAAAGGGCATCACGGGGCACTTATCTTTTTTCAATCTTAAACCTGTCGGCAATTGCCAAATTTTAATTCGAGTAATGTAATCTCTCTAGTCCATGTTTGTGTTCTGTAATGCTTGTACCTGTACCAGCATATTAATGAAAAAGATGAACCTTGCCGGGAACCCGTGCATGTATATATCCATGCAGAGGTGGGATGCCTCTTTAGTGTAAATAAATGAGTTTTTCCCGGTAGGCTACCTTGCCGGCAACCTTTTACTTGCCAGAGAACTTCGTCTACCAGGCATAATACAAAGGGACTAGCCCACCGCTAACTCCCCTTTACCAAAGGCCACTACAACCATTCTGACCGAAGCAACGTTTGAGCCAAAGATGGCAGCACCTTAGTTCCAAGAGAGTGGTGAGGTTTCCTTATGCACAAGTTATAGCTTACAGAACACTAATGGACAAGAGGTAGAACTTATCTGTTTGGCTTGCCGGGGATCGCACAGTGCCAGGGCAACTTCCCAACTCCTTGTTGAAGCCAAGCTAACGGTAGGAACCTGCAACTTCAGGTAGATGAGAATGAATGCAGGATGCGATCCTATCTATATGCATATGCAAATGCTCATGAAATTCTTATGTAGTGATCTTGGAATGCCAGGGGGGGCCCAACGCTTCTTTATTTTCTCTTGCACAGGGACATCGCCCTGGCTTTGTACAAGGGGTTACATGCAGCTGAGGCAAGGCGTATACAAAAGGGTGGCTGCCGGAAAGGTCCCGAGCAGTGCCTTACTGGTAGAACTTACGGAGATGCTCAATATTCCATGAGTTTTGCAATTGAATGCCATCTCCGGTTTCCAGACGGACTGCGCCAGGTCTGGTGAATCATACTACCCAGTAAGAGCCTTCCCACGTCGGCGATAACTTGTTTGTACCCTTGGCGGATTGAACGCGCCTAAGCACAAGGTCGCCTTCCTCAAAACACCGGGCATGAACCCTGTGGCTATGATAGCGACGCATGGCTTGTTGGTAGCATGCAGCACGCGTAGAAACCCGGAGACGGTTCTCCTCGAGTAGCACAGCGTCGTCACGCCGGTGCTAATCTTGCACTACTTCATCGTAGGCAAGCACTCGAGGCGACCCGTAAATGAGTTATGTGGGAATAACTGCTTCTGTCCCATAGACCAGGGAGAAAGGAGTCTGCCGGGTAGCTCGGTTTGGTGTTGTTCTGAGGGACCATAGAACTACTGGTAGCTCCTCGATCCACCGCCTATCGTGCTTCTGCAGCGTATCAAAGGTTCTTGGTCTGAGTCCTCGTAGCACTTCAGCGTTCGCCCTCTCAGCTTGCCCATTGCTCCGGGTGTGTGCCACAGAGGCAAATGAGATCCTGCATCCGAGGGCATGAACATATCGCATGAAGGCGCGGCTCGTGAACTGGGTGCCGTTGTCAGTAATGATCCTTGACGGAACTCCAAAACAACACGCCAATTCTTTCAAGAACTTGATAGCTGACTGAGCAGTCACCTTTCTCACGGCAGTCACTTCCGGCCACTTTGTAAACGTGTCGATGGCAACAAACAAGAATTCAAAGCCCCCAATTGCTCGGGGGAAGGGGCCAAGGATATCGAGCCCCCAAACCGAAAATGGCCATGATAGTGGGATTCTCTGAAGAGCTTGGGCAGGCAGGTGGGCTTTTTCGAATGGAACTGGCAAGCTTCACACTTTATGACTAGCTCAACCGCATCTTGGAGGGCTGTGGGCCAAGAGAATCCTTGCCGTAATGCTTTCCCAACTAATACCCTTGATCCAATGTGGGAGCCGCACATTACCTTGTGTATCTTAGCTAGCAGTTCTTTTCCTTCTTCCCGGTAGATGCACTTCAATTTCACACCGTTGGGCCTCCTTCTGTACAGAGTGTCATCGACAAACTGATACATACTGTCCCTCCGGGCTGCTCTTTCAACTTCATCTTGGTCGTCGGGAAGCTCTCCGGTTTGGAGGAAGTGGACAATGTGCCTTTACGAAGTTCGAGCCTGGGGCTCAGCAACGAGGACTAGCGGCACCTCCTCTGCTGCGGGAGCACATGCCTCGTTCCCGGGGCCAATGGGCCCGGCTAGAGGGTGTGGTCCGGCAGGCCGCGAGGAGTTGTTTCCAGTAGGGTCTCTGGCAGGAGCGGATGACTCTACTGGGAGAGGCTTACCAGTGTCCAACTTTCTCCTTTTCCCGGCCATTGTTGCAGGGGATACGGAGGGCTGAGTGAGACGGAGAACAAAAGTTCCTGGTTCCATAGGAAGCTTCTGCACAACACACTTTGACAGATGATTAGTTATGCTGTTTTCCGCACGGGGTACGTGCTCTGTTTGCAATCCGTCAAAGCGTTCCTCCAATCTCCTCACTTCCTCGACGTATGCCTCCATAAATGGACTTTGGCAATCCTTGTTGACTTGTTTCACCACAAGTTGTGAGTCTCCTTGAATGATCAGCTTCTTAATTCCCAATTCTGCTGCAATCCTGAGCCCGACAAGGAGCCCTTGATACTTTGTTGTATTGTTGGTCGCCGGGCAAAATGCATCTGGACGACGTACTTCAAGTGCTCCCCAGAGGGGGCAACAAGGAGCACGCCTACTCCTACACCTTGTAGGGAAAAGCACCATCGAAATACGTGATTCATTCTTGGGGTGATTCCTTGTCGGGGATAACTGTCTCTGTTACTTCCTCATCAGGGGTTGGCGTCCATTCTGCAATAAACTCTGCCAATGCCCTACTCTGGATTGTTGACGTGCTCTCAAACTTCAAACCAAAACTGGATAGCTCCAAAGCCCACTCCACTATTCTGCCAGTAGCCTCAGGGTTTTGGAGTATCCTTTGCAATGGGAAGCAAGTGACAACCGTGATCTCATGGGCTTGGAAGTAGTGGCGCAGTTTCCTTGAGGCCATGATGAGACCAAAGATCAACTTTTGCACGCCAGAGTACCTTGATCTAGCCCCCTGTAATAAGGAGCTGATGAAGTACACTGGGCGCTACACCACTTTCTTCCTTACCGCGTCCTTGGTGTCGCTCTCGCTGCCGTGACTTTGGTTGTCTTGATCCTTTTCTCACTCTGCCTCATCCACTTCCCGCTGTGCTACCAAGGCCGCACTAACCACTTGGTTGGTTGCCACTAAGCATAGCAACAATTACTCTACATTTTATATATATTGTCCACTGAGCACACGTAGTAACATGAAATACGATTAGTTTCTCCTACTATATGACAAGCAGTGAGGTACCAGGCAACTTAGCTATCCGTGATCGACTCTCTTGAGCGCCATCATTATTAATTTTTGCGAGTTTGAGTTGTGCATTTGTAGATGGGCCTGGGAGTTGAGCTAGTAGGGCAATGGCCTGGGTCCAAAGTAGTAGAAGTAGCACAAAAACATTTTTGAGTGTAGGCTTTTCCCTGTTCAAGTCTGCCTACTAGAATTGCCAGTGGTTGAAAGGAAAAGTGAAGGAAAAACATAGGAATTTGAAAGTTTCCTATGGTACTACTATTAATGCATTTGGTTCAAAGGAATGGAGCAAAGGAAAACTGTAGGATTTGTTCCTTTAGTGTCTCTTTCAAAGAAAAACTGTAGGAATTTTAATATCCTCTTGGCCCTCCTTTTCAAATTTCTGTTCATGAAGAACAAGACTAAGTGATAGTAGCATAATAGCATTATAACTATACATTTTCTTATGGTTTGACTTAATTTGACCATGCTTCTTTGCATTCCTATGACCTTCCAATTCCTGTGAACCAAACACCCAGATTGACAGAAATCCTGTGATTTTAAATTCTTTGCACATGCATTACTATCCTATTACTATGTATTTCATATCCCTGCATTGTTAGAATCTTCCAATTCAAACGAGCCATTACAGAATTACTTCTCTTATAGATAGTTGTCAAAGAAAACCTTATGTGGTTTGTCCCGCTCCTGCTGCGCCATCGTCCACCCCAGCTCAGCTGCTCCAATGACAGAAGGGTCCACCACAGCAGGGATCCGGCCTCCATACTGTCTTTTGCCGCCTCAAATCTTCTTCCCCGCTGCCGGCAGCCACGACAACTACATTACCATCATCAACCAAGCAGATGACCTCGAGGACTACACGGGTCCGCAAGAGAGGTCACACTCTTTCGTGTCTGCTTACGTTATGCATCGCTTAATTTTACATGCTACTTTATCGTCCTGTTTACCGATTAGAATCTGAGTCAGCTCCAAACTAATGCTCAAACTTGAGTTTTCAAATGGTTGTGGGGTACATATCGGGGCTGCAATCAATAGTATCTATCTACTATCTGGTTAATCTCTGGTGTCTAATATGAGTTTCATGTTGGGTGGGAAACAAACAGTAAAGCCATTATCTGTATTTTTTAACTAAAGCCATTATCTGCCTGCTATCATTGGTTTTGGGTCTAACCATAGGTTGCTACCATCACTCTGGATTTCTACATGCACTCCTTACATAATCTCACTATGTTTTATTACTATGCATGTCAGTTATTGTACACAATGGAATTGAACATGTAGAGCAAAAGAGACGAGCCTTGCGTGGCAATAGAATTTCATGCAGATGGTGGGCGCAAAGGAAGCCCCACTCCACCCATTTTAGATTGTCATCAAGAGTAAGATAACTGTTCTGAGGGGGATTCAGAAGGAGATGACCACTCCTATTTACCCCCTGAGGTCTTCGCTCTAACTTGGCATGCTGATGTTGGTAATATCATGCATATGGTGCCTTGCATTGCTTACTTTATACATCAAATATGCCATCTGCTTAGTTTAGACATGCTTTGTGTGAATGTCATCTGTTTAGTTCTTCATCATATATGTGAATTATGCAACACCATCTTGTTTAGCCAGGCATCATATATGTGAATTTTGCAATTCCATCCTACTTAGCCAGTCATCTTATATGTGAATTATATCAAGCCATCGTTTTTTTTCATTACGTATTACATTTGCCAACAATGTTAGTACATTCAACTACTCTTCGTGTGCATCATCCATTCAACTACTCTGGAGTGAAAACAAGGTCTTCAGAGCAGACTATGCTATCTGACGAAGCGCATATCTCGCTGGTTATGGATAGCTGCTCAGAGGAGGATTCAGAGACAGATGACCATTCCTATCCCCCCCCCCTCGAGGTGTATGCTCTAACTTGGCAGGGTTATGTTGCTCATATCGTGCGTATGGTGTCTTGCATTGCTATGTCATTTACTTAGTTTAGACATGCTTTGTGTGAATGCCACATGTTTAGTGTCTAATTACCATATACGTGAATTATGCAATACCATCTTGTTACAAGACATTATATATGTGAATTATGGAATGCTATCTTGTTGCAAGGCATTATATATGTGAATTATGCAATGCCTTGCTGTTTAGCCAATCATCATATATGTGAATTATATCATGCTATCCTTTTTTGTTATACATGTTCCATTTGTATATTCAACTACTCTTCCTATGCATTAGCCATTTGAAGCGGTGATGGAAGTATCTAGAGTGAAAACAAGATATTCAGAGCAGACAATGCTACCTGCTGAAGGAGACATATTGCTTGTTACAGATAGCTCCTCAAAGGAAGATTCAGAGACAGATGACCAGTCCTATTTCCCCCCTGAGGTCTATGCTCAAACTTGGCACGGTTATATTACTCATGTCATGCATGTTGTCTTGCATTGCTTAGTTTTTACATCATATATGCGATTGCCATCTGCTTACTAGCTTAGTACATAAATCATATATTTGAATTATATCATGTCAACATGTTTACATAGACAGCATCTATCGGAATTATGGCATGCCAACCCATTTAATAAAGACATCATATAGTTATATCATCTCATCCTGTTTAGTGTTTATAGACATCATATTTTGAATTATGTCATTCTATCCGTGAATTATATCATGCTATCATGTTTCCATAGGTGGCATGTATGTGAATTATGGCATGCCAACCTATTTAATAAACAAATTATATAGTTATATCATGTCATCCTGTTTACATAGTCATCATATTTTGAACTATGTCTTTCCATCCTTTTTAGTTAGCCATCATATATGTGAAATTGTGTCATGCTATCCTATTTAGTTAGCGATCATATATGTTAATTTGTGTCATGCTATCCTGTTTGGTTAGACAACATAAATGTGAATTATTTCATGCCCTCTTTTATTCCCCACTATCCGTTGCACCTGTCTACCATACAATGTTTGTACATTCAATTACTTTTCTTGTTTATCAGACATTTAAATTGGAGAGGGTGATGGCAGTGTCTAAGGGAGTAACAACACAGTCTTCAGAAAAGATAGTGCTACCAGTCGATGCAGATAGAACCACGGTTGTTGAGGGAGTCCCGGATTAGGGGGTGTCCGGATAGTCGGACTATAGCCTTCGGCCGGACTCCTGGACTATGAAGATACAAGATTGAAGACTTCGTCCCGTGTTCAGATGGGACTTTCCTTGGCGTGGAAGGCAAGCTTGGCGATACGGATATGTAGACCTCCTACCATTGTAACCGACTCTTGTAACCCTAACCCTATTCGGTGCCTATATAAACCGGAGGGTTTTAGTCCGTAGGACAAACAACAATCATACCATAGGCTAGCTTCTAGGGTTTAGCCTCTCTGATCTCGTGGTAGATCTACTCTTGTACTACCCATATCATCAATATTAATCAAGCAGGAGTAGGTTTTACCTCCATCGAGAGGGCCCGAACCTGGGTAAAAACATCGTGTCCCTTGTCTCCTGTTACCATCCGCCTAGACGCACAGTTCGGGACCCCCTACCCGAGATCCGCCGGTTTTGACACTGACATTGGTGCTTTCATTGAGAGTTCCTCTATGTCATCGTCTTTAGGCCCGATGGCTCCTCCGATCATCAACAACGATGCACTCCAGGGTGAGACCTTTCTTCCCGGACAGATCCTCGTATTCGGCGGCTTTGCACTGCGGGCCAATTCGCTTGGCCATCTGGAGCAGATCGAAAGCTACGCCCTGGCCATCAGGTCAGATTTGGAAGTTTGAACTACACGGCTGACATCCGCGGAGACTTGATCTTCGACGGGTTCGAGCCACAGCCAAGCGCGTCGCGCTGTCCCGAGGGGTATGATCTATCTCTGCCACCATACAGTGTCATGGAGGCCGCACCAGAGTCCGCTCCGACCTTTAGCTCGGAGCCGACCATGCCGATCGAGGATGGGTGGCTGGACACCGCCTCGGGGGCTGCGATCTCCACAGCGATTGAGCTGCACCCTACCCGTCCTTTGCGGCTCGTGACTCAAGGCGCGGACTCCTCTCCGACTCGAGCCCTCCGCGCCTCGCTAATCGAATCCGATTGGGCGCCGATCATGGAATTCACTGCCACGGACATCTTTCAGCACTCGCCCTTTGGCGATATCCTGAATTCAATAAAGTCCCTCACTTTATCGGGAGAGCCCTGGCCGGATTATGGTCAGGAAGGTTGGGATGTGGACGATGAAGAAATTCAAAATCCACCCACCACCCACTTCGTAGCCACTGTCGATGATTTAACCGACATGCTCGACTTCGACTCCGAAGACATCGACGGTATGGACGACGATGTAGGGGAGGAGCATGAACCAGCACCTATAGGGCACTGGAGAACCACCTCATCTCATGATGTATACATGGTGGACACACCTAAAGGAAGCGACGACGAGGAACAACGGGACGCTACGAAGGATCGCTTCATCAAAAAGCAGTCAAAACGACGACGTAAGCGCCGCTCAAAGTCCCACCTCGACAAAGACAACAGCCATACAGACCCAGCTATAGAGCAGGGTGAACCAGTGGACGACGAACATGCTATCGAGCAACCGTCCAAACAGTTCAATCTGGATAAACAACCCGTCCCCGGCGAAGATAACAGTCCGGACGAAGTCACGCCGGACAAGTTGCTGGAGCAGAAGAACCTCCACAAAAGGCTCGTCGCCACAGCATGCAGCCTGAAAAAGCAGAAGCGGAAGCTCAAAACAGCGGAAGATGCACTCAGAATCATATGGAGCAAAGTACTCAACACCGCAGACAAACACGGCGATAGTCGCCGAACAAAGAGCTACTCAAAGCGAAAACTACTGCCCGAATTTGATGAGGAAGCCGTAGAGCCCCCACAATCAAAAAACAAGGAGGCCACCCGATCAGATGGACGACCCCATGGCAAGCATAGAGCGGCAAACGGCGCCGCACACAAGCCGGCACGCGAACCGTACAAGGATTCGCATCAAAAAGATGGCCCGGTTAGATCTATCTACGGGCCTAGAAAGCAAGCTCTAGTAAGCAAGGCAACACATCAAGTATCCGAACATCACGGTACACCTAAATATAGGGGTGCCGCACACCCCCTATGTTTCACCGATGAGGTGCTGGATCATGAATTTCCAGCGGGATTCAAGCCCGTAAACATAGAGGCATATGACGGAACTACAGACCCTGGAGTCTGGATTGAGGATTACATCCTCCATATACACATGGCTAGAGGAGATGACCTCCATGCCATAAAATACTTACCCCTCAAGCTCGAAGGGCCAGCCCGGCATTGGCTTAAAAGCCTTCCTGAAAACACCATTGGAAGTTGGGAAGAGCTTGAGGATGCCTTTCGGGCAAATTTTCAAGGGACCTATGTCCGGCCTCCGGATGCCGACGATTTAAGTCACATAGCTCAACAGCCAGGAGAGTCAGCCTGGAAATTTTGGAACAGATTCCTTACTAAAAAGAACCAAATAGTCGACTGCCCGGACGACGAAGCCTTAGCAGCTTTCAAACACAACGTCCGAGACGAATGGCTGGCCAGACACCTCGGCCAAGAAAAGCCAAGAACAATGGCCGCATTAACAAGCCTCATGACCCGCTTTTGCGCGGGAGAGGATAGCTGGCTAGCAAGATGCAGCAGCGGCGACCCAAGTACATCAGAAATCAGGGATGGAAACGGGAAACCACGACGCAGCAAGGACCAGCGTCGATCTAAGGGAAACAGCTCGAAGAGCACAACAGTTAACGCCGGATTCAAAAGCTCTCGGCAGAATCATAAAAAGCTACCCCTTAAGGATAACAGGGACGAGCTCTCTAGCTTAAACAAAATCTTGGACAAGATATGCCAAATCGACAGTACTCCCGGGAAGCCTGCAAACCACACCCATAGAGATTGTTGGGTCTTCAAGCAGTCCGGCAAACTCAACGCCGAACACAAGGGGCTCGACACACCAAGCGAGGACGATGACGAAACCCAAAAACAGAGCGCCGGAAAACAAAAGAATTTCCCACAAGAAATCAAAACAGTGAACTCAATTCACGTGACAAAAGGGAAAAACAGAGCGGCACCCATAGAGGTACGCGCCATACAGCCTATCCCAGAGGAGTCCGGCCATTGGTTGTTCAGACCAATCACCTTTGACCATCGGGATTACTCTAGAAGTATACGGAATGCAGGTTGGACTGCCTTGATATTAGATACGATAATTGGCGGACTCCAATTTTCACAAGTCTCAATGGATGGCGGCAGTGATCTAAACCTTCTATACCAGGACACAATCCACAAAATGGGGATAGACCCAACCAAATTTCGCCATAGCAACACGTCCTTTCAAGGGGTAATGCCAGGCCCATATGCCCATTGTACGGGCTCTCTACTGCTAGAAGTTGTGTTCGGCTCACCCGACAACTTCCACCGCGAAAAGATAACCTTCCACCTCGCCCCATTTACAAGTAGCTATCAAGCACTATTGGGACGCGAAGCTTTCGCCCGCTTTAACGCAATACCGCATTATGCATCCCTTACACTTAAAATTCCCGGTCCACATGGCATCATCTCATTAAAGGGAAACACCGAGGGTTCCTCGAGTCCGAAAAATTGTGCGGATGCCTTGACAGCCCCACAATAAACCGGCCTCACCAATACAAGCTCTTAGACAGGTCGGCTGACCCGACACGGCTGGGCGAGTCCGCGAAACATACAAGGGCTCTCTAGATGCATACCCCGCATAAGGGCTCCGCATCCACAACAAGAGACAATAAAGCTCAATTTTGTTCATTCTTCAATTGTACTTTGTTTATATAATATAACGTACATTTTCGCACGATCTTTTCAACTAAGTTCCTCTCTTTACAAATGAACACCGTATACACCCATCCAGATACGGCACAACGGAGACACAGCACGACATGCGCAGAGGGACCCGTTGCAAGGATTCTTTTAGATCAAGACCCTGCGTAAACCTTTTTACTGTCTCTTGTTGATACACATCCCTGGTTTCTTGCTATAACCAAGGAGGAGGCTGGCGTTTTGGCATAGGCCACGTCGAATTTCGCTGCACTGGACACGGGGCTTTTTTACCAAGGGAGATTGTTCACCTGCTTTCATAAAGACCGAATACCTTAGGGGTGTTCGGCGTCTCGAGTTAGGCCTTATATGCATCAGCTCCAATCATGTCTTTGGTCAAATGTTGGGTTTGCCTGCTCCTGTGTTTTGCTGCCTTACGCCCGCTCTATCGGCTAATGCGGCACCAGAGAATTATCGCGATTGTGCCCCGGTTCGCCAGGGAGCACCTCAGCTTGAGAAAGCCGCTGACTGTCATGATATAGCGTGAGACTGGTCAACCACTGATGACCCGCTGGAATATTTAGAATTCTCCACATTGACGAAGGGCGTTTCCGCCAGCACATACGCGCCCGAATTCGGGTGAGCGCGGTGCCCCTAGGGGCTATATAGTAGCCCCACTGTAGAACTCCTATGGCTAAGTGAAAGTGATAAAGCATTATAGTCCGATTGCCTAGTTTGCTGCGCTATCACCTCCTTTGTAGGACCAAGACGTTGGATCAAGTGTGAAAATGTGTTTTCTGCAAACACCCCCGCATTAAATGCGTGGGGGTTGAAGCCAAAGACTGCCATCTTTCAGGTTATATACACATATACATTAACGGCCGCACATGAGGTATTTTTAATTCTTGAAAGCACAAGTATAAAAAAGCTTCTATATTCCATCGAAACATTGTTTCACAATAATACATGTTATTCGAACATAATATCCTTCGAGCACTGCGTCTCTATTAAACGAGCGCTCAAGAACTTCCGGAAAATAGTGCTTGACAGTACTCGCTCCGTCCAATATTGGGATGCAACATCGGTGGCCTTCATCTCCGCCCAAGATGTCTTGACACGGGCAAGAGCCATCCGCGCACCCTCTATGCATGCTGACCGCCTCATTGCTTTGATATGCGGCACCGCACCAAGGAACTGCTGCACCAAGCCAAAATAACTCTTCGGCTCGGGCCTTTTCGGCCACAAATAAGTCACGACATTCTTCATGGCAAGTCCGGACAACCTATTCAGCTCCGCCCATTCAGCCAGACGATCGGTTAATGGAAGTGGACGCTCTGGACTACGGAACTGCGACCAAAACAGCTCTTCCATCTCGTGATCCTTTTGATCTCCAAAGTGTTCGGCCGCGTCCGCGGCACTCGCCGCCAAGTCCAGATAAGCATCCGCACTACTCCATAGCCGGTCCAACTGAGCATATTTAGAATCCGTGAACTTCCTACGCAGCAGAAAGGGCTTTCCAGCCGTGATATCTCCGGCCGACGTAGCTCCTCCTTCATAGCTCTCATCGCAGAGCGAGCATCCTTAGCCTCGTGGTGGCCTTCTTCAGTCCTCTTGCTCGCCGACCTTCTTTTTCAAGAAGCTCGCAGCGGTCGGTAGCATTCTTCAACGTCACGGCCATCTCGGCCATTTCCTTCATGCTTCGGCAGTGAGCAGCCTGTTCAGCTTTTTAGCTCTTCGGCCGCCTTCAAGGCAGCCGCATCACTTCTCCTGGCCTGCTCCTTGGCTCAGGCAAGCTCTGCCCAAAGATTCTCCATGGCAGCGGCACCATCTATATCAAGCATACATGTTGTAAGGCACGGGCATCAAGCTCCCTTACTAGGTGTCCGCGGAGAAACTGCATACCTTGTGACTCGTCCAGCCGCTTGTTGACAAGCGCGATGTCAGCATCCGCCACGTCAAGTTGTCGCTTGAGTTCGGCAAATTCATCAGTCCGGCTAGCCACCGGACGCCCTGCCACCTACATAGGAAGGGAGACATATTATATCTTGGATTGTGATCCTCGGCACGCTGTCATTTTTGACAATGCACCGAGTCTCAGGGGCTACTATCTACACGGGACGCATCTTATATATGCGGAACCGTCAAAAGGTACATCATTGCACGTACCTCAAAACCCGTCAGTAAACTCCTGGCGGCCTCGTACAACCCGCTTTCCGCGGATGAAATCTTTTCAATCACCGTACCCATCAATGCACGGTGATCTTCTGAGATAGACACTCGCCCGAGCAGATCCTTCAACTCCTCCGACCGTGCACCAAGAGGTGTCGGACTCGTACGATGGCCTTTTTCGAAGGCCGGACACGGAGGGCTCCGAGGGGCCCTATGACCGCACTCCACCCCTCCCAGATTCGGGGAAACCCTCCGCGACGACACCTCGGGATCGTCCGCCTCGCTAGGCGGTACGGCAGGGGGAGGCGTTCCGCTCTCCATCATCTCCGGACGAAGATCCCCCGAAGACGAGCTCTGCTGAGAAGGGCTGAGATCCGAACTACAAGGTAAAATTTCAGTCATCTTCAGAAATAAAACAGGGATGTCTTTTATTTTATAAACTCCCCTCTCTACTTACGGCTCACTGGAGGGCTGATCTCCTTGGGGAAACAATGCGGCCGGGGCATCTTCCGGCATAGGACCCTCTGGCGAAGATTTCTTCCCATGCTTTGAGGCATTGGTCTCCGGGTCTCCAGAGGCGGTCCTCTTCTCCCCTTGGATGGAGGGATTATCGATCCCTCCTTTCTTGATAACCTCCTTTGCGGAGGCAGTGGTTTCCTTGTTCCCCCCTTCGCCTTCTTCTAAAGGAACAGCCTCCAGCATCTTGGTTAACATGGGATCCGGCATGGTCTTAGGGAGGGGGGCCGGACACCTGATTAGTTTTGCTTTTGCTATCCACTCCTGTGTAAGGGACAGCTCTTTTAAGGGCAAGTTTATGATAAATATACGGATAGCGTGTCCGGGTACGGGACTACTTACTTGAGCATCTGGGCAATTGCAGCTCAGACCTGCATCCTCGGTCAAATCCGGACACATTGCTTGTGATCCGAAGAACAATTTGTACATCTCCACGGGCGTTGCGCCCATGAAGTGTTGAAGAGCTCGTGGTCCCTCCGGATTGAACTCCCACAGGCGGAGGGGGCGACGTTTGCAGGGCAGGATGCAACGAATCAGCATGACCTGCGTTACTACGACCAGATTGATCTCTCTCTATCTCTAGGAGGCCTCGAATACGGCCCTACAACAAGGGCACGTCCTTGGACGGCCCCCAGTCAAGCCCTTTATTGACCCATGACGCCAGCCGCGGTGGAGGACCCGAGCGAAAGGCGGGTGGCGCCACCCATTGGGTGCCCCTGGGAGTTGTGATATAAAACCACTCTTGTTGCCATAGACTGAGCTCCTTTTGAAAAGAGCCCTCGGGCCATGGAGCGTCAGCATTCTTACTTATAACAGCCCCTCCGCACTCTGCCTGTTGCCCCTTGATCATCTTCGGCTCCACCTTGAAGGTTTTGAGCCACAATCCAAAGTGTGGGGTAATGCGGAGGAAGGCTTCACATACGACGATGAACGACGAGATGTGGAGGATGGACTCCGGATCCAAGTCGTGAAATTCCAGCCCGTAATAAAACATGAGCCCCCTCACGAAGGGGTCCGTCTGGAAACTTAGTCCCCGAAGGAAGTGAGACGTGAACACCACGCTTTCCCGGGCTTGGGAGTGGGAATAAACTGCTCTTGAGCAGGCAGCCTATGCGAGATTTCGCCGGTTAGATACCTGGCATCTCTTAGCTTTAGGACGTCTTCTTCCGTGACGGAGGAAGACATCCACCGGCCTTGGAGGTCGGAGCCGGACATCACCGAAGGTCCGAAGCGCCTGAATCTGGAGCTTTGGGTGTTGGAACTCGAAGCGAGGGGCGGATTCGATGGAGATTGAGAAGAAGGAGCGGGTCCTTGGTCTCTTTATAAAGAGGTTGAATACCAAGAGCCCTCCCCGTGACCGTTCGGGACTCGCCTTCGATAGAGGAGGCGTGCCAACAGGCACGATTGGGTTGCCCATGCCCGTATTGATGAGAATCCCGGAATAAGGGGACACGATCTCTGATTTGACAAGACGTGCCAAGGAAACCGCCTCGCTAAACGCGCTGAGGTTGGGCAGTAAAAACGATTCGAATAAAGGCTTGGTCATGGTGCGATGTCACGCTGCGGGATATGTCAGCAGATTGAACTTGTGTAAATGTTATTCTCTTTACGGTGTTATGTGGAACTTATTTTGCAGAGCCGGACACTATCCTTGTGTTCAAAATCTTCTATCAAGTATTCGGAGGAGGAACCCGCCTTGCAATGCCGAAGACAATATGCGCGCCGGACCCGTCGTCATTGAAGCCTGGTTCAGGGGCTACTGAGGGAGTTCCGGATTAGGGGGTGTCCGGATAGCCGGACTATAGCCTTCGGTCGGACTCCTGGACTATGAAGATACAAGATTGAAGGACATCTCGTGTCCGGATGGGACTTTCCTTGGCATGGAAGGCAAGCTTGGCGATACGGATATGTAGATCTCCTACCATTGTAACTGACTCTCTGTAACCCTAACCCTATTCGGTGCCTATATAAACCGGAGGGTTTTAGTCCGTAGGAAGAACAACAATCATACCATAGGCTAGCTTCTAGGGTTTAGCCTCTCTGATCTCATGGTGGATCTACTCTTGTACTACCCATATCATCAATATTAATCAAGCAGGAGTAGGGTTTTACCTCCATCGAGAGGGCCCAAACCTGGGTAAAAACATCGTGTCCCTTGTCTCCTGTTACCATCCGCCTAGACGCACAGTTTGGGACCCCCTACCCAAGATCCGCCGGTTTTGACACCGACAGTTGTACTTTCCCAAGAACCAGCCCCACCACTCATAACCCAGACTCTCGCAGATTGTACCCCTACCCAGTTGGACAGAGAACCAGCTACTGAAGGAAATATGCCCTAGAAGCAATAATAAATATGTTATTTTATATTTCCTTATTCATGATAAAGGTTTATTATTCATGCTAGAATTGTATCAATCGGAAACTTAAATACATGTGTGAATACATAAACAAATATCGTGTCCCTAGTGAGCCTCTACTAGACTAGCTCGTTGATCAAAGATGGTTAAGGTTTCCTAACCATAGACATGTGTTGTCATTTGATAACGGGAACACATCATGTTGTGATGGACAAGATCCACCCGTTAGCTTAGCATATTGATCGTTCAGTTTTATTGTTATAGCTTTCTTCATGTCAAATACATATTCCTTCGACTATGATGTTATGCAACTCCCGAATACTAGAGGAATACCTTGTGTGCTATGAAACGTCACAACGTAACTGGGTGATCATAAAGATGCTCTACAGGTATCTCCGAAGGTGTTTGTTGAGCTGGCATAGATCGAGATTAGGATTTGTCACTCGGAGTATCGGAGAGGTATCTCTAGGCCCTCTTGGTAATACACATCATAAGCTTGCAAG
Organism: Aegilops longissima; assembly: GCA_021605205.1. NCBI lineage: Eukaryota > Viridiplantae > Streptophyta > Magnoliopsida > Poales > Poaceae > Aegilops > Aegilops longissima. The sequence continues at coordinate 592,386,651 of CM038680.1, forward strand.
CAAACGACTAAGGAGTTGGTCACGAGGTGATTTATTATGGAATGAGTAAAGAGACTTTCCGTTAATGAGATTGAACTAGGTATGAAGATACCGACAATCGAATCTCGGACAAGTAACATACCGATGGACAAAGGGAATTACGTATGTTGTCATAACGGCTCAACCGATAAATATCTTCATAGAATATGGAGGAGCCAATATGGGCATCCAGGTTCCGCTATTGGTTATTGACCGGAAGGTGTCTTGGTCATTAATACGTCTCCAACTTATCTATATTTTTTTATTGTTCCACGCTGTTATATTATCATTCTTGGATGTTTTACAATCATTTTATATCATTTTTTGGTACTAACCTATTGACATAGTGCTAAGTGGCAGTTGCTGTTTTCTGCATGTTTTTTACATCGCAGGAAATCAATATCAGACGGAGTCCAAATGCCACATAACTTTATGATGATTTTTTATGGACCAAAAGGAAGAAGTTGGGCCATGGTTGTACCTGGGGGGAGTCCCGAGGAGGGGACAACCCACCAGGGCACGCCAGGAGGCCCAGGCGCGCCCTGGTGGATTGTGCCCACCTCGGATGCCCCCCGGACCGCCTCTTTGCTCGATAAATACCCCAATATTCCAGAAACCCTGGGGGAGGCGATGAAATATTCATCCAGCCGCCGTAGAGTCCAGAACCACCAGATCCAATCTAAACACCATCACGGAGGGGTTCACCACTTCCATTGGTGCCCCTCCTATGATGCGTGAGTAGTTCTTTGTAGACCTACGGGTCCATAGTTAGTAGCTAGATGGCTTCCTCTCTCTCTCTCTTGATTATCATTACAATGGTCTGTTGGAGATCGATATGATGCAAGTCTTTTGGCAGTGTGTTTGTTGGGATCCGATGAACTTTGAGTTTATGATCAGATCTATGTTTTTATCCATGAAAGTTATTTGAGTCTTCTTTGATCTCTTATATGCATGATTGCTTATAGCCTCGTATTTTGTCTCCAATATTTCGGTTTTGTTTGGCCAACTTGATCTATTTATCTTGCAATGGGAAGAGGTGCTTTGTAGTGGGTTCGATCTTACGGTGCTTGATCCCAGTGAGAGAAAGGGAACCGACACGTATGTATCATTGTTACTAAGGATAAAAAATGAGATCTATATCTGCCGCAATAGATAAACGGATCTCGTCTACATCATGTCATCGTTCTTATTGAATTACTCCATTTTCTCATGAACTTAATACACTAGATGCACGCTGTATAGCGGTCGATGTGTGGAGTAATAGTAGTAGATGCAGGCAGGAGTCGATCTACTAATCTTGGACGTGGTGCCTATATAATGATCATTGCCTGGATATCGTCATAATTATATGAAGTTCTATCAATTGCCCAACAGTAATTGTTTTCCCACTGTTTGTTATTTTTCTCGAGAGAAGCCACTAGTGAAACCTACGGCCCCCGGGTCTCTTTTCATCATATTTGCCTTTGCGGTCTATTTTCTCTTGCATTTATTTTCAGATCTATTAAACCAAAAATACCTTGCTGCAATTTATTCTTATTTATTTTATTTGGCGTTCGACCTATCAATCTACTAAAAATTTACCTCACGTCCTTTGCCTATCTTGAGGCGCCGTACCCCGAAAGGTATTAACAACCCCTTTAACACGTCGGGTTGCGAGGTGTTGTTCTTTGTGTGCAGGGGCTGTTTACGTTGTGTTGCTTGGTTCTCCTACTGGTTCGATAACCTTGGTTTCATATCTGAGGGAAATACCTACTGCGTTGTGCTGCATCATCCCTTCCTCTTTGGAGAAATACCGACGTAGCTTCAAGCGACATTAGTCATGTCTACATAGTTGTCGAACCCGTAGGGTCCGCACGCTTAACGTTCTTTGGCGATATAGTATTATATGAGTTATGTCACTTGGTGACCGAATGTTGTTCGGAGCCCCAGATAATATCACGGACATGATGAGGAGTCTCGAAATGATCGAGAGGTAAAGACTGATATATAGGACGATGGTATTCGGACACCGGAAGTGTTTCAGAGGGTACCGGGTACTTATCGGGTCACCGTCACCACATCGTCATGCTGCCGGAACTCAACTACTACCTCGTCGTCTTGCTGGATCAAGAAGGCGGAGTACGTCACCGAGCTGAACGTGTGCAGAACGCGGAGGTGTTGTGCGTTCGGTACTAGATCGGTTGGAGCGCGAAGAAAGTTCGACTACATCAACCGCATTGTGAAACGCTTCCACTTACGGTCTACGAGGGTATGCATCTCCATGGATAGATCATTGCATGTGCGTAGAATTTTTTATTTTTCCATGTTACGATTCCCAACAGTGGCGTCATGAGCCAGGTCTATGCGTAGATGATATACACGAGTAGAACACAAAGAGTTGTGGGCGGTGATAGTCATACTGCTTACCACCAACGCCTTATTTTTATTCGGCGGTATTGTGGGATGAAGCGGCCCGGACCAACCTTACATGTCCACGCACATGAGACCGGTTCCACCGACAGACATGCAACTAGTTTTGCATAAAGGTGGCTGGAAGGTGTCTGTTTCTCCTACTTTAATTGAATCGAATTTGACTGCGGCCGGTCCTTGAAAAAGGTTAAAACAGCAAACTTGACGAAACACCGTTGTGGTTTTATGCGTAGGTAAGAACGGTTCTTGCTAGAAGCCCATAGCAGCCACGTAAAACTTGCAACAACAAAGTAGAGGACGTCTAACTTGTTTTTGCAGGGTATGTTGTGATGTGATATGGTCAAGACATGATGAAATACACGTTATTGCATGAGATGATCGTGTTTTGTAAGTTATCGGCAACCGGCAGGAGCCTTATGGTTGTCTCTTTATTGTATGAAATGCAAATGCCATGTAATTGCTTTGCTTTATCACTATGCGTTAGCGATAGTTGTAGAAGAAATAGTTGGCGAGACGACCACGGCGCAACGATGGAGATCAAGGTTTCGAGTCGGTGACGATGGAGATCATGACGATGCTTTGGAGATGGAGATCAAAATCACAAGATGATGATGGCCATATCATGTCACATATTTTGATTGCATGTGATGTTTAACTTTTATGCATCTTATTTTGCTTAATACGGCGGTAGCATTATAAGATGACCCCTTCACTAAATTTCAAGGTAAAAGTGTTCTCCCTGAGTGTGCACCATGGCTACAGTTCGTCGTGTTGAGACACCACGTGATGATCGGGTGTCATAGACTCTACGTTTACATACAATGGGTGCAAGACAGTTTTGTACATGCAGAATACTTGGGTTAAACTTGACGAGTCTAGCATGTACAGACATGGCCTCGGAACACTGGAGACTGAAAGGTCGAAAGTGAATCATATAGTAGATATGATCAACATAGAGATGTTCACCATTGATGACTATCCCATCTCACGTGATGATCGGACATGGGTTAGTTGATTTGGATCACGTATCACATAGATGACTAGAGGGATGTCTATTTAAGTGGGAGTTCTTAAGTAATTTGATTAATTGAACTTAATTTATCATGAACTTAGTCCTGATAGTATTTGCGTATCTGTGTTGTAGATCAATAGCTCGCGATATAGCTCCTATATATTTTTTGATATGTTCCTAGAAAAAAGTTGAAAGATGATAGTAGCAAGGATGTGGACTGGGTCCGTGATCTGAGGTTTGCTAGTGGCTGCAATAACCTATTTTTTAAAACTAGGCCACAATAACCATGGGTTACATATTTACTGTAGTGACCATGGGTGTAACACCCCGGAAGTAACTTTCCATTTGTAACTCCAACTCTTGCCATTTTCGGCATTGTGATATGATATTCCCTCCGTGGTTGGGTTTTTCTCCTTTTGCATTTTGTCCATGTCATGCATTTTATATCATGTCATCATGTGCATCGCATTTGCATACGTGTTAGTCTCATGATTCCGAGCATTTTTCCGTTGTCCGTTTTGCAATCCGGCACTCCTATCTCCCCGGCGCCCCTTTTACGTTTTTCCGTGTGCGGGTACTAAACCTTCTCGAAATGGACCGAGGTTTTCTAGTGGCCTTGGTATACCACCCGTAGACCACCGGTCAAGTTTGGTCATTTGGAGCTCGTTTGGTACTCCAGCGGTTAACCGCACTCTCAAAGGCCTCTGTTAAGTTGCAGCCCAACACCCCTTCAAAACAGCCCAATAACCCATCTAAGTCACTTCCATGCTCTCCGTCGTTCGATCACGATCGTGTGGTAAAACTACACCCCATTTGGACTCTCCTAGCTCCCTTTATGCCTATTTAAGCAAACCCCTTTCCAATCCGGATCAATTCCACCCCGAAACCCTAAAATCCGTCCCGCGCCCGCGGACACGTCGCCGCCGCGGACACTTCGCCGCCGCCGGGACACCGCCGCCACGTGGCCTGCGCCTCCAGCAGCGCCGCCCTGAGCCCAGCCAGCCGCCCCCCGGCCGCTCCGTCCCGTCGCCCGCCTGCCTTGCCCAGCGCGCGCCCGCCCGCCGCCGCCGCCGCCTCTCGCCGCGCCCGCCTCCACGCCGTCCGGCCGCCCGCCGCCGCCCACCACCGGCCGCTCCCGCTGCCGCCACCTCGCCCGGTCGCCGCCTCCACCGGATCCCGCGCGCCACCACCGCCCCGCCGCCCGGTGCCACCTCGCCCTCAGCCTCCGTCGTCCCGCCCCGCCTCCTCTCCTCCGGCGCTCAGTGCGGCCATACCCGCGCCGCCGCCCTCGGCCGATCCCGATCCGACCTCGGGTCGCGCGCCGCGGTTGACTTCTCCCCCCTCCTTTTTCTACTAAGTTTTTTATATCGATGATATTTTGTGTCATTTTCTTCATGCTATATCTTTGCATCTGTAGATCCATTTTGCGCGTTTAATATATCAAAATGTTCGACTCGAAGAGTAGATCATTTCATCTCATTGCATCATTTTCATTTGAGCTCATCTTGATGCCCGAAATGTTGTTGGAAGAGGGCTATGTGATGTTAGTTTCTGTTTCTTAACAGAACTTGCACTTTTGCTATTTTTGCCATGATTGTTGTGTGCACCCTATGAATTTGAGTCATACATGTGTTTTGTAATATGCCATGCCATCTTTCCAGGGGTGTATGCCATGTATTTTTGTGATCTATGTGGTGACTAGCACAAGCATGCAAAGTAGGTGTCCTGATGTTGCTGTTTTCAGCCCTGTTTAGCTGATATTTTGATGCCATGTTAACTTGATGCTACCAAGAGATCCATGCATATTTTGAGATACTTCAGTAAGGATGTTTTGTAAAACATGTCTTGCTATATCCATCCATGCCTTTGTTTGCAATTATGGAGTGCCATAGCTTGAGTCAATCGAGCTCTACTTTTGCTATCAAATGTTTCCTGGCAGATTGTTTACATGTTATTCAATTTTGCCAAGCTTGTTGTGGTTGATCCGTATATGCTATGTTATTGTTCTTGCCATGCATGTATTCTATGCCATGTCTTCTTGATGTATGTATGCTTAGTTTTTGACATGCCATGTTGCTGAATCTGTTAACGAAACTTTCAATATTGACGTGGGTGTTACTATATTTTCTGATCCTTTTTGGCTTATGGTCAGTAAGGGACTTTTGTTCTATGCTTTGAGTAGATTCATGCCATGCCATGTTTTGCTATTTTAAGTTCCTGTAGCATGTAGTTTTGTTGCTCTGAACATTGCAACCTGATGTTGTTTTTTCCATGTCCAGCCTGATATTTTGTGCACTTTTGTCATGCTTGTTTGAACTTGTTATGATGTGAACTAGCCGTAGCTCAGTGCTCATCTTTTGTCGAGCATCTTGTGTAGATCACTGCCATATACTTTGTTGGTACGTTTGGGTGCAGTAGCTTAATTTATTATTACTTACTAAGTGGCATCATGCTGTTAATGGCAGACTTGTGCCATTCTTGTTTTGCTTGTCATTTGCAAACCGTGCATCCGATTCCGGTGATCTTTATATTGATTTCAACCGAAATCATCTCATCTTTCCAGTGGCATACTTGGTTTGCCAAGTTGATGCCTGGTTCATCATTTCCTTTACGGAGCGCGCATACGCATTGCATATCACATCTCGCATATCATGTCATGTTTTGCATCATGTTGATTGTGCATTGCACCGTGATTTATTGTGCTTCCTTGTTTGTGTTGTTGCTTTGGGTAGAGCCGGGAGACGAGTACGTGAACGAGGAACCTGTTGAGAACGCTTACGAGGATCAAGCTTTTGACAACTCTGAGAACATTGCAGGCAAGATGACCATACCCTCGAAATCACTTCTATCTTTGCTATGCTAGTTGCTCGCTCTTTTGCTATGCCTATGCTACGATGCCTACCACTTGCTATATCATGGCACCCATATTGCCATGTCAGCCCCTAACCATCCTTTCCTAGCAAACCGTTGTTTGGCTATGTTACCGCTTTGCTCAGCCCTCTTATAGCGTTGCTAGTTGCAGGTGAAGATGAAGTTTGTTCCTTGTTGGAACATGGAGATGTTGTTCCTCATTGGAACATGTTTACTTGTTGGGGATATCACAATATTTATCTGCGATAATTAATACATCTATATATTTGGTAAAGGGTGGAAGGCTCGGCCTTATGCCTGGTGTTTTGTTCCTCTTGCCACCTAGTTTCCGTCATACCGGTGTTATGTTCCTTGATTTCGCGTTCCTTACGGTTGGGTGATTTATGGGACCCCTTGACAGTTCTCTTTGAATAAGACTCGTCCAGAAGGCCCAACATTGGTTTTACCATTTGCCACCTAAGCCTTTTCCCCGGGTTTTGCGAGCCCGAGGGTCATCTTTATTTTAACCCCCCGACCAGTGCTCCTTGAGTGCTGGCCCGAACCGAGCCGCTCTTGGGGCCACCACGGGAAACTTCGAGGCTTGGTTTTACTCAGTAGCTGTCTCATCCGGATGTGCCACGAGAACGAGATATGTGCAGCTCCTATCGGGATTTATCGGCACTGTCGGGTGGCTTTGCTGGTCTTGTTTTATTCTTTGTCGAAATGTCTTGTAGTCCGGGATTCGAGATTGATCGGGTCTTCCGGTAGAAGGAATATCCTTCGTTGACCGTGAGAGCTTATAATGGGCTAAGTTGGGACACCCTGCGGGTAATATCTTTTGAAAGCCGTGCCCGCGGTTATGAGGCAGATGGGAATTTGTTAATGTCGGTTGTAGAAAACCGAAGTTGACCTCGGTTAAAATACACATCAACGCGTGTGTAACCGTGATGGTCTCTTCTCGGAGTCCGGAAGTGAACACGGTGTTGGAGTTATGTCTGACGTAAGTAGTTCAGGATCACTTCTTGATCGCTATTAGCTTCACGACCGTGCTTTGCTCCTCTTCTCGCCCTCTTTTGCGAATGTAGCCACCATATATGCTAGTCGCTTGCTGCAGCTCCACCTTACTACTCTGTCCTTCCTATAAGCTTAAATAGTCTTGATCTCGCGGGTGTGAGATTGCTGAGTCCCCGTGACTCACAGATTCTACCAAAACAGTTGCGAGGTTCCGGCGAGGCCGGTCAGGTGGCGCAACCGAGCTCAAGTGGAGTTCGACGAGGAACGTGGTCGTTACTATGTGTCTTTTCCTGATGATCAGTAGTGGTGCCCAGTTGGGACGATTCGGGGATCTGTGTAGCATTTGGGGTATCTTCTTTTATTTTGGTTCCGTTGTCGAACCTTGAGTGTACTCTGAATGATGGATGTTTATTTATGTACTGTGTGAAGTGGCGACTGTAAGCCAACTATGTATCTCTTTCCCTTATTTATTACACTTGCGACATTGCTTTCAATGCGGTTATGCCTCTAAGTCGTGCCTTGACACGTGGGAGATATAGCCGCATCGAGGCGTAATAAAGTTAGTGTCGAGCCTTCCCGACTTAGGAGCCCCCTACTTGATTGTTTCTTTGGCGTTGTTGAGTCTAGAATGGAAAATGTTTTGAGTCTTAGGATTATATATATCGGAGAGTAGGATTCTTTTTACTCCCCAGTTCCTTCGTCGCTCTGTGAGGTCTCCTGACGTAGAGTTTTGACTCTTCTCTCCTCAAATTTCACTAAAAAAAAATTTAGGATCACGTGGGTATCTTGGAATCGTTCCGATGGTTTTGTGACGAGAACATTGTTCTTGGTGCCACCTGACATTTAGGGGTTGTGGCAGTGTCCCGGGGAGTTGAGCTCCGAGGTGTTGTCGTCACAATTTTATCGTTGCAGTTCTGGAATACCTGAGTTTTACCGACATCGAAATCTCTTTTCTGCAGTTGTTGGTGAGATAACCCCGATAGCCCAGTATTGAGGCGAGTGCGGGAGTATTGCCATGACTTGTATAACGGATGTTTTTTCGAAGGTCGAGGTACACGATTTCCGAGGATTTCTTGGTTATGTGTTGACGGATGGATACAACTGGATCTAGGTATTGTTAGTTTGGGTGATATATTTTGTGTCCCCTGTATCCCCAACACCAGATTGCATAACCGAAAGTTTCGGGAGTTAATAGGTGGGAATTCTAGTAGCTTACGGGATATTCTTTCCGACGGATGTATGATTTGAGATTGGGGTTCAACGTCTAGTGGTCCGCCCATCCACGGTCGATTCTGATGGTCGCGAGGCGTCTTAAAGAATCCTTGGCTATGCTGATTCGGGGCGTCTTGTTTGTCATTCGTGACGTCCGCTATCGCCGTGTCCGTGTGGGCCCCACCACGAACACTTTGGGCGAAATCTCTATCATGTGTTTGTTCCGGCTCATTCTAGAAGCCAATCTTTTGTTTTCAGTTGTGATATTCGATTTGTTTCTAAGACAGATGTTGTTTCCATATCTTTATCTAAGTGGCTTCTCACCTTAATGGACGTGTGATGATTAACTTTGGAATTCATTCATTCATTCTTGTTGAATGTTTATTGTGAAGACTATATGTTGCAATTTCTATCCGTTGATTCTACTTATCTTTTGTCTATCAAAGGACTAACGGTTGTCACCCTCTCCAGATGGCTCCGCCAACGCTGCGTCGAATCCGGATCGCAATGATGGGGATCGGTCGAACCCTCCACCTCCACCTCCGCCTCCGGAGGCACGGCAAGCTATCATGGCAGCCACCAATGCCAATGCTCGAGATGATTTTGCAGCTCTTGCAAGAAGCGTACTCGAGGCAAGGCAATCAAGGAAATCAAGGTCAAGGCAACAATCAGCCGCACTTTGCTACTCTCGGTCGGTTCCTCGCTAATCAGCGAAGTCTTTCGGTTTACGTAGTCGAGGCCACGATCTTGACGATTGGTTAGTGGACATCTGCAAGCATTTTGATTGTAGCAATGTCGGACATGAGGATTTTGTCAAGTTTGCATCGTTTCAACTCAAGGATCAAGCTGCTTGAGTGGTACCAACAATACAAAGATTCGAGAGGAGGTCGTGTCATTACAGGATGAGTTCCGCCGTGATTTGAGCTCACCACATTCGAAAAGTGTTGTTGAGAGCAAGCGTGAGGAGTTCCGCAATCTCAAGCAGGGCAACATTTCGTCTATCAATACAATATCCAGTTCGAGCTTCGCTTCGTTTTGCTAAGCAAGGCGTACTTGATGAAAAGAGTATGATCTATCAATTCAGATGTGGTGCGAGAGAAGATCTGCAATTAGCTCTTGTGCTTTTGAGCCATATAAGTATGATGATTTCTACAACATGGCATTTGAAGCAAGAAGCTGCCCAGCTCAAATGTGAGGCTCCTAAGAAGAGAATCGGGGATGCAGTTCAGTCTTCTTCTTCCTCTCAAGTGGCAGCTAAGCAGCGAAGTTCTACCTTCCTCCTCCTCCGTTCCGTCGGCCTTATCGTGAGAAGAACTCAGGTGGCCGTGGATCTTCCCACCCACCCAACCCAAGCTATCGAGATCAAGTCTAGTTCTCAAGCCCAAGGTCAAGTGCTCCTTACCACCGTCCGCTCTCGAGGTGACTTGCAACAAATGTCGGCAGAAATGTCACTATCTAACAAGTGCTTCAACCAGAGGCGCCTTCGCCTCCTCCTCTGTGAAATCTTCCAGCAATGCAGTGGTCAAGCATAATCCAAAGCATGCCAAGGTCAATATGATGAATGCAGCTCAAGCAGAGGAATCTTCTGATGTGTTAATGGGTAATCTTCTAGTTAATGATATTCCTGCCAAAGTCTTATTTGATACTGGTGCATCGCATTCTTTCATGTCATATCCTTTTGCATCGAAGCACAATTTTGATACAGAGGCATTACCTAAAGCTATGCAAGTTATTTCTCCGGCTAAGCGTTTGAGATCTACCATGTTGGTTCCAAATGTCGGTATCAAGATGGGCGATTATAGATTTCTGGCTAAACCAATTGTCGTTGGTGACTCGGATATTGATCTTATCCTTGGAATGGACTGGCTTTCTCAGCACAAAGCTCAGCTTGATTGTGCTGCCAGGGAAATTCAATTGACTCACTCTTCCAATGATGTGATCATCTATGCCGCTCGTGATGAAACCATTCGGTTGTTTTCTCTCAATGAGAAGGGCGAATTGGATGCTATCTCTCGATTCGATCGTTTGTGAGTACCAAGATGTCTTTCGGAAGAGCTTCGGGTATGCCTCCTCATCGGCCGATTGAGTTCGTTATCGATCTTGAGCACGCATCGAACCCGTTTGCAAGCGTCCATACAAGCTTGGACCTGATGAGCTGAAGGAATTGAAGAAGCAGCTCGATGAACAAGAGCGTCTGGGTTTGATCGGACCGAGTTCATCTCCTTGGGGTTGTGGTGTTCTTTTGTCCGGAAGAAGGATGGCGCGGACCGACTTTGCGTCGATTACCGTCCATTGAATAAGAAGACAATCAAGAACAAGTATCCACTTCCCAACATCAATGAGCTTTTCGAGCAACTCAAAGGTGCTAAAGTGTTCTCAAGCTTGACCTTCGTATGGGTTATCATCAGATTCGCATTCGTGAACAAGATATTCCCAAGACAGCATTCGAACAAGCTTTGGTTCTTATGAATATCTTGTCATGTCTTTCGGCCTTGTCAATGCTCCTCCTACATTCTCTCGGATGATGAACTTCATATTCAACCCCTACACCAATGAATTCGTCTTGGTCTATCTTGATGATATTTTGGTCTTCTCCAAGAATAAGAAGGATCATGCCAAACATTTGCGATTGGTGCTAGACAAGCTCGAGAGTATCAATTCTATGCTAAGTTCTCCAAATGTGAATTTTGGCTTGATGAAGTGCTTTATCTTGGTCATATCATCTCCGCCAAGGGCATCTCTGTTAATCCAGAAGATGTCCGCAATTGTGAATTGGGAACCTCCTCGAACGTCAAGCAGCTCCATGATTTTCTTGGTCTTGCAAGTTATTGCGAAGATTCGTTGAGAACTTCTCCAAGATTGCAAAGCCTCTTTCCAACCTTCTCGAAGCATGTGAAGTATGTCCGGTCTCCCGAGTGTGACATTGCTTTCAATACCCTCAAAGAGAAACTCGTCACAGCTCTGTCTTGACTCCTCTGATGAATCCAAGCCATTTGAAGTTTTACGTGATGCTTCTCTTCAAGGTCTCGGTGCTGTGTTAATGCAAGAGAAGAGAGTTGTGGCTTATACCTCTCGCCAGTTGAAGCCCAACGAGAAGAACTACCCTACTCACGATCTTGAGTTGGCGGCAGTTGTCCATGCATTGATAACGTGGAGACATCTCTTGTTGGGAAGGAAAGTGGACATTTTCACCGATCACAAGAGTCTCAAGTACATCTTCACTCAACCCAACCTCAACCTCAGGCAGAATCGATGGGTCGAAATGATTCAAGAGTACAACCCAAGTATTGAATATACTCCGGGCAAGGCCAATGTCATTGCAGATGCTTTGAGCAGGAAGGCTTACTGCAACAGTCTAATCCTCAAGCCCCTCCAGCCGGATCTTTGTGAAGCTTTCCGCAAGCTGAATCTTCAAGTTGTTCCTCAAGGCTTTCTTGCCAACCTCATAGTCTCTCCTACTTTGGAAGATCAGATTCGTGAGGCTCAACTTCTGGATACCATGGTGAAAAAGGTGAAGCGTGGTATCGACAAGGGCATTTCAAGTACAAGTGCTTCCACATTGATGACAAAGACACTCTTTTCTTTGAGGACGGATTGTGGTTCCTAAGGGTGATCTGAGAAAAGTCATTATGAGCGAGGCTCACAATTCGCTTCTATCCATTCATCACGGAAATACGAAGATGTACCATGATCTCAAGCAGTCATATTGGTGGACTCGAATGAAGCGAGAAATTGCTCAATTCGTGAATGAATGTGATGTCTGCGAGAAGAGTGAAAGCGAACACCAAAGACCAGCTGGTCTCCTCCAACCTCTTGCTATTCCGAATGGAAGTTTGATCATATTGAAATGGACTTGACTGGATTTCCAAAGTCCAAGCGTGGAAATGATGCTATCTTCGTTGTCATTGACAAACTTACTAAAGTGGCTCATTTTCTTCCTATCAAAGAATCTATCACAGCAGCTCGGTTGGCGAGCTATACACCTCGAGATTGTCTCCTTGCGGCATTCCACAAGTGATCTCTTGGACCGTGGCAGCATCTTTACCTCCAAGTTTTGGGATTCTTTTGAAGGCCATGGGCACCAACATTCGTTTCAGACAGCTTTCCATCCTCAAACAAGTGGCCAAGTTGAGCGAGTTAATCAAATCCTTGAAGATATGCTCGGGGCTTGTGTCATTTCTTTCGGTATGAAGTGGGAAGATTGTCTTCCATATGCCGATTTCTCCTACAACAACAGCTTCCAAGCGAGTTCGGGCAAGGCCCCATTGAAATTCTCTATGGCGAAAAGTGTCGTACTCCTCTCAATTGGTGCGAGACAGGTGAGCGCCAACTTCTTGGCAATGACTTGATCACGAAGCGGAAGAAATGTGCCAAGTCATTCGTGAGAATCTCAAAGCCGCGCAATCGCGCGGAAAACTATTATGATGATAAGCACCGTGATGTAGCTTTTGAAATCGGAGACCATGTCTACCTCCGTGTCTCTCAATGAAAGGCACTCGTCGGTTCGGTATCATAGGAAGCTTGCACCTAGATCGTGGGTCCTTTCAAGATCATTGGAAAAAGAGGCGATCTCGCCTATCAACGAGCTTCCATCCAACTTTGCAAGCGTGCGATGTGTTTCACGTGTCACAACCATAAGTGCTTCAAGACTCTGAGCGCACTATCAACTTGAAGAGATTGACCTTCAAGAAGATCTCTCTTATCATGAGCACCCGTTGCTATTCTTGAAGAAACCGGCGCAAGACTGCAACAAGTCAATCAAATTCCTGAAAGTGAAGTGGTCACACCATTCCGACCGAGAAGCTACACAGGGGCGCGAGGATCACCTCCGTTCCGAATATCCGGAGTTCTTTCAGTCCTAGATCTCGGGACGAGATCCTCTTGTAGTGGTGGAGTGTTGTAACACCCCGGAAGTAACTTTCCATTTGTAACTCCAACTCTTGCCATTTTCGGCATTGTGATATGATATTCCCTCCGTGGTTGGGTTTTTCTCCTTTTGCATTTTGTCCATGTCATGCATTTTATATCATGTCATCATGTGCATCGCACTTGCATACGTGTTAGTCTCATGATTCGAGCATTTTTCCGTTGTCCGTTTTGCAATCGGCACTCCTATCTCCCGGCGGCCCTTTTAGGTTTTTCCGTGTGCGGGTACTAAACCTTCTCGAAATGGACCGAGGTTTGTCTAGTGGCCTTGGTATACCACCGTAGACCACCGGTCAAGTTTGGTCATTTGGAGCTCGTTTGGTACTCAACGGTTAACCGCACTCTCAAAGGCCTCTTTTAAGTTGCAGCCCAACACCCCTTCAAAACAGCCCAATAACCCATCTAAGTCACTTCCATGCTCTCCGTTGTCCGATCACGATCGTGTGGGCGAAAACTACACCCCATTTGGACTCTCCTAGCTCCCTCTATGCCTATTTAAGCAAACCCCCCTTTCCAATCCCGGATCAATTCCACCCCCGAAACCCTAAAATCCGTCCCGCGCCCGCACGGACACTTCGCCGCCGCCGCCCGCAGCCAGAAGGAGGCCGCCACATAACCTCGCCTCCACAGCGCCGCCCTTGAACCGCGAGCCCACGGCCGCCCCCCCTCCTGGCCGCTCCGTCCCGTCGCCGAGCCGCCTTGCCCATGGCGCCAGCAGCCCACCACCGCCCCGCCGCCTCTTGCCCGCACCGCCTCCACGCCGTCCGGCGGCCCCCATGCCGCGCCGCCACCGCCGGCTCCGATCTCCGCCACCTCGCGCGCGTCGCCGCCTCCACCGGATCCCGCGCCACACCCCGCCCCGCCGCCGGCTCCACCTCGCCGGCGACCTCCGTCGTCCCGGCCCGCCTCCTCTCCTCCGGCGCTCCGTGAATCGCGCCAGCGCCGCCGCCCCCGGCCGATCCCGATCCGACCTCGGGTCGCGCGCCTCGGTTGACTTCTCCCCCCTCCTTTTTCTACTAAGTTTTTTATATCGATGATATTTTGTGTCATTTTCTTCATGCTATATCTTTGCATCTGTAGATCCATTTTGCGCGTTTAATATATCAAAATGTTCATCTCGAAGAGTAGATCATTTCATATCATTGCATCATTTTCATTTGAGCTCATCTTGATGCCCGAAATGCTGTTGGAAGAGGGCTATGTGATGTTAGTTTCTGTTTCTTAACAGAACTTGCACTTTTGCTATTTTTGCCATGATTGTTGTGTGCACCCTATGAATTTGAGTCATACATGTGTTTTGTAATATGCCATGCCATCTTTCCAGGGGTGTATGCCATGTATTTTTGTGATCTATGTGGTGACTAGCACAAGCATGCAAAGTAGGTGTCCTGATGTTGCTGTTTTCAGCCCTGTTTAGCTGATATTTTGATGCCATGTTAACTTGAAGCTACCAAGAGATCCATGCATATTTTGAGATACTTCAGTAAGTATGTTTTGTAAAACATGTCTTGCTATATCCATCCATGCCTTTGTTTGCAATTATGGAGTGACATAGCTTGAGTCAATCGAGCTCTACTTTTGCTATCAAATGTTTCCTAGCAGATTGCTTACATGTTATTCAATTTTGCCAAGCTTGTTGTGGTTGATCCGTATATGCTATGTTATTGTTCTTGCCATGCATGTCTTATATGCCATGTCTTCTTGATGTATGTATGCTTAGTTGTTCATATAAGGCTCTGTAGTGAGTGCATTGAGCTTGTAAACATGCCTACTTGTTATCAGTTTTTTACATGCCATGTTGCTGAATTTGTTAACGAAACTTTCAATATTGACGTGGGTGTTACTATATTTTCTGATCCTTTTTGGCTTATGGTCAGTAAGGGACTTTTGTTCTATGCTTTGAGTAGATTCATGCCATGCCATCTTTTGCTATTTTAAGTTCCTGTAGCATGTAGTTTTGTTGCTCTGAACATTGCAACCTGATGCTGTTTTTGCCATGTCCAGCCTGATATTTTGTGCACTTTTGCCATGCTTGTTTGAACTTGTTATGATATGAACTAGCCGTAGCTCAGTGCTCATCTTTTGTCGAGCATCTTGTGTAGATCACTGCCATATACTTTGTTGGTAAGTTTGGGTGCAGTAGCTTAATTTATTGTTACTTACTAAGTGGCATCATGCTGTTAATGGCAGATTTGTGCCATTCTTGTTTTGCTTGTCATTTGCAAACCGTGCATCCGATTCGGTGATCTTTATATCGATTTCAACGAAATCATCTCATCTTTCAGTGGCATACTTGGTTTGCCAAGTTGATGTCTGGTTCATCATTTTCCTTCCGGGCGCCATATACGCATTGCATATCACATCTCGCATATCATGTCATGTTTTGCATCATGTTGATTGTGCATTGCACCGTGATTTATTGTGCTTCCTTGTTTGTGTTGTTGCTTTGGGTAGAGCCGGAGGCGAGTGCGTGAGCGAGGAACCTGTTGAGAACGCTTACGAGGATCAAGCTTTTGACAACTCGAGAACATTGCGAGCAAGATGACCATACCCTCGAAATCACTTCTATCTTTGCTATGCTAGTTGCTCGCTCTTTTGCTATGCCTATGCTACGATGCCTACCACTTGCTATATCATGCCACCCATATTGCCATGTCAGCCCTAACCATCCTTTCCTAGCAAACCGTTGTTTGGCTATGTTACCGCTTTGCTCAGCCCTCTTATAGCGTTGCTAGTTGCGGTGAAGATGAAGTTTGTTCCTTGTTGGAACATGGAGATGTTGTTCCTCATTGGAACATGTTTACTTGTTGGGGATATCACAATATTTATCTGCTATAATTAATACATCTATATATTTGGTAAAGGGTGGAAGGCTCGGCCTTATGCAGTGTTTTGTTCCACTCTTGCCACCTAGTTTCCGTCATACGGTGTTATGTTCCTTGATTTCGTGTTCCTTACGGTTGGGTGATTTATGGGACCCCCTTGACAGTTCGCTTTGAATAAGACTCGTCCAGCAAGGCCCAACATTGGTTTTACCATTTGCCACCTAAGCCTTTTCCCCGGGTTTCGCGAGCCGAGGGTCATCTTTATTTTAACCCCGGACCGGTGCTCCTTGAGTCTGGCCCGAACCGAGCTTCTTGAGGCCACCACGGGAAACTTCGAGGCTTGGTTTTACTCGTAGCTGTCTCATCCGGATGTGCCACGAGAACGAGATATGTGCAGCTCCTATCGGGATTTATCGGCACAATCGGGTGGCTTTGCTGGTCTTGTTTTATTCTGTCGAAATGTCTTGTAGTCCGGGATTCGAGATTGATCGGGTCTTCCCAGTAGAAGAATATCCTTCGTTGACCGTGAGAGCTTATAATGGGCTAAGTTGGGACACCCTGCAGGTAATATCTTTGAAAGCCGTGCCCGCGGTTATGAGGCAGATGGGAATTTGTTAATGTCGGTTGTAGAAAACCGAAGTTGACCTCGGTTAAAATACACATCAACGCGTGTGTAACGTGATGGTCTCTTCTCGGTGAGTCCGGAAGTGAACACGATGTTGGAGTTATGTCGGCGTAAGTAGTTCAGGATCACTTCTTGATCGCTATTAGCTTCACGACCGTGCTTTGCTCCTCTTCTCGCCCTCTTTTGCGAATGTAGCCACCATATATGCTAGTCGCTGCTGCAGCTCCACCTTACTACTCTGTCCTTCCTATAAGCTTAAATAGTCTTGATCTCATGGTGTGAGATTGCTGAGTCCCGTGACTCACAGATTCTACCAAAACAGTTGCAGGTTCCGACGAGGCCGGTCACGGTGTGGCGCAACCGAGCTCAAGTGGGAGTTCGACGAGGCGTGGTCGTTACTATGTGTCTTTCACGATGATCGATAGTGGTGCCCAGTTGGGACGATTCGGGGATCTGTGTAGCATTTGGGGTATCTTCTTTTATTTTGGTTCCGTGGTCGGACCTTGAGTGTACTCTGAATGATGGATGTTTATTTATGTATTGTGTGAAGTGGCGACTGTAAGCCAACTATGTATCTCTTTCCCTTATTTATTACATGGGTTGTGTGAAGATTACCTCACTTGCGACATTGCTTTCAATGCGGTTATGCCTCTAAGTCGTGCCTCGACACGTGGGAGATATAGCCGCATCGAGGGCGTAACAATGGGCCTCCTACGGGCCATAGAAACAATGGGCCTTCTACGGGCCATAGAAACAATGGCCTTCTATGGGCTGTAGAAACAATGGGCCTTCTACGGGCCGTAGCATCAATGGGCCTTCTACGGTTCATATGATCGATTGGCCAAACATGGGCCAATAACAGACCACATTATGGGTCGTAAATGGGCTAGTGTTGGAATCGCCCATTCATGGGCCGACCATAATGGGCCGTCGTTAATCGGCAGTATTTGATGACGCTATGAAAACGGCCCAACGGGTTAACGGGCCGACTGTAACCATGGGCTGAATTTGGCCCTAGCGAAAAAAAGCGATGTGGGCCGTAAGTAACGAATCTTGGAAATGAGCCCAAGAATAAATGGGCCCTGAGAAGGCCGAAAGATAACACTGGTTGGAAACAGCCCAATGGAATAATGGGCCGTTAATGGGTATAAAGTGGTACACTGTTCATTACGGGACAGTTTCACCATGGGTCGTTAATGGGCCAAGAGTTACAAAGGTTCTCATATGGGCCAAAAGACGTCATGGGCTATACATGGGACAGAAGTTACAACGGGCTGGAATCATATTGGACGGCCCAGATGATGTTACTGGGCTTAATTCGGATAGGACGTAACGGGTCGTGAGTTAGGGGGCCGTGAATGGGCTATATACAAACATGCTGTTAACAGGCTTTCTGTGGGCCAGCCCGCTACCTTTTGACCAAGTCAAATGGGCCGGCCTTTTCACCACAATGGGCCTCTATTGGGTCGTGCCACGTGTCGACGTACCATAGGTGCCTCCTGTCCAATGAGTGGATGACATCTGTCCCAACGGTGAGCCGACACATGGTTCCTCTGGCCATTGAGAATTTTACACGTGGAAAGTCCCCATTGGTCTGGGCTGTTAACGGGTTATCGGATCCAAAACCGGACCCGATAGCTTAACGACGACCAGTTATGGTGGATGCCACGTGTCGGTTACCCTTGATGAAAGCACTTCCATGACGCGCCATTTATCATCATGGAAGTGGACACTTCTGTGATGATAATTTTGGTAATGTAATGGAACACTTCTACGACAGCACATGTATGACTATCTTGATTTTGTCATAAAATCATCATGGATGTACATGCATGACAGAAAACTTGACCTACTGTGACAAACGCATATCATCACAGAAGTGTATTTTTTTTGTAGTGCCTCTTCATCACGGACGCCCCGGACTCTGAGGACCACTTCCCCAACGACGACTTCTTCCCTGACATCGACAACCTCTTCGACGACATGGCTAGCGAGGACACCAACCCCAAGACCGGTGCTTCTGTTGTTCACTACTAGGAAAAGGCATGCTAGTGGCGCACCATTTTTGCCTTCTAATGGCGCACTACTGGTGCGCCACTAGCATCACGCCATTAGAATTAAATTCTAATGGCGCACCACCTAATCGCCATTAGTATCTGAGTGTTCTAATGGCGCTGGCAACGAATCGCCATTAGTATTGCCCACAGTCGCCACTAGTATCTGCAATACTAATGGCGCACCACATCAAGTCGCCATTATTAGTAACAATTTTTTAAATTTTTTTCGTTTTTTCTTAATCTCAGGTCACTATTTCACATATGAGATATCCAACACATATATATACAACAAGCATCCATATAACAATCATATCCAACACACAAGTTTCATCATATATACATACATAGCCAACACATAGTTCCATCGTTACATATTACAAAAGTTTCACATTGTTCATCCAACACCGTTATCCATCAATTCACAAAAGTTTCACATTGATACAAAATAAAAACACAAATGGAAAAGAAGCACTCCATCCATGCAAGCTTCCATGAATTAAATCAAATCTCCAAAATGATAATCAAGAAGTTAGAAGAAGAAGAAGAAGAAGAAGAAGAAGAAGAAGAAGAAGAAGAAGAAGAAGAAGAAGAAGAAGAAGAAGAAGAAGAAGAAGAAGAAGAAGAAGAAGAAGAAGAAGAAGAAGAAGAAGAAGAAGAAGAAGAAGAAGAAGAAGAAGAAGAAGAAGAAGAAGAAGAAGAAGAAGAAGAAGAAGAAGAAGAAGAAGAAGAAGAAGAAGAAGAAGAAGAAGAAGAAGAAGAAGAAGAAGAAGAAGAAGAAGAAGAAGAAAGAGAAGAAGAAAGAAGGAGAAGAAGAAGAAGAAGAAGAAAGAAGAAGAAGAAGAAGAAGAAGAAGAAGAAGAAGAAGAAGAAGAAGAAGAAGAAGAAGAAGAAGAAGAAGAAGAAGAAGAAGAAGAAGAAGAAGAAGAAGAAGAAGAAGACTAGAAGAATACTAGAAGAAGAATAAGAAGAATAAGAAGAAGACTATAAGCTTATTATGTAAACTTGATCATTTTGTGCTAACATAAGTAATTTTGGAGCGAACCTATAGGAAACTAAGCATATAAGCTCTAATTTAGCATATTAGAGCTAACTTAGGTAAAATGAAGCTAACCTATGTCATTTTGGAAAAGAAGAAGAAGAAGAAGACTATAAGCTTATTATGTAAACTTGATCATTTTGTGCTAACATAAGTTATTTTGGAGCGAACCTATAGGAAACTAAGCATATAAGCTCTAATTTAGCATATTAGAGCTAACTTAGGTAAAATGAAGCTAACCTATGTCATTTTGGAAAAGAAGAAGAAGAAGAAGACTATAAGCTTATTATGTAAACTTGATCATTTTGTGCTAACATAAGTTATTTTGGAGCTAACCTATAGGAAACTAAGCATATAAGCTCTAAGTTAGCATATTAGAGCCAACTTAGGTAAAATGAAGCTAACATATGTCAATTTGGAAAAGAAGAAGAATAAGAAGAAGACTATAAGCTTTATTATGCAAACTTGATCATTTTGTGCTAACATAAGTAATTTTGGAGCTAACCTATAGGAAACTAAGCATATTAGAGATAACATAGGTAACTAAGTATATATATATATATATATATATATATATATATATATATATATATATATATATATATATATATATATATATATATATATATATATATATATCATTTTGAGATCGACATACCGACATAGTTCAGTTCTCATTGTTCTTCTCCTTCTCCTTCCTCGGCTGATCGCCAAGAGCGGCGGGCGGTGGAGGCGGTGTGGGAGGTAGTCATCTACCACAATTGGCGTGGTCATGTCGCCCAGCTGTGGGATCGCCGGTGCCGCCACCGGTGTGTCGGTGTTCTGGGAATGGGGGTACCCAGACTTGCCTGCCTGCGGCCTACGGCGTGGCTCAAGGGGTGGCCCAGTACGGCCCATCCTCATCAACACAAGCTCAAGACCCTCGCGAGGGGCCAAGCCTCGCGGGGCGGACGGCAAAAAGCTTCCTCAGGCACAGCCTCGTCAGGCTGGCTCGTGAGGAGGCGGAGAGATCAAGGCGGGGTACCTCACGAGGTGCCCATGGCGCAAGCCATGACGACAAAGGCGCCAAGTGAGGCGCCAGCCAGCAGCATGATGTCCTCATTTACCCTTTCGTGCAAAGGAGGCAAGCGCAGCCAAGGGTATCAAGCAAAGGCAACCATTTCGGTGCAACAAGACCAAGACCAGCAGAACGGCAGGAAGGAGGTCATCGTGGAGCCCAAGTCGGCGTCACCGTCAGAGTCTTTGGCAGGCGAGGACCGACTTTAGTCAGGATAAGGGTACTAGATGTTCCCGTTCAAAATGGCCAATTGTTGGCGCCCTTCCCGCTCAATATTTGGGGAGAGGCCCAGGGCCTCTACCTATAAATAGGCCTAGCCACCCACCGGATAGGGAGATCGATCTGAATCGGCACCTAGAGAGAGAAAAAGAAGGCGGCTGAACTCCCTAGTAGTTCATCGCACCAGCTCAAACAGACCCTCGCGAGGTTGTTCTTCCCTTGTCTTATTCATCATCAGCCCAGAGGCAATCCACCACACCACACCTTTGGGTAGGGTATTACACCACAATGGTGGCTGAACGATATAAACCTCGTGTCCCTTGTGTTGTTCTTTGCGTAGTTTAGATCCTTGCGAGGCGACGAGGCGTAGGTAGGTTGGAGGTGAGATCTCCGCGTGCACCCTAGAGTTCGAACCTAGAGGGTCTGCCGGAATCCGAAATCTGACATTTGGCGCGCCAGGTAGGGGTGCACCGGAGCTTTCCCTTCCACCGACCCGCTCTCCGCCGACATCGCGATTCGCCCTATGATGAGAAGCGCGCCGCCCGCTCCGGACGCCAGCGCCAGCGCAGGGGCCAGGGGGCTCCGAGCCTTGGCCCCAGCCCTGCGGCAAGTGCAGTGGCCGAACAAGTTCAAGCCAGAGACGCCACCGCTTCTGGCAGCACGACCGATCCGCTGGCCTTCTGCTTGGCGTCTGAGGGCCATCCTCGGCGAGGCGATGGCGGTCATGGCTAATCGGCTTCCCATGGCCCTCACCGGCGCCCTGCGCATGTGGCTCCTCCACCTGCCGGCGGCTTCATGAGCTCTTGGGGGCTGCGCGCCTCTTCCTCGCTCAACCGCCTGCTGCCGCGCCCCAGTCGTCGCAGCTCTCTGGGCGGCTCGCGGCGCCACCTTGAGCCACCACATCAAGCCATTCGTCCGCCAGATCGGCGCTGCTTCCAGCAGCATGGGGCTCCTCGGGTGGTGGCGCCCAAGGCCGACCTGGCCTTCAGCTCGGAGGATCACCCCTCCAACTCAGCCTGCTCGGGCGCGCTCCCAATGTTGTGCACCCCCACCATCTGCCAGGTGGCCGTCACCAGGACTCTCATCGATGGCGGCGCGGCTTTAGCCCAGCAGGCCCTTCTTGGGCGTCGGAGGCGGTTCCGCCGGCTCCCTGGGGCAGATCCGTCTTCCGGTGACCTTCGGCACCTACGGCAACTTCCGCATGGAGCTAATCGACTTCGACATCGCCCCCATCGGCCTCCCATACAATGCCATCCTTGGCTACCCAGCACTAGCCCGATTCATGGCCGCGACTCACCCAGCGTACAACCTCATGAAGATGTCCGGGAGCAGCGGCGTCCTCACCGTATCCGGAGACACCGGGGATGCGTTGCAAGTGCTCAAGCTCGTCTTCAAGACTGTGGCGGCGGCACAGCCCGCCTACTCGAGCGCCCCCAGCCCAAGGGGCTGCACCGCCAGAAGAAGCAGCTATTCACCCAAGACAAGGCGAAACCAGCGAATCTTGGTCGGCGAGGGCGGATCCACTAATGCCACCTTCACCATAGGCGCCAACCTCGAGCCCGGCGGGAGGAGGCCTGGTCAAGTTCTGTAGCGAACAAGAAGGTGTTAGCATGGGAACCTGATCAGGTGGCGGGGGTTCCAAGGCGTGGTGAGCACCACCTCAGCGTGTGCTAACGTGCGCCCGTGAAGCGAAGCGAGACGGCAGTCCAGCGATAAGCAGGATTTCATCGTCCAAGTGACCCGCAAGCTAGAGCGGCGGGGTCATTCGCGAGTCCGATACCCAGATTGGTTGGCTAACCTGGTTGTCGTGCCAAAGAAAGAGGGGAAGGAATGCATGTGTGTCGAATTCACCAACCTCAACAAAGCCTGCCCGCAGGATCCATTCCCGCTCCCTCGTATCGATCAGATCGTCGATTCCACCGCCGAGTGCGACCTATTATGTTTCCTGGATGCCTTCTCTGGCTATCACCAGATCAAGATGGCGATAGAAGATGTGGAGAAAACGGATTTCCTGACCCCGTGTGGAGTCTACCGCTACACATGCATGCCATTCGGGCTGCGCAACGCAGGAGCGACCTTTCAGCGGCTGATGCACATCGCCTTGGGTCGGCAGCTCGGGAGGAACGCCGAGGCTTACGTTGATGACATTGTGGTGAAGTCTCGGGAGGCAAGAACCCTGATACAAGACTTGGAGGAAACCTTCGTGAGCCTCAACGCAGTGGACCTGCGGCTCAACCCGGAGAAGTGTGTGTTTGGAGTCCCCTCGAGCATGCTTTTGGGCTTCCTTGTGTCCCACCGGGGCATCGAGGCCAACCCATAAAAGGTCAAAGCAGTCAAGGACATGAGCCCGCCGAAGACCCTCAGAGAGATGCAGAAGCTCACTGGGCGCGTGACCGCACTAGGACGCTTCATCTCCAAGTTAGGGGAACGAGCGCTGCCCTTCTTCAAGCTGATGAAGAAAAAGGGCCCCTTTGAATGGACTGAAGAGGCCGACAAGGCGTTCTGGGATCTCAAGAGGTACTTAACCAGCCCTCCGATAATGGTGGCTCCGCGCCCTCAAGAGCCCCTGGTGCTCTACCTTGCAGCCACCCCCTACTCTGCTAGCGCAGCCCTGGTGGCGGTTAGGGAGGAGCGTTGGACCAAAGCCGCGGCAGCTGCCCGGGTCAAGGCGAAGTAGGATCAAGGGGGCCTCATAGAGACCACTACCACGGCCGAAAAGGATCAGTCGCCGCAGGGAAGCGCACTCGGAACAGAAGAGGCCCCTCCCCCTGGCGACCAGCCGATAGGGGCTCCACTGTCTTAGGAGGCGCCACGGCCCCCGGAGGATGCTAGCAGCACCAGCACTCCCAACCTCGTCGAACACCTGTGTGCCCTTCGTCAAGCCACGGTGTTGCGGGGCGCGAGGCGTGGTACCCCATGCCCGAAACTCCTCCTCGCGCTATTGGTGGCCTCGCGCAAGCTGCGGCACTATTTTCAGGGCCATCCCATCAAGGTTGTCTCAGTGTACCTCTTGGAAAGGGTGCTCAGGAGCCCCAACTCGGCTGGAAGAGTCGTTGAGTGGAACATCGAGCTGCAAGAGTTTCCGCTAGAATTCAGCACCATCACAGTCATCAAGGGGGCCGTGCTAGCGGACTTCGTGGCGGAATGGGCGGAGGCGCCGGGCCTCAGGGCTGATGAGGATCGATCCCTCTCCCCGGGAAGCGAGGCACCGGACGGTTGGGTCATGTACTTTGACGGGGCATTCTCCCGACACGGCGCGGGGGCTGGCGCAGTGCTCACATCTCCCACTCAAGACAAGCTCTACTACGCCGTGCAACTCTGTTTCCAGCACGGAGAAAAGGTCTCCAACAACATAGCAGAATATGAAGGCCTGAGAGCAGGCATGAAAGCCGCGGTCACCCTGGGGGTGAAGCGCCTTACCATCAAGGGTGATTCATCGTCAACTTCCCCAACAAGGTATATGAGCCGAGGGATGAGCACATGGAAGCCTACCTCGAGGAGGTCCGCAGGATGGAGAAGCAGTTCTAGGGACTGGAGTTGCAGCATGTGCCTCGCGGCACCAATCAAGAGGCTGATGACATCGCCAAACGGGCATCCAGGCGACTACCTCAGGAACCTGGCATCTTCGAGGAGCGGCTCTTCAAGCCCTCAGCGACGCCATCACTGTCAAGCACGGTGCAGCCTCGGGAAGAGCTCCCCCATCCACCTGCCTCGGGCCCCTGCACGAGCCTCGGGAGGGTCTGGATCCTGAGCTCGGGAGTTACAGCGCAAGGGACCTTGCGGAGAAGGAGGAGGAAGCGGAGCGTGTGGCGCGGCAAGCCACGGCGTACTGCAACAGGGATGGAGAGCTCTACCGGAGGCGACCGAATGATGTGTCCCTACGTTGCATTTCCAGGGAGCACGGGAAGGAGCTGCTGGCAGACATACACGGTGGAGACTGTGGGCATCACTCGTCATCGCGGACCCTCATTGGCAAGGCGTTCCGCAGCGGGTTCTATTGGCCCACTGCGCTCAATGATGCCGTGGAACTGGTGAAAGCTTGCGAGGCCTGCCAATTCCATGCCAAGCAGATCCATCAGCCGGTGGGAGGCCTACAAACTATACCTCTCTCGTGTCCACTCGTAGTCTGGGGGCTGGATATCCTGGGCCCGTTCCCTCGGGCACCGGGAGGCTATCGCTACCTCTACGTCGCCGTGGACAAGTTCACCAAGTGGGCTGAAGTGGAAGCCGTCCGCACCATCCCCGCAGGTTCCGCGGTCAAGTTCATCAAGGGCATCATGAGCCGGTTCGGGGTGCCAAACCGCATCATCATCGACAACGATTCGCAGTTCACCAGTAACCTCTTCAAAACATACTGTGCTAACCTTGGGGCCTTGGTATGCTACGCTTGTTGCACACCGTGGAGCAGCGGTCGAGCCAAGCGGCCAGCGAGAGGTCTGAGGGCCTCAAAACCAGGACCTTCAAGAAGAAGCTGGAAGCTGCGGCGAGGCTGGTACGATGAGCTTCAGTTTGTGTTGTGGTCCATCCGCACGACCGCGACCAAGCCAACTGGCGAGACCCCGTTCTTCCTGGTTTATGGAGCTGAAGTGGTCCTCCCTCACGAGGTCAGACGTCGTTCCGCATGGGTCCTGGCGTTCGACGAGGCGCAGCAGGACGCCATGCGGGGGATGGACCTCGTGATGGGGGAGGAGCATCGTCGAGAAGCCGCACTACGAGCAGCAAGGTACCAACAAGCACTGCAGCGATACCACTGCCGCAACATTCGCCCCAGGACTCTTGAGGTAGGGGACCTCGTGATCAGACGGGTTCTCTCCAGGGAGGGACTGCATAAGCTCTCTCCCATGTGGGAGGGCCCATTCAAGGTTGTTCATGTTTCCAGGCCCGACTCCGCGCGCTTGGAGACTCAGGAGGGGGTGCCCGTCCAGAACGCGTGAAACATCCAGCATCTCCGAAGGTTTTACCCCTAAAAAGGCCCGGTGCCTGTGAATAAGGCGAATGCCTGTGAAGTTGTCGCATTTTGGAAAGGGCCGGTGCACGTGAAGAAGCGAATGCACAGAAGTTGTCGCATTTTGGAAAAGGCCGGTGCTGTGAAGAAGGCGAATGCTGTGAAGTTATCGCATTTGGAAAAGGCCGGTGCACATGAAGAAGGCGAATGCACGTGAAGTTGTCGCATTTTGGAAAAGGCCGGTGCACGTGAAGAAGGTGAATGCATGTGAAGTTGCCGCGTTTTGGCAAAGGCCAGGTGCCTGTGAAGAAGGCGAATGCCTGTGAAGCTGCTGCGATTGGGAAAAGGCCCGGTGCCTGTGAAGAAGGCAAATGCCTGTGAAGCTCGCCGCCCGTGACACTCTCACGTAATAACGAGTGGGGCTGTACCGCCCGCAGATCTTGGAGTGGCGCCTCGCGCTCGGGGCTCCATACGCCAGATGGCAACACTTAGCTCTGCTTTTGGTGAGAAGGCGTCGAAGACTAGATTAGGTGCAGACGCGCTTCTTTCATTGCTTTCTGCGGTTGGCTTGTTCATTCCCATTTGAAGTTTTATTAAAGTTGTTGTCGTCTTTGGCTTGTGGCTCTCTACCTTTTTCGCTCCCCTGTCTTGATTTCTTTCACGCGAGTCTCGCGAGGGAGCGGCGCGGGCACCCTCGCGAGTGTTTTCGGCCCCTATCGTTTGAGGCTTCCCAAGCTGGGTCCGCTACGGGAGCACCCCTCCCAGTCCATGCCCCACGGGCACCGTGACGCGAACATAGGACCCGGGTCGGTCGCCTCCACAACTGAGGCTGGAAGCTACCTCTCCTGACTAATCTTTGCAGGACATGAAGCGTTCGACGAGGCCTCGGCCTCGGGAAGCGAAGATCGCGACATGTCCCCCCCCCCCCCCGAGCTAAGTAATTTCTACGCGTAGGCGAGTGGCACAAAAGCATAATACAGAAATAGCGGAAACAATACGGTAATTAACATCAACAGACCAAGCACGCCCCCGCGGGGCCCTACACTACTGTCTCTTTGCGCAGGAAAAGGAGAAGAACAAAATAGGCGCGACTCGCTTGACACCAACTCGCGGCGAAGGCTCGAACTGCCTCCGGAGCTCACGCGGACTCCCTCTCGCGCTTCACCGGGGCGCGACGGCGGGCAGACCCGCTACCTCCTTCCAGGCGGGCATGGCGGCACGGAGGCTACTCACGGCCACCGCTGGAGGAGCCGCTGTCCGAAGGAGAGTCGCCGAAGCTCGACGAGTCCCGAGCGCCGCCGACCACGAGCACGCTGTCATCTTCATCCTGATCGTCGCCGGGGCTGGGCCCATGGCCGCGGTCGTCGCCCTCGGGGCAGCACCCAGTACGGTGACCGTCTTCCCCGAACACCGTCACGTAGAGGGTAGCATCGCTGTCGAACTTGAAGTGCATGGTGCACCGCCGGCTTAGACCACGCAGCGAACAAGCGTTTGCCACCCAGCGGGTCGAGGCCACGCTCCGGGCGGAGACCTCCAATGAAGCCAGGAGGCCCGACTGCAGCAACCGTCCGCCTGGAGCCAGAGGCCGCCCGGGGCGCCGGCCAGAAGTTCACCTAAAGGGAAGTGGGGAAGCTGGAGCCAGGTGTTGGTTGATAACCCACAAGTATAGGGGATCGCAATAGTTTTCGAGGGTAGAGTATTCAACCCAAATTTTTTGATTCGACACAAGTGGAGCCAAAGAATATTCTCAAGTATTAGCAGCTGAGTTGTCAATTCAACCACACCTGGGAACTTTGTATCTGCAGCAAAGTGTTTAGTAGCAAAGTAATATGATAGTGGTGGTAACGGTAACAAAGTAAAGACAGCAAAAGTAATGTTTTTGGTATTTTTGTAGTGATTGTAGCAGTAGCAGCGGAAAAGTAAATAGCGAGAACCAAGATATGGAAGCTCGTGAGGCACCGGATCAATGATGGATAATTATGCGGATGCGGTTCGTCATGTAACAGATCATAACATAGGGTGACACAGAACTAGCTCCAGTTCATCAATGTAATGTAGGCATGTATTCGTATATAGTCATACGTGCTTATGGAAAAGAACTTGCATGACATCTTTTGTCCTACCCTCCGTGGCAGCGAGTCCTATTGAAACTAAGGGATATTAAGGCCTCCTTTTAATAGAGAACGGAACAAAGCATTAGCACATAGTGAATACATGAACTCCTCAAACTATGGTCATCACCGGAGTGGTCCCGATTATTGTCACTTGAGGTTGCGGATCATAACACATAGTAGGTGACTATAGACTTGCAAGATAGGATCTAGAACACACATATATTCATGAAAACATAATAGGTTCAGATCTGAAATCATGGCACTCGGGCCCTAGTGACAAGCATTAAGCATAGCAAAGTCATAGCAACATCAATCTCGAACATAATGGATACTAGGGATCAAACCCTAACAAAACTAACTTCGATTACATGATAAATCTCATCCAACCCATCACCGTCCAGCAAGCCTACGATGCAATTATTCACGCACGGCGGTGAGCATAATTAAATTGGTGATGGAGGATGGTTGATGATGACGGCGGCGACGAATCCCCTCTCCGGGCCCGAGCGGACTCGAGATCAGCCCTCCCGTGAGAGATTAGGGCTTGGCGGCGGCTCCGTGTCGTAAACGCGATGAAAATTTCTCTCTGATTTTTCTCCCAGCCAATATATGGAGTTGGAGTTGGCGTGGGAGGGCCTGAGGGCCCACGAGGTAGAGGCGGCGCGCCCGGGGCGCGCCCCCACCCTCGTGAGCAGGGTGTGGGCCCCCTGGTCTTCATCTTTGGTGAGGATTTTTTATTATTTTTTCTAAGGTGTTCCGTGGAGTTTCAGGTCATTCCAAGAACTTTTATTTTCTGCACATAAAACAACACCATGGCAATTCTGCTGAAAACAGCGTCAGTCCGGGTTAGTTCCATTCAAATCATACAAGTTAGAGTCCAAAACAAGGGCAAAAGTGTTTGGAAAAGTAGATACGACGGAGACGTATCACTAGTCGGCTCCACCGACCACACGACAAACTTCGGCAGCACCTCTGCCGAGTGGAAGCGCGGCCTAGGAGGTTGCGCGGTCGTAGCACGCCCCCCATCAACGGCATGGCGCTCATCGTCGCGCAGGAGATCGCCTCCACTGCCGCGGGAAGCCGTTGCCGGAGCCACAGGGTGCTTGCGAGGACGGCCTCGACCGCGCTTGGCCGGGGGAGAGTCGGGCTCCACCTGGCGGGCCTTTCCCTTCTCCGCGGCCGAGAACCTCTTCGACGGAGCCATGGAGAAGAAGGAGAAGCAAGAAGAGATGGGATGGAAGAGCTCGCGTCATTCCGTACTTATAGCCGGAGGAGGCCAATCGTCGGCCTCCACGATCGCAGGTAATCATGACCCGTTTCTGCATGCAGGGGCTTGTCAAGTCATGCGGTTGCCGAGGGATCGTGGGGAAGTGGAGACGCCCATGACCAACCAATCGCCATGCGGCGCTCAAAGCCGTAGGATGTTGGGGCCCGCGGCGCTTCGCACTTGCCCCTTCGCTTCTCTGCTAAGCCAAGTCCAGGCGCGCCTTGGGCCCGGGGGCTACTGTCGGTGTTCTGGGAACGGGGGTACCCAGACTTGCATGCCTGCGGCCTGCGGCGTGGCTCAAGGGGTGGCCCAGTACGGCCCATCCTCATCAACACAAGCTCAAGACCCTCGCGAGGGGCCAAGCCTCGCGGGGCGGACGACAGAAAGCTTCCTCAGGCATGGCCTCGTCAGGCTGGCTCGCGAGGAGGCGGAGAGATCAAGGCGGGGTACCTCACGAGGTGCCCATGACGCAAGCCATGATGACCAAAGGCGCCAGGCGGGCGCCAGCCCGTGCAGTGTCCTCATTTCCCCTTTGGTGCAAAGGAGGCAAGCGCAGGCCAAGGGTATCAAGCAACGGCAACCATTTTGGTGCAACAAGACCAAGACCAGCAGAAGGGCAGGAAGGAGGTCATCGTGGAGCCCAAGCCGGCGTCACCGTCAGAGTCTTTGGCAGGCGAGGACCGACTTTAGTCAGGATAAGTGTACTAGATGTTCCCCTTCAAAATGGTCAATTGTTGGCGCCCTTCCCGCTCAATATTTGGGGAGAGGCCCAGGGCCTCTACCTATAAATAGGACTAGCCACCCACCGGATAGGGAGATCGATCTGAATCAGCACCTAGAGAGAGAGAAAGAGAGGCGACTGAACTCCCCTAGCAGTTCATCGCACCAGCTCAAGAACAGATCCTCGCGAGGCTGTTCTTCCCTTATCTTGTTCATCATCAGCCCAGAGGCAATCCACCACACCACACCTTTGGGTAGGGTATTACACCACAATGGTGGTCTGAACCAGTATAAACCTCGTGTCCCTTGTGTTGTTCTTTGCGTAGTTTAGATCCTTGCGAGGCGACGAGGCGTAGGTAGGTTGGAGGTGAGATCTCCGCGTGCACCCCAGAGTTCGAACCTAGAGGGTCTGCTGGAACCCGAAATCCGACACGGTGGATGGTCATTGTCAGGCACCACCACCATCGCGAGGCCACCTTCAGGCAGGACGGGCACGACCATCGCTAGGTCATCCTCATCCACCACCATCTCTTGCCCATGGTCAGCCACCACCATCTCTTGCCCATGGTCAGCCACCACCATCTCTTGCCCTTGGTCAGCCACCACCAGCGCTAGGTCATCCTCAGCCTAATGCCCATCGTCATCCTGCAGCTCCTCATCCCCACTGCTCCTCTTCTCCCCACTCCAGTCCGGATCATCCTTCTTGTTGTCTTATTTGTTGCGAGAATCGCTGCTGCTTCGCTAAAGCCAGAATCGTTGTTTCTTTTGCTCTGATCATAATCGCTGTTGCTTTGGTCAGTAGCCGATGTCGCTGCTGCTGCTCCCATTGCTGTCCAAATGCAACAATGACCGTTAACAATCGATGTGAGACAAAGCCAAATGTAGAGGAATAAGAAGAGGCGAGAACGTCTTGGCATCATCATCGTCGACATAAGCGCATGCATTATAGTCGCGTTGAACACCTTCACGATGAGCATGGTGGCGTCGTCGTCAGACTCAAGAGAAGGAAGTACCCCAGCCGCGGGTCGTGAAACGCAGTAGAACTTCTCCCACCCACGATACAAGTACATGTGGCCCTCCTTGATCACCAACTCCACATCCCACACTGCGAAACCCGCTGCCGGCCTATCGCAGCTTCACATTATTTGGCGGATCTTCACCCGGCATGTTCATAAAACTGTCGGGCAGCCTCTGCAGTTTGGGACAATGAGTGATGTAGCAAACAACGATATCATAATGAGATGGGTGAAGGGAGATCTCTCCTTTTATATACTGCGTCATGGATGATCTGAAGTCCCAAGTATGATCTTGAAGAACTGGAAGCATCCAACTCGTCTCTGCAGTATGGCGAGAAGCGGTGGCTGCTTCCCCCCATCTCTGATAAGCAGCAGAAGAGACCAATTAGTACCCTTACAACATTATCATACAACATTATAGCATCATAAATTTATAAGCAGCAGACGACATCAGGTGAGTTGGGTTCCACTATAATCTCTTCCCTTCGCAACTTTGGAAGCAACAGTTGAATTCTGAAATGCTCACTTGTAAATTCTTATGTATGAATGCACAGAGTAAATTTTGAAAGTTGATGCATTAAACAGAGATTGGGAAACATAGCGAGCTCAAAGAGTTGGTTTCAAGGTGGCAGAGCAGCTGTGCTGTTGTATCCATTTGTTCAATTGGCAAAAAATGTGCAATTCAATGTCTGATCTTTCTTTTATGAATTGGGTGCATTCCATTCCAGCCTGGGATTAAGCCAAGCGCAAGTACTATGTTCACCAGCGTGAATAAGCTGAGCCTGAATGTGCGTTTTGGAGTCCACGATGATGCCAAGATGGTGGCCACTTTGCTGAAGTGCTTTCCTAATGTGTCGAGTCTCCATATCAGGGTACTCATCTTCATCACCACCTAGTACTAGGCTCCTAGCATTGCACAACATATTTTTACTGATGCTGCTACAATGCATAATCCATCAGTAGTTGAACTATTCACTGAGTTAACCAATTTGCAGTGTGAACAATGTGATGAACGCACTGACAAGCCGGAACTTAAGTTCTGGGAGAAGTTGGTCCTATCGTGAGCATCATGTTGCGCATCGAGATTATGACTATCCGTGAATTCAGAGGGGAGGAAGGCGAGACCGCTTTTCTCAAGTTTTTCTTGCAGAATGCAAGGATGCTGACGCATGCGGTGATCATCTTCCCCAATCATGATTTATCTTCAATTTCAAGGGAGGAAGGGCGCTCCATAGTGAGGAATCTGTATTCCCAGAGATTGGGCAGTACTCAAGGCTGCCTATTCATGGCGTATGGGAGTTCAGATCTTGAAGGAGGCAGACCTATCAATAATGCATTCTTCTTTTACTTTCCATCTTCTTCTTCTCCACCTCTCTTCTTCCACTTCTTCTTCTTTTTTTCAACTTTCTTCTTCTTCTAATTATCTAAACCTAAATCTAGCACTAACCTAAACCAACCACTAACCTAAACCTATCAATAACCTAATTAAACCTAAACAGCAAAGAAAAACAGTAGAAAAAAACAAAAAAATGCTCACCTTGGCTCCGGGGACAGGGGTGGTGGTGGGCGGCATGTTAGGGCAGCGGCGGCGGGCCTAGCTCCGAGGGCGCGAGCGGACGGCCTTGAGGGCCCTTGCAGAGCCTAGCTCGAGGCGGCCTTGAGCCTGAGGCGCGGCAGAGCAGCTCAGGCGAGGGCGGCGCAGCGCAGGCCGACAGGCAGGTGGTGGGGCGGCGGGGCACCGAGGCGCCGTTCGGGCGACAGGCGCCGGGCGGTGGCGGGTGGTGGGGCGGCGAGGCGGCGGTGGGGGCCGGCGGCGGTGGCGGGTGGCGGCGGGTGGTTGGGACGATGGGGCGACAGGCGAGGAGGTGGGGCAAGGGGGCGGGAGGAGGCGGCAGGCGAGGGAGGTGGGGCAAGGTTGCGGCGAGGGGGGGCGGCAGGCGAGGGAGGTGGGGCAAGGGGGCGGCGAGGGGAGGGGGCGACGGGGCGAGGGGAGGTGGGGCTCGGCATTACTAACAATTTTTTTATTTTTTTTTCAAAACTACTAATGGAGCACGGTGGGTGTGGTGCGCCATTACTATGTCAACTAGTAATGGCGCACTATACCACAGTGCGCCATTAGTAACAAATTTTTTTTATTATTTTTTCAAAACTACTAATGGCGCACCAAACACGAGGTGCGCCATTAGTAATATATCACTAATGGCGCACCAACACATGGTGCGCCATTAGTATATAGTAATGGTGCACCACATGTCTGGTGCGCCATTAGTGGCCATATCATCTATAGCCCTTTTCCTAGTAGTGGTTGTTTCATACGTCCTCATGCTCTTTCTGTTTGATGTTCTGCCACAATTTCTTGCTCTAGTGTCTGCTCAAGATATGTTCGGTTCTCGTTCCTACATGCAGATGCTATTTACCTTCTCTTTGTCCGATTGCATGACTTATTTTATCTCTGCTACAATAGTCATGTTTTATCTAGTATTTCTGTTAATAAAATAATTTGGTAAATTGCTCATATTTCCATCATATGATTCATTTATATTTTAACTTGATATGATTCATGTTGGTTGAATATGATTCATTTATATTTGAACTTGATATGATTCATGCTGGTTGAAAATGATTCAAGTTGGTTGAAAATTATATCTTATATTTGAACTTGATATGATTCATGTTGGTTGAAAATGATATCATTTATATTTGAACTTGATTCATTTCCTATTTTTTTAGGCGCCCCCTTGCTCCCGACATCTCCATCAAGTACACCATGCATGACCATGCTTTCGACAATGGTCATCGCGCCCATTTTGTGGAGAATGGAGTGGTAATATCTATGATCAAGTTGTTGTATTGGTTATTATGAGAAATGAAGTTACTAACTATTTCCGTTTACATTTTGACGCATGCTACCCCCATTGCGGATGAGGGGCCACACGAAGGCTGTTCGAGTGTAGTATGACGAGCACTACATGTTGTACTTCAGGAGAGCACATCTGCTGGGTTTCATGCTTCAGTTCAAATGACAGCCGCTGACGCTCGTCCACTCGACTCTCACATCATTGATAGACCGGTGGTGCCCTATGACGCATAGTTTCCATCTCCCATGTGGTGAGATGACGGTGACACTCGAGGACTTCACCATGATCACGGCCCTACCGATCTAGGGCCATGCTATCACTAGGCGAGTGGAGAGGACCAAATGGCGGGACAGGGTCATCTCCCTCATCGGTGAATGCCCTCCGATGAAGGGGTGCAAGATGCCGATGAGCGGACCGTGGAGCAGTACGCGAGGGCTTACTTGTGGTACCTTCTAAAAGAGGTCGTGTTTCCAGACTGCTCGGGGGATAGCGCCCTTTGGATGTATCTAGGATTCCTGGAGGATTGGGATGCGGGCTACAGCTGGGGATCCGCCGGCCTCTCTTACCTATACTGCTCAGTACGATAAAAATCTCAATATTCGTTTATGGACATATGTATGCTGCTTTAGATTGTGTTATCTGATCATCATTTGATGTTTGTAGCTGGAAGACGCAACGCAGAGGACAGAAGCGACCTTCAGCATGTGTGGGTTTGTCTGAGCCCTCTCTATTTGGATGTGGGAGCAGTTGCCGGTCAACCGTCCTGAAAGAGATGGTCGGCGTCCATGGACAGAGTATGGTGAAGAAGGCGACGGTGCTCGATACCCGACCGCCGCGCACACTTGGGACAATGTGAAGGTCCACACGGGCAAGGCCAGTACACTATACAAGATCTTCACCAACAAGCTGGACAACCTAGCAACTTACCATGTATACCAAGTAGCTTACCAATTGTTTTGTTGCCACTTTCCCAATTCTTACCAATCCTTTTGTAGGTCAACAGGCGGCCGTACCACGACCGAGAATGGGGGTTCGAGCTCAACACAATGTGCTTCAAGGACAGGCTTGCCTGGCTGTCACGCCCAATATGCGACCCTATCCAAAAGGAACTCGATGGTCCCACCAAGGATAGACCCGCATATTGAAACGCTTTTGCAAGGTGGATATCATTACATCAACATTACATAATAGATAGGGATACATACATAAGGCACAAATGCCACAAGAATACATCAACATCATACAAGAGAACAACATCCGACTACGAATGAAACATAAACAGAAACTCAAACGACATCCACCCTGCTAGCCCAGGCTGCCGACCTGGAACCTATCCCCTGATCGAAGAAGAAGCAGAAGAAGAACTCCAAACAAGCAAACATCGCTCTCGCGTCATGATCATCGCGAAACCTGTACCTGCAACTGGTGGTGTAGTAATCTGTGAGCCACGAGGACTCAGCAATCCCATTACCATGGGTATCAAGACTAGCAAAGCTTAATGGGAAAGGAAGGGGTAAAGTGGTGAGGTTGCAGCAGCGA
This sequence comes from Aegilops longissima, assembly GCA_021605205.1. Classification (NCBI taxonomy): domain Eukaryota; kingdom Viridiplantae; phylum Streptophyta; class Magnoliopsida; order Poales; family Poaceae; genus Aegilops; species Aegilops longissima. The sequence continues at coordinate 592,422,370 of CM038680.1, forward strand.
CTAAGCATATATGGTGGCTAACATACGCAAATGAGAGCGAGAAGAGAAACAAAGGACGGTCGTCAACTAGTAATGATCAAGAAGTGATCCTGAACTCCTACTTACGCCGGACATAACCCGAAACCGTGTTCTCCGCTCGATCAACCCGAAAAGAGACACTCACGGTTACGCTTTACGGTTGGTGTATTTTAGAAGGGTTTGCTTCAAGTTTACTACAACCCGCGACACGGCTCTCGAAAGTTTATACCCTGCAGGGTGTCCCAACAGCCCATGATAAGCTCTCACGATCAACGGAGGATATTCCTTCTCCCGGAAGACCGATCAGTCTCGGAATCCGGCTACAAGACATTTCGACAGCAATAAAACAAGACCAGCAAAGCCGCCCGATCTGCCGACAATCCCGATAAGAGCTGCACATATCTCGTTCTCGAGGCAACACGGATGAGACAACCTACGAGTAAAACCAAACCCGAGTTTCCCGAGGGCCCGCGATCTACTCGGTTCGGGCCAACACTAAGACAAGCATTGGCCGGGGGCTAAATAAAGATGACCCTCGAGAGAGCGACTCCCAAGGGAAAAGTAGGTGGTGGTGAGGCAAATGGTAAAACCAATGTTGGGCCTTCTTGGGAGAGTCTTATTCAAAGCGAACTGTCAAGGGGTCCCATAAATCACCCGATCGCGTTAGGGACGCAAAATCCGGGAACATAATACCGATATGACGGAAACTAGGGCGGCAAGAGTGGAACAAAACACCAGGAATAAGGCCGAGCCTTCCACCCTTTACCAAGTATATAGATGCATTAATTAAATAAGATATATTGTGATATCCCAACAAGTAAACATGTTCCAACAAGGAACAACATCTCCATGTTCCAACAGGGAACAAACTTCATCTTCACCTGCAACTAACAACGCTATAAGAGGGGCTGAGCAAAGCGGTAACATAGCCAAACAATGGTTTGCTAGGAAGGGTGCAAAAGGTTAGAGGCTGACATGGCAATTTGGGAGGCTTGAGGGACAAGTGATAGGTAGCGCATCATAGCGATAGAGCGAAACAACTAGCATAGCAATGATAGTAGTGAGATCCAGGGTAGCGGTCATCTTGCCTGAAATCCCGCTAGGAAGAAGAACGAGTCCATGAAGAAGATGAAGCCACGAAGACGAACCAAGCGTAGACAAACGAATCCTCACGATCGCAACGAAACAGGAACTAACAAGAAGAAGCACACAACATAGGTAAACACACCACACATGAACATGACAAGATGCACAACGAACATGATGCATGAGAATACTACATGAAGCTACTCATGGCAAAAGAAGATGCAAACAAGAGCAACACATCAAGGCAAGTTTAAATGAGGCCGGAAACAACATATAACAATTCCGGTAAGTCCTCATATGCAAATTTCGAAATTGTTCCAGATCTGAATAAACCTTATGTTCAAGTTGTTAAACAGCAAGTTAAGATGCACCACGATGATCTACACGAAATTCTAGTCAAGTTACATATAAAGTTCATTAAATTCGGAGCTACGGCCTAGAAGATATGAGCAAAACAAGATAAACATGGCATTGATGCAAAATGCATACAAACATTAAGCAAACACCTCAAAACAAGGATGCAACATGGTAATATGAAACTACATGCAAAATCAAGCAAGTTTCATATAGAGCACACTCAAAACGGAGCAACGGTTCAACACATACACACAATACAAGTCATGACAACAATCTGTCCAAAACAGCAACTAGGCATATTGCAAGCATCAAAACAACATGCTACAGGACCTCAACATAATAACAAAAGGCATGGGCATGATGTGCAGGTAAAGCATTACAAAACATGAACACTGAGCTATCTCCAGAAATCACTAGAACATGCTCAAAAACACATGGCAAGATTGCAAATAATAACAGTTTCAGACTTATCAGGAAATAACATCAGGTTGCAATGTTTAGAGCTATCAAACAACATGTTACAGGAACTTATCATGGCAAAAAAAGGCATGGCATGGATCTACTAAATTCATAGAACAAAAGACCTTTACTGACCAAGAGCCACAAAGGATCAGAAAATAAGATGGCACCCATGTAAACATGGAAACTTATATTACAGATTTAAACATGGCAGGAACAACAATAAGTAGGCATGTTGGTGAGCTTGAACCACTCACCACAGAGCAAAACATAGCATGTCAAGGCAACTCACAGCAAGAATACATGGCATAGAAGCTATACATGGCAAGAACAACATCATAGCATACACGGATCAACTACAACAACCTTGGCAAAATTGAATAACATGTAAACAATCTGCCAGGAAACATTTTATAGCAAAAGTAGAGCTCGATTGACTCAAGCTATGGCACTCCATAATTGCAAACAAAAGGGCATGGATGGATAGAGAATAACCATATGTTCAAAACATCCTTACTGAAGTATCTCAAAATAAGCATGTATCTCTCTGTAGCATCAAGTTAACATGGCATAAAAATATCAGCAGAACAGGGCTGAAATCAGCAACATCATGAAGCCTAGTTTGCATGCTTGTGCTAGTCACCACAGAGATCACAAAAATACATGGCATACACCCCTGTAAAGATGGCATGGCATATTACAAAACACATGTAGGACTCCAGTTCATAGGATGCACACATCAATCATGGCAAAAATGACAAAAGTGCATGTTCTGATAAAAATCTGAAACTAACATCACATAGCCCTCTTCTAACAGCATTTCGGGCAACAAGATGAGCTCAAATGTAAATGATGCAATGAGAGGAAATGATGTACTCATCGAGACGAACAATTTGACATATTATACGCACGAAACGGAGCTACGGACGCAGAGTTATGGCATGATGAATATGCAACAAAATAACTGCAGATTCGGGACTTAGAGGAAAATCAACCTCTCCGAGAAATTCAACGGGATTGGACGGAGCTGGATGACGAGATCCGGGACGGGGCTTGCGCGTTTGGATGGCGGGCCTGGTGGATCTCATCCACCCGGCGGTTCCGGGCCGGATCTCGCCGGATCCGGCCGGAGACGGCGACGGCGAAGCGGCGCGCGCGCACGGAAGCAACCAAGCGGCTTGCGACGCCGGAGGAGGAGGCCGGGCGACCGGAGGGAGAGGCGGCGAGGCGCCATGGCAGCGGCGGCGCGGGGCCGGAGGCGGGCGAGGCCGGCGGGGCTGGCGGCGCGAGGCGGAGGGCGCCGGGCGGCGACCGGAGGGACGCCGCGAGGAGCGAGGCGGGCGCGGGCGCGAGGCTCCGGCCGGCGAGGCGGGCGGAGGCGGCCTGGCCGGCCGGCCGCGGTGCTTGGCGACAATGGATGGGCCCATGAGGCCAGCCTCGAGCCCCAGGCGGCGGCGCGGCGCGCTGGTGGCAGGGCCACGTGGCAGCGGGACTGGCCGAGGGCGGCGGTGCGATTCGTCCGGCGGACGGACATGTCCGTGGGCGAGAGGAGCGGGGCTAGGGTTTCATCTGCTGAAAATCCGGGGAGACCTATTTATAGGTAGAGGGAGCTAGGAGAGTCAAATGAGGTGTGGTTTTCGGCCACGCGATCGTGATCGAACGACCGAGAGCATGGAGGGAGTTTGGTGGGTTTTGGGCCACTTTGGAAGGGTGTTGGGCTGCACACAAAGAGGGCTTTATGGTTACCAGTTAACCGTCGGAGTACCAAACGACCTCAAATGGCACGAAACTTGACAGCGGTCTACGGTGCTATACCAAGGCAGCTTGCAAACCTCGGTCCATTCGAGACCGTTTAACACCCGCACGAAAAAAGAGGTAAAAGGGAGCGCCGGGGACATAGGAGTGCCGGATTGCAAAACGGACAACGGGGAAAATGCTCGGATGCATGAGACGAACACGTATGCAATGCAATGCATATGATGACATGACAACAAGCATATGATGACATGGCAAGATGCAACACGCAAGCAAATGACATGGCAACGACGGCGAATAACTGGGGACACCTGGCGCATCGAATCCGGGGCGTTACAACACTCCTCCACTAACAAGAGATCTCGTCCCGAGATCTTAGGACCGAGACGGAAGGGAAAAAGGATGAGGTGAAACAAGAACTCAAGAGAAGAGGCAAAGAATTGAGAGCACTCAAGAAGAAGAGAGGAACGGCGAGAATGGCGAGAATCGAAAGCTCAAGGAATCAAGATAGACTATGAAACCACTCGTTCTAACCGGAGTGGTTAGAATGAGAAAAGAAACGGATAAGACTGAAAGGATTTAGGCAGCACACCGGCTGAAACATGGAAGGAATAGAATCTGAACTTGAGAGGATGGAATGATACTTGACGAGATAAACAACGCAATGCCTCCGGAAAGAATTAAAAGGAAGGAATGAAATGAACTTAGAAGGAAGGATTGAATGAGGTTGTAGAGAAAATCAACAACGAAAGAATAAGCTTGTCGTGGACTTATGGAAAACATCTCAAAATTATGAGGTGATCGCCGACCACAAACGGAAAAGATTAAATAGCTGAGAAGAACGAAGAAATGCAAAACTACACTTCAAAAGAATACGGAGAATTAATTGCACTTCGAGATGCAAGAATAAAACTTGAGCTCCTCCAACAAGAATTTTGATGAACTCTTTGGAGAATGAATTAAATCATGAAGGACCACCATGAGGAACTCCGGTAACAAAAAGGATGATGAGATAGAATGAAGGACGAACGAATAAGATGAGCCTTGCGATGATTTAGATGGAGGTTCCGACAAAATGGCCGAGGAAATTTCTGAACTCCGGAAAAGAAAAGATGAAAAACACTTGGAACTAGAATTTATTCCTCAAGAACAAACTCCGAAGGAAGGGATTAATCACTTGGATGAAATAAGAATAAGATTTATTGTATGCTTATCCTTCATCAAATTAAATTGATGACAAGCAATGGATTTTTGCATACTACTTATTCTTCTTTGAAAAAGAATTGAGAAGTGACATATCGCAAACTTGAGAAGGTCTTCATGAACCACCGGTAGGATTGAAAGGATCGAATGAATTAAAATGATAACCCTGGAAAAGAATCTGACGGAACCACCGTTAGGATTCGGAAATGACTGATGAAAGAGAATGAATCACCGGGCAGAATTAGAGAAGCACGGAGATACTTGAGGGAATTAAAATGCAAGAGAACAAAGAGATCGCGAACTGATTAAAGCTTGAACGAAGCACCGGAGGAATATTGAGACGAACGAAGGGGCACGGATGTAGAATAATTGGGGAATGAAACTGAAAACTTGGAGCGAAGCAATATTCTGAAAAGATGGCCTCCGGATGAAAAGAAACAGAAATCAACTCCTGAAATACTCCGGATGGGTAAGAAGAATTGCACAACTGGAAACAACTAGATATGATAACATCGAGCTAGCACCATGAATCTCCGGGAGAACGGACAAGATTTAAGAGGAACTCTTCTTCGGTCTTCAAAGCTGAGAAAGACGACGAGAAACACCACCAAAATTGTTGAGGTACTCCGGAAGAATGAAAAGCGAAGAGGTCGAGCCAACAATGAAAAGAATTTGAAAACTATCTTGGAAAGGCATCTGACTGATGAAATTCATTCTTACGTCAAACTCCGAAAAGAATTGAGAATAACTCCGGGGAAATTAGAAGAGTCAGGTAAGATCCTGGGAAAAGACCTGTGCGTTAGGGCCCACTGAAAAGAAACACCGTTGGAAAGGATTGATAAACAGATAGATGATGCACCGGAAGAACTGAAATATTTTAACGAGGTGGCAACCTCGAATTAATTAGAACACAGACGAATCTCCTGAGATGTCTTCATCACTCCGGAAGGATAAACTGACGAGAGGCGAACGAGCAGGGAAAACACTTTAACCAAGGAAAAGAATGTGATCAACCCGAAAAACTTGGATTTAGTGCACCGGAAAAAGAAAGGGATGAAGAATGACGAACGAGACGAGAATTCACCGGTTGAAATGATTGACGAAAGACTGAAGAGACTTCGCACAATTGAAATGGATTGCTCGAATACAAGCTCAGACTCCGGGGAGAAAAAAGGGGCGGGAGGGCGGGAAAAACAAAGGCAACTTGAAGGGGAAATCGACGAATATCTTGAAGAGAAAACACGGTTGAAATCATTGAGGCAAGAAAGCAACGACTTCGCACGAGTAGGATGGATACTCGATTACGGACTCCGGTTCCGAGAAGAAGAAGAAGGGTGGGCGGGTGGGAAAAAACAACTGAGGATTGAACTCAGAGATGAAGAGGCTCGAGTCGACTTGACGAGAAATGCACCGGACAAAAGAGGATGGACAACTCACGACACTAACCACGTGATCCTAAAGAAAAATTTTGAACGGGAAGAGGAGTAATTCAAAACACCTACGTCAAGATTTCTCACCAGAGCGACGAAGGGGCTGAGGAGTAAAAAGAATTCCTACTCTCCAATATAACTAGACTCCGAAAACAGTTTTTTCTAGACTCAACAACGGCCAAACTACACGATCAATCAAGGGGGCTCCTAGGGTCGGTCGAGGCTCTGATACCAACTTGTCACGCCCAATATGCGACCCTATCCAAAAGTAACTCGACGGTCCCACCAAGGATAGACCCGCATATTGAAACGTTTTTGCAAGGTGGATATCATTACATCAACATTACATAATAGATAGGGATACATACATAAGGCACAAATGCCACAAGAATACATCAACATCATACAAGAGAACAACATCCGACTACGGATGAAACATAAACAGAAACTCAAACGACATCCACCCTGCTAGCCCAGGCTGCCGACCTGGAACCTATCCCCTGATCGAAGAAGAAGCAGAAGAAGAACTCCAAACAAGCAAACATCGCTCTCGCGTCATGATCATCGCAAACCTGTACCTGCAACTGGTGGTGTAGTAATCTGTGAGCCACGAGGACTCAGCAATCCCATTACCATGGGTATCAAGACTAGCAAAGCTTAATGGGAAAGGAAGGGGTAAAGTGGTGAGGTTGCAGCAGCGACTAAGCATATATGGTGGCTAACATACGCAAATGAGGCGAGAAGAGAAACAAAGGCACGGTCGTCAACTAGTAATGATCAAGAAGTGATCCTGAACTCCTACTTCGTCGACATAACCCAAAACCGTGTTCTCCTCTCGATCAACCCGAAAAGAGACACTCACGATTCGCACACGGTTGGTGTATTTTAGAAGGGTTTGCTTCAAGTTTACTACAACGGATATTAACAAATTCCTATCTGCCACATAACCGCGGCACGGCTCTCGAAAGTTTATACCTGCAGGGTGTCCCAACTTAGCCCATGATAAGCTCTCGCGATCAACGAAGGATATTCCTTCTCCCGGGAAGACCCGATCAGTCTCGAATCCGCTACAAGACATTTCGACAGCAATAAAACAAGACCAGCAAAGCCGCCCGATCGCCGACAATCCCGATAGGAGTTGCACATATCTCGTTCTCGAGGCAACACGGATGAGACATCCTACAAGTAAAACCAAACCCGAGTTTCCCGAGGGGCCCCTGATCTACTCGGTTCGGGCCAACACTAAGACAAGCATTGGCCCGGGGGGGCTAAATAAAGATGACCCTCGAGAGAGCGACTCCCTAGGGAAAAGTGGGTGGTGGTGAGGCAAATGGTAAAACCAATGTTGGGCCTTGCTGGACGAGTCTTATTCAAAGCGAACTGTCAAGGGGGTCCCATAAATCACCCGACCGCGTTAGGGACGCAAAATCCGGGAACATAATACCGATATGACGGAAACTAGGGCGGCAAGAGTGGAACAAAACACCAGGCATAAGGCCGAGCCTTCCACCCTTTACCAAGTATATATATGCATTAATTAAATAAGATATATTGTGATATCCCAACAAGTAAACATGTTCCAACAAGGAACAACATCTCCATGTTCAACAAGGAACAAACTTCATCTTCACCTGCAACTAACAACGCTATAAGAGGGCTGAGCAAAGCGGTAACATAGCCAAACAATGGTTTGCTAGGAAGGGTGCAAAAGGTTAGAGGCGACATGGCAATTTGGGAGGCTTGAGGGACAAGTGATAGGTAGCGCATCATAGCGATAGAAGCGAAACAACTAGCATAGCAATGATAGTAGTGAGATCCAGGGTAGCGGTCATCTTGCCTGAAATCCCGCTAGGAAGAAGAACGAGTCCATGAATAAGATGAAGCCACGAAGACGAACCAAGCGTAGACAAACGAATCCTCACGATCGCAACGAAACAGGAACTAACAAGAAGAAGCACACAACATAGGTAAACACACCACACATGAACATGACAAGATGCACAACGAACATGATGCATGAGAATACTACATGAAGCTACTCATGGCAAAAGAAGATGCAAACAAGAGCAACACATCAAGGCAAGTTTAAATGAGGCCGGAAACAACATATAACAATTCCGGTAAGTCCTCATATGCAAATTTAGAAATTGTTCCAGATCTGAATAAACCTTATGTTCAAGTTGTTAAACAGCAAGTTAAGATGCACCACGATGATCTACACGAAATTCTAGTCAAGTTACATATAAAGTTCATTAAATTCGGAGCTACGGCTTAGAAGATATGAGCAAAACAAGATAAACATGGCATTGATGCAAAATGCATACAAACATTAAGCAAACACCTCAAAACAAGGATGCAACATGGTAATATGAAACTATATGCAAAATCAAGCAAGTTTCATATAGAGCACACTCAAAACGGAGCAACGGTTCAACACATACAGACAATACAAGTCATGACAACAATCTGTCCAAAACAGCAACTAGACATATTGCAAGCATCAAAACAACATGCTACAGGACCTCAACATAATAACAAAAGGCATGGGCATGATGTACAGGTAAAGCATTACAAAACATGAACACTGAGCTATCTCCAGAAATCACTAGAACATGCTCAAAAACACATGGAAAGATTGCAAATAATAACAGTTTCAGACTTATCAGGAAATAACATCAGGTTGCAATGTTTAGAGCTATCAAACAACATGTTACAGGAACTTATCATGGCAAACAAAGGCATGGCATGGATCTAATAAATGCATAGAACAAAAGTCCTTTACTGACCAAGAGCCAAAAAGGATCAGAAAATAAGATGGCACCCATGTAAACATGGCAACTTATATTACAGATTTAAACATGGCAGGAACAACAATAAGTAGGCATGTTGGTGAGCTTGAACCACTCACCACAGAGCAAAACATGGCATGTCAAGGCAACTCACAGCAAGAATACATGGCATAGAAGCTATACATGGCAAGAACAACATCATAGCATACACGGATCAACTACAACAACCTTGGCAAAATTGAATAACATGTAAACAATCTGCCAGGAAACATTTTATAGCAAAAGTAGAGCTCGATTGACTCAAGCTATGGCACTCCATAATTGCAAACAAGGGCATGGATGGATAGAGAATAACCATATGTTCAAAACATCCTTAATGAAGTATCTCCAAATAAGCATGTATCTCTCTGTAGCATCAAGTTAACATGGCATAAAAATATCAGCAGAACAGGGCTGAAATCAGCAACATCATGAAGCCTAGTTTGCATGCTTGTGATAGTCACCACAGAGATCACAAAAATACATGGCATACACCCCTGTAAAGATGGCATGGCATATTACAAAACACATGTAGGACTCAAGTTCATAGGATGCACACATCAATCATGGCAAAAATGACAAAAGTGCATGTTCTGATAAAAATTTGAAACTAACATCACATAGCCCTCTTCTAACAGCATTTCGGGCAACAAGATGAGCTCAAATGTAAATAATGCAATGAGACGAAATGATGTACGCATTGAGGCGAACAATTTGACATATTATACGCACGAAACGGAGCTACGGATGCAGAGTTATGGCATGATGAATATGCAACAAAATAACTACAGATTCGGGACTTAGAGGAAAATCAACCTCTCTGAGAAAGTCAACGGGATCGGACGTAACGGGATGACGAGATCTGGGACGGGGCTTGCGCGTTTGGATGGCGGGCCTGGTGGATCTCATCCACCCGGCGGTTCCGGGCCGGATCTCGCCGGATTCGGCCGGAGACGGCGACGGCGAAGCAGCGGCGCGCAACGAAGGAAGCGGCCGGCGGCGCGGCGACGCCGGAGGAGGAGGCCGGGCGACCGGAGGGACAGCGGCGGGAGGCGCCATGGCCGGCGGCGTCGCTGGGCCGAGGCGGGCGAGGCCGGCGGGGGGGCTGGCGGCGCGAGGCCGGAGGGAGCCGGGCGGCGACCGGAGGGACGCCAGCGGGGAGCGAGGCGGGCGCGAAGCCTTGGCTCCGGCCGTGCGAGGCGGCGGAGGCGGGCGCGCGCTGGTTTGGCGCTGGTGCCGGGCGGCGGCGGATGGGCCATGAGGCCAGCCTCGGGCCGGGCGGGCGGGCGGCGGCGTGCGATGGCCGGGCCCACGTGGCAGCGCTGGACTGGCTGAGGGCGGCGCCTTGATTTCGTCCGGCCGGACCGGACATGTCCGGCGGGCGAGAGGAGCGGGGCTAGGGTTTCATCTGCGCGAAAATCCGGGGGGAGACACATATTTATAGGTAGAGGGAGCTAGGAGAGTCCAAATGAGGTGTGGTTTTCGGCCACGCGATCGTGATCGAACGACCGAGAGCATGGAGGGGAGTTTGGTGGGTTTTGGGCCACTTTGGAAGGGGTGTTGGGCTGCACACAAAAGAGGGCTTTGCGGTTACCCGGTTAACCGTTGGAGTACCAAACGACCTCCAAATGGCACGAAACTTGACAGGCGGTCTACCGGTGCTATACCAAGGACGCTTGGCAAACCTCGGTCCATTCCGAGACCGTTTAACACCCGCACACAAAAAGAGGTAAAAGGGAGCGCCGGGGGACATAGAAGTGCCGGATTGCAAAACGGACAACGGGGAAAATGCTCGGATGCATGAGACGAACACGTATGCAATGTAATGCATATGATGACATGATAACATGCAGATGATGACATGGCAAGATGCAACACGCAAGCAAATGACATGGCAACAACGGCGAATAACTGGCGGACACCTGGCGCATCGAATCCGGGGCGTTACACTGGCGGTGCATTGTGCCATTGATATGTGTGTACGCCGTCGGGTGGAACTTATCACAGCGTGTGGCCACGCAATTTGGTATCTTCCAAAATACCCCACTGGCTAAACCCACTGACATCAGTGGCTTCCACCTTCACTGGTGAGGACATAGTTCTCTATTTTGCCATGTTTTCATTTGTGCTTGACGTTATCATGGCATCCACTGCTTCTTATGCTGTTATACCTTGCAGGAAGAGTAGGAAGTATTGTTAGTCGATCACAGACTGGGGGCACGAGCACGCGGATCACGTGAAAGCGTGGGACTAGAGGAGGTATTGCAAAGACGGCGAGAGGAGAGCGGTTGACTTGGACGCGTACGGGGAAGAACACATGAACTGGTATGACAATGGCCTGAAGTGCCATCTACGCCTAAGGCCACAGTGGATGGAAGCCGATATCGCCGAATTGGAGGAGGATGGCTCTGAGGATGAAGCCTACCGTGACCAGCTCAGAGAGCTAGGGAGTATGCACCCCTGACGAACAGAGTGGTAAGTGTTGTTCTCTATTGTTCTGAGCTGTCAACGGTTGGGTGAAAACTGCTTTAGTCAGTGTCACTGACATACAAATGATGATTACATGTGCAGGCTTCAGAGCTTAACAGAAGCATTCTTGATGGCTCGAACGCGCTTGCGTATGACCCCGGAACCGTGGAATCTGACAGCAACCTGAGAGAAATGATAAAGGTAAATTCGAGCCTCCTGGCCATGTTATAGTTTAATTGTAACCCTAAATATGATCCATATTATGTTCTTGGTTGTTTTCTACTGCATAAGTTCATGACCCGTTGCCGTAATATAGTGGGTATGCTTGGGTGCGCTCACGCGGCCGATGTCCATGATCCTGCTCATGGAGGGTCGATGCGTGCCATCGCTTCATCGAGCCACGCCGGTGGAGCTTCCTCTACCCCTGCTGCTTCATTATCTCACATTGTTGAGGAGGAAGAGAGAAGCCGGTGAAGGAGGTGGTGAGGAGGAGGAGTACGATGACGATGACGAACCTCCACCGACTCAGCCAACACAGGAGAAGAGAGGGAACAGCCAAAAGAACGACTGGAAGAGTCCATCCCCGTTTTAGAAAGAGCATACTCGGCGTCGCATGAAGAAGCCAGACGTAGGCCGCTCGAAGAGAAGCAAGGACCGTACCGCCAAGAGGGAGAGGAACAAGTGATATGGTTGTGTTGAACTCGCTTAGTTGAACTAGTTGTGAACAAGAACTTGTATGTTATGTTGGTGTTGTCGATTTGCTACCTATTAACTATGTTGAACCTATTTGATATGTCGAACCTACTTGTACCGCCAAGAGAGAGAGAGGGAGAGAGAGAGAGAGAGAGAGAGAGAGAGAGAGAGAGAGAGAGAACGTCCGTCCATATCGCCGCTCAGGCTACGCGAAGGGCGTCAATCTAGACGGCGTGATGGCGGAGGCGGCACGCTTGTGCTGCCGCCGTTGATTTTTGGCAGCGAGGCGGGAAGTGTTGGTGGCGTCGAGGCGGACTGCGATAGTGGGAGCGTGCTGGGGTCGCGACACTGGCGGCGCTCCTCCTTAATTAGTCGCAGTCTCAGGCGATGGCGGGGGTGGCGGCGAAGCTCGATTTGGAGAGCTCGATGTGAAGGAAATATGCCCTAGAGGCAATAATAAAGTTATTATTTATTTCCTTATATCATGATAAATGTTTATTATTCATGCTAGAGTTGTATTAACCGGAAACATAATACTTGTGAATACATAGACAAACAGAGTGTCACTAGTATGCCTCTACTTGACTAGCTCATTGATCAAAGATGGTTATGTTTCCTAACCATAGACATGTGTTGTTATTTGATTAATGGGATCACATCATTAGGAGAATGATGTGATTGACTTGACCCAGTTTGTTAGCTTAGCACTTGATCGTTTAGTATTCTGCTATTGCTTTCTTCATGACTTATACAAGTTCCTATGACTATGAGATTATGCAACCCCCGTTTACCGGAGGAACACTTTATGTGCTACCAAACGTCACAACGTAACTGGCTGATTATAAAGGTGTCTCCGAAGGTACTTGTTGGGTTGGCGTATTTCGATATTAGGATTTGTCACTCCGATTGTCGGAGAGGTATCTCTGGGCCCACTCGGTAATGCACATCACTATAAGCCTTGCAAGCATTGCAACTAATGAGTTAGTTGCGGGATGATGTATTACGGAACGAGTAAAGAGACTTGCCGGTAACGAGATTGCACTAGGTATTAAGATACCGATGATCGAATCTTGGGCAAGTAACATACCAAAGACAAAGGGAACAACGTATGTTGTTATGCGGTTTGACCGATAAAGATCTTCATAGAATATGTAGGAGCCAATATGAGCATCCAGGTTTCGCTATTGGTTATTGACCGGAGACATGTCTCGGTCATGTCTACATAGTTATCGAACCCGCAGGGTCCGCACGCTTAAAGTTTGATGACAGTTACATTATGAGTTTATGTGTTTTGATGTACCGAAGGTAGTTCGGAGTCCCGGATGTGATCACGGACATGACAAGGAGTCTCGAAATGCTCGAGACATAACGATTGATATATTCGAAGCCTATATTTGGATACCGGATGTGTTCCGGGTGAAATCGGGATTTTACCGGAGTACCGGGGGTTACCGGAACCACCCCGGGGGTTAATGGGCCAAGATGGGCCTTAGTGGAGAAGAGGAGGGGCGGCCAGGGCAGGCCGCGCGCCCCCTCCCCCTCTAGTCCGAATTGGACAAGGAGGGGGGCGCCCCCCTTTCCTTCCTCTCTCCCTCCTCCTTCCCCCTTCTCCTACTCCAACTAGGAAAGGAGAGAGTCCTACTCCCGGTGGGAGTAGGACTCCTCCGTGGCGCAACTCCTCCTGGCCGGCCACCTCTCCCCCCCCCCCCCTTGCTCCTTTACATACGGGGGCAGGGGGCACCTCTAGACACAACAATTGATCCCTTGGATCTCTTATCCGTGTGCGGTGTCCCCCTCCACCATAGTCCACCTCGATAATATCATAGCGGTGCTTAGGCGAAACCCTGCGTCGGTAGAACATCATCATCGTCACCACGCCGTCGTTCTGACGGAACTCTCCCTCAAAGTTCAGCTGGATCGGAGTTCGAGGGACGTCATCGAGCTGAACGTGTGCTGAACTCGGAGGTGCCTTATGTTTGATACTTGATCGCTCGGATCTTGAAGACGTACGACTACATCAACCGCGTTGTGCTAACGCTTCCGCTTTCGGTCTACGAGGGTACGTGGACAACACTCTCCCCTCTCGTTGCTATGCATCACCATGATCCTGTGTGTGCGTAGGAATTTTTTTGAAATTACTACGTTCCCCCATAGTGGCATCTGAGCCAGGTTTTATACGTAGATGTTATATGCACGAGTAGAACACAAGTGGGTTGTGGGCGATATAAGTCATACTACTTACCAGCATGTCATACTTTGGTTTGGCGGTATTGTTGAATGAAGCGGCCCGGACCGACATTACACGTACGCTTACGCGAGACTTGTTCTACCGACGTGCTTTGCACACAGGTGACTGGCGGGTGTCAGTTTCTCCGACTTTAGTTGAACCGAGTGTGGCTACGCCCGGTCCTTGAGAAGGTTAAAACAACACTAACTTGACAAACTATCGTTGTGGTTTTGATGCGTAGTTAAGAACGGTTCTTACTCAGCCCGTAGCAGCCACGTAAAACTTGCAACAACAAAGTAGAGGACGTCTAACTTGTTTTTGCAGGGCATGTTGTGATGTGATATGGTCAAGGCATGATGCTATATTTTATTGTATGAGATGATCATGTTTTGTAACCGAGTTATCGGCAACTGGCAGGAGCCATATGGTCGTCGCTTTATTGTATGCAATGCAAACGCCCTGTAATGCTTTACTTTATCGCTAAGCGATAGCGATAGTCGTAGAAGCATAAGTTGGCGAGACGACAACGATGCTACGATGAAGATCGAGGTGTCGCGTCGGTGACAATGGTGATCATGACGATGCTTCGGAGATGGAGATCACAAGCGCAAGATGATGATGGCCATATCATATCACTTATATTGATTGCATGTGATGTTTATCTTTTATGCATCTTATCTTGCTTTGATTGACGGTAGCATTATAAGATGATCTCTCACTAAATTATCTAGGTACAAGTGTTCTCCCTGAGTATGCACCGTTGCGAAAGTTCTTCGTGCTGAGACACCACGTGATGCTCGGGTGTGATAGGCTCTACGTTCAAATACAACGGGTGCAAAACAACTGCACACGCGGAATACTCAGGTTAAACTTGACGAGCCTAGCATATGCAGATATGGCCTCGGAACACTGAGACCGAAAGGTCGAGCGTGAATCATATAGTAGATATGATCAACATAGTGATGTTCACCATTGAAACTACTCCATCTCACGTGATGATCGGACATGGTTTAGTTGATTTGGATCACGTGATCACTTGGAGGATTAGAGGGATGTCTATCTAAGTGGGAGTTCTTAAGTAATATGATTAATTGAACTTAAATTTATCATGAACTTAGTACCTGATAGTATTTTGCTTGTCTATATTGATTGTAGATAGATGGCCCGTGCTATTGTTCCGTTGAATTTTAATGTGTTCCTTGAGAAAGCAAAGTTGAAAGATGATGGTAGCAATTACACGGACTGGGTCCGTAACTTGAGGATTATCCCCATTGCTGCACAGAAGAATTAAGTCCTGGAAGCACCGCTAGGTGCCAGACCTGCTGCAAGAGCAACACCAGATGATATGAACGTCTGGCAGAGCAAAGCTGATGACTAATCAATAGTTCAGTGTGCCATGCTTTACGGCTTAGAACCGGGACTTCAACGACGTTTTGAACGTCATGGAGCATATGAGATGTTTCAGGAGTTGAAGAAAAAGCCCGGATTGAGAGATATGAAGTCTCCAATAAGTTCTACAGCTGTAAGATGGAGGAGAATAGTTCTGTCAATGAGCATATACTCAGAATGTATGGATATAACAATCACTTGATTCAACTGGGAGTTAATCTTCCGGATGAAAGCGTCATTGACATAATTCTTCAATCACTGCCACCAAGCTACAAGAGCTTCGTGATGAACTATAACATGCAAGGGATGGATAAGACAATTCCCGAGCTCTTCGCAATGCTAAAGGCTACGGAGGTAGAAATCAAGAAGGAGCGTCAAGTGTTGATGGTCAACAAGACCACCAGTTTTAAGAAAAAGGGCAAAGGGAAGAAGAAGGGGAACTTCAAGAAGAACAGCAAACAAGTTGCTGCTCAGGAGAAGAAAACCAAATCTGGACCTCAGCCGAGATCGAGTGCTTCTCTGCAGCGGACTCGTCACCGAAGCGGAACTGCCCCAAGTATTTGGCGGATAAGAAGGATGGCAAGGTGAACAAAGGTATATGTGATATACATGTTATTGATGTGTACCTTACTAATGCTCGCAGTAGCACCTGGGTATTTGATATTCGTTTTGTTTCTAATATTTGCAACTCGAAACAGGGACTACGGATTAAGAAAAGATTGGCTAAGGACGAGCTGACGATGCGCGTGGGAAATGGTTCCAAAGTCGAGGTGATCGCGGTCGGCACGCTACCTCTACATCTACCTTCGGGATTAGTTCTAGACCTGAATAATTGTTATTTGGTGCTAGCGTTGAGCATGAACATTATATCTGGATCTTGTTTGATGCGAGACGGTTATTCATTTAAATCAGAGAATAATGGTTGTTCTATTTATATGAGTAATATCTTTTATGGTCATGCACCCTTGAAGAGTGGTTTATTTTTGTTGAATCTCGATAGTAGTGATACACATATTCATAATATTGAAGCCAAAAGATGCAGAGTTGATAATGATAGTGCAACTAATTTGTGGCACTACCGTTTAGGTCATATTGGTGTAAAGCGCATGAAGAAACTCCATACTGATGGACTTTTGGAACCACTTGATTATGAATCACTTGGTACTTGCGAACCGTGTCTCATGGGCAAGATGACTAAAACACCATTCTCCGGAACTATGGAACGAGCAACAAATTTGTTGGAAATCATACATACAGATGTATGTGGTCCGATGAATGTTGAGCCTCGCGGCGGGTATCGTTATTTTCTCACCTTCACAGATGATTTAAGCAGATATGGGTATATCTAATTAATGAAACATAAGTCTGAAACATTTGAAAAGTTCAAAGAATTTCAGAGTGAAGTTGAAAATCATCGTAACAAGAAAATAAAGTTTCTACAATCTGATCGTGGAGGAGAATATTTGAGTTACGAGTTTGGTCTTCATTTGAAACAATGCGGAATAGTTTCGCAACTCACGCCACCCGGAACACCACAACGTAATGGTGTGTCCGAACATCGTAATTGTACTTTACTAAATATGGTGCGATCTATGATGTCTCTTACTAACTTACCGCTATCTTTTTGGGGTTATGCTTTAGAGTCGGCTGCATTCACGTTGAATAGGGCACCATCAAAATCCATTGAGACGACGCCTTATGAATTGTGGTTTGGCAATAAACCAAAGTTGTCGTTTCTTAAAGTTTGGGGTTGCGATGCTTATGTGAAAAAGCTTCAACCTGATAAGCTCGAACCCAAATCAGAGAAATGTGTCTTCATAGGATACCCAAAGGGAACTTTTGGGTACACCTTCTATCGCAGATCTGAAGGCAAGACTTTTGTTGCTAAATTTGGATCCTTTCTAGAGAAGGAGTTTCTCTCAAAAGAAGTGAGTGGGAGGAAAGTAGAACTTGATGAGGTAACTGTACATGCTCCCTTATTAGAAAGTAGTTCATCACAGAAACCGGTTCCTGTGACACCTACACCAATTAGTGAGGAAGTTAATGATGATGATCATGAAACTTCAGATCAAGTTGTTACTGAACCTCGTAGGTCAACCAGAGTAAGATCCGCACCAGAATGGTACGGTAATCCTATTCTGGAGGTTATGTTACTAGACCATGACGAACCTACGAACTATGAAGAAGCGATGGTGAGCCCAAATTCCACAAAATGGCTTGAGGCCATGAAATCTGAGATGGGATCCATGTATGAGAACAAAGTGTGGACTTTGGTTGACTTGCCCGATGATCGGCAAGCCATTGAGAATAAATGGATCTTCAAGAAGAAGACTGGCGCTGACGGTAATGTTACTGTCTATAAAGCTCGACTTGTTGCAAAAGGTTTTCGACAAGTTCAAGGGATTGACTACGATCAGACTTTCTCACCCGTAGCGATGCTTAAGTCTGTCTGAATCATGTTAGCAATTGCCGCATTTTATGATTATGAAATTTGGCAAGTGGATGTCAAAACTGCATTCCTGAATGGATTTCTGGAAGAAGAGTTGTTTATGATGCAACCGGAAGGTTTTGTCGATCCAAAGGGAGCTAAAAAAGTGTGAAAGCTCCAGCGATCCATTTATGGACTGGTGCAAGCCTCTCGGAGTTGGAATAAACACTTTGATAGTGTGATCAAAGCATATGGTTTTATACAGACTTTTGGAGAAGCTCAGATTTACAAGAAAGTGAGTGGGAGCTCAGTAGCATTTCGATATTATATGTGGATGACATATTGCTGATTGGAAATGATATAGAATTTCTGGATAGCATAAAGGGATACTTGAATAAGAGTTTTTCAATGAAGGACCTCGGTGAAGCTGCTTATATATTGGGCATCAAGATCTATAGAGATAGATCAAGACGCTTAATTGGACTTTCACAAAGCACATACCTTGACAAAGTTTTGAAGAAGTTCAAAATGGATCAAGCAAATAAAGGGTTTTTGCCTGTGTTACAAGGTGTGAAGTTGAGTAAGACTCAATGCCCGAGCACTGCAGAAGATAGAGAGAAGATGAAAGATGTTCCCTATGCTTCAGCCATAGGCTCTATCATGTATGCAATGCTGTGTACCAGACCTGATGTGTGCCTTGCTATAAGTTTAGCAGGGAGGTACCAAAGTAATCCAGGAGTGGATCACTAGACAGCGGTCAAGAACATCCTGAAATACCTGAAAAGGACTAAGGATATGTTTCTCGTTTATGGAGGTGACAAAGAGCTAGTCGTAAATGGTTACGTCGATGCAAGCTTTGACACTGATCCGGACGATTCTAAATCACAAACCGGATACGTATTTACATTGAACGGTGGAGCTATAAGTTGGTGCAGTTCTAAACAAAGCGTTGTGGCGGGATCTACGTGTGAAGCGAAGTACATAGCTGCTTCGGAAGCAGCAAATGAAGGAGTCTGGATGAAGGAGTTCATATCCGATCTAGGTGTCATACCTAGTGCATCGGGTCCAATGAAAATTTTTTGTGACAATACTGGTGCAATTGCCTTATCAAAGGATCCAGATTTCACAAGAGAACCAAGCACATCAAGAGACGCTTCAACTCCATCCGGGATCAAGTCCAGGTGGGAGACATAGAAATTTGCAAGATACATACGGATCTGAATGTTGAAGACCCGTTGACTAAGCCTCTTCCACGAGCAAAACATGATCAGCACCAAGGCTCCATGGGTGTTAGAATCATTACTGTGTAATCTAGATTATTGACTCTAGTACAAGTGGGATACTGAAGGAAATATGCCCTAGAGGCAATAATAAAGTTATTATTTATTTCCTTATATCATGATAAATGTTTATTATTCATGCTAGAATTGTATTAACTGGAAACATAATACTTGTGTGAATACATAGACAAACAGAGTGTCACTAGTATGCCTCTACTTGACTAGCTCGTTGATCAAAGATGGTTATGTTTCCTAGCCATTGACATGAGTTGTCATTTGATTAACGGGATCACATCATTAGGAGAACGATTTGATTGACTTGACCCAGTTCGTTAGCTTAGCACTCGATCTTTTAGTATTCTGCTATTGCTTTCTTCATGACTTATACATGTTCCTATGACTATGATATTATGCAACTCCCGTTTACCGGAGGAACACTTTGTGTTCTACCAAACGTCACAACATAACTGGGTGATTATAAAGGTGCTCTACAGGTGTCTCTAAAGGTACTTGTTGGGTTGGCGTATTTCGAGATTAGGATTTGTCACTCCGATTGTTGGAGAGGTATCTCTGGGCCTACTCGGTAATGCACATCACTATAAGCCTTGCAAGCATTGCAACTAATGAGTTAGTTGCGGGATGATGTATTATGGAACGAGTAAAGAGACTTGCCGGTAACGATATTGAACTAGGTATTAAGATACCGACGATCGAATCTTTGGCAAGTAACATACCGATGATAAAGGGGACAACGTATGTTGTTATGCGGTTTGACCGATAAAGACCTTCGTAGAATATGTAGGAGCCAATATGAGCATCCAGGTTCCGCTATTGGTTATTGACCAAAGACATGTCTCGGTCATGTCTACATAGTTCTCGAACCCGTAGGGTCCGCATGCTAAAGTTCGATGACGGTTATATTATGAGTTTATGTGTTTTGATGTACCGAAGATAGTTCGGAGTAACGGATGTGATCATGGACATGAACGAGGATTCTCGAAATGGTCGAGACATAAAGATTGATATATTGGAAGCCTATATTTGGATATCGGAAGTGTTCCGGGTGAAATCGGGATTTTACCGAGTACTGGGTTTTCTGGAACCCCCCGGGGGTTAATGGGCCAAGATGGGCCTTAGTGGAGAAGAGGAGGGGCGACCTGGGAAGGCCGCGTGCCCCCTCCCCCTCTAGTACGAATTGGACAAGGAGGGGGCGGCGCCCCCCTTTCCTTCCTCTCTCCCTCCTCCTTCCCCCTTCTCCTACTCCAACTAGGAAAGGAGGGAGTCCTACTCCCGGTGTGAGTAGGACTCCTCCCTGGCTGGCCGCCTCTCCCCCCCTTGCTCCTTTATATACGGGGGCAGGGGGAACCTCTAGACACAACAATTGATCACTTGGATCTCTTAGCCGTGTGCGGTGCCCCCCTCCACCATAGTCCACCTTGATAATATCGTAGCGGTGCTTAGGCGAAGCCCTGCGTCGGTAGAACATCATCATCGTCACCACGTCATCGTGCTGACGGAACTCTCCCTCAAAGCTCGGCTGAATCGGAGTTCGAGGGACGTCATCGAGCTGAACGTGTGCTGAACTCGGAGGTGTCGTACGTTCGGTACTTGATCGGTCGAATCATGAAGACGTATGACTACATCAACCGCGTTGTGCTAACGCTTCCGCATTCGGTCTACGAGGGTACGTGGACAACACTCTCCCCTCTCGTTGCTATGCATCACCATGATCCTGTGTGTGCGTACAAATTTTTTGAAATTACTACGTTCCCCAACACGATGTGCCTCTGCAGGCCGTTGTTGACGACGACGAGGCGGCGCTATCGGGGGTGTGCGGGAGCTTGTTTTGCTGTCATATACCATAAGTCATATGCTCATTCAAAATGGTACATGCCAATAATCAACATTGGTCAGAATACTATCATATACCATAAATCATATGCTCATAAGTAAAATGTCTAATCAAAACTTCATTTTGGTTTCGTTTTGGCTAGAGAGACTTAAAATCGCATAATGAAGAATATGAGCATTCACTAAACCAATAGCCAACATTCGTAAAACCTCAATATATAATACAATTCAATGTGTTACAAATTGATTCATAATTCATCAATAACTATTTTGTCGTCAAACTTTCACACCATAATTTCAATAACATCAATCAAACATGTCAAAGTTTATCATTAAAACATTTCAACGATATGGCACAAAGTACCATTCATTTTGAACATTTACATCAACATAAATACTTAAAAATGACATCTCAGTGAGTAAACATTCAAAATGAATGGTTAACCGAAATACCGAAAGGCCTAGCCCGTGGCGTACGGCCCAGACAAGCCCACCCACTCCCACGCCTTGACCTAGACTGCATCCACGATTCCTCCCAGACTCCCACCAACTCCACTACTCCACTACTACAGAGATCTAGCCGCCTGCCGCCCTTCCCCTGCGCCCCTTCCATTCTACCACCATGGCACCACTAGTCCATCCCGAGGCAGCCGCCACCTCATCTACTCATCTGAGTGGTCGAGCTGCCGCCGGCGCCCAGCGGCACCGCATCTGTTGAAAAATTAGGCAAGTTCATGATTAATTCCAGTAAATAATTCATGACTAGAAAAGATACTAGCATGCAACAATCTAGCAATCTAGAAGAACAACAAATCATGCAGAACAGCAGTGCACACGAAACAACAGCTGTAGAGACAGACATGAACATATGATGTTGGACGCACTGTTCGTTAGCTATTGTGGGTGCGACGGTGTCGATGACGATGTTGGCGATGATCTACTGCTGACGGCGATGAAGACGACGATGAGTAGCACTGCCCGACTTGGACACAAGACGACTCGTGATGAAGAATTTGAGCAGTCGAGCAGAGCGCTTCCCAAAAACCTAATTCGTCCTCTCCCGGTGCAGGATCGCAAGGACGAACGGTTCCGAAGACCTGCTCTCCCATGTGTCGATGCACGTCGGCGTTTGGGATGGAGTAGACTACGACGGCGGCGCAAGTTGCGAGATGAGGCAAAACCCTAGGTGTTTTCGGTGTGTCTTTGGCCGCAGCCGGTAGTTGTATATATATTACGACCAGAGACGGTATTGTGCCGCGATCACAATCCCAAACCGACTTGGTTTCTAATTCGTATACTTACTGGATAAAAAATCGTTAACTTGTCTGCCAAGACATAAAAAATAAAACAGCAAAAGGAAGCTGTGCCCCTGCAAGGCAATGGACCGAATTTCGGCGGACCATCCACGCCACGCCCCGGCGAGCGTGCGTGTGGTCTTCCCTTTCTCTTCTCAACACACCACTTAAAGTGGTGAAGAAAACCCACTATATAAAGAGGTCCAACTCTTCTTCAACTTCCGGGGTAGGACTAAACTTTAGCACCACCACTTGTCATTTTACACATGGGCCACTATTTGAGATTTCAGAAATTGCTATGGGCCTACTCCATTAATTATAACAGCATCTTCTCCCCACCTAGCTACCCCTCGGGAGCTCCTGTTCGGCGCTTTAAGCGCCCGAACAGGTAGCTGGCGCACGCGCGCATCACCACATGGGCCGGCCCAGCAAACCTGTAGAAAAAGCAAAAATTTCACGTTTAATCGGGAGAACTAGGTTTTGATCTCTGAATCCTAAGGTAAACGCCAACACGCGCTTACCACTAGGAATCGCCAGTTCAGCATGTTAATAAGGGAAACCGAGCTCCTTTGACCATTCATTCCATAAAAATATTAAACATATACTGGTATTATATACTCACTATAAGTATTGAATAAAGAAAACATAAATTTGAAAAAGCATACACAAAAACCACGAATTGAAAAAAAAAAAGGTTAGTAGCAATTGAAAACAAATCACAAAAATGGAAATATTTCATGAATTCTAAAAAAGTTCATCAAATTTAGAAAAAGTTCATCGAATTTTAAAAACATAGTTCATGAAATTGAAAAAAGTTCATCGATTTTCAAAAAAGTTCACCTAATTTGAAAAATTGTTCACTGAATTTTGAAAAAAAAACATTGAATTCAAAAATGTTCATCGGATTTGAAAAAGAGTTCATCGAATTTGAAAATTCTTGATAAATTTTGAAAAAAATCATCAAATTTTAAGAAAGTTCATCAAATTTGAAAAAAGTCGCCAATTTAAAAAAAGTTTATCAAATTTTAAAAACATAGTTCATGAAACTAAAAAACGTTCATCAATTTTGAAAAAAGTTCACTGAATTTGAAAAAATGGTCGATGAATTTTGAAAAGGTTATTGAATTAGAAACAAGTTCACCAACTTATCTAAAAAATTCATCAAATATGAAAATTATTCATCAAATTTGAAAAAAAGTTCATCCAATTTTTAAAAAAGTGCATCGAAGTTGAATAGAGTTCTTCGAATTTGAGAAAAGTTTATCAAATTCAAAAGAGTTCATCGAATTTGAAAAAAAATATCAATTTAGAAAAAAGGTTTACGAATTTTAAAAAAGCGCGCATTTAAGAAAAAAAAATAAGAAACAGAAAAGGATAAGGGAAAAAGTAAAAGGAAAAAGGAAATAACAAACCGAACTAAGCGATGTTTCTGTGAAGTCTGCGAATAAGCGACGCATTGATACCCATGTCAAGATCAGTGGTGGAGTGGTATGGCGTGCATCCTTTGTGTACGGAGAGCCTCGGAGAGAGGACAGACCACAGTTTTGGGAGCTGCTCCGGCGTCTTCAACCGATGTGGGACGGGCTGTGGTTATGCTGCGGGGATTTTAATGAGGTCTTATCCCAAGATGAACACTGCGGCCCTAGAGACCGATCGGACTCTCAGATCTCTGCCTTTAGGGACTGCTTAATGGATTGTGGCCTCTCAGACTTGGGCTGCTCGGGGCCAAGGTTTACATGGAGCAATAAACAGGATCAGAATACTCATGTCAAGTGCCGCCTTGATAGAGTTGTGGCCAATGGTGCCTTCTCTAGCTTATTCCAGGAGTGTGGGGTTGAGAATCTCATCGCTACATCATCAGATCATTATCCGGTCCTTGTTTTGCTGGACTATAGAGCTGCTCATGATCAACGCCCTCCGGTACAGCAGGGTTTTCGGTTTGAGGCAATGTGGCTCCGTGCAGAGGACTACAAGGAGACCCTTGAACGTGCGTGGTCGGAGGGGCGTGATGACAGCCCCTCCCTACAATCTACTTGGTCTAACCTGCAACACGTTGCGGGTTCTCTGCGGGCTTGGAGCAAAGAGGCGTTTGGCAATGTTCGGAAGAGAATTGGGAAGCTGGAACGCCGCCTGGCCACAATCAGGTCACTACCTCCATCAGCTGCATCTCTGGATGAGGAGCGGTCTATCGAGGGACGGCTATGTGAGCTCTTTGAGCGGGAGGAGATCATGGAGCGCCAGCGATCCCGTGTTGATTGGCTGAAGGCCGGAGATCGCAATACGGAATTTTTCCATGCTAGGGCGTCGGCCCGCCGACGCACGAACAGGATTCACTCTCTGGCCCGAGAGGACGGCTCTTTATGTTCTACCCAGGGGGAAATCAAGGGGATGGTGCGTCGCTTCTATGAACAGTTATTCACTTCTGAACCATGCCAGGGCGGGGATGGGGTTGTGGACGCTATCCCTCATAAAATCACGCCCGCGATGAATGATGATCTCTGCAAGCCGTACTGCAACGAGGAAATCAAGTCTGCTCTTTTCCAAATGGGCCCAACGAAAGCTCCAGGTCCGGACGTGTTTCCGGCTCTATTCTATCAGACCCACTGGAGTTTTCTTGAGGAGGATATCTGTCAGGCTGTTCGTGGTTTCCTTGAGGGCAGGCCGATCCCGGAGGGTTTTTGTGATTCAGTGATTGTTCTTATTCCAAAGACTACGAGACCGAAGCACCTTAAGAATTTCAGACCGATCAGCCTCTGTAACGTGCTTTACAAAATTGCTTCGAAGGTGCTAGCCAACCGTCTGAAGGTGCTGCTACCTGTCGTGGTCTCTGAATGTCAAAGTGCTTTTGTTCCGGGCAGATTAATCACGGACAACACACTCATTGCCTATGAATGTATGCATACCATTCGAAAGCAGCGGGTGAAAGAACCCTTCTTTTCCCTCAAGATTGACATGATGAAGGCCTACGATCGTGTTGAATGGAGCTACCTTCATGCCTGCCTGACTAAGCTGGGTTTCGCACCGGCTTGGATTGATTTTGTGATGAGGTGTGTTACTACGCTTCGTTATGCCGTCAGAGTCAATGGGGAGCTTACTGAGCCTGTGGTTCCTTCCCGGGGCATCCGGCAAGGGGATCCAATTAGTCCCTACCTGTTTCTTCTGTGCACCGAAGGTTTGTCTAGTCTGCTCTTCCAGAAGGAGTGTTGTGGCGAGCTACATGGGATCAAAAACGGTCGTCAAGGCCCTCCTATCTCACACCTCCTATTCGCGGACGATAGCATCTTCTTTGCTAAGAGTGACCAGCGTAGTGTGGACTCCTTGGACTCAGCTTTACAGATGTATTCTGGTGGATCTGGCCAGGCTATAAATAAGGAGAAATCATCTATCTATTTTGGACGGAACTGCCCGGACAGCATCAAGAACAGGGTGAAGTCCAGACTCGGTGTTTATAATGAAACCTTTCATGACTTCTATCTTGGCATGCCTACCGAGGTTGGTAATTCTCCCACTAGTACGTTCAAATTCTTGACTGACAGAGCTTGGCAGAACATCTTCGGGTGGAGTGACCGGCCATTGTCTAGGGCGGGGAATGAAGCTCTGCTTAAGTCTATCACTCAGGCCATTCCTACCTTCGTCTCCAGCTGTTTTCGCCTTCCGCTTGCCACTTGTGAAAAGTTCAGACAAATTGTGGCCGATCAGTGGTGGGGAAGGGAGGACGGTAGGAAGAAGCTTCATTGGAGATCTTGGGCCTGGCTTTCGACACCCAAGTCTCTCGGTGGCATGGGTTTTAGGGATATGACCCTCTTCAACCAAGCTATGTTGGGTAAGCAAGGGTGGAGACTTCTAACTGATCCTGATTCATTGTGTGCTAGAGTTTTGAAGGGTAGATACTACCCCAATTGCAGCTTCTGGAATGCCTCTGTGCCACGGACGGCATCGGCCACGTGGCGTGGTATTATGCATGGACGTGATCTACTCAAGCGGGGTGTGCAGTGGGGGATCGGAGACGGGCGGCAGATTAATATCCTTGCTGATCATTGGATCCCGTCTACTCCACCAAGTTTGCTGCAACTCACCTCGCCTATTCCTGCTACTGCCACAGTTCATTGTCTTATTGATGCTGACATGAAGGCTTGGGACGAGGAGACCGTCCGGGCTTTCTTTTCTCCTGGAGTGGCCGAGGAAATTCTTCAAGTCCCGGTTGATAGGAATGGTGGAACAGATTTTGTGCGATGGCCTTTCACAAGGTTTGGCGAGTATTCAGTCAAAACTACGTACAATTTTGCAAGAACAAGTCGGTTTCTTCAAGACCGAAGCAGCAATGGTTTGGGCCAAAGTTCAGGCTGGCCAGCAGAGGAGAAGCTTTGGAAGGCCCTTGGCGGGTCAAGGTTCCCAATAAAATGAAGATTGTGCTCTGGCGCCTTGCTCATGATTGCTTACCTTCAGGTGATCAACTCAGTCTTCGCCATGTCCCTACCAGGACGGACTGCCCTTTTTGCGGTAGAACGGAGCGAGTGGAGCATGCACTGCTCTTCTGCCCTCATGCCCGTGCTGTGTGGGACGACATCAAAAGCTTCTTCCACATCCATCTCCGGCGCGCATCTTTTTCCTCCCCCAAACAATGGCTTTTCGACTTCTTGTCAGGGTGCTCGGACCGAGAGGCAACTATTCTTACGGTTGCCATTTGGCATATCTGGGAAGCACGGAATGTGGCGAGGAATGAATCTGTGGCGCCCCAGCCAAAACATACTGCTGCAAGAGCAAAGGCCTACATCGACCTGATCTTTCGACATTTATATGACCACGCTCCTGCTCCTAGGCGTGAGACCTCCCTTTCGGGTTGCCCTTGGTCTCCGCCGCCGCAGGGTTCGTGGTGGCTTTCTCTGATGCTGCGGTATCGAAGGAATTGGGCAAGTCTGCTTTGGGTGTGGTGGTGCTCGATCATGTGGGGCGTTGTGTAGCAGCCTGTTCTGAACCTCTTCTAGGCGCGCGGCCTCCCGAGCTGGTTGAGGCCATGGCGCTCCGGCGTGCTGTCGCCTTGGCTCGAGAGGAGGGTTTCTCCGACGTCATCTTCAACACTGATTGCCTCTCGGTGGTGCAGCGCCTCTCTTCTCCCTCGAGGGATCGCTCGGAGGTGGGTTCTGTTCTTTCAGAGATCAAGCTCTTGGCTGGCGGCCTCTCTTCAACTTGTTTCCAGCATGTTCGTCGGCATTGTAATGTTCTAGCTCATATGCTTGCTAGATCTAGTTTGAACTCTTCTAGTCTTTGTATTTTTCATTCTGCTCCGGATTGCATCCAGGAGACTCTGTTTAAGTTTGTTGCTTAATTAATAAAGGCCGACGTTCTCTCAAAAAAAAAAAACCGAACTAAAACAACAAGCTGAAAAAGAGGACAGCTGATCAACTAGCGTGTTGTAGCCTAGTGGTTGGAAGGCAGCGCTCGCTAGCAAATGGTTGTGGGAGTTTCTCTTTTTTCGTAGATCCGTTTATTCAAAACGTTTTATCTCTTAAACCGTGCGTCCAAATCTCGAACCGTTTTCATCATTGGATTCCACGCGTCGAGATCTTCAAAACTAGATCCCATGTTGATAGGTTATGACGAACTTTTTTTCACGAAAAAAACTGGACGAAAAAAACCGGAGAAAAAAACCGAATCGTGAGCACGTGTTTTTTCCTTCACAAAAAGGCACGCCCGTGCCTCTCGTGAAATCACAACCGTGCCTCTCATGGAAGCAAAACCGTGACTCTCGTGGAAGGAAAAAAAACAGAAAATGCATTTTCTTTTTGTTTCCGAGAGGCACGACCGTGACTCTCGCGAAAGCACAACCGTGCCTCTCGCGAAAGCAAAAACCGTTTCGCGCCCTTTTCCGTTTTCGGTCTCATAGCTGTAGTGCCACCCGCTCTGTCCATTACAATTTAGGAAATCTTTACTAATTATTATATTTCACAGATTTTAGCGGATGATTCATCTCATATACTACCCACAAAACGCGGTCCAGAAGCAAGGAATCCAGAAGCTCGCGCTCGTCTCCTCCAACCGCACGAGATGGCTGCCTTGCACGCGCTTTACGTTCCAGCTATCGCTGCTGCTGGCGGCTTTATGGGTAGTGGCGGAGCTATTTTTAGGAAGACTTAGATTAGAACATTTTTAGCATTTGGCCCCCCAAACACTAGGTGAACTTTTGGTTCTATCTGCCTTCTTTTTTCCTTTTTTTTATTAGATTCAGGAGGCGAACAAGAAGACTAGCTGATGGACCGGTTCACTTGTAGTGAATGTCAGCGTTGCTATTAGAGATTGAGATGAGACTATGGAGGCTAATAACTGAAGAACTACCTAATTCATGTCAGCATCAGGGCAGTGTACTCCGTGTGGTAATCAGACTCTTAACACTCGTCGGTCTTGTAGTACTAATTAAGTTATTATATCAGACATTAGTGGTATGTGTGTGGTAATTATCAGTCTCTAAGTTCATCAACAAAGGGATATCCTCAGACAAAACACGGCAAATTGACATTTTTATTGACAAGTTCAGTTTATTTCTGGAACAACATAAGTTACAAGCATTCAGGTATAAATTAGACTAAAATTCAGTTTGCTCAACATAACCAGTAATTAGATCAATCCTTCAGCCTGAGCTCCTTTTCACTCCGACGCCCACCTTATCACCTTCTACCCGTTTCTGGTTCACAACAAGATTGCTTGTTCATATCTTCCTGATGTATAAATGTCAATCCGTCCATTTCTTCAGGCTTACTTGCTTCTTCAACTCAGCTGACTAAAATCTAACAAAAAAGAGAACATGAATGAGTACTCTTGAATCAGAACTCGCAACTTGCCAAATTTTAGAAGTACAACACAGAGAAAAATGAGCAGCTTCCAAACAGTTAGCATTAAACAATAATACTCCAGTAATAGATAGACAATGAGGAAAAAAGTTTGTCATACATGTGAAATTTGACGTATCTCTGCAGACAGATAGGCATATGAGATTTGGATAATTTTTTATTCAAAATATATACCTTGATCTTCTCCCTCCGGCTCTAATGACACACCTTTGCATCTTTCTAGGTCTGCAAAACACAAAAATAGAGAAATTACGAGATTAATTGTGGTTATTAACTTTTGTGAAGAACAAAAGGAAAACTTACTAACTGGCTGTTCTGAGCCAGTTTTGTAGGCAATCAAAGTCTCGACGGTTTGTAGGCTTATCAACTAGTGGACTAGTAGATCGCAGCACTGAAAAGAAAAACATTCAGTCAAGTTTCACAAAACATTCAGTAAAGGATGGATTTACTTAAGGCATCCAACAAAATGGTGTATTCAGCTAAGGGCTTAAGGCATAACAAAATATAGTACCCTGAAAAACTGATCTGCATCATAAATATTGTTAGATAATAACGAGAAATAAACGAGACAAAGAGACACGGATTTTTACATGAAAAACCCTTGCGGGGAAAAACCACGGAACGCACGACGGCGTATCATTATAATTGGGAGGAGTATTACATTACACGAGAGGACAAACCCTCTACATGCTAATTTGGTGGAGATCTCTCTCTCATCTATTCTATGACTAGCTGGTACTATATAAAGGGGCAAACAACTCTCTTTTTTGGTGGACAAGAAACATAGTTGTATTCATGCTACGTCTAGCACGGTTGGCATGCCGTAGTCCGGTAGGACTCCATCTGTAGTACAACACTTGTATGGGATTCGGAACACAATAAAATAACACTCCACCTTGGGACGAAATCCCTTACAATAATCATAGATAGCATCAACTCCTCAATTAAAGCCATCACAAGTAAAACTTGTGCCTGGAAACGTCCATAGGACTAATAAACTTCTCATGAAGTCATATTAAGCAAATCAATCAGTAGGTCGTCCCGAAAACAGCACAACTATCAACAAAGCAGACTAACAAAACTTGGTCTCCCAATAAAAGTCTGAGTCTATGCCACTGACCTCTCAAACTGAAACACCTCTCAAACTGAAACTGCTCAATCATCAAATGACAAAAGTCATCATATCTCCTGTGGTGCCTGAACGAGCGCATAGCTCATAGTGCAACATCTTGGTGCACATCGCATTGTGAAGAACTCATCTCATGAAATCTGAACGTGCTTCAAAACAGAAAGCACAAACCTCGGCAAACAATACTCATGCAAGAGCATACAGTACGGATGGCATCGCGAGCACCCAAAAACTGCCGACTTGTAGTGGTTAATGAAAAAACCATGACATGGCCATAAACTGTCTTTGTAGAACAACTGTCGGATGAAGGAACCATCTTAACATGCAATGGAGTTTCAACTCTACAATAGACCCCTCTTGAAAGAGCAAAGACAACCGAATTGCACTTGAAACTTAGCAGCGCTAAATGTTGTAGTATCTAGCAGAAACAAATCAATCTCCTTCTTGCACCTCAACTGATTCTCATCACGAACATGAATATCAAAACAAAACCTTCACATGCATAACAGCAAAAACTATGGAGAGAATAGAGTATATGCTGGCTACCAACAAGCTTAATAATTACCTCCTCCATACCTTTTTTTAATAACTGAATTGTGTTCTTCAAATAACTGCAGCAATATTGCATCCATTATCCTGACGGGCCATAATCCTCAAAACTCCACCTTGAAGAAAAACTGAGTGCATCCCCATAATCAGCTTGTGCCAACAACGCTCACATCTCGATTTGTCATAGGGTGAACTTTGTGTCATGATCCAATAGTGGAAGGGTAGTAAATCGATGAACACAAGTAGTACAAGCCGAAGAAAAATTCTTGAGAGAATTTAATATGCGGAGCAAACGGAGCAAGGAACAGTAGCACAGTACGGCCAGTCGACGAATTAAAGAAAAAACTAGCAGTGTAGCCTTCACTTGAGTGCTAGATCGGCCACGATTACTAGTAATTAAAATGGCAAATTTGACCATTTTGACCTCTGGACGAAATCAATTCACGGAATGAACTGCCCGTGAAACTATTTCACACCCCTAACCTTTTTGTGTAGCGCCCGCCACGACGGCGCCAAGACCCTCTGTGCAGCGCTTAGCTCGGGGCGCGCACACCAGTCCACCGTGGCAGCCCCGGCCCGCACCCAGCAGTGCAGCGCCCGGCTAGGCGCGCCACATGTAATGTGCAGCGCCTGCTAGGCGCTGCATCAGTGACTTATCCACCACTTGGCTGCCCCCCCCCCCCCCACACCACACACTCTTCCACTCTCCGCCTGAGCTTTGCCCCTCTCCCACTCTCTCCCTCTCAAATCCTCTCCCAAATCTTGCAAATTTGAAGAATTTGTCCAGTGGATTCAAGTCAAACCCTCCTCAAGGTAATATTCTCCGATCCCCTTGTTTTGATCCAAGTAAAGTTCCCATTGCTCATTTGTTGCTAGTTTGGGGAAACCCTAGTTTTGTTTGGATCTAGAGATTTGCATGGAGATGTGAGATGTTTGTTTGCCAATTTCTATGGTTAGGCTTTGTTAGTATGCTAGGGTTATTCTTATGGGTGTTCTTATGTTGGTGCTAGGGTTAGGTTTAGGTTTAGGGTTATGGTTATGGTTATGGTTAGGGTTAGGGTTAGGGTTGTTGTTTGATATATATACTAGGGTTTCTATTCCGTGTTAATCCTTGTATTAGTACTCATGGAAGCAATGTTACCTTGTGACTTTGGAATGCTTATAGGGATGGGAAGAACATGTGTGTTTGTTCATCATGGGGACAAGGACGCCTTTTTGAAAGGCAATGTAGAACCGGACCCGGATGAGGTTGACATGGTGTTTGATAGTAGTCCTAGCTATGCGGAGCTCTTGCAACAAGTTAGGGAAGATTTGAATTGGATGGACCCTAGTGATATCATAGAGTTGGAGGGAAGGCATAATGTTGGTTTTGGAATGCACATCCGTTGGAAGACAATGCGTGTCAACTCGAGCAACGTTGGGTTGCATACAAGGAGACGTGGCGAATCACTAGACAAGGCTCTTGAGTTATTTGCAATGAAGAAGGTTGATTCAAGTTTGCATTTGGACTTGAACCGAACCCTCCCTTTGGTTGCTAGTAGCCCCACACCCTTGAAGCGAGATGAAATTGTTGAACCTCTTTTGACCCAAGAAGTGAGGCCAACATTGAGCCCGTTTACAAACAACCAAGATGAAGCTTTGCAAGAGGACAATGATGAGTATGCGGACGATGACAATGAAGTTGATCTCCATGACAACAATGTGGGTGATCTCGACAAATATCACTTGCAAGAGACAATGGACCCTTCCATCCCTTTTTCCCGTGCATATGCATCGGACTCGGATGACGATGGTCCCGATGAACAAGTTGATGCGGAGGGGTTCACGGTGAAGGAGGCCGAAGCTTTCGAGAAGGTATTTGGTCGGGATCATCGGACTACATTGTTCAAGGATGTTAGTCTCGCGGATGAAGCCGTGGCAGATGGTGGCCAATGTGTACCGCTTGGGGTTAGGCCAAGCTCTCATCGTGATTTGGGAGACGACAAGAACCGGATTGCTAAAGGTTCTAAGTTTGACACCTTCTTGGAATTGAAGATGTGGCTCGACAACTACTCGGTTACGCATTATCGTCCACACAAGGTGGTGCACTCGAACGTCAAAGTGCGCTACACAGTTGCATGTGCATGTGAAGATGAAATATGTCCATGGATTGTGCGTGCAAGACCATGGAAAGGAGGTCCCACTTGGCACGTAGTGAGTTGTGTGCCAACTCACATGTGCCAAGGCAAAAGGGTGGATGGCAAGATTGTGTCCCAAAACCACAAACAACTCACATCCGAAGTTCATCGCTATGTGCTCTCCAACTCAATATCCACACTTCCAACAATGAGCGCCCAACATGTCATTGACCTTGTGAAAGCCATCTTTCACTACAAGGTGAAGTACGGCAAGGCATGGAAGGCGAAGCAAGCATTTAAGATGTTGTATGGTACTTGGGAGGAAGCATACAACCAATCCCTAGGTTGTTGTTAGCCATGGCGCGACAAACCGGGCATGGTTCATGTGGTCGAGCCTCATGGGCACCAAACAACGGTTCATGAAGGAAGGAAAGTCGAGTATTTGGCCGTGCTTTTGGGCGCTCGACCAATGTGTGAGGGCTTTCGAACATTGTAGGCCGGTCATCGCAATTGATGGCACGTTCTTGACCGGACAATACAAGGGCACCTTGTTGGTTGCGATAGCAAGTGATGCCAATAACCGGGTGTTGCCATTGGCATTTCCTTTGGTTGAGGTGGATAACAATGACAACTGGGAGTGGTTTCTGCATCTTTTGAGGACGAAGGTGTTACCCGCTCAAAGGGAAATTTGTGTCATATCGGATCGGCATCAAGGAATTCTTAACGCGGTGGAGATTGACATTCCCAGGCATGCTCCGTTGCACCATCGATGGTGCATGAGGCACTTTTGTTCGAACTTCTATAGGGCATGTGGCCTTAAGGAGTTGGCCGATGATCTTCAAGATTGTTGTCTTGCTTTCTCCGAGAAGCGCTTCGCAACTTTGTACCACAAATTGCTCGCACACAAAAAACTTGATGCCGGGGGTCAAGACTTTCTCAATAGGCACATTCAATACCGGAACAAGTGGGCACGTGCCTTTGATGAAGATGGCAGGAGATATGGTCAAATGACAAGCAATATGGCGGAATGCTTCAATAGGGTGCTCAAAGGTGCACGTGGATTACCCGTGACGGCAATAGTTCAATACACATTTGACAAGATGAATGCGTACTTTGTAAAGTACTGATGGAAACCGATGCACAAATAGCGGTGAGAACCCACGGAAGTACAAGTACAAGTTCCCACCCAAAGTTGATGAATGGTTGGTATTTCAATCACGGAAGGCGGACTCAGAAGAAGCTATATTATATGACAACGAAGAGTGGAAGTACGAAGTGAAAGAGCCAGGAGGAACCACAAACGATGGCCAGCAACATGGAGGTCGGGCTTTCAAGATGTCGTTAACACAATG
Organism: Aegilops longissima; assembly: GCA_021605205.1. Taxonomy (NCBI): domain Eukaryota; kingdom Viridiplantae; phylum Streptophyta; class Magnoliopsida; order Poales; family Poaceae; genus Aegilops; species Aegilops longissima. The sequence continues at coordinate 592,457,130 of CM038680.1, forward strand.
TGATTGCACTTGCGGGAGGCCATTGTTGCTTCATCTCCCATGCTCACACTTGTATATCGCCGGTCGCATTAGGAATGTGGACATCAATCACCCACGCACCGTGAGGGAGTCGGAGTTCTCAATCATGACGGTCAAGAAAACATGGGCTCCCCGCTTTCACCCGTACTTTGACCAATCACAATGGCCAGAGTATCATGGAGTTCAACTATTGCCGGATCCGGAGTTGAAGGTTGTTAAACGGGGTAGACGTCAGACAAAGCGTCTTAGAGGAGACATGGACGGATGGGGCCATGGTGGCCGCCGCGAAGCGGGCAACGACCAATTCCAAGAGCCTCGTGAGAGCTCCCGTTGTGGGGAGTGCAAAGGTCATGGCCACAACAAAATAAAATGTACGAAACCAAGGAAAAGGTCCAAGACAAATGATGCAAGCACAAGCCAACAAGGAGCTACACAAGGGAGCCAACCAAGTGGTAGCCAACAAGTGCCAAGCCAAAGGTCTGTAACTTTTCCTTCGTTCTGTTGCTCTTTGTTGCTCCAGTTTTGCATCACAGATAGTTGCATCACAGAATAAGCATTACTAAGAGATTTAAGTTAAACATTACCACCAACATAGAGTTCAACACATAGAATGACCATCACGACAAGTTCGACATTACCACCAACATAGCTACCATTACTACCATTACTAAAAGAGAACGACGACTAGTTCCTTCCGCTTGTCTGGCTCCTCCCTCTCTTGGAGCTTATCTTCTTCACCTTCCTAGGAAGACGAACCCGCCCGGCCTCGGCTCCGGTTCCTCCACGCCATCCACATCGTCATCCAAATAATCGCCCAAAGCCGACATCCGCGAGGTGCCGACCGTCCTTTTGCCTCTTTGGGTGAAGTCCTCGTGTGTATTTCTTGAATCCTTCCTAGGCTTTAACTCGATGCGATCGAACCTTGTAGGTCCCCAAGGTCATATCATCAGAACCTATGCATCCACAAAAGATATGGAAAGACCGTGTGTGAGAATATAGTTAGCAATGCATCAACAATTGGATATATAACCTCAGGCCATACCTCTTGGGTGACCACACCCACATCCTCATCGTCCAAAGGATTAGCATGGCCAGAAGTTGGATCTGATGGTGTCGCCGACCTAGAACGTTCTGGTGATACATACTCGAGGTCACGACAACCGAAAAGGTTTGACAACCGCTTAACTTTTGGCCTGGCGCTGCAACATGAACAAGTGAATGAGACATCGAATGTAGCAACACATGTTAAGTGCTAGTTTGAAGGAGATGTGAACCTTAATGAATGCTCGGTGCACCTTCCCCATCGCTTTTGCCAGCCGGGTTGTTTCTGAATAGTGTCGGTCTCATCACCGCTTTCTTGATCTGGGCATGCTATGAACAGAAACGGTATTAACGTGTTAGGCAAGTGAAGATGTGAATAGTGCGAATTGAAAAGCAAAAAAAGGCAAATACCACAAAGTTCATCATTGGCCCCGCAGGATCACCGAGTTGCCTTTCCGACTAATGCGTTGTAATTGGTGCTGGGCTACCTCATCAAAGACGGTGGGTTCTTCCAAAATCTCATCATCATACGCCGCTTGCATACCTCCACACGGGTGACGCCTAGAAACCATGTTAGATAGTTGTTGAACGAATCGGGCAAAGCTCACGGCTTGGCTCGTTTTCCAGCCCTAGCTTGCTCCACAAAGCGCCCACTATATGACATAGTTGTTGTGATGCTTGGCCCAATCCTTGATCTTCCGCTGCTTTTTCCTATCCAACCTGCAAGTTAGAAACATAATATTAGCATCATCGAAACCGCCGAGAAGCTGCTAATTGCTCAAGGTTGATTATATCTTACGCGTGTAGCACTATGGAGGTGTCCTCCCACTCTGGCGGGTGTGGCATGAACAAACCAAACTGACGGTACACCCGATGTGGCAGGTGAAGCTCAACCGCCCAGTTGCATATGAGTGGACACCGCATATGTCAGAGATCCATATCCCTAGTGCACATCGGATTCAGCCTGAACTCTATAGGGTTCCCAAAACTCTCTCCTTTTCCATACGGTTCCCATTCAACCTACAAAATGGGATAGAATGCAAAATTGATATCGAGTTACGATGGAAGCATGATAATAACTTATGCAATGTCGATTCACCTGCTCAGGCGTGATCGCGTCCATCTCGCTCCTGTACAGCTTGTACATGACCGAGGGATCATCCGTCATCTCATTTAACACATCCCACTTGTAAGCCCAAGTGGGGAGCCGAGGGTCGCTCTTTCTCGTCCCCAATCATCGAACTTCACGGTCTTTGGTCATCCAACCGCAAACGCTCCCAGCTCCATATGGAAAGTGCGAGCAAACAACCACCAATCCCTCCAGATAGCATACAACAGTTTCATCCAACTGCACATAAAAGAGAACATGGTTGAGTTAACAGAAGATCGCATTCATAATGTACCAATGAATTGAAACAGAAACAACTTCATACCTGTCTATACAAGTAAGCCGTTGTCGCCAACCCCAACTCCATTTGCTATCGAAGACGGTCAACGCTTTGAGCCACATCCATGGAGCATTCTTGCTCGTGCCATCAGCACACATACTCCTCGGATATCACGCACCACATGTAGACACGAGCATATGTCTTCACCGTGTCCTCATCAAGATCCTCGTGGCAATTATCAAGTTCGACATAATCCACGGAACGTAGCACCGCCTGCGACTCTTTCCTTCTTCTTGCCTTCTACTTCTGGTTCCCGCGCTCGAGGAACCATACCGATAAGGGCAAGCATTTGCTCGCGCCACCCATCGAATCGGTGCTCATACATAGAGGATTCCCATCGATTGGAAGACCGGTGATCATAGCTATATCCTGAGCGCCACGGTCATCTCCCCAATCCAAGATGGAAAGTGTGTGTCTCCGCCTCCAATGATCAATAAGCGCGGTGAGTGCCGGAGCATTGTTGGGTGGCGCCGACCGCTGACCAACTGAATGAAAGGGAGAAGTCTTGTCTCCCTAACATACGGCGTGTACCGCCATCATAGCGCATCCACCCAAGGTTGACCCGTGAGCCAAGCTTCAGAGGTGCAAGCTCCTACAAGCAAACAAACAAATCATTACATATGGGGGTATGTGTTTGACAAAACACAAAATTCATAACACCGCAACTTTCATTATTACCTGCTGCTTCACCGACATAGCGTCGACGACCGGTGTTGTAGATCCCAATGATCATTGAGAAGCCAAACCATCCTAGCAATTTGCAAGAAAGCTTTCTTGTCAACACGATTATCTTTTGAATACAAAAAAACTAAAGTAGGCCTACTAGATGCAACCATACCAATCTATGTATCCAACCATATCAAATCAAACATAACAAATAAAAAAGGGTTCCACAAATAACTAGGCCTACTTCATACAAATAACTCTTCCATAAACTAAACTAGGGTTCCACAAATCAAACAAACAAGGGTTCCCCAAATCAATCAAACAAATCAATACATGCAAAGTTCTAATACATGCAAGATTCAAATCTAATCTAATCAAACAAGTATTCCCCAAATCTTCAAAATATCATATTTTCTATGGATAGAAAGAAGGGGGTCGGAAGAGAGTACCTTCTAGGATGGATTGGTGAAGAAATGCACGGACCAAATCGTCGGATCTGAAGGATTTGGGAGAGGGGATTGAGAGGGGGAGAGGAGGAACCCGCCGCGCCGCTGCTTCTGTTACTTCAAAACCGAACGAATGGGTGGGGTGGGGAGGGGAGCGGGCGGTTGGCATCTAAGTCACCGTGCAGCGCCCTCGCCTGGCGCTGCACATTACATGTGTGCGCCCTAGCCCGGGCGTCGCCTCGCTGGGTGCAGGCCCAGGGCTGCCACGGTGGATGGTGTGCAACGCCTGCTAGGCGCTACACAATAGGGTGTGGCACCGTCGTGGCGGGCGCTACACAAAAAGGTTAGGGGTGTGAAATGGTTTCACGGGAAGTTCATTCTGTAAATTGATTTCGCCCAGAGGTCAAAATGGTCAAATTTGCCAATTAAAATCGATCTGGCTTATGCTTGACGTGATGCGAAGTAACAGCAGCAGCCTCGGGACTTGAACGAAACAGCAGCAGCTACTCGGCGATGTTGTACGTGGAGCAGCGGAACTCGGTGGAACGGCCAACGGGGCTTCAAGCGTATATACGCAGTGGCGGCAACTTGCGGACTGATATGACGCGGCGTACGGCGGCTCAGCGGCGGAAGCTTGTGCCCGTCTCGATGAACTGCTCGGATAGGAAATTGATCAGCGATAGAATACATGTCGGTCTCGGCTGCAGGGAAAATCGAAACCCCACGGATCGCTTAACATGTGAACGAACCCTAATTCCTTGATCTCAAATCTCGTATGCGATTTCAGATCAACTTGGCTCTGTATATCACTTGTTAGATAATAACAAGAAATAAACGAGACAAAGAGACATGGATTTTTACGCGGAAAACCCTTATGGGGAAAAACCACGGAACACACGACGGCGTATCATTATAATTAGGAGAAATATTACATTACACGAGAGGACAAACCCTCTACTTGCTAATCTGGTGGAGATCTCTCTCATCTATTCTATGACTAGATGGTACTATATAAAGGGGCAAACAACTCTCCTTTTTTATGGACAAGAAACAGAGTTGTAGTCATGCTACGTCTAGCACGGTTGGCATACCGTAGTCCGGTTTCCGATAGGACTCCATCTGTAATACAACACTAGTATGGGATTCGAAACACAATAAAATAACAAATATCACTCAACAGTCAGCACACTTCTATCTATACTAAATAAAAATATGCCATCTCGCCTACAGTTCAGCTGTTCACACACAACAGGAAAAGGAACCACGCTCAAAGTCCAAGCAGTGGCGTCCTAATTCAACGCCTACAATTCAGATCACTGAATTAACTCACCCAACAATTTTGCCGAGAGCCAAAATAAGGGATTACCTTGGGATTTTTGGAGATTGCTGCAGCTTCTTCTTTGACTGTTCTCCACTTGGATCTTGATTTTGGTTCTTGGTCAATGGGCCTCTTGCGGACATTGAGAGGTGGAAGGCGGCGGCGGTGCCTTATCCCCTCACGGGCTTGGCTACTTCAGCTGGTAAACTAGGTGGGCGATGTGGGCACCGCGGGATTAGCCCACCTAAAGCATCTCCAGCCGTTCGGCTCCATAAGGATGTCCAAATAGCGCTGTGAGGGTAAGCCGAAAACCGCGGTGTGGGGGCGTTATGCTCCCCAACTGCTAAACCCCACGACATTTTTTCGTTCTTTCAAAACTAAAACTCGGCCACAAATTGGACAAACACTACTAGGACCGTCGTTGTCGTCGCCGTTCCTCGCCGCCCTGAAGTTCTACATGCCGAGGAGCTTGTAGAATTTCGTGTAGTCCCCGCCACCGTCGTCGTCGTCGTAGTCGTCGCCGCCTTCGCCGTGGCCACCGTCCCTGCTGCTCCCCTGCCCAGGGTCGCCGACGCGTGGGGGGTTGGACGGTCCGGGTGCGTCCTCGTCGCTGTCGTCGAGGACAATGACGCTGTCCTCCTCGCACCCACGCCGGCGAGCGGCTATCTCCTCGAGGGCTCGGCGCTGCCGGACCATATCGTCGTGGAGGTAGTCATCCCGAGCCCATTTGAGGGCAGCCTCGTCGTCGAAGCCAGCCCGAGCCATGGCCTCTTACTCCGCGGCGAGGCCCGGCTCCACCTTCGGCCTGATGTGCCGGGCAAAGGTGGGGGGGGGGGGGGCTCGTTGATGTGGGTGCCGCCGCCACGGGTGCGCCGACCGGTCGGCGTGTCCTGGGGCTCCGGCTTGACGGGGAGAGGGAGGGAGAGCCGGACGAGCGGCCTGCGGCCGGACGAGGAGGAGGACGCCGGCTCCATGCGCCTCGGCGTCCACGAGCTGCCACATTGGCGGGAGAAGGTGGTGTCGGGGATATAACTATTTGTGTAAGCCGCCAGGAGGGGCCGGGTTACACAAAGAGGATTCATCATACGAAGCCCAAGATTAATCATGAGGATGGCGGATTCAATAAAGGGTCTAAGGCCCACAAGCGACTTAAGGCCCGTAGTGGTAAACCGCCGTAATGGTATGACTTGTACTATAAGGTAGAATTTACTAGTCACCAAGCCGGACAATGTTTATGAGCCGGCCGGGACTCTGTAAGCCGCAGGGCGTCAACCCGTGTATATAAGGGGACGACCCGCTGGCGGCTTAGGGCAAGAAACATCTGATCGAGAACCAGGCATAGCGTATCTCGCTCCCTGGTCAACGAAACCTCAAGCAATACCAACCCAACTAGACGTAGGCTTTACCTTCATCGTACGGGGCCGAACTAGTATAAAATCTCTCGTGTCCTTTGTCCCGATTAACCCCTTTAAGCTTCCTAGTTGCGATGGCTCCATGACTAAGTCCTTGCAAGAGGACATCTGCCGTGACAATTCCACGACAGTTGGCGCCCACCGTGGGGCCAGCGCACGGTGGATTTGAGTTCTTGAAGGGCAACTTCGAAGGGCTCAAGGGATACGTTGTGGGCCGGATGACCAAGAGTCGTCGATTCAAGATTTACATCGATGACGAAGGCTGGGGCCCCGATGCCGGCTCAATTGAGTACGGGTACCGGGTTCCCTTCGGCGGAATTCACGTCTTCATCGGCCGGATTGGTGAGCCGGGCCCTGAGCCGGACAACTGCACCGACCTCGTCGAGACGGCTCAGCGTGCGAGACCCGCCCGAGCTCAACCTGTCGTGAAGCGTGTCTTCGTGGGTTGCGTCCATGGAGAGGAACTTTATGAGGGATCCGTAGATGGTGGTGAGACGGCCGTCCAATCTGATGGTGATTCGTCCACTGGTGAAACGGATTCGATATATCAATTGCAAGACGACAGGCTTGGGGGCTGTTCCGATGGCAGTAGTATTCCGGACCCCTCTGAGCCGCCGAGCTGGGCAGGAGTCTTTATGGCTGGTACTCAACCCGGTCAAAACTCTACGGCCGTGGCAGCAATAATGCCCGGGTCAGGAGCAGCCGGGGCAGGAGGCCATGTGCGCCCGCCGGCTCAGGTGTTGATGGATCTCATGGATAAGCTGACGGCCTTGTTAACCGCCACAGTCATTCCTGCGAATCAAGATGAGCATAATGCAGAGGTGGCGCAGGTACGTGAGGAAATAGCCCGGGCCAAGGAGGCCTTAGCAGCTGAGGACATCAGATTGACCATAGAACGGGCGGCTTTGGATGCTCGAGCGCAACAGCTCCAGTCAGAGGCTTTCCAGCTTACGATGAGCCTGAACGCATCTAACAAGGTGATGAGGAGGAGACACCAGAAAAATCAATCCAATCTGCCTCCGGTTTATGATCCTCGGAACCTTTTCGCTACACCCGGAGCCGGCCCTAATAACCCGCCAGAAGCAAATCAATTTATGACATCCGAGGCCGGAGGACTGGTTCAGCCCCGGGTGACGGTACCTCTTCATGGGAATATGGCTCAGCAAGAGGCTTATTCCTACAGTAGGGACATGATTCATTCAACCCCTCGCCCAAGCCGGAGCCCGAGTTATAGCAGGCACATGGAGTCGGAGGCCTTGTCAAGCAATGCCCAGCGCCGTAACCAGCCCGGGGGTAATAACCCGGTGCAAGACCGAATACGTCAGGAGGACGAGCGGGCGGCTCAACTAACGGCTCAGCAGACGGCTCATCAGGCTTTCCCGGATCATCCAACGATTTCTGTGGAGGCGGGAGTGGCCACCAGAACCGGCGGTGTTCCTTGTTTGGTACCAACTTTACGTAATGTACGGCTGCCTAAGGACTTCAAGGGACCCCGAAAGGTGCCGAATTACACAGCCGACTTACAGCCCGGGGCCTGGATTGAGAGCTATGAGATGGCTATGGAGCTGTTGGAGGTCAGTGACGCAGCAATGGCTAAGTACTTCACCATGATGTTGGATGGGACGGCCCGATCTTGGTTAAAGGGTTTACCACCTAATTCTATTAGCTCATGGGCAGAGTTAAAATCCCGGTTCATTCAGAACTTCAAGGATACCTGCAAGCAGTCCATGTCAATTGTGGACTTGACAAATTGTAAGCAGGAAGAGGGTGAATCTACCACTCGTTGGGTGCGCCGGGTCAAGGAGATAATACATTCGTCTGACAAGATGGATGCCGGTTCTGACGTTTTAATGTTGGAGAAAAATTGCCGATTTGAGCCACTGAGATAGAAGCTGGGACGCCTCAAGCATGATTGTGATGATATGGGCACGCTAATGGCGGCTCTAGTCAAATACGCCGATCCTGATAGTACCAAGGATCCCTTGTCTAATGAGGAAAAGACAGGGAAGGGAAAGAAGAACGGCAACAGAAAGGGTCAGCCTAACCCGGCGAGTCAGGGAGGAAATAAGCGTAAAGCTGATGGTAACCCGGAGTTTGTGGCCAATGCCAGTGCGCAGGGTAACAATCAGAGACGCAAGGGGAGGCTGCCCCCTCGGTCTGGCGGGTTAGGTCCATCTCTTGAGTAGCTACTCAATGAGCCTTGTCCGAAACACGGCACCCGGGAAAGGCCGGCCACTCACTTATGGAAGGATTGCGCGATCATGAAGGTTTTAAAGAATTCCAATATGTTCGACGGCAACCATGGATCGGGTGGCGGCTCAGGTGCTGGCGGTTTTCATGGCCCGGGCGGTGGTTCAAGTTCCGGGTTTCAGGGAAATCAAGGCGGTTATAATTAGCAACAGCAATCAGGACAGGGAGGTCAACAACAGCAGCAGTCGGGTTATCAGAGCCATCCAAAACAGCTGAATAGTGGACAATATCATGTATTCACCACTAGCTTGTGCAAACGAGACCAGAAGCTTCATAAAAGGGCTGTGAATGATGTTGAGCCAGCAGTCCCCCGTTATTTAAGGTGGTCTGAGCAGCCTATTGTGTGGAGTAGGGAAGACCATCCTCCCCGGGTTGACAATCCGGGTCAATTAGCCTTGGTGGTGGCACCTCAGGTTGGTGGATACAAATTCACTAAGGTACTCATGGATGGAGGTAGCAGCATCAACATCCTCTATATGAGACCTTTCGACGTATGGGGCTGACTGACAAAAATTTAAAGACATCCAACACCATTTTCCATGGAGTGGTGCCTGGTAAGTCGGCATACCCAGTTGGCAAGATTGAGCTGGAGATAGCCTTTGGAGACGAATATGATTCTAGGGCTGAGAAGTTAACCTTTGAGGTAGTCAAGATCAAAAGCCCGTACCATGCTCTGTTTGGGAGGCCGGCTTATGCCAAGTTCATGGCACGGCCGTGTTATGTTTATTTACAGCTCAAAATGCCGGGTTACAAGGGCACTATCACTGTGCATGGAAGTCGAAAGGTAGCCCTGGAATGTGAAGAGGGTGATGTTGCTTATGTTGAATCTGTTTGTGCAGCAGAGGAGCTGAAGTTTTATCAAGATAATGTTGACCCGGCGGATATGACATCTCTGAAGAAGCCAACCACAGAGCATGACTCGGCGATGAAGTTTAAATCAGCTGAGGAAACTAAGCTGGTTGATTTTACTCCGGGCGACTCATCTAAACAGTTCAGCATCATGTCAGGACCCCGATTCCAAGTCACATCGACCTAGCCGGTAACACCTCATATCACTTTGCGGCCTCACGCTCGGTATTCCCACGGGTGTCGCCTTACCATGGCCCGGGACCGTTTGCGTCTTTTGGCTCACGATATGATAGTGTCGCTAGCATCCACATGACAAAGAACCCGGCCGACATGGCTAGTCGTGAACCCAAAGCGGCACTAACCTATGGGGACAGGCATACATGAAACACTTCGAGCATGTCGGTCATCAACGTATGAACTTGGGCTGTAGCACTGGGCTAACAGGACTCCGGTATTCCGGGCTGTAGCAGGCTAGGCAGGACTCCAAGTATCACCGCGTGACATTTCCCCGAAGGGACATACATAGGAACGAAATGAATCACATGCCGGCCAGTCAAGTGTCCAAGCAGTAGTCTTGGGCTAGCAGGACTCGTGAACCGGGCAGTAGCGGACTACTATCGCCGTAAAGCACGAGACTACATTTCCCCATATGAGAGGCTGCCAAGGATAAACAACTAGATTGTCGGATCCCACTCATACCAAGCATTTCAACCATTCACACATTATGCCCGATATGAGTAAATACAACAAGGCATCACAACAAAACTCTACAACTCAAGTACTTTATTTAAGAGGCTCGAGGAGCCATACATAACATAGTCATACAAGTAGGGTCACATGACCCAACACTCAAGTCATACAATCATACAAGCACATGCGGAAGCAAAGTAGTCTGAGTACGCACTCTAGAAAGAAAGAAAGCTTGTTGGAGCCTTTCTATCTACATGGCCCTTCACAAGTCTTAGATCGCCACCGGTGGCTAGCTTACTAAATCAAGTCAACATCTACATAGAATCCGTCGGAGGGGGTGGTATAGTCCTCTGAAAAATATTGATTAAGCAAACATGAGTACAAAAGTACTCAGCAAGTCTTACCACAGAATCCTATCATACATGCACATTCTCAAGGAAGGAAGTGGAGTTAAATGCAGCAAGCCAGCTTTGACTCTTGGCTAAGCTATCCTACGTGTCACACTTTGTAAAGCATTTGTCGTACACGAGTCCACTATTCACCATCACAATACTCCATCGTGGATCCTCTCTCGTCATCCCCGAGAGGGCCATCCACGATACTCACACTTATCTTGAGGCTTTTAGTAGTATCCATTTACTTGTCTATGAACTGATATAGGTAACCCAGAAGTCCTTCTCCATGGACACGGCTATTGAATAGATCATATTAAACCCCGCAGGGTATACTTCTTCACACGCTCTCACCACTTATCGTCGCGTTTACACGACATGTACTCGCATCCTTCAAGCGGAAGCCCAACGTGGGTGTCGGCCACGCCTACCTAAACACACAAGTCCTTAGTCCAGTTATCGCCTATTCGGTTCCATCCGCAGGAGTCCGCCGAGGTTTCCCATACAGCCCGAACGATGTGTGCAGGGTTCCCGAGATACCAAACGGGCACTTTCGGTACATCAACCCACGGTGCCTACCGCAACACAACCCACCCCTAAGGTCAGCGTTGCGTGCGGCCCCGAGATGCTACAAACACGAAACTACTTGCAACTCCGGACTATGAACAGGGGTGGTTAAGAAGCCGAGAGGGTCATTTAAGGATCCCAATGTGTGGTAGTAGCTGGTTCATGGATCACAAACACAGATCTCAGTTCTTAAGTTCGGCCTCAATGAAACAACCCACCATGTACTCCTACATGGCCTCTCATCGATACCTTTACCAAATCGTGTTCAACACTTACACTCTCGAACCAACACAACCTTTCACTCCAGTTCATCATCCCGATGAGCCAGACCTGACACAACTCTAAGCATAGCAAGCATAGCATGGTAGGAATCACAAACATGGCTCAATCAACTCCTACACATACTAGTGGGTTTCATCTAATTCTTGTGGCAATGACAGTCATGCAAAGGAAGTGGGTTCAACTACCGCAGCACACAACAGTTGAATCGCGTTGTCTTAATGCAGTAAAATGAGAGCAGAAGCGAGAACATGGGTTTGTATCGGAATGTTCAATGAATTGCTTGCCTGATGGAACTGGGGTAGAGAACTGCCCTTCAGATGGGTTATCGAGGTTGTCTTCGGGGGCAGAACCTATCATGAAAACACACCAAAATAAACATTCAACCAATATGCAACAATATGATGCATGCTATGACATGGCAAGATGAATGTGTGTTGGCCTAATGCAAGTTGGAGGGATAGGGGATGATCTCATTTGTACCAAAGGTTCAAATGATAGATCATGTGAGTTAGTCCTAATGGTGCAAAATCTTAATCTGGTTGTTCAGCATAGTTAACTTGTTTTAACATGCATGAAACCTGTACCAATGGATAGAGTGTATTTTTCTGATAAATTTTCATATATAAATCTTTGCATTTGGAGTTATAGAATAAAAGTTATAAGCATTTGAAATTTGAATTATATTCTGGAATTTATTATATAAAAATAATTCCAGAATTTGAATTAATGCGTCAGCATGAGGTCAGCATGACGTCAGAGGGTCAACGGGGTCGTCCAGGTCAAACTGACCAGTGGGACCCGCATGTCAGGTTAGTTTAACTAATTAGTTTTAATTAAAACTAATCCTAATTAGATTAGCCGAAGGGGGTCCACCTGTCATTGACCCAAAGAGTCAACAGGCCCACGGTGAGGTCAACCCACCGCGTCTAGCCGCCCGGCGAGGCAGACGCAAGTGAGCAAGTGCTTTTGCACGTTCGGGCTCCAAATGGAGCCTGGGAGCACCTCTGGTAGCTAGAGGTGAGCCGCGGTGTTTGGTGGGGTCGGTTGGGTTAGGGGTGGCCGGAGTGGGCGCCGGCGACGAGTCGGGCGGCGACCGAGGCTCGGCCACCGACGGGTTAGGGGTTAGCGGCCTCGGCGAGGCGCGGGGAGTGCGTGGTTAGACTCGTTGGGGAGTGGTGAGTGCGATGGGCATAGTGGTGTGGCCAATAGGTGACCGGAGGCTCGTCGGCGACGAGTCCCAATGGTGGGTTCAGCGATCATCGACCGCTCGCTGTGGTGCAAGAAGAAGAGAACGGAGAGGATGGAGGGGAAGCTAGGTTCGTAGTGAACCTGCGGAAGCTTCGTCGGGGTCGGGGGCGGACTGATGCGTCGGCGGCGACGATGGGGATCTCCGGCGGCCTTGGACTCGGGCGAGGTCGGAGTAGTGGCCTCGGGGGGTCTTGGAGCGAGGGGGACTAGCTGGCTAGGGGTAACGGGGTGCGGCGGAGCTGCCAGACATGGCGGGGAGGTGCGTGGACGGCGGGGAGCACGGCGTCGACGGTGGCGTGTCGGCGATGGCGTCGGCCAGGTCGAGGGCGAGCGAGAGAGAGGGACAGGGGGGGAAGTGGGGTGTCTGGAAGGTCGGGGAGACGACGTGCGGGTCGTCCCAGCGGCGAGGCGGCGAGGGGGTGAGGCAGGGCGGCGGCCAGCTGCGTGGCGCGCCCTGCTCTGGCCGGCCGGCACCAGCCTGCTGCTGGCAAGCCGAGCCAAGCAGCTTCATGGCCATTGCTGGGCTGGGCAGCAGTGGGCGATTCTTTGCGACAGTAAGGTTTTTTCATTTTTTATCTTTTTCTATTACTGCAACTCTGTTTTAGGATTTTAAAATACCAAAACCTCTTCAAAATTACCAAAATGCTCCTGGTCACTAGTTGGAATATTCCCAACATGAAACATTTTAGTTTAACAATTTTGAACACTTAAAATAATTTTCATAATTTAAAATGCCCATTTCAAAACTTGTGATTTAATTATAGAACCCTTAGGTGACCTAGAAAATGTTCCACCTTCTTTGACATGGATCCTAAACCCAAACAAAGAGGATGAGCATTTTGAAGGGCATTTCATTCATTGAATTAAATTTTAGTAAACCCTAGTTATTTTAAGGGGGGTGTTACGGGGTTTCTGCCTTCCCATTTCAAATTCAGATGAAAAGTAAACATGATGCACACCCTAATGCATGGTCTATCGGGATGTGACAACTCACCCTACTCAAAAGAATCTCGTCCCAGATTTAGAATCTGTTGCGAAAAAGGTGGGGTACTCAAGTCGAAGACGATCCTCCCTTTCCCAAGTTGCTTCTTGCTCGGAATGGTTTGACCATTGAACCTTTAGAAACTTGATATTCCGACGTCGAGTGGTACGCTCGGTTTGATCGAGGATACGAACGGGGTACTCTCGATAGGTAAGGTTATCTTGGAGATCAAGCGTTTCGTGGTCCACTCCACGGATAGGATCCGAGAAGCAACGCCTGAGTTGGGAAACGTGGAAGACATCATGGACCTTGGAAAGGTGCGGGGGTAGTTCCAATTGGTAGGCAACTTCCCTCGCTTGGCAAGAATGCGAAAGGGTCCAATGTAACGAGGAGCCAACTTGCCCTTGATATCAATCGATGGGTTCCTTTAAAGGGGAAACCCGGAGGTAAGCCTTCTCGCCAATTTCATAAGCCATAGGCTTATGCTTGTGGTCATATTGGCTCTTTTGACGAGATTGGGCTGTTTTCAAATTCTCACGAACAATGCGAACTTGCTCTTCTGCATCCTGGATCATATCCGGGCCAAAGAGTTGTCTCTCCCCGGTTTCTGACCAGTTAAGAGGCGTTCGACATTTTCGTCCATAAAGAACTTCGAAGGGGCTTTGCCCAGGTATCGCTTGATAACTGTTGTTATAAGCGAACTCGGCGAATGGAAGGCATTTCTCCCAATTCATGCCGAAAGAGATGACGGAAGCTCGAAGCATATCCTCTAAGATTTGATTGACTCGTTCTACTTGACCACTTGATTGGGGATGGAAAGCGGTGCTAAAAGAGAGACGAGTTCCCATAGCGTTTTGGAAACTTTCCCAAAATCGAGAGGTGAAGAGACTCCCACGGTCGGAGTTAATCTCTGCTGGAACACCATGAAGAGACACTATTCGGGAGATGTACAAATCAGCTAGCTGGCTAGCGGTTATACTCTCACGAACAGGTAGGAAGTGGGCTACTTTGGAAAGACGATCAACAATGACGAAGATAGCGTTATTCCCTCTTTTGGTCCTGGGAAACCCGGTAATGAAATCCATACCGATTTTATCCCATTTCCATTCAGGAATGTCCAAAGGTTGAAGGGTACCAAGAGGCCGTTGATGCTCGCTTTAACTCGACGACGACGCCGCAGATTAGCAATGTATTGAGCGATTTCTCTCTTCATCCTGGTCCACCAAAACCTCGGCGAGATCTTGATACATTTTAGTACTACCAGATGAATGGTGAGAGGAGAGTCATGAGCTTCCTTAAGGATCAATTGCCGTAGCTGTTGTCTCTTGGGAACCACCAAGCGGTTTTCAAGAAGACAACACCCGCTCATCTATGGAGAAACATTTAGCAGCTCCGCTAGCAATGTTCTCCTTGATCCGAGATATCCCTCTATCATCTTCGCCGAGCAGCTATGATTCGATCCGTGAGGTCGGGTTTCGCCACCGGGTGGAAAGGAATCCTCGAGGAACAATGTGAAGATTAAGCTTACGAAATTCCTCGTGGAGAATTGGTTGACCTTGTTGTAACATCAAATTGTTACATAAGATTTATGACTTAGTCGCGCCAGCCATGACATTGGCTTTGCACGGGTGTAGGATATTCCTAAGTCGAAATCTGTATCAACTCGACCCAACGCCTTTGCCTGAGATTCAGATCCGGTTGGGTGAAGATATATTTCAGACTTTGGTGGTCGAGTAGATTTCGCAACGATTACCCGTAAGGTAATGTCGCCAGGTTTTGAGTGCATGAACCACTGCTGCAAGCTCTAGATCGTGTGTGGGATAGTTATCCTCATGTGGACGAATCGTCGAGATGCGTGAGGCAATCACATGACGATCTTGCATGAGTATGCAACCTAGTCCTTGTCGCGAGGCGCCGCAATAGATAATAAAGTCCTTAGAGAAATCTGGTGGAATAAGTGCGGGAGCAGATGCGAGCGCCTTTTCAGTTCCTCGAAAGCTGATCTCGACTTTGTGGCGCCCACTCGAACTTCTTATCTTTCTTGAGGAGTTCGGTTAGAGGTTTAGCAACTTTAGAGAAATTCTCGTGAAGCGGCGGCAATAGCTCGCTAACCCGAGGAAACTCGAACTTGCTTTACCGATTCAGGTGGAGTCCAATCAAGGACGGCTTGAACTCGCTCGGGATTGACAGCAATACCCTTACCAGAAATTACATGTCCTAGATAGGTCACTTCTGGTAACCAGAATTCACACTTAGAGAATTTGGCATAAAGGCGGTGCTCTCAAGTTTCATCAATACTAGCCTTAGATGTTGGCATGTTCTTCCTCATTCTTGGAGTAGATGAGTATATCATCGAGGTATACCACGACTAATTTATCCAAATACTCCATGAAGATTGAGTTCATTAACCGAGAGAAGGTGGCTGGAGCATTGGTTAATCCGAAGGACATGACGGTGTACTCAGATTGGCCATAACGAGTGACAAAACCGTTTTGGGTATGTCCCGTTCTTGATTTTGATTTGATGGTAGCCCAACCTCAAATCCATCTTGAAAAGATCGAGGATCCAGCGAGCTGATCATACAGTGTCGTTGATCCCGGGAGCGGATACTTGTTCTTGATAGTGACCAAATTGACAGTCGGTAATCTACAACCATCCGATCCGTACCATCCTTCTTCTTGACGAAGAGGACGGGCAAGCCCATGGAGAGGAACTAGGACGGATGAAACCCTTTTGCAAGGACTCATCGAGTTGTTTCTTAAGTTCAGCTAGTTCTAGGGTGCCATCTTATAAGGTCTCCTAGAGATTGGAACGGTTCCGAACAAGATCTATCACGAACTCGACATCCCCGCGGTGGAATACCGCAGTTCTTCCGAAAGACATCCGGAAATCACGGACGACCGGAATATCTTCAGATCCGGAAGAGGGTTGGCATTTATGGAGTAAAGCTGGCGCTTAGACACTCGGGTTAAAACATCCACCGTTTTCCCGAAGGATGAGTAAGTTGAACGGTTCTAGTCGAGCAATCAATCTTGGCATAATGGGCTGACATCCACCCATACCCAAGATGATGTTTATGTCCGAGGACTTAAGAGCTATTAGGGATGCGAGAAAGACTAATCTGTCGACAAGAATTTCATTCCCATGACTTATTCTAGAGGTTTGCCATCTAGATCCGGGGTTTGAATTTCCATGGAGGTAGGCATGTCACGTAATGTGGTGTTGTGCAATCGAGCATAGCTCTCGAAATAAATGAATGAGATGCTCCAAGATCAAAAGAACAGTTGCGGATGGCAATTAACAAGAAGCGCATCGAGGGCGGCGTTGGGATCCTCATAGGTTTCTTCAGGCAGAGACATAGTTGACATGGCCACGGCGGTGGCAACTGGCTTGGCATAAGGAACCTTTCTGCTATTTGCCGCGCCAACAGACTTTCCGACTTGATTGGGGTTGTTCGGGACACTCTCGAATATAGTGGCCCGCCTCTCCACATTTGAAGCAAGTGATCACATTTGGCCGTGGGGCCACATTAGCAGTTGGACCTCCATATGTCTTGGGTGGAAAATACGGCTGATTGGGGCGAGGCGCCTCGAAGGATGGCCTCGGGGTGTACCTGGGTGGTAGAGCCGTATTAGGAACCCAAACCCGGCGCTTCTGGGAACCAGAGCCGGATGACGATCCAGAATCACGGATGTGCTTGCGTGAGGCCTCGAAATCAGTCTGCCCAGTCTCGGCGCTGATAGCCTTATTGACTAGCTTCGAGAAAGAAGTGCATTCATGCAGACGGAGATCTCGGCGTAGCTCAGGGCTAAGTCCCTTACGGAACCTCGCCTGCTTCTTAGCATCGGTAGAAACTTCTTCGGGAGCATAACGTGCTAACCTCCCGAATTCACGGCTGTAGGCATCCACGTTCAGCCGGCCTTGGGTGAAACTGCAGAATTCCTCACGTTTGCGGTCCATAAGTCCTTCTGGAATATGGTGCTCGCGGAAGGCGGCACTGAATTCATCCCAAGTTGTAACTTGTCCAGCCGGACGCATAGCCTCATAGTTTTCCCACCAGAGACTGGCAGGGCCCTCCAGATGATAGGCGGCAAAGGTAACTTTGTCAGCCTCAGACACATTGGCGGAACGCAGCTTGTGATGAATACTGCGGAGCCAATCATCGGCGTCGAGTGGCTCGACGGAACATTTGAACTTTGGAGGATAAAGCTTGACGAAATCATTGAGTGAAACCCCATCGTTTCTTGGCTGGCGTGCTGTGTTTTGTTCAATCCGCTCCAATAAACGGTTGGTTTCAAGGCTTATTATGCGTTCGCTTCCAAATCACCTCAGCCAAAGATGGCGGTTGCGGCAGATTCACATTTCTGGCTGCACTGGCCTCTCCCTGCTCTGGAACAGCAGGAGAATTCCGAGTGTTGACCATCCTGGGAGACAAAACAAGGTTTAAACCAGGATGGCAGAGTTTTAACAAGGAAGTGCGGAAGGTAATGGACAGTATGGAATGCAAAGATGTTCATCCGTATGACATGGTAATATAAACTGCCATATATATATATACCAACGGTCATACACACCATTCATAGTTTAGTACAAGCCTGACGGAGTACAACTATAAGGAAAGGCGTTACATCTCATCGGAAGCATCCCAACTTCTATACATTATTTTTCTACACTTCCGGAATGATACACACTAGGTCGTATTCCACGAGTCACGCAGGACGGTGGAAACACAACTACTACCATACTAGGAATACTACTACTATCTCAGGCAGCTCCATAGTAGTTCTCGTAGAAGTCACCACCTGCACTGAAGTGGAACATGATCGTCCTGAAATGACAATCTGTGGGGCCTGTGGACCATAAGGACTCGGATGTGGCCGTGGACCCACAAACGGTGGCAGAAGAGGCCCACGAGGTGGAGTGATGCCTCCAACCTCACGCCACTCCATGAAGTCTGGCAGACTTGCCCGCACAGGGTACAAGTCCCTCATGTCCATACATCCGGCTTGCACGGCAGGTGCAAACCTAGTCAGAGTAGCCCAGTGGTCAGAGCGGGCATTAAACAGTTCCATACGCAAGGCCCGGTTCTCACGGTCCTTGTCCTCCAACAACTCAGTAGTGGTACGGAGGAGTGAGTCCTCATGGGTTGCATCACTGTACAACCCCTGAAGGTAGCCATGCGCCCCAGGAAGAGATGCTGGCATATAGCGGAAGTCAGTGTTGCTCAACAAAGCAGTCCTGGCTCGAATGATAGTCATCATGGAATAGGCTGCATCTTGTACGACATTCCAATAGTGATTCCGAGCCCATAGGAACGATGAAGTGGCTCAAGAGCTCCGGGTAGGATGGATAAATCCGACCGTGCATAGGTATTGGCTTTGATTGAAATCCTGAACTGCTCCTCGACGGTATATTCAGGATACCATCGATAACCAGCCTCAATCATCACCCTAACCAACATGGCCGTGTGACCGCACACGTCGATGCAGCGAGTCGAGCGAACCACTTGGTTACGGGAACAGGTGGCCATCTGAAAGCACAGCCATAATGCAAAGGCATTAGAATTTCTAGGGAAAATCGGGCAGCATAACATCTGTAAATGCTCAAATCAAATTTGAGACATTCAAAATCAGATTTGCAAAACCACTCAACAACATCATATCAAGGTTCTGGTTCAAATGGTAGCATACTAAAATTTAGTAACACTGAACTGAGGATGTAACCAACAATCCTACAAGGTACTACGGATAGTAACACGTGATCCTGATAGAGAAAGAGAGCCTAGTCCTAAACCCACGTTGAATGAGAAGAGGATGACTCGGATCGAGGGCATAAGGTAAAGGAGTAAAAGAGCCTTACGCTCCTCCCACAATCAATTCCCTACATATAACTAAAGCATTTCTAGACTCAACTTCACCAGTTTGGCTTAGCGGACCTACAGGCAGCCCTGCTCGATGCCAACGCTGTCAGACCCGATTCCAAGTCACATCGACCTAGCGGTAACACCTCATATCACTTTGCGGCCTCACGCCGGTATTCCCACGGTGTCGCCTTACCATGGCCCGGACCGTTTGCGTCTTTTGGCTCACGTATATGATAGTGTCGCTAGCATCCACATGACAAAGAACCCGGCCGACATGGCTAGTCGTGAACCCAAAGCGGCACTAACCTATGGGGACAGGCATACATGAAACACTTGAGCATGTCGGTCATCAACGATGAACTTGGGCTGTAGCACTGGCTAACAGGACTCCGGTATTCCGGGCTGTAGCAGGCTAGGCAGGACTCAAGTATCACCGCGTGACATTTCCCGAAGGACGTACATAGGAACGAAATGAATCACATGCCGGCCAGTCAAGTGTCCAAGCAGTAGTCTTTGGCTAGCAGGACTCCGTGAACCGGGCTGTAGCGGACTACTATCGCTCAGAAGCACGAGACTACATTTCCCCATATGAGAGGCTGCCAAGGATAAACAACTAGATTGTCGGATCCCACTCATACCAAGCATTTCAACCATACACACATTATGCCCGATATGAGTAAATACAACAAGGCATCACAACAAAACTCTACAACTCAAGTACTTTATTTAAGAGGCTCCGAGGAGCCATACATAACATAGTCATACAAGTAGGGGTCACATGACCCAACACTCAAGTCATACAATCATACAAGCACATGCGGAAGCAAAGTAGTCTGAGTACAGACTCTAGAAAGAAAGAAAGCTTGTTGGAGCCTTTCTATCTACATGGCCCTTCACAAGTCTTAGATCGCCACCGGTGGCTAGCTTACTAAATCAAGTCAACATCTACATAGAATCCGTCGGAGGGGTGGTATAGTCCTCTGAAAAATATTGATTAAGCAAACATGAGTACAAAAGTACTCAAGAAGTCTTACCACGTAATCCTATCATACATGCACATTCTCAAGGAAGGAAGTGGAGTTAAATGCAGCAAGCCAGCTTTGACTCTTGGCTAAGCTATCCTCGTGTCACACTTTGTAAAGCATTTGTCGTACACGAGTCCACTATTCACCATCACAATACTCCATCGTGGATCCTCTCTTGTCATCCCGAGAGGGCCATCCACGATACTCACACTTATCTTGAGGCTTTTAGTAGTATCCATTTACTTGTCTATGAACTGATATAGGTAACCCGAAGTCCTTCTCCGTGGACACGGCTATTCAATAGATCATATTAAACCCTGCAGGGTATACTTCTTCACACGCTCTCACCACTTATCGTCGTTTACGACATGTACTCGCATCCTTCAGCGGAAGCCCAGCGTGGGTGTCGGCCACGCCTACCTAAACACACAAGTCCTTAGTCCAGGTTATCGCCTATTCGGGTTCCATCCGCAGGAGTCCGCCGAGGTTTCCCATACAGCCCGAACGATGTGTGCAGGGTTCCCGAGATACCAAACGGGCACTCGGTACACGGGCCCACGGTGCCTACCGCAACACAACCCACCCCTAAGGTCAGCGTTATGTGCGGCCCCAAAGATGCTACAAACACGAAACTACTTGCAACTCCGGACTATGAACAGGGGTGGTTAAGAAGTTTAGAGGGTCATTTAAGGATCCCAATGTGTGGTAGTAGCTGGTTCATGGATCACAAACACAGATCTCAGTTCTTAAGTTCGGCCTCAATGAAACAACCCACCATGTACTCCTACATGGCCTCTCATCGATACCTTTACCAAATCGTGTTCAACACTTACACTCTCGAACCAACACAACCTTTCACTCCAGTTCATCATCCCGATGAGCCGACTGACACAACTCTAAGCATAGCAAGCATAGCATGGTAGGAATCACAAACATGGCTCAATCAACTCCTACACATACTAGTGGGTTTCATCTAGTTCTTGTGGCAATGACAGTCATGCAAAGGAAGTGGGTTCAACTACCGCAGCACACAACAGTTGAATCGCGTTGTCTTAATGCAGAAAATGAGAGCGAAGCGAGAACATGGGTTTGTATCGGAATGTTCAATGAATTGCTTGCCCGATGGAACTGGGGTGAGAACTGCCCTTCGATGGGTTATCGAGGTTGTCTTGAGGCAGAACCTATCATGAAAACACACCAAAATAAACATTCAACCAATATGCAACAATATGATGCATGCTATGACATGGCAAGATGAATGTGTGTTGGCCTAATGCAAGTTGAGGGATAGGGATGATCTCATTTGTACCAAAGGTTCAAATGATAGATCATGTGAGTTAGTCCTAATGGTGCAAAATCTTAATCTGGTTGTTCAGCATAGTTAACTTGTTTTAACATGCATGAAACCTGTACCAATGGATAGAGTGTATTTTTCTGATAAATTTTCATATATAAATCTTTGCATTTGGAGTTATAGAATAAAAGTTATAAGCATTTGAAATTTGAATTATATTCTGAATTTATTATATAAAAATAATTCCAGAATTTGAATTAATCGCCGGCATGAGGTCAGCATGACGTCGAGGGTCAACGGGTCGTCCAGGTCAAACTGACCAGTGGGACCCGCATGTCAGGTTAGTTTAACTAATTAGTTTTAATTAAAACTAATCCTAATTAGATTAGCCGAAGGGGGTCCACCTGTCATTGACCCAAAGAGTCAACAGGGCCCACGGGTGAGGTCAACCCACCGGCGTCTAGCCGCCGGCGAGGCCAGACGCGGCGGAGCAAGTGCTTTTGCACGTTCCGGGCTCCAAATGGAGCGCGGGGAGCACCTACGGGTAGCTAGAGGTGAGCCGCGGTGTTTGGTGGGGTCAGTTGGGTTAGGGGTGGCCGGAGTGGGCGCCGGCGACGAGTCGGGCGGCGACCGAGGCTCGGCCACCGACGGGTTAGGGGTTAGCGGCCTCGGCGAGGCGCGGGGAGTGCGTGGTTAGACTCGTTGGAGAGTGGTGAGTGCGATGGGCATAGTGGTGTGGCCAATAGGTGACCGGAGGCTCGTCGGCGACGAGTCCCGCGGCGGTGGGTTCAGGCGATCATCGACCGCTCGCTGTGGTGCAAGAAGAAGAGAACGGAGAGGATGGAGGGGAAGCTAGGTTCGTAGTGAACCTGCGGGAAGCTTCGTCGGGGTCGGGGGCGGACTGATGCGTCGGCGGCGACGATGGGGATCTCCGGCGGCCTTGGACTCGGGCGAGGTCGGAGTAGTGGCCTCGGGGGGTCTTGGAGCGAGGGGGACTAGCTGGCTAGGGGTAACGGGGTGCGGCGGAGCTGCCAGACATGGCGGGGAGGTGCGTGGACGGCGGGGAGCACGGCGTCGACGGTGGCGTGTCGGCGATGGCGTCGGCCAGTCGAGGGCGAGAGAGAGAGGGACAGGGGGAAGGGGTGTCTCGGAAGGTCGGGAGACGACGTGCGGGTCGTCCCAATGCGAGGCGGCGAGGGGTGAGGCAGGCGGCGGCCAGCTGCGTGGCGCGCCTGCGCTGCCGGCCGGCACCAACACGCTGCTGGCCGAGCCAAGCAGCTCATGGCCAATTGCTGGGCTGGGCAGCAGGTGGGCGATTCTTGGCAACAGTAAGGTTTTTTCATTTTTTTATCTTTTTCTATTACTGCAACTCTGTTTTAGGATTTTTAAAAATACCAAAACCTCTTCAAAAATTACCAAAATGCTCCTGGTCACTAGTTGGAATATTCCCAACATGAAACATTTTAGTTTAACAATTTTTGAACACTTAAAATAATTTTCATAATTTAAAATGCCCATTTCAAAAACTTGTGATTTAATTATAGAACCCTTAGGTGACCTAGAAAATGTTCCACCTTCTTTGACATGGATCCTAAACCCAAACAAAGAGGATGAGCATTTTGAAGGGCATTTCGGATTCATTGAATTAAATTTTAGCAAACCCTAGTTATTTTAAGGGGGGTGTTCTGGGGTTTCCTGCCTTCCCCATTTCAAATTCAGATGAAAAGTAAACATGATGCACACCCTAATGCATGGTCTATCTGGGATGTGACACATCAGTGCCAATCTGGATCCCAAATAGGAAAGCGCGCTCATCGAGTTCATCCATGAGAATCGGGACATATTTTCATGGAAACCTTCTGACATGCCGAGTGTACCGAGGGAACTCGCTGAGCACACTCTTAATATCGATCCAAAATTTAAGCCGGTCTGGCAATTTCTCCGCGGTTCAACGAGGAAAGACGGAAAGCCATCGGAGAGGAGGTGGCCCGGCTCTTAGCGGCCGGGTTTATTGTTGAAGTTTTTCACCCTGAATGGTTGGCTAACCCGGTGCTTGTACTTAAGAAGAATGGCACCTGGCGGATGTGTCTGGATTACACGGACTTAAATAAAGCCTATCTGGCTGATCCTTTCGCTCTCCCCTGTATTGATCAAATCATTTATGCTACGGTGGGTTGTGAGCGTTTGAGCTTTCTGGATGCTTACTCTGGTTATCATCAGATCAAAATGGCAGTTGAGGACCAGGAGAAGACGGCCTTCATCACTCCGTTCGGAGCCTTCTGCTATGTATCTATGCCGTTTGGGCTCAAGAGTGCCCAGGCAACTTATCAGCGGTGTGTACAGAATTGTCTCCACAGTCAAATTGGGTGCAATGTTCATGCTTATGTGGATGATATAGTGGTTAAATCCAGAGAGAAGGAAACCTTGATAGCTGATCTGAAGGAGACCTTTGACAATCTCCGGGTCTATAAGATGATGCTTAACCCGGCCAAATGTGTGTTTGGTGTCCCTGCAGGCAAGCTTTTGGGTTTCCTAGTCTCTAACAGGGGGAGAAGATCAAGGCAATTACCTCTTTGGCTAAACCAGCATGTATCAATGATGTTCAGCGACTGGTGGGTCATGTTACTGCTTTAAGCCGGTTCATAAGCCGATTAGGTGAAAAGGCCTTACCATTGTATCAGATGATGAAGAAAACGGACACTTTTGTCTGGAGTGATGCTGCTAATGCTGCCTTTGAAGATTTAAAGATACAGTTGTCTGAGCCACCGGTCCTTACGGCTCCCATTGATAGAGAGCCATTGCTGTTGTATGTGGCTGCTAACTCACGTGCTGTCAGTGTTGCAATCGTGGTGGAGCGCAAGGAGACTGGTAAGGAGCATCCGGTTCAACGGCCGGTTTATTACATCAGTGAGGTGCTCATTGAGTCTAAGCAAAGATACCCACATTGACATAAGCTTGTTTATGGGGTGTTCATGGCGAGCCGGAAGCTTAAACAGTACTTCCAGGGTCACCCCATCACTGCGGTGAGCTCTGCTCCCTTGGGAGACATCATCCAAAACAGAGAGGCCACCGGACGAGTCGCCAAGTGGGCTATTGAGCTTGGGTCTCATGGTTTGAAGTATGTACCATGCACTTCTATCAGGTCTCAAGCACTGGTGGACTTTATTAATGATTGGACAGAGCTGCAGGCACCCGAGGAGAAGCCGAACCAAACATATTGGACCATCCACTTTGACGGATCCAGGCAGTTGGAGGGCTCGGGGGCTGGAGTAGTGTTAACTTCCCCTCGAGGTGACAAATTTTGTTATGTGCTCCGGCTTATGTTTCCTTGCACTAACAATGCAGCTGAATATGAGGCCTTACTCCATGGTCTTCGGATGGCTAAGGAGATAAATTTGAGCCGGGTGAGGTGCTTGGGCGACTCAGATCTTGTGGCTCAACAGGTGTCGGGCAAGTGGGACTCCAAGGATCCCCTCATGGCGGCTTACCGTCGTGAAGTTGATGTTGTAGCTGGGTACTTCAAGGGTTATCAAGTGGAGCACATTGATCGAAGGAAGAATGAGGCGGCTGATGCTTTAAGCTGGTTGGGGTCTCAGCGTAAGCCGGTGCCACCTAACACCTTTTTGGATGTTTTGCATAATCCTTCTGTTAAGTTACCCATAGAGGAAGACTTGGCTGTTCCAGACCTAGAAGCACAGTTGGTGGCGGCTCTTCACGTCGTCCCGGATTGGACAATGCCATATTTGGCTTACATGACCCGGCGAGAATTGCCTGAGGATGAGATCTTGGCGAGACAAATCATCCGGCGGTCTAAGTCCATGACAATTGTTCACGGCGAGTTACATCATCGCAGTGTTACTGGGGCGTTTCAACGTTGTGTATCACCTGTGGAGGGTCGGGAAATACTTCGTGAGATCCATGAAGGGGATTGCGGTCATCATGCCGGCTCAAAATCTCTCGTGACCAAGGCTTTCCGTCATGATTTTTATTGGCTGACGGCTCATGCTGATGCGGAAGATCTGGTCAGTAAATGTGATGGCTGTCAAAAATTCTCACGACGAGCTCATGTGCCGGCTCAAGAGTTGAGGATGATTCCAATTACTTGGCCGTTTGCAGTCTGGGGGCTTGATATGGTCGGGCCTTTCAAAAGGTCTAAGGATAAAAAGACACACCTCCCGTGGCGGTGGATAAATTTACAAAGTGGGTTGAGGCGAGCACATCCATAGAAGTGTGATGCAGCCACGGCGGTTCAGTTCATGAAAAAGGTGATCTTTCGTTTTGGTTTTCAACACAGCATCATAACTGATAATGGCACTAGTCTCTCCAAAGGTGCCATGGAAGAGTTCTGTCAATGAGAACATATCCGGCTTGATGTTTCGGCGGTTGCCCATCCTCAATCTAATGATCAAGCAGAAAGAGTCAAGCAGGAAATCTTGAAGGGTATAAATCCCCGGCTCTTGGTCCCCTTATAGAGGACGCCGGGTTGTTGGGTCGAGGAATTGCCCTCTGTGATTTGGAGCATCAGCACTACACCTAACAGATCTACGTGTTATACACCTTTCTTCATGGTGTACGGAGCAGAGGCGGTCCTGCCAAGTGATATCCGTCATGACTCACCCCGCTTGGCGTCTTACGTTGAAGCTGATAATGGACAAGCTCGCCAGGATGCACTTGACTTGTTGGATGAAGAGCGAGACTTGGCAATAGCCCGCTCAGCAATTTACCAGCAAGACCTGCACCGCTACCACAGCCGCCGGGTTAGGTCCAGAACCTTTCAAGAAGGCTTGCTCTGGCTCATCCAGGATCAGTCTGATATGCACAAGCTATCCCCCCCTTGGGAAGGAACCTTTGTGGTCAGCAAGAACCTGAACAACGGGTCATACTACCTCATCGACGTTCGAGAACACAAGGATTCACGTAAGTCGGAGGAGGAGACCCGCCGGCCGTGGAATATCGCTCATCTTCGGCCTTACTACACTTGAGCCGCCAGCTCTCAGGATGTATATATTTTGATTATGTATATATTATGAAAAGCAATAAAGCAGGACATCTGTCCTTTTTATCCTCAAAGAGTTTACACGCCTGCTTTATCATATTGTTGAAACAACCAACAGGGAGCGGATCATATTTGAATCTGGCTTGCCTTTTGGTCTGGCTTATGATCATATCTGAATCTAGCCGTGGTCACTTGGGGGCTTCCTGTTCAAACATAGGTCGTATTCGAACCAAAGAGAACATAGCTGTCGATACCCACTTGATCGGCATATTGCCAAACCCACTAGGGGGCTTCTTGATCATATCTGAATCATAGCTTAACCCTTTGGGCCTGACGTGGATCGCATTCGAATCAGTGTCATTAAACAACTCTTATGGTCACTTGGGGGCTTCCTGTTCAAACATAGGTCGTATTCAAACCAAAGAGAACATAGTTGTTGATACCCACTTGATCGGCATCGCCAAAGCCACTGGGGGCTATATGATCGTATCCGAATCTTAGCTTAACCCCTTTGGAATGGTTTTACTGATCGTATTCGAATCACAAGCCTTTGAGTTATGTCTATTTCTTATAATATTGGGCAATCATAATTATCTAAGTGTCTTGAGATCATTTTGAAAGCATTCATGGGGTGGCTTTTGTTCCACCGGTTTAAATTTGATCAACTAAGATTGTTAGCGCATAACAAAACATCATATGCGCCAAGTTTCAGGATTCACAGCTTACCCTCATTGTTTGGGTCACATAAGCCGGCAAGAATCACCCAAGGATCATAGGTATGCTGTTATAATTATGTCTCAGAGATATAATTAAAAATTGGCCTTTGTATGATTTCTTGGTTCATTCTTCGGGTTATCAATATATTACATGACCCCCTAGGCGGTAAGTCGCCAAAGGACTTGTGTTTGTTTTGTACGCAGGGTAGTGCAAGCAATTTCTTTTAACATTGAGGAAGTAGAAGATCAGTATAAATCGGAAGCATATAACGATGGCGGCTTAAGAAAGTGATTGAGCGCCTCAAACATGCATGAAGGCATAACAAAAATCAAGTGTTTTTCTACCCTATTACAAGACTCCCCGAGTCTGGATAACGAAGCATTGTTTTTTCCACAAGACATAAAAATACGACGCCTGATGGTTCACTCATTTTGTTGATCGGAAGTTCCCGGGTTATCCTTCCCCACTCCTTCGTCGGCTGCCCTGTCCTGGAAAGTTGAGGATGGCCAGTCAATGCCGCTCAGGGCTTCAAATTCAGCTTCATCATCAACTAACCCGGTGGGATCGACTTCAGGGGCGAAGGTATGCTTACGAATTGGAGGGATCAGGCTGACTGCATCATAGCCGGGCGTTGGGAGTCTTTGATTCTGGCTGTCATAACCCTGTTAATACTTGGTAAGATCAGTGTCATTCCCAATAAGTGTGGCCACAAGGCGTATGTCTTTCACACCGGCGGTGAAGTCTTTTTCATCAAATGAGGTTCTGTCCTCTTTCAAGCTTGGGTAACCAAGGGCGATGTCGACCGGGTCTAGCTCTGGTAACCACGCCTTAGCCCGGCTCAATGCGGCTATGGCTCCGGCTCTTGCAGACGCCCGCCTTAGCTCTTGGACCCGCTGAGGCAGCACAGCCAGCCGCTTTAGCATGTCAACTAGGAGATAGGGAACATCATTTGACAAAGCCACAACGGCCAAAGCACGTTGTGACCCGGTGTACAGTTGCTCTACCAACGTATAAACCGCCTTTAACTTGATCAACATACTCTGGTTAAGATTTGAGCTCCTGGGGCCTGCATCAAACAAACATCAGGTGAGCCGGAGATGACAATTAAGATACTAGTTGAAAAAAGATTTGCAGTATTTAAAACTTGCGGAATCAGCTTACCAAAGATTGTTGAGACCATCTGGGATATATGGCATTCTAAACCGGACACATCGGCAGTAGCTTCTGCAAGCGACGCCTCCGCTTGCTCTGCCCGGGTGGTCAAAGAAATCTTTTCATCAGCTCATACTTTCTTATCAGCATCAAAACTTTTCTTCAATTTTTCTTGTTCAGCCATACTGAACTCAAATTTGGAGTTGCTTTTTGGAGTTCAGTTTCTTGAGCTTTCAGGCGATTCTTCAAGTCAGCAATCTCCGACTCAAATTGACTTATGGTGGCCTGCATCAATGTCGGGTTACAGTCAGGATAATTACAAGATAACATTAAGTCCCAATCACTTTGCAAGCAAAGATATTTGACACTTGGGGGCTAATGTATGCTGAAGAACTCTGAATTACTATGGCGGTTCATGGAAATTAAAGTCCCACGCACTTTCTAAGCAAAGATACTTGGCACTTGGGGGCTAATGCGTATTGCAAGTTCAAAAGTTTTATACTATACCGGTTTACATATCTTGTTCTAAAGTTACCAGGCGTTTGACAAGCGATGATAAGCAGATTCTAAGTCTACAGCATATTTTCTAATAAGCAATAGACTTCGGGGCTGGTACAGTAAGTATGAGTAAGGAAAAGTAACATAAGTTATACCTCAGATTTTTTACGTATCTGCTTCACCATGTCAATCTCCAAGTCTCAACTGCTGTGCACTTGGTTTATGTAGCCAGAGACAATCTCGCCAATGCTCAGCTGAGTATAGTCTGTGACTTCCAGTTTGCTTTTGCGACGTTCCAAGAATTCTTCCTTGGCAGAGCACTTAGCCAGTACGGTAGGTCTTCCTGGTTCAACGAATTGAGTCTTGGTGATCTCGACTTCCGGGTCATCTGCCTTGGCCGGGCTAGGAATCTCCGGGTTATCAGAGCCGTCGAGAGTTTGTTCGGCAGGCGGGTCAGAGGTAGGTGTTGGAACGTCGTGAGATGGTTCAGGCGGCTGCTCGGGAGCAGAGACATCAGGAGCAGCAGTTTCAGTCTCCGGTTCAGTTACAACCGGCTCTTCGGTCGACTTATTCTTCTTTGCCCTCTTGCTGGGCTTCACTTGTACGCTGTGGACGTCAGTACAAAAATATGAGTAAGGTAAGCATAATGTAAACAAGTTGACATTACCCGGGAACAGTTTTGAAAGCCGGCATGTTGGATTGCATAGACTCGTCAGAGGAAGGTGAGGTTTCCTGATAGTTTGAGTCAGATGAATTGAGAGGTTGACGCATTAAGCCCGCCAAAGGGAAAGCAGAACGTAAATCGGAGATAACCTCAGCTCGGCGCTTCCTGGTTACGTCAGGTAAGCCGGAGGAGAGTTCTGCATCCTTGCTGGTCCGGGTCTGCCTCCGGCTCTCATGAGTCTGTCGCTTCAAAAGAAATTGAGGATCTTCGTAAGCTAAAGGATGTGAAAATATTACTTTCCGGGTCACCCTTCGGATTTTCTGCCTCGGCAAAGGCTCTGAGTTGGAGGAGATTATAGTTACCTCTTCTTCAACCGCTTGGTTGTTTCCCGTATCCTCCTGAAAGGGATTAATGTCAATAAGATAATGATAAACGAGTCAGGGGAGTTAAGGGTTACCTCTTCTTCATCGTCAGATGTATCGTCCAATTTGAGCAAATCCGAAGCAGTTGGCTTCCTCTTCCTCTGGGTTACTGTCTTGGCGGCTTTCCTCTCGGCTCTCTTGGCCACTCAGGCTTGTTTAGAAGCTTCATGGTCGTATCTGACCTTCCAGAAATTGTCTTTTGCCTGCGAATAGTGAGCAAGAGTTATGAGTAACAACAAGGAGTTCCACATGAGTAAAATTTTTAAGATTAATGACTTACTGCAGGAGTCGGGTTGTTCTTGCAGAATGGAAGTAAGCTGAAGGCATTACTAACCACTGAGCCCTCTTTCAAAAGAGATTGAGTTGTGGCTTCAATCATATCATCAGGCAAGTCGTCAGGACAATGACGCAGCGGGTCATCCTTTTTGCCTGTGTAAGTACACATTAAGCCGGGACGACGGCTTAATGGAATCACCCACCATGAGACCCAGACACGGACCAAGTCAATGCCATCTAAGCCGTTCCCCAAGAGAGCTTTGATCTTCTTTATGGAAGGAGCAATCTGTAGGCGTTCAGCGGCAGATAGTTTGTCCGACAACGGGTGATTGGATTCAAGGCATAGGGCGTGAAAGCCGGGCAGCGGGTTCTCTTCAACCGGAGAGGTGTCCTGACAATAGAACCTCGTTTGGTTCCAATCCTTAGGATGGCTTGGCAGTTCGGCGTATGGGAAAAGGCAGTCTCTCCGTCGTTGAATTGAGATGCCGCCAAGTTCGAGGCTGGGCCCGTTAGCACGTTCATTCTGCCGGTTTAAATAAAACAACTCTCTGAACAATAGTAAGTTGGGCTCTTCTCCAAGATACACCTCGCAGAAGACTTGGAAGTTGCAAATATTTGATACGGAGTTGGGCCCGATGTCTTGAGGCCTGAGGTCAAAGAAGTGCAAGGCGTCTCTGAAGAACTTAGAGCCGGGCGGAGAAAAGCCCCGGTTCATGTGATCAGTAAACACGATCACCTCCCCTTCCTTGGGTTGAGGTTTTTCTTCATACGGGTTAGGAGCGCGATAAGACATGACTTCCTTGCTGGGCAGATAGCCAGTCTTCATGAAATCCGACAGTGTACTTTCAGTAACAGTGGACTTGACCCAGTTACAGGTCACAGGAGGTTTGGGAGCCTTGGGTGCCATTGTGCAGCTGGAAGCCTATGACAAAATAAGAATTTCCGGTTCAACTTTAACCCAGAAGAGAACATTTTCAAGATGGCGGCTTAAGAAGGGGCCTAACGACATATGCCTAATTATGTTTTGATATTTAAGCCGCTACGAGTACCAGAAGCAGTTAAAATTATCTTAAGTCGCCAGAAGCGGGCAAGGTCGATAATCAGTGTTTTCTTAAACCGGCCACATGGACTACCGCAAATCCAACAGATGCAGTTTTTGACTAAGTGTGGAATAAACAAGCTTCACAAGTTGCAGATATTATTTTGGATCAAACAAGTGTACAGAAAGGAAAAAATTCTAGACCTAAAAACAGCCCCGATGAGTTCATAAGCTCGAATGAGGACTAGATGCAAGGGAAAGGGGATCTATTTGTATTAAAAATAGAGGCGGAACAGCCACCGCGCGATTTTATACTCTGTTATGGATCAAATCGGGTTGCGGAGGAGAAATCCATGAAGTGTTCTTGATGAACAGCGAAGAACGCCGACGATCTTGAAAAAAACCTAATGGGGTTCTAAGACAGGGATAGAAAGGAACTTACGAGTGCCGACTAGGTGCGGAGGACCGTCGTTGATCTCTGGTCGAGTTCAGGTTGATGCAGCGGCCTGAGTTGGTGAAGACGAGGAGCTCGGCGGCGGCGGCAGGCGGCGGAGCTCGAGCGGCAGAGGATAATGAGAGGAAGAAGACGACTGGAAGGGGAGAATGGAAAGACCTAGGTCGGACCTATTTATAAGGAAGGGCCGACTGAGAGGACGCGAGAAACGAGGAGGCCACGCATCATTATCCAACGACTCCGACGCCTCGATTTTCGTGAGGGTCAGTAAAGAAAAAGATCCGTTAAAGATATGACAGAATAAAATAAGAATTTAATTGAGGATGACGTCATGGCGGGTTATCATGGATCCAGAAGATGACATCATGGCAGGTTACAACCTTTTACGCAGACAGAAGACAGAAGGCTTTTTCTTAAAGTATTTTTAAGATTGACATGAACCGGTTCAAATCATTCTGGGGCCTAATGTCGGGGATATAACTATTTGTGTAAGCCGCCAGGAGGGGCCGGGTTACACAAAGAGGATTCATCATACGAAGCCCAAGATTAATCATGAGGATGGCGGATTCAATAAAGGGTCTAAGGCCCACAAGCGACTTAAGGCCCGTAGTGGTAAAACGCCGTAATGGCATGACTTGTACTATAAAGTAGAATTTACTAGTCACCGAGCCGGACAATGTTTATGAGCCGGCCAGGACTTTGTAAGCCGCAGGGCGTCAACCCGTGTATATAAGGGGACGACCCGCTGGCGGCTTAGGGCAAGAAACATCTGATCGAGAGCCAGGCATAGCGTATCTCGCTCCCTGGTCATCGAAACCTCAAGCAATACCAACCCAACTAGACATGGGCTTTACCTTCATCGTAAGGGGCCGAACTAGTATAAAATCTCTCGTGTCCTTTGTCCCGATTAACCCCTTTAAGCTTCCTAGTTGCGATGGCTCCACGACTAAGTCCTTGCAAGAGGATATCTGCCGTGACAATTCCACGACAGGTGGGGTACCTTGATTTGAAATAGAAAAAAGTTTAAAAAATTCTAAATTTTTTTGTGGTGCAAGATGCTCCTATGCGTGAACTTTGTGAAAAAATTTCTGAAGTTTGGATATTTGAGGAGCTCATGGCAAAAAGACAAAATCAAGCATGAACAGTGCGATTTTCAAAAGTTTCTCTGACATTCAAAAATTGTGTTTTTTCCGCGAGCTTCTTGAATGTCCAAACTTCATAAAATTTTGCACAGAGTTCACACACAGGAGCATCTTGCACCACAAAAAAATTTGAACTTTTTTTCTATGTCAACTCGAGGTAATGCTCACGCCCAGGCTCATTTGAGTCCGGGCACAAATCGCTGCACTCCACAACAACACATTTTAGAGTAGTGATATGATAGATTAACCACAAAGGTAGTTGGAAAGCAACACATTTTCGTGAAGAGCAGGATAACCCTAGGCATGTGATGTACATAGCTAAGGTAAAGCCAATTGTTGATGCCAAACATGGCCTTAAAGAAAAAGTAAGACCATCCAATCTTTACAATCATTGATGCCAAACAAAATTAGCTTGAAAAAGCCAAGGCCATCCAATCTTCACAATCTTATCGCAAACCCTATGACATGTGCTCAAACAACGATCATTTGCTATTTTGGACAAATCTTTAAGAAGGGATTGTTGCATGTGCACTGATGTTGACAAGTTCAACCAAAAGTTGAACTTAGGATTTTTAGTCCCTGAGCTGAGCTTCGAAGCAACACTTTTAACAAGGGCTCGACACACCCCGATATTGCTTGATCTGGCCCCCACCCCCACCCACGTTGCTGGAGAAAGCATCAGTAGCCCGCATTATCACTTGCGGTCATTGTTGCTGTTGGGGAACGTAGTAATTTCAAAAAAAATCCTACGCACACGCAAGATCATGGTGATGCATACCAACAAGAGGGGAGAGTGTGTCCATGTGCCCTCGTAGACCGAAAGAGGAAGCGTTACACAACGCGGTTGATGTAGTCGTACGTCTTCACAATCCGACCGATCAAGTACCGAACGCACGACACCTCCGAGTTCAGCACAGGTTCAACTCGATGACGTCCCTCAAACTCTGATCCAGCCGAGCTTTGAGGGATGGGGGCACCACACATGGCTACGATACCGACGCAGGGCTTCGCCTAAGCACCGCTACGATATTATCGAGGTGGATTATGGTGGAGGGGGGCACCACACATGGCTAAGAGATCCAAGGGATCAATTTTTGTGTCTCCAAGGGGTGCCTTCCTCCCCGTATATAAAGGAGTGGAGGAGGGGGAGGGGGCCAGCCACACTAGGCGCGCCCCATGAGGAGTCCTACTCCCACCGGGAGTAGGACTCCCCCCTTCCATGTGGGAGTAGGAGAGGAGAGGGAAGGAGAGGGGGAAGGAAAGGGGGGCGCCCCTCCTTGTCTAATTCGGACTGGGGGGAGGGGGCGCACGGCTGCCCCTTGGCCGCCCCTCCTCTTCTCCACTAGGGCCCAATAGGCCCATTAGTCTCCCCGGGGGGTTCCGGTAACCCCCCGGTACTCCGGTATATGCCCGATACTCCCCGAAACCATTCCGGTGTCCGAACATAGTAGTCCAATATATCAATCTTTATGTCTCGACCATTTTGAGACTCCTCGTCATGTCTGTGATCACATCCAGGACTCTGAACTACCTTCGGTACATCAAAACACATAAACTCATAATATAACCGTCATCGAACTTTAAGCGTGCGGACCCTACGGGTACGAGAACTATGTAGACATGACCGAGACACGTCTCCGGCAAGTAACCAATAGCGGAACCTGGATGCTCATATTGGCTCCCACATATTCTACGAAGATCTTTTTCGGTCAAACCGCATAACAACATACGTTATTCCCTTTGTCATCGGTATGTTACTTGCCCGAGATTCGATCGTCGGTATCTCAATACCTAGTTCAATCTCGTTACCGGCAAGTCTCTTTACTCGTTCCATAATACATCATCCCGCAACTAACTCATTAGTTGCAATGCTTGCAAGGCTTAAGTGATGTGCATTACCGAGTGGGCCCGAGATACCTCTCCGACAATCGAGTGACAAATCCTAATCTCAAATACGCCAAACCAACAAGTACCTTCGGAGACACCAGAGAGCACCTTTATAATCACCCGATTCACGTTGTGACGCTTTGGTAGCACACAAAGTGTTGCTCCGTAAACGGAGTTGCATAATCTCATAGTCATAGGAACATGTATAAGTCATGAAGAAAGCAATAGCAACATACTAAATGATCAAGTGTTGAGCTAACGGAATGGGTCAAGTAAATCACATCATTCTCCTAATGATGTGATCCCGTTAATCAAATGACAACTCTTTGTCTATGGCTAGGAAACATAACCATCTTTGATCAACGAGCTAGTCAAGTAGAGGCATACTAGTGACACTCTGTTTGTCTATGTATTCACACATGTATCATGTTTCCGGTTAATACAATTCTAGCATGAATAATAA
The DNA here is from genome assembly GCA_021605205.1 of Aegilops longissima. Lineage (NCBI taxonomy): Eukaryota > Viridiplantae > Streptophyta > Magnoliopsida > Poales > Poaceae > Aegilops > Aegilops longissima. The sequence goes on from CM038680.1 coordinate 592,492,631, forward strand.
ACATTTATCATGATATAAGGAAATAAATAATAACTTTATTATTGCCTTTACGGCATATTTCCTTCAGTTGCCCCTTCTTTGAATCCGTCAATGATAGAGGGAGGGACACTTAGACGTAAGGTGATGACTTAGATCTAGTCGTCATTGTAGCCATTTGACAGATCCGTCAATGGCATCTCAGCGTCCTCCATTGTGGCCACCATTAGTATGATCACGCCAATGCCAACATGGTTGTTGCCACCGGGTGTGATGCATGTCCATTGCAAACTCGAGCCACAACTACACACGCCCTAGCCTAGATCGATGCACCTTAACATATAACTGACCCACGTGCGGAGATTCATCTCTCACACGAGCCCCCCTCCTCCCGCAATTCTGGCAGTCTCCAAGCGCACATTCACCCCCACTCGCCATCTAGTGCAGATGCGCCCTGGCACGAAGGGAGGAGGTCCCCTCGATGTCGTGCATCCCACGGGCTTTGCCTGTCAACAACCATGGAAGACAATGTGGGGGAGGAACGAAGAAGGAGCCAAGGCTGCCATCGGCTAGGGTTGTCTCCTTGTTGCCCAATGTGGGACAACACGGGAGCAACTCTCCTTATTTTGACTAAGCCAAACGGTTCGGTTCCGTGCCTAGTCATATACCTTATTAGGACGTGCACAATGACGCTATATAGTTGACACATAGAATAAGTGGTCGTGGAAGAGAAAGAAACAGAAACCAAGTTTTGCCTTCTCGTAGTTAAGATATGATCTCTTAGGAAGAAAGATAAGACATTTATCTCTATTATTTACACTTTCCTGATTTAATTTTAATTGCTCATAATTTTAGGATCTCATAACATTAAATGCTAGAGATACACTATGAGATAACTCATTCTATAATATGTTTATTGGTTTCTCTAAATGACGTGAAATACATAAGAAATCAGCTTATTAACCATTTTGCATGCCTTTACTATATTGCTCAGTTGAACAATTACACTTCAACCTAAGTGTCGCTAAAAAACGACACCATTGAATTGACGTAGGGGAGCGTAGTTTGTAAGCGGTAAAAGGGCAGTCTGGCCTTTCGAAAGGAAATCTGTCCCTAATGATGGTTTTGGTGTTTAATAGTGATAGAGATTAGGTGACTAACTATGTTTTGGTTTACACATCTATGTAAATGAAACATATTGTTGGTCACCCCCCTAAGCTAAAAGGTCAAAGGAAGACGACATGCCAATTTTCTGCTCGACGCTTTCTCCTTTTTGAGTCGTAGATATGTTGTGCTGTTAAGAGGGGATGCAACATGGATCTTGTGTGGAATCACTTAACATAAAGCCAAAGACCATCCACACCCTATGTGAGAAAGAGTACCATGAATTCTCTATGTTTTGTGCTTATGAACAGTGTCAGACATTTGGTCGGATTGTTTGACAAAATATATGATAGGTGGGATGTTACATCATATATTTTGAGGCAATATCTGGCTCTATCCAGAGTCTACTGGACAGGCTCGGACATCCTGTCGGAACATCCGACATAGCTGGACAATGCACAACAGGCAGATTTTTGGGTTGACCTTTATATACCCCCTTCTTCCTTGAGATCTTACTTGAGAAGGGGACGGCTCCACTACACTCACACCATTGATCTATAAGTTTAATTCTTCGATTCCTCCCCCTCTCTAGCCATCCAATACACTCCATATTTTAGAGAGAGCAAGAGGATCACCTATTCCACCAATCCATCCAAGAACAGCTCGAGTTTGCTGATTCTCCGCGAGATCCTAGCAAGTCTAGTGGCGCTTGGGTTTGTGGGGAGCCCTAGACTGGCGGTGTTTCTCGGGAGCTTCCAAATCATGTGCTTGTTACCCATGCTCTCTTGTGGGGGTTTGGAGCTCGCCCCAAGAGCTATCCCTCGTGGTAGGGAACCTAAGCATTCGTTGCTTGAGGTTCTCGGAGAAGAAGGTGAGACATTCATTGTCGTGGGAGCATTCGATGTTCCCCCTCTCCAATGGAGATTAGCACACCCCAAGTATGTGAACTTCGGATTACATCATTGTCTCCACTACTTTTGGTTGTCTATGAACCCTAGCTTTAATTGTTGTTATTACTTTGTGTAGCTTGCTAGTTTGTTGTAACACATCATATAGGATTGTATCACCTAGTTGCCTTTCTAGAGAACTTATATTCCGCACTAGCCTCTAAAAGCAGCTAAGAAAAGAATCTTTCTCTTTACTATGGAACTTTATATTTGGTCTGTTTGAGCAATTACCGGGTCTTAAGATTAAGTTCCACAAGAGCGAGCTCTTTGCCTTTGGAAAGGACAAAGGGGAAGAGGATCAGTATAAGCAAATTTTTGGTCACAAGTTTGTCTCTTGACTGTTTATATACCATGTCATTCCAATCTAGTTTGGGAAACTCCTCAACAAGGAATGTAAATGTATCAAGGATCTTTGAGATCAAGCTAGGTTGTTGGACGAGAAATCTTATGTCCATTGGGTCAAGACTAAGCCTAATCAATGTAGTTATCATGAGTCTACCGATGTTCATGTTGTTCTGCTTTGAAATAACTAAAAGGCTACAAAAAAGATTGGAATAGTATAGATCTAGATTTTGCTGGCAGTGTGACAAACATAACACATATATAGTCTCACAAGATGGGATACAATTTTTCTTTCAAAAAACTAAGGAGGACTGGTCGTGGAGGATCTTAGTATTAAAAGTATGTGCTCGTTGAGAAAATGGCTCTACAAGATATTCACTGAGGATGGTGTTTGGCAAGTGTTGCTAAAAAAATAAGTATCCTCACTCTAAAACCCTCTCTTAGGTTCAAGCCAAACCAAGTGACTCACCTTTCTAAAAAAGGTTTATTAGGGTAAAAATAAGTGTTTTTTCAAGGGAGCTTTCCTGGTGGTCAATGGCTTAACCACAAGATTTTGGAAGAACACGTGGCTAAGGGATGAGCCTCTAGCTATGTCATACTTGTGTCTCTCTCATATCGTGAGCGGAAGGATGTTTCTGTTGCCACGGTCATGGGCCAAGTCCAGCTAAATATTGAATTTCGACGGACACTCATCGGAGGAAAATGAAAAGACTAGATACACCTCGTTACAAGGTTAATGACAGTCAACCTTAGCGAGGAAACAAACACATTCCGTTGGAAGTTGCACACTTCCAATGCTTTTCAGCCAAATCCATGTGTATGAACCTCATCAATGATGGTAGACCTTTCGACCGTAAATATATTTCGAAACTTAAATTTTCGTTGAAAATTAAAATCTTCATGTGTATCTAGATCAAAAGGTGATTCTAACCAAAGATAACCTGATAAAAAAGGACTGACAGGGAAGCACAAAGTACTGCTTCGTTGGTAGCAAGGAGTCCATTCGACATCTATTCCTTTAATATCCGCTTGCCAAACTTTTGTGACGGTATGTCCATATGGTCTTTAATTTACCTCCACCAATGAGTAGTACAAATATGTTTGGAAATATGTCTGGAAACTGGTTAGTAAGTGTTCAAGTTAGGATTGGAGGATTAGGGGGGCGAAGGGGCCCATTCCATGAAAATCAGGGGAGAGAGATTTAGTTAGGAAGTTTACGTAACCTTTCCTAGTGTCTCTCCTAGATGTAGCATTATTGAGTGACGGGTAATGCTAGACCTACCTAAGTCGCATGCAATGCATCCCCGCGCGAGGAGTCGATGGAGTTGACGAGATGCAGGCCACCAGCGTCTTCTTCTCTCTCGTGTTCGCACCCGTGATTCTAAACATTTCACAAAGCTACAAAATTACAGTACCCCCGTGTTCCCGCGTCGTGTGTTCTGTTCATGCATGCGCCCCTCACGGTCTCGCTTTCTTTCTCTCTCTCAGACACACATCGCATGCATCCAACAGAGTGACAGCGTATTCTCTGATCTCTCCCGCCCTCCCCCTTCTCTTTGTTCTCTTGTGGGCGCCCTCGACCTCGGGCATCTCTGGGACTTTTTTACTGTTTTGACCCATTAACGAAAGTTTAGCACGATTTGACCCTGTTTTGAAACTTTTTTCGGATCTGACCCATTTGAAAACGCCAGCAACCATGGCGTTTTGGTTACACTGAAGACGTCGCGGGCTCCGGCGTCTGGCCCTGGCCCACCTTGCAACAAAGCAATAGGTAGACGCCACAAACCTTGGCGTTTAGCTCCGAAAGTTTAAATAGCATGCACGCTTATGCTTGTACGCACACATACGAACGAGAAGATCAAAGCAAGGAAGTGGCCATGCAGTGTCCCTGAGCCTTTCTGGAGGCCACGGCAATGCCTAGTGCTAGTGCAATCGATGCGTTTGATGGCCGTGCTTTCCTATCCGAGCCAACGAACGTCTAGCATCATGTTGTGTATGTACTCGTATGCATACATATACATGTGTATCTACATCTTGATCCGACAAAAACCTTCTGGAGAGACTTCAAACCTATGTGTAAAAGTATCAACAGTCAGACCTACCTCCGATTTATTGGTCCTTTTTATATTTTATGCCAAACTTTGATCTTAGATTTAACCAATAAAGTGTTGTTGCATGTGACAAAAAATAATATCATTGAAAGTTATGTTTAAATATGTATCCAACGGTATAAATTTTTGTGACATTTTGTTAGTTAAATACATGGTTAAAATTTAGCACAAAATACGAAAGGATCAATAAACCAGGACGAAGGTAGTAATTCAGTCCCTAAACGCTCACAGACGTGTCCGAGCGCGTATGCACACAGTAACCGGTCATACCTCAAATGTCTAGGTTCACAACCAGGTACCTCATTTACAAATCCTTAAATCCATACAGTGTCATGCAAAAATAAACTTGAACTACGTACTACATCTCGATGTTGACCATAGTATACGGTTAGTTCAGCATACATGCCATCGAACTATCAACAATTGACATGTTAGTGTTTTCTTATTCGAATCTTGCTTTTCATGATTTGACTTTGGGGCATTTCATGTAACTAGTTTGTATTATTTTTTTAGTAATGGAGGAGGACCCCGGCCTCTGCATTTGGACTATGCATGCAATCACTTTATTAATTATTCACACAAGACCTTACAAAGTCATAAAATAGTAAGACTAAAGCCACCGCTCAGGCAACATCCGTCGCTACTCCTATCCGTAATGTAGGATACTTGATAGTCCGGCCTAATACCAAACAGACCCCGCAGCCAAACCTAACATCTAAGACCTGAGGTCCCAACCACGACGCCTGCCGGGTATGGGGCACCCATCAGTCCGGCACACTCCTCAATCAAGACGCCTGCGGGTATGAGACCGCCGCAGCCACCTGCCACCAATCCATCTTGAGTGAGGTACTGCTGCATGTACCTTGTCCGGTCTAGCTGCCCACGACGCCAGACAACGGCGCCATCCTGCAATCGTCCATCATCACACACACACCGGCAAGACCCCGCTGCTCCATGCCGCAGAGACCCGTCGTTGTTTAGGGGCAGAACAAGATAGATCCGATTTTAGATGCTTTTACACATTGGTTTGGAGCCTTACCAAAAGATTTCCGTCAGACCAAGATGTACATATGCATGTATATGTACACAATGGTGCTAGACATGGTTGACTCTGGCAGGAAATCACGCACGTCATACACATGGATTGCACTAGCACTAGGCACTGCTGGGACCTACAGAAAGGCTTAAGCAACACTGCACGGCGACTTCGTTGCTTCTTCTTATATGTATACACCGAGGTTTGTGGCGTCTACCCTTTGTTACGTTGCATGGTAGCATGAGGTGGGCCAGGGCGCTAGACGCCGGAGACCGCGGCGTCTCCAGTGCAACCAAAACGCCATGGTTGCTGGCGTCTCGAAATGGGTCGGATTCGAAAAAAGTTTCAAAAAAGGGTCAAATCGTGCTATACTTTCATTAATGGGTCAAAATAGTAAAAAAGTCCCATCTCTGCTATCCCATCCATCTCCCGGTAGGTATGTACACTCCCAGTGTACGTGTACGTATCCTCTCCTTCTCTCACATTCACGTTCTCTTGTCCGTTGCGCGCTCCCCACTTCCTGCTTGGTCGCTAGCTTCGCTTCCCTCCCTCCCGCGAGCGAGGTCCACTCCAATGGCGGCCGCTTCTTCCAGCTCTGCTCGCGGGCGCCACCTTCTGCTCCGCCTCCTCGCGCTTCTCGCCGTCGCTGGCAATGCGGCCGGCGGCGGCGGCGGCGTCGTCGTCGTTGGGAAGAGGAGCGCGGTGCTGTCGCTGCGTGAGTTGCAGTGGGGTGCTGCTGCGAGGAAGATCCACGGCCGCTACGAGCAACAAAGCAAAGCTCAGATCCTAGGTAAGCAACTTGTTTTCTTCGCTTCCACGTACGAATTGTACCTTGACTTATCTAAAAGTACGGTCGAAGTCGCATTCCTCCGCAATATCATTATGAGAGGTAGAGTTTACTATGTAGACCACACATTCACAGTCCACTATTCCTGGGGAAAACTCTCACAAAATATGTACAACTGCCGATCGATAAGAATTCGAGGTGTTGAAGAACAGCAATGAGAAGCCATGTACAGAATAGTAAAACGTCCTCGCAAAAAAGAAAAAAAAATACAGAATGATAAAACGGTAAGTGTCAACATGGGCTCAGTCTTACCAAGATGCATGCATATGAATTTACATTATCTATATTCTCTAACAGCCGTACGTGGAATTTTACATTTTGTATTTTTCGGTGGTCCTTCTTCTATGCTGCTGACCTGCTAAACCATCCCATACATATCTAGAATCCAAATCATGATCTACTCCAAAATCTGATAGTCCAACCAGCATGCATGTACGTACAATACCTGTATAATCTACAGGTCTCTGATGCCTGATGGGTTCTTACAATTGTCACTGTGGTCCATCTCATCTTCTCCAGGAGAGCACAGGAAAGCAGAGGGAGCAAGCAGAGCAACCACAGTGCTAGAGCTGAAGCACCATTCTCCGGCCACCATCTCCAACCAGCCCGCCGGCAGCGAAGGATACCTTAGCCGACTCCTCGCCGCCGACGCCGCTCGTGCTGCCTCGTTGCAGCTCCCCAGGGCAGCGTCCATACAGTCCCGCCAGGCGGCGGCCCAGGTCCCGCTAACCTCTGGCATTCGCTTCCAGACACTCAACTACGTCACCACCATCGCGCTCGGCGGCGACTCCGCCGGCGCCGCCGCCAAACTCAACGTCATCGTGGACACCGGCAGCGACCTCACCTGGGTACAGTGCAAGCCCTGTCGTGCCTGCTACGAGCAGAGGGACCCACTCTTCGACCCCGCTAGCTCCGCCACCTACGGCGCCGTCCCGTGCAACGCCTCCGCCTGCGCGGCCTCGCTGAAGGAGGCCACGGGCGCGCCCGGATTCTGCGCCAGGGATGGCGGCGGCGGCAGTGGCAGCGAGAGATGCTACTACGCGCTTGGCTACGGCGACGGGTCGTTCAGCCGCGGTGTGCTGGCCACGGACACGGTCGGCCTCGGCGGCGCCAACCTCGACGGCTTCGTGTTTGGCTGCGGGCTCAGCAACCACGGCCTGTTCGGCGGCACAGCGGGGCTCATGGGCCTCGGCCGGACCGAGCTGTCGCTGGTCTCCCAGACGGCATCTCGGTTCGGCGGCGTGTTCTCCTACTGTTTGCCGGCGACCACCTCCGGCGACTCCTCGGGGTCCCTCTCCCTAGGCAGCGACCCATCCTCCTACCGCAACACGACGCCCCTGGCATACACCCGCATGATCGCAGACCCGGCGCAGCCCCCGTTCTACTTCATGAACGTCACGGGCGCGTCCGTCGGCGGCGCCGCGGTGACCGCATCGGGGCTCGGCGCCAGCAACGTGCTCATCGACTCGGGCACGGTGATCTCGCGGCTGGCGCCGTCCGTGTACCGCGGCGTGCGCGCCGAGTTCGCGCGCCAGTTCAGCGCTGCCGGGTACCCCGCCGCGCCGGCGTTCTCGCTCCTCGACACGTGCTACAACCTCACGGGCCACGACGAGGTGAACGTGCCGCTGCTCACGCTGCGGCTCGAGGGCGGCGCCGACATGACCGTGGAGGCCGCCGGGATGCTCTTCATGGCCAAGAAGGACGGGTCTCAGGTGTGCCTGGCGATGGCGAGCCTTCCCTACGAAGACCAGACGCCTATCATAGGGAACTACCAGCAGAAGAACAAGAGGGTGGTGTATGACACGGTGCGCTCAGGGCTAGGTTTTGCCGACGAGGATTGCAGCTTCATGTAATAGTAGACACTGAGAGTAGAATTTTATTCAAGTGTTTGCAAAATGTGACTTAAAGCGGAGATTCTTTTTTTTACAATGTATGTCATGTTTCTCTCTTGTTCCGTAAGAGTGTGAACTTTGTCGGGGAAATACCTCTTGGTTCCTGGTTGTAGATACACCTTATATAAGATTTTTTTTAATCTATACCAATATAAAAACAGTCTTACTAAGTCTTAGTTGACTGAAATTAAATTGGGACTGTCTATTTGACATTTGATTGTTTTTCAATTCAAAAACAGTCAAATTTCCCGACCAATCAACACAGTACACCTGTATTAGCAGGAAAATCACCAAAAGACAGAAAAGAACGCCTAAACGGGTCGGGTAATCATCTCACGCGGTTCGTCCTGGACAAACAAACCCCCCTCCCGATCAGGGGACCACATAGCACATGCCAGCAAGTTTGCAACGCACGCAAAGACCAAACCCCTCCACAAAACAGGGCTAGAACAAATCTGGGACCCGCCCATGGGAGAGGCAGCCATGGCAGATCGGGGAGAAGGAGAAGAAGGAAGAGCAAACAAAAAATTCAGAGAAGATCAACAACACGATCATCTACAGGTCAGCAAAAACAGTCGAACACCAACTCCCTCATCCATCATCTCTCTTCACCTCTTGCAAGAACAAAAACTGAAGGAGTTTCCTTCATGTACAAAACAGATATATCAACATCAGAAAACATCCCAGAAAATTCCATAGTGTGAAAAACCAGAAAATTACAGTGTAAATCCCCATGTAACTAGTCTTGTTCCTAACAGTTTACACTGTAAATTCCCCATAAATTCCAGTGTAAATTATACATTGTAAATGCACAAATAATTACAGTCTGAATCATAGACATCAGAAAACATTTCAGGAACCTAGTCAATTTCCAATGTAAATCCTAGAATTTTACAGTATAAATCCCCATGTAAAACCAGTCAATTTCCAGTGTAAATCCCAGAAATTACAGTGTAAATCCCCATGTAAACTAGTCAAAATTCCAGTGTAAAATCCCAGAAAATTACAGTGTAAATTTCCAGTGTAAACTAGTCAAAATTCCAGTGTAAATCCTAGAAAATTACAGTGTAAATCCCCATGTAAACTAGTCTTGCACCTAGAAAGTTCTAGTGTAAAATTCCCATAAATTCCAGAGTAAAGAGATGATGGAATTACATTGAAAAGTATACATTGTAAAATCCCCATAAATTCCATTGTAAGCATGTAGACAAAAGATGAAGTTACAGTGTAAATCATAGACATCATAAAAAATCCCCATGTAAATCCGGTGTAAATCTAGTCAAAAATCCAGTGCAGATCCTAGAAAATTACAGTGTAAATCCCCATGTAACTAGTCTTGTGCCTAGAACTTTCAAGTGTAGATTTCCCATAAATTCCAGAGTAAAGAAAATGGTGTAATTACATTGAAAGTACACTTTACAGAGTAAAAAATGCAGTGAAGACAAATGATGTACTTACAGTGTAAATTACTTAGTAAATTAAACTGTAAATTCAGACTTACAGTGTAAAATATGAAAATTATACTGTAGCTACATGGAAATTTTCCACTATAAAACCCCTAGAAATTCCAGTGTGAAATTAAACATGTAAAATCCAGTGCAAAGCTAAGGGTTTTTACACTGTAAGTACCTAGTAAATTGCAGTGCGAAACCCCTAGAAAATACAGGGACTATCTCCTGCCCCTCTCCCAGTAGAAATAAGCATTTCAAAAAAAAAAAAATCATCTATCACTAAACTCTTTGCTGCTCATGATTATGTTAACACTGACATTCTGCTTTCCAAATGTCACAAGAGAGGAGCGTGATGAGGGTAGTAACTGAAGAGGATCTACTAAGATTGTCACAGGAAGAACTCATACTAAATGTGAGATGCAATTGCTTTGGGAATATATTTAAAATACATAAAAGGGTAAAAAGCTAACAATATTATGATGCAGGAAAAAATTTCTTTCACTGTGCTCCTTCATTCCGACATTATATACAAGGTAAAAATCCCAAAATCAAAAAAAATACCAGGTACATTCAGGAGATGTCTAAAAAATAACTTGTGGTGAACCTTGCACGTACATTCAGAAGAGGGATCTACGAACATTACCGAAACTATCTACGAAAACTCCAGGAGTAAATCAGATGACAGTTTCATCACCACAAGAGATGACAATGTAAGCAAAGCAACAGCTGAATAACTATTACAAGAAAATGCCGAAGGACAACACACTAACAATCAATAAACTTACTGTGCAGACACTAGAGGCAGAATTGCATCAGGAAATGCCAGCAAGCGAAGATGGGGGAGGAGAATCCAATCCCTGTGACACAAACCTGTTCTACAACATGAATCTGCAACAGGAACCATCTTCTGCAAAATTATTAGGCACGAAAGGTTCACCCCCAGAATCTGCACTCTCTAAAGATGATACTACAGGAACATCTTGATGAGAGGCTTTCTATAGCTTACCCATTTAAACCTATAAACAAGAAGGAGGACAAAAAGGAAAAATGAAGTTAAATAACAGTGAAAGGCATCCAATTAAAACATAAGAAATCACTGTAATCTAACTGACAATTACAGTACTGAACCATAGAAACTATAGAGTAAAACTTGGCAAAAAATAAAGTTAGCTGAAGCATTTGAAAAGTCCTATAGTACCAATTGAAGCAAAGTATAGTGAAATTCTTGGGTAAAACTACATTCAAATTACACTTTCAATCCACTGTAATTACACTAGGACAATTCACACTGGAAAAAAAATTAGGTAAAAAATCTGCAAGTCTGGGACAAAGTGCACTGTAAGCTTGGGATAAAGTTACACTGTAAATAATGTGTAGCTTACACTGTAAACTTGGGACAAATCACACTGTAAAAATTGAATACACTACACTGTAAGTGCAGGACAAATTACACTGTAAATTTGGGACAAATTACATTGTAAACATTGGGTACATTACACTGTATAAGTGCAGGACAAATTACACTGTAAACTTGGTACAAATTACGCTGGGATTACACTGTAAAAATTGGCTAGAATACACTGAAAAATACTATACAGGAAGGGGGTCTGTACATAATCCCCCAACTTCCTTCAGAAAATTACACTGAATGCGCTGTCACAAATTACACTGAAATTAAACTCAACAAATACATGCCTGCTTGAACTCAAAACATCATACAAACATCTTAGGTGAATTATACATCAGCATGAAAAAAACCTAACCCTGTATAGGCACAAAAGCAAGCTGCATAGCTGCATACAGCAGCAAGCATCAGGAATAAATAGACCAGAACACAAAAATCCGCGGAATCACGCACCTAAGGGGGGGTCACATCTACATAATCGCCCAAACTACAACAACCCGCGGACAGGAGACAGGAAAACAACCACCGCATCAACAACTACATCAGCGGTATGGGGAGGCGCACAAATCGCGCACCTCCACCTCCAGCGGGGAGTCAACCATAAAATCATGCATCTATTATGCATCTCCAACTATAAAACAAGTGCTCGGGAAGACACAAATCACGCATCTGCATCTCCGGCAGGTAGTCAACAAAGTCATGCATCTACAACTACAAGCAGGTGCTCGACGGCACACACAAATCAGGTATCTCCACCTCCAGCAGGGAGTCAACAACACCATGCATCTACAACTAGAACAGCGTGCGAGACGACAGGGGCACGGCGACAGGGACGACAAGAACTCACCTGGATCTGGAACCAAAACGGAAGCACAAAGCACACAAGCAGAGAAAGGAAGAGAGGGGGAGAGAGGAACAACCAACAGCGACACCGAGGATCCAAAGAAAGGGAACCGAAATCAAAATTGAGCGGCAAGAATCGCAATGGACGGAGAGAATCGCCTGCTGTGCTGCTCGAGCTTATCGAAACAGAGCGTCCAGAATGGGGAAAGTGCAAAAGACACGCTCTCCCAGATTCAAACAAGACAAAAACCGAACAGAGCCGGGCCGGCGATAACGGGCGGACAGAAAACCACGTCCGGCAAAAAAACCGGACCCGGAAACGAACTCAAAAAAACCAGCGCGAATCTCCGCGCAAAAACGGACGGACAACAATTCGAATGACGACGAATTACAAAACACTCAGCTGTAAAATAGCAAACCCGAAATTTTATCAGGTCACAGTTGATGCTATATTCATAAGAATTACATTGAGATCCATGCAAAATTTTATTTTCAGTTTTTTCTTTTTCTCTATTGCTTGTTATGTCACTTAACTGAGACTTGGTTAAATCTCAGTCAACTGAGACCCAGTCACACCCATTTAAAAAGATCCAAAGGAGCAGATGCAACAAATACCAGCCGTCAAATCAGGTCAATCCGACGACTCATGCTGCTTCAATGGTGAGCGCTCAACATGTTTAATGCGCAGTTAACATCATATCAAATATTAACGCCAATGCTAATCACATACTTAATACGTAAATAATATCCTACATAATATTTATGTGTAATTAATATATTACTTAATATCAACGTGCATTGCACATACACATTTACTAGTAATTACAAAGAAGTCAAAATAGTTTAGAACTTTTTTACAATAAACTTAACTTTCTTTTGCACTATAGAACAATGCCCGTGCGTTGCAACGTGATATAAATGTTCTACTACGATTAGTTTGTGATTTACCTGTCGATAATAATGCGATTGTGCAAATAAGTGTTGAGCAGATTCTTCCCGTGAATTACCTTATGTTTTGATCAGAAGTTTGGTAAGTAAATTAAAGTGGAATTGGTTCAGAAGGCAAGTAAATTAAGTTGATTAATTATCGTACATGGAAGGTTGGACGAAGGGAGGTGCGAAAAAAGGTGAAATGGGAACCTTACGTTCTTTTTAAGTAGTAGAGATTACATAAATTTTCAAAAAAAAAACAACGTTGACGAAAAAAACAAATTTTATTTGCTATTATGGGGCATTGTTCACACTATTTTGACTTAAAATTGGTTTTTAAGAAGTCAAAGGAGAATTTTCTTTTTGTGGATTTTTCACAAGTACAATGAAAGGTCAACTTTATTTCAAAAATATTTTCAATTTTTTGACTTGTTATTTAATTACTATTTTTTATACAGGGTGTAGATATACCCATAGGCCAATCTTTGTCATACTACTCAGGTATAATAACACTCATGTAAAACCTGTTGGGGAACGTAGCAGAAATTCAAAATTTTCCTACGTGTCACCAAGATCTATCTATGGAGAAACCAGCAACGAGGGGAAGGAGAGTGCATCTAGATACCCTTGTAGATCGCTAAGCGGAAGCGTTCAAGAGAACGGGGTTGAAGGAGTCGAACTCGTCGTGATCCAAATCACCGGAGATCCTAGTGCCGAACGGACGGCACCTCCGCGCTCAAAGACACGTACAGCCCGTGACGTCTCCCGCGCCTTGATCCAGCAAGGAGAGAGGGAGAGGTTGAGGAAGACTTCGTCCAGCAGCAGCACAACGGCGTGGTGGTGGTGGAGGAGCGTGGCAATCCTGCAGGGCTTCGCCAAGCACCGCGGGAGAGGAGGAGGAGGAGAGGCAGGGCTGCGCCATGGAGAGGTGAAAACTCATGTGTTGGCAGCCCTCAAGACCTCAACTATATATAGGGGAGAGGGAGGGGGGTGCGCCCCCTCTAGGGTTTCCACCCCAAGGGGTGCGGCAACCCCAATCCCATCTATGGGTGGCGGCCAAGGGGGGGAGAGGGGGACACTTGCCCACCAAGCTAGGTGGGGCGCCCCCTCCCCAAACCCTAGGCGCCTTGGGCCCTTGTGGGGGGGGGGGCGCACCAGCCCACCTGGGGCTGGTCCCCTCCCACACTTGGCCCATGCAGCCCTCCGGGGCTGGTGGCCCCACTTGGTGGTGTTGGGGAACGTAGTAATTTCAAAAAATTTCCTACGTACACGCAAGATCATGGTGATGGCATAGCAACGAGAGGAGAGTATTGTCCACGCACTCGTGAGACCGTAAGCGAAGCGCTATGACAACGCTGTTGATGTAGTCGACGCCTTCACGATCCGACCGATCCAAGTACCGAACGTCGGCACCTCCGAAGTTCAGACACGCTCAGCTCGATGACGATCCCGGGCCCGATCCAGAAAGCGCCGGAGATGAGTTCCATCAAGACGACGGCGTGGTGACGACGATGATGCTTCATCGGCGCAGGCTTCGCTTAAGCTCCGCGACGATATGACCGAGGTGGAATATGGTGGAGGGGCACCGCACACGGCTAAGGAACGATCCGTAGATCAACTTGTGTGTCATGGGGTGCCCCCGCCTCAGATATAAAGGAGGGAGGGGAGGTGCGGCCGCCCTCATAGGGTGCGCCGAGGAGTCCTACTCCCACTGGAGTAGGACTCCCCTTGCCTTGTTGGAGAAGGAAAGGGGAGGGAAAGAGGAAGGGCGCCGCCTCTCTCCTGTCCTATTCGGACTAGGGGAGGGGGCGCGCTGCCCCCGGCCGCCCTCCTATTCTCCCTCATGGCCCACTAAGGCCCAACATCCCCGGAGGGTTCCGTAACCCCGGTGTTCCTAAAAATCCGATTTCACCCTAACCATTCCGATATCCAAATATAGGCTTCCAATATATCAATCTTTATGTCTCGACCATTTCGAGACTCCCGCCATGTCCGTGATCACATCCGGACTCAACAAACTTTGGTACATCAAAACTTATAAACTCATAATAAACCGTCATCGTAACGTTGCGTGCGGACCCTACGGGTTCGAGAACTATGTAGACATGACCTAGAACTATTCTCGGTCAATAACCAATAGCGGAACCTGGATGCCCATATTGGTTCCTACATATTCTACGAAGATCTTTATCGGTCAAACCGCATAACGACATACGTTGTTCCCTTTGTCATCGGTATGTTACTTGCCCGAGATTCGATCGTCGGTATCCAATACCTAGTTCAATCTCGCTATCGCAAGTCTCTTTACTCGCTCCGTAATACATCATCTCACAACTAACTTATTAGTTGCAATGCTTGCAAGGCTTATGTGATGTATATTACCGAGAAGGCCTAGAGATACCTCTCCGACAATCGGAGTGACAAAACCTAATCTCAAATACGCCAACCCAACATGTACCTTTGGAGACACCTGTAGTACTCCTTTATAATCACCCAGCTTACGCTGTGACGTTTGGTAGCACCCAAAGTGTTCCTCCGGTAAACGAGAGTTGCATAATCTCATAGTTATAGGAACATGTATAAGTCATGAAGAAAGCAATAGCAATATACTAAACGATCATGTGCTAGGCTAACGGAATGGGTCATGTCAATCACATCATTCTCCTAATGATGTGATCCCATTAATCAAATAACAACACATGTCTATGGTTAGGAAACATAACCATCTTTGATTAATGAGCTAGTCAAGTAGAGGCATACTAGTGACTATATGTTTGTCTATGTATTCACACATGTATTATGCTTCCGTTAATACAATTCTAGCATGAATAATAAACATTTATCATGATATGAGGAAATAAATGATAACTTTATTATTGCCTCTAGGGCATATTTCCTTCAGCCTCCCACTTGCACTAGAGTCAATAATCTAGTATTACACAAGAATGATTATAACACCCATGGAGTCTTGGTGCTGATCATGTTTTGCTCGAGGAAGAGGCTTAGTCAACGGTCTGCAATATTCAGATCCGTATGTATCTTGCAAATCTCTATGTCTCCCACTTGGACTTGGTCCCGAATGGAATTGAAGCGCCTCTTGATATGCTTGGTCCTCTTGTGAAATCTGGATTCCTTTGCCAAGGCAATTGCACCAAGATTGTCACAGAAGATCTTCATTGGTCCCGATGCACTAGGTATGACACCTAGATCGGAAATGAACTCTTTCATCCGCACTCCTTCATTTGCTGCTTCGGCAGCTATGTACTCGCTTCACATGTAGATCCCGCCACGGCGCTTTGTTTAGAACTGCACCAACTAACAGCTCCACCGCTTAATAAAAACACATATCCGGTTTGCGATTTAGAATCGTCCGGATCGTGTCAAAGCTTGCATCGACGTAACCATTTACGACTAGCTCTTTGTCACCTCCATATACGAGAAACATATCCTTAGTCCTTTTCGTATTTCAGATGTTCTTGACCGCTGTCCAAAGATCCACTCTCGATTACTTTGGTACCTTCCTGCCAAGCTTATTGCTAAGCATACGTCAGTCTGGTACACAGCATTGCATACATGATAGAGCCTATGGCTGAAGCATAGGAACATCTTTCATTTTCTCTATCTTCTGCTGTGGTCGGGCATTGAGTCCGACTCAATTTCACACCTTGTAATACAGTAAAAATCCTTTCTTTGCTCGATCCATTTTGAACTTTTTCAAAACTTTATCAAGGTATGTGCTTTGTGAAAGTCCAATTAAGCGCCTTGATCTATCTCTATAGATCTTGATGCCCAATATGTAAGCAGCTTCACCGAGGTCTTTCATTGAAAATTTTTATTCAAGTATCCTTTTATGCTATCCAGAAATTCTATATCATTTCCAATTAATAATATGTCGTCCACATATAATATCGAAATGCTACTGAGCTCCCACTCACTTTCTTGTAAATACAAAGCTTCTCCAAAAGTCTCAGATAAAACCATATGCTTTGATCACACTATCAAAGCGCTTATTCCAACTCCGAGAGGCTTGCACTGCACCATAAATTGATCGCTGGAGCTTGCACACTTTGTTAGCACCTTTTGGATCAACAAAACCTTCTGTTGCATCATATACAACTCTTCTTCTAGAAATCCATTCAAGAATGCAGTTTTACATCCATTTGCCAAATTTCATAATCATAAAATGCAGCAATTGCTAACATGATTCGACAGACTTAAGCATCGCTACGGGTGAGAAAGTCTCATCGTAGTCAACCCTTGAACTTGTCGAAAACCTTTTGCAACAAGTCGAGCTTTATAGACAGCTACATTACCATCGCGCCAGTCTTCTTCTTGAAGATCCATTTATTCTCAATGGCTTGCCGATCATCGGGCAAGTCAACCAAAGTCCATACTTTGTTCTCATACATGGATCCCATCTCAGATTTCATGGCTTCCAGCCATTTTATGAATCTGGGCTCACCATCGCTTCTTCATAGTTTGTAGGTTCACCATGGTCAAGTAACATGACTTCCGAATAGGATTACCGCACCACTCAGTGCGGATCTTACTCTAGTTGACCTCGTAGTTCAGTTGAAACTTGATCTCAAGTTTCATTATCATCATCATTAACTTCCTCACTAACTGGTGTAGGTGTCACAGGAACCGATTTCTGTGATGAACCATTTTCCAATAAGGGAGCTGGTACTGTTACCTCTCAAGTTCTACTTTTCTCGCACTCACTTCTTTCGAGAGAAACTCCTTCTCCAGAAAGGATCCATTCTTAGCAACGAATGTCTTGCCTTCGGATCTGTGATAGAAGGTGTACCCAACTGTTTCCTTTGGGTATCCTATGAAGACACATCTTTCCGATTTGGGTTCAAGCTTATCAGGTTGAAGTTTTTTCACATAACATCGCAGCCCCAAACTTTCAGAAACGACAACTTTGGTTTCTTGCCAAACCATAGTTCATAAGGAGTCGCCTTAACGGATTTTGATGGTGCCCTATTTAACGTGAATGCGCCGCCTCTAAAGCATAACTCCAAAATGATAGCGGTAAATCGGTAAGAGACATCATAGATCGCACCATATCTAGTAAAGTACGACATTTACATTCGACACACCATTACTCTGTGGTGTTCCGGTGGCGTTAGTTGCAAACTATTCTGCAATTTTTCAAATGTAGACCAAACTCAGAACTCAAATATTCTCCTCCACGATCAGATCGTAGAAATTTTATTTTCTTGTTACGATGATTTTCAACTTCACTCTAAAATTCTTTGAACTTTTGAAATGTTTCAGATTTATGCTTCATTAAGAAGATATATCCATATCTGCTTAAATCATCTGTGAAGGTGAGAAAATAACGATATCCGCCACGAGCTTCAACATTCATCGGACCACATACATCTCAGATGTATGATTTCCAACAAATCTGTTGCTCTTTCCATAGATCCGAGAACGGTGTTTTAGTCATCTTGCCTATGAGGCACGGTTCGCAAGTACCAAGTGATTCATAATCAAGTGATTCCAAAAGTCCATCAAGATGGAGTTTCTTCATGCGCTTTACACCAATATGACCTAAACGGCAAGTGCCACAAATAAGTTGCACTATCATTATTAACTTTGCATCTTTTGGCTTCGACATTATGAATATGTGTATTACTACTATCGAGATTTAATAAAATAGACCACTCTTTAAGGGTGCATGACCATAAAAGATATTACTCATATAAATAGAACAACCATTATTCTCTGATTTAATGAATAACCGCCTCGCATCAAACAAGATCCAGATATAATGTTCATGCTCAACGCGGCACCAAATAACAATTATTAAGGTCTAAAACTAATCCCAAGGTAGATGTAGAGGTAGCGTGCCGATCGCGATCACATTGACTTTGGAACCGCTTTCCCACGCCGCATCGTCACCTCGTCCTTTGCCGTTTCGCTTATTCCGTAGTCCCTGTTTTGAGTTGCAAATATTAGCAATGTAACCAGATCAAATACCCAAAAGCTACTACGAGCTCTAGTAAGGTACACATCAATAACATGTATATCACATATACCTTTGTTCACCTTGCCATCCTTCTTATCCGCCAAATACTTGGGGCAGTTCCGCTTCCAAAGGACCAGTTTTCTTGCAGAGAAACACTCGGTTTCAGGCTTAGGTCCAGACTTGGGTTTCTTCTCTTGAGCAGCAACTTTCTTGCTGTTCTTTTGAAGTTCCCTTCTTCTTCCCTTTGCCCTTTTCTTGAAACTAGTGGTCTTGTTGACCATCAACACTTGATGCTCTTTCTTGATTTCTACCTCCGCAACTTTTAGCATTGCGAAGAGCTCGGAATTGTCTTGGTCATCCCTTGCATATTATAGTTCATCACGAAGCTCTTGTAGCTTGGTGGCGTGATTGGAGAATTCATCAATGACACTATCATCCGGAAGATTAACTCCCAGCTTGTATCAAGTGATTATTATACCCGACATTTTGAGTATATGTTCACCGACCGAACTATTCTCCTCCATCTTGCAGCTATAGAACTTATTGGAGACTTCATATCTCTCAATCCGGCATTTGCTTGAAATATTAACTTCAAATCTTGGAACATCTCATATGCTCCATGACGCTCAAAACGCCGTTGAAGACCCGGTTCTAAGCCGTAAAGCATGGCACAATCGAACTATAGAGTAGTCATCACTTTGCTCGCCAGACGCTCACAACTTCGGCGTTGTTCTCAGCAGCAGTTCGCACCCAGCGGTGCTTCCATGACGTAATTCTTCCGTGCAGCAATGAGGATAATCCTCAAGTTACGGACCCAGTCCGTAATTGCTACCATCACCTTTCAACTTTGCTTTCTCAAGGAACGCATTAAAATTCAACGGAACAACAAAGACGAGCCATCTATCTACAAGAAACATAGATAAGCAAAATACTATCGGTACTAAGTTCATGATAAATTTAAGTTCAATTAATCATATTACTTAAGAACTCCCACTTAGATAGACATCTCTAGTCATCTAAGTGATTACGTGATCCAAATCAACTAAACCATAACCGATCATCACGTGAGATGGAGTAGTTTTCAATGGTGAACATCACTATGTTGATCATATCTACTATATGATTCACGCCGACCTTTCGGTCTCCGTGTTCCGAGGCCATATCTGCATATGCTAGGCTCGCCAAGTTTAACTCGAGTATTCTGCGTGTGCAAAACTGGCTTGCACCCGCTGTAGATGGACGAGAGCTTATCACACCCGATCATCACGTGGTGTCCGGGCACGACGAACTTTGGCAACGGTGCATACTCGGGAGAACACATCTTGATAATTTTAGTGAGAGATCATCTTAAAATGCTACCGTCAATCAAAGCAAGATAAGATGCATAAAGGATAAACATCACATGCAATCAATATAAGTGATATGATATGGCCATCATCATCTTGTGCTTGTGATTCCATCTCCAAGCACCATCGTGATCACCATCGCCACCGGCGCGACACCTTGATCTCCATCGTAGCATCGTTGTCGTCTCGCCAACTATTGCTTCTACGACTATCACTACCGCTTAGTGATAAAGTAAAGCAATTACATGGCTTTTGCATTTCATACAATAAAGCGACAACCATATGGCTCCTGCCATTGCCGATAACTTCGTTACAAAACATGATCATCTCATACAATAAAATATAGCATCACGCCTTGACCATATCAAATCACAACATGCCCTGCAAAAACAAGTTAGACGCCCTCTACTTTTTTGTTGCAAATTTTACGTGGCTGCTACGGGCTGAGCAAGAACCGTTTTACCTACGCATCAAAACCACAACGATAGTTTGTCAAGTTGGTGCTGTTTTAACCTTCGCAAGGACCGGGCGAGCCACACTCGGTTCAACTAAAGTGAGAGAGACAGACACCCGCCGTCACCTTTAAGCAATGAGTGCTCAAGCGGTGAAACCAGTCTCGCGTAAGCGTCTGCGTAATGTCGGTCCGGCCGCTTCATCTCACAATACCGCTGAACCAAAGTATGACATGCTTGGTAAGCAGATGACTTATATCGCCCACAACTCACTTGTGTTCTACTCGTGCATATGACATCAACGCATAAAACCAGGCTCGATGCCATCGTTGGGGAACGAGTAATTTCAAAAATTTCCTACGCACACGCAAGATCATGGTGATGGCATAGCAACGAGAGGGAGAGTATTTTCCACGCACTCGTGAGACCGTAAGCGAAGCGCTATGACAACGCAGTTGATGTAGTCGACGCCTTCAAGATCCGACCGATCCAAGTACCGAACGACGGCACCTCCGAAGTTCAGCACACGCTCAGCTCGATGACGATCCCCGGCTCCGGTCCAGCAAAGCGTCGGGGATGAGTTCCACAAGACGACGGCGTGGACGATGATGATGCTTCACCGCGCAGGGCTTCGCCTAAGCTCCGCGACGATATGACCGAGGTGGAATATGGTGGAGGGGGCACCGACACGGCTAAGGAACGATCCGTAGATCAACTTGTGTGTCATGGGGTGCCCCTGCCCCGTGATATAAAGGAGGGAGGGGGTGCGGCCGCCCTCATAGGGTGCGCTGAGGAGTCCTACTCCCACCGGAGTAGGACTCCCCTTGCCTTGTTGGAGAAGGAAAGGGGAGGGAAGAGGAAGGGGCGCCGCCTCTCCTTGTCCTATTCGGACTAGGGGAGGGGCGCGCCTGCCCTGGCCGCCCTCCTCTTCTCCCTCATGGCCCACTAAGGCCCAACATCCCCGGAGGGTTCCGTAACCCCGGTGTTCCAGAAAATCCCAATTTCACCCGAACCATTCCGATATCCAAATATAGGCTTCCAATATATCAATCTTTATGTCTCGACCATTTCGAGACTCCCGTCATGTCCGTGATCACATCCGGACTTCAACAAACTTCAGACATCAAAACTTATAAACTCATAATAAACTGTCATCGTAACGTTAAGCGTATGGACCCTACGGGTTCGAGAACTATGTAGACATGACCTAGAACTATTCTCGGTCAATAACCAATAGCGGAACCTGGATGCCCATATTGGTTCCTACATATTCTACGAAGATCTTTATCGGTCAAACCGCATAACGACATACGTTGTTCCCTTTGTCATCGGTATGTTACTTGCCCGAGATTCGATCGTCGGTATCCAATACCTAGTTCAATCTCGCTACCGCAAATCTCTTTACTCGCTCCGTAATACATCATCTCACAACTAACTTATTAGTTGCAATGCTTGCAAGGCTTATGTGATGTGTATTACCGAGAAGGCCTAGAGATACCTCTCCGACAATCGGAGTGACAAAACCTAATCTCAAATACGCCAACCCAACATGTACCTTTGGAGACACCTGTAGTACTCCTTTATAATCACCCGATTCGCCAGACGCTTTGGTAGCACCCAAAGTGTTCCTCCGTAAACGGGAGTTGCATAATCTCATAGTTACGTGAACATGTATAAGTCATGAAGAAAGCAATAGCAATATACTAAACGATCATGTGCTAGGCTAACGGAATGGGTCATGTCAATCACATCATTCTCCTAATGATGTGATCCCATTAATCAAATAACAACACATGTCTATGGTTAGGAAACATAACCATCTTTGATTAATGAGCTAGTCAAGTAGAGGCATGCTAGTGACTATATGTTTGTCTATGTATTCACACATGTATTATGTTTCCGGTTAATACAATTCTAGCATGAATAATAAACATTTATCATGATATGAGGAAATAAATAATAACTTTCTTATTGCCTCTAGGGCATATTTCCTTCAGGTGGACCCCCGGGACCTCCCCGTGGTCCCAGACGCTACCGATAAAACCCAAACTTTTCCAAAGGACCAAAACAGGACTTCCCATATATAAATCTTTACCTCCGGACCATTCCGAACTCCTCGTGATGTCCGAGATCTCATCCGGGACTCAACAACATTCGCAACCACATACAAACTTCCTTTATAACCCTAGCGCCATCGAACCTTATGTGTAGACCCTACGGGTTCGGGAACCATGCGACATATGACCGAGACGTTCTCCGTCAATAACCAACAGCGGGATCTAGATACCCATGTTGGCTCCTACATGTTCCACGATGATCTCATCGGATGAACCACGATGTCAAGGACTCAATCGATCCCGTATACAATTCCCTTTGTCTAACGGTATTGTACTTGCCCGAGATTCGATCGTCGGTATCCCGATACCTTGTTCAATCTCGCTACGGCAAGTCTCTTTACTCGCTCCGTAACACATCATCCCGTGATCAACCCCTTGCTCACATTGTGCACATTATGATGATGTCCTACCGAGTGGGCCCAGAGATACCTCTCCGCTTACACAGAGTGACAAATCCCATCCTCGAATCGTGCCAACCCAATGACACTTTCGGAGATACCTGTAGTGCACCTTTATAGCCACCCATTACGTTGTAACGCTTGGTACACCCAAAGCATTCCTACGGTATCCGGGAGTTGCACAACCTCATGGTCTAAGGAAAAGATACTTGACATTAGAAAAGCTTTAGCATACTGAACTACACGATCTTTGTGCTAGGCTTAGGATTGTCTTGTCCATCACATCATTCTCCAAATGATGTGATCCCGTTATCAACTACATCCAATGTCCATGGTCAGGAAACCGTAACCATCTGTTGATCAACGAGCTAGTCAACTAGAGGCTTACTAGGGACATGGTGTTGTCTATGTATCCACACATGTATCTGAGTTTCCTATCAATACAGTTATAGCATGGATAATAAACGATTATCATGAACAAGGAAATATAATAATAACCAATTTATTATTGCCTCTAGGGCATATTTCCAACAAAACCGTAATAGGAAAACGATTTAAACTTCCTTTTGCTGACACAGTTTTGAACTTTCATCTTGCGAAGGTCTATGATTTGTTTTCAACAAAAGAAATATATTAATATCACGGAGATACCAGTTACACCCAGCCTCTGCAAAAACGCAATATCGTAAAGACATTACAGATGCACACAACCAAAAGACAATAAGAAGAAGAAGAAAGATCCTGCAATAGTGATCAATTCCTCGTAGCTGCAGCACGAACCACCACCTAGACAATACCCGAAGTCCTAATTCTCCAAAAGCGACGCCTCCAAGAAGGAAACAGTGCAGAAGCACCGTCATCATCCGATCCTAGATCTTAGGTTTTCACCCTGGAGAAGATCTGCGCTCTCAAAACAATGCCTTCAACAAAGTCACTGTCAGGCACAACCAATTAAGGCCGGACTTTGTGGTACCACTGTCCACAAGGCATAATTCCTCTTCCATCGGATTGTCCCCATGAAAATATACAAAACAAAAGAATTTTCAATAAGAAAACCTCATGTTAATACATAGAATACAATCTTATTATATCAAATGTGCTGATACGATACAATATAAAGACAACAACAAACTTATGTTCTTATTACAATCATCACAAATGGACATAATTAAGTAGATCACTAAGGAGATTGAGGGACTAGTCGAAGTCGCCAAACACATCGTTTGAGGTGTACTCAAGGAATGTGTTCTCTGCGTCAGCTGGATCCTCAGGCGGAAGGGGGGTCATGGCGTTTCTCGGTCCAGGAGGAACATCGTGTGAACCACCAGCTCCTTTTGCGCTATGCGGATGAAGGTTGAAGTTGGCTTCAAACTTTTTCCCTTGAGGTGCTTTGCATCCCTGAAATTGCTTGTACAACATAACCAGATGCTTGGGCATTGTGCACTTTTCAGTAGAATGGGTGTAGCATCCACACTTGTTGGATTTATCAAACCTGGTCTTTGAAGTGCCTTTTCCTTTGCCTAGGTTTACGGATCTCCTGTTCCGTTGTGCTTTCTGCTATGCTCAAAATTCGGCTGTTTACCCCGAAAGGTACCATCAAACTTCTGTCTATTTGCGACATTTAGATGAAATTCAGGTAAAGGTTGTGCCCCAATTGGGCACTGAGAGCCATTCTTAGCGAGTAGCTCATTATGCTTTTCAACCTTAAGTAACATGTGAATAATCTCGGAATAGACAACATAGTTACGAGCACCGCATTGCTGTTGGAGGATCCTATCTAATGGGAGCATAGTAGACAAAGTCTTCTCTATCTTCTCCGCGTCAGTAGGTTCTGTTGGGGAACGTAGTAATTTCAAAAATTTCCTACGCACACGCAAGACCATGGTGATGGCATAGCAACGAGAGGGGAGAGTGTCTGTCCACGTACCCTCGTGAGACCGAAAGCGAAGCGCTATAACAACGCTGTTGATGTAGTCGACGCCTTCACGATCCGACCGATCCAAGTACCGAACGACGGCACCTCCGAGTTCTCACACACGCTCAGCTCGATGACGATCCCCGGACTCCGATCCAGCAAAGTGTCGGGGATGAGTTCCGTCAGCACGACGGCGTGGTGACGATGATGATGCTCCACCGACGCAGGGCTTCGCCTAAGCTCCGCGACGATATGACTTCTCCGACGCAGGGCTTCGCCTAAGCTCCGCGACGATATGACCGAAGTGGAATATGGTGGAGGGGGGCACCGCACACGGCTAAGGAACGATCCGTAGATCAACTTGTGTGTTATGGGGTGCCCCCTGCCCCCGTATATAAAGGAGCAAGGGAGGAGGTGGCGGCCTAGGAGGGGCGCATTAGGGGGGAGTCCTACTCCCACCGGGAGTAGGACTCCTCCTTTCCTAGTAGGAGTAGGAGAGTAGGAAGGGAAGGGAGGAAGGGTGCGGCCCTCCCCTAGTCCAATTCGGACTAGGCCTTGGGCGCGCGCCTGCCCTAGGCAGCCCTCTCTTTTCTGCAGGCCCAATAAGGCCCAATACTTCTCCCGGCGAATTCCCGTAACTCTCCCAGACTCAAAAATACCCAATCATTCGAACCTTTCCAACTCCAATATAGTCGTCCAATATATCGATCTTTACGCCTCGACCATTTCGAGACTCCTCGTCATGTCCCCGATCTCATCCGGGACTCAACTCCTTCGGTACATCAAAACTCATAAACTCATAATATAACCGCATCGAAACCTTGTTGCGTGGGACCCTACGGGTTCGAGAACTATGTAAACATGACCTAGAACTATTCTTGGTCAATAACCAATAGCGGAACCTGGATGCCCATATTGGTCCTACATATTCTACGAAGATCTTTATCGGTCAAACCGCATAACAACATACTTTGTTCCTTTGTCATCGGTATGTTACTTGCCCGAGACTCGATCGTCGGTATCCAATACCTAGTTCAATCTCGCACCGCAAGTCTCTTTACTCGTTACGTAATGCATCATTCCGTAACTAACTCATTAGCTACATTGCTTGCAAGGCTTATAGTGATGTGCATTACCGAGAGGGCCCAGAGATACCTCTCCGACAATCGGAGTGACAAAACCTAATCTCAAATACGCCAACCCAACATGTACCTTTGGAGACACCTGTAGTACTCCTTTATAATCACCCATTACGCTGTGACGCTTTGGTAGCACCAAAGTGTTCCTCCGTAAACGGAGTTGCATAATCTCATAGTTACAGGAACATGTATAAGTCATGAAGAAAGCAATAGCAACATACTAAACGATCAAGTGCTAGGCTAACGGAATGGGTCATGTCAATCAAATCATTCTCCTAATGATGTGATCCCGTTAATCAAATGACAACTCATGTCTATGGTTAGGAAACATAACCATCTTCGATTAACGAGCTAGTCAAGTAGAGGCATACTAGTGACACTCTGTTTGTCTATGTATTCACACATGTATTATGTTTCCGGTTAATACAATTCTAGCATGAATAATAAACATTTATCATGATATAAGGAAATAAATAATAAATTTATTATTGCCTCTAGGGCATATTTCCTTCAGCCTCCCACTTGCACTAGAGTCAATAATCTAGTTCACATCGCCATGTGATCTAACATCAATAGTTCACATCTATATGTGGTTAACACCCATAGTTCACATCGACATGTGACCAACACCCAAAGGGTTTACTAGAGTCAGAATCTAGTTCACATCGCTATGTGATTAACACCCAAAGAGTACTAAGGTGTGATCATGTTTTGCTTGTGAGATAATTTTAGTCAACGGTCTGTCACATTCAGAGCCGTATCTATTTTGCAAATATTCTATGTCTACAATGCTCGCACGGAGCTACTCTAGCTAATTGCTCCCACTTTCAATATGTATCCAGATTGAGACTTAGAGTCATCTCGATCAGTGTAAAATGCTTGCATCGATGTAACTCTTTACGACGGGCTTTTTATCACCTCCATAATCGAGAAATATTTCCTTAGTCCTCACTAAGGATGTTCTTGACCAATGTCCATGATCTACTCCTAGATCACCATTGTACTCCTTGCCAAATTCAGAGCAAGGTATACAATAGGTCCGGTACATAGCATAGCATACTTTATAGAACCTATGATCGAGGCATAGGGAATGACTTTCATTCTCTTTTCTATTTTCTGCCGTGGTCGGGATTTGAGTCTTACTCAATTTCACACCTTTGCAACACAGTAAGAACTTTTCTTTGACTGCTCCATTTTGAACTACTTCAAAATCTTGACAAGGTATATATTTATTGAAAAACTTATCAAGCGCCTTGATCTATCTCTATAGATCTTAATGCTCAATATGTAAGCAGCTTCACCGAGGTCCTTCTTTGAAAAACTCCTTTCAAATACTCCTTTATGCTTTGCGAATAATTCTACATTATTTCCGATCAACAATATGTCATTCACATATACTTATCGAAATGCTGTAGTGCTCCCACTCACTTTCTTGGAAATACAGGCTTCTCCAAAGTCTCAGATAAAACCATATGCTTTGATCACACTATCAAAGCGCTTATTCCAACTCCGAGATGCTTGCACCAGTCCATAGATGGATCGCTGGAGCTTGCATTTTGTTAGCTCCTTTAGGATTGACAAAACCTTCGGTTGCATCATATACAACTCTTCTTTAATAAATCCATTAAAGAATGTAGTTTTTACATCCATTTGCCGATTTCATAAAATGTGGCAATTTGCTAACATGATTCGGACAGACTTAAGCATCGCTACAGCTTGAGAAATCTCATTGTAGTCAACACCTTGAACTTGTCGAAAACCTTTTGTGACAAGTCGGGCTTTGTAGATAGTAACACTACTATCGTTGTCCGTCTTCCTCTTGAAGATCCATTTATTTAACATGGCTTGCTGATCGAGCAAGTCAATCAAAGTCCATACTTTGTTCTCATACATGGATCCTATCTCGATTTCATGGTCTCAAGCCATTTCATGAATCTGGGCTCATCATCGCTTCCTCATAGTTCGTAGGTTTCATCATGTTCTAGTAACATGACTTCCGAACATGATTACCGTACCACTCACAGTGCGGATCTTACTCGAAGATCTACGAGGTTTGGTAGCAACTTGATCTGAAGTTTCATGATCATCATCATTAACTTCCTTACTAATTGGTGTAGGAATCACTGGAACTGATTTCTGTGATGAACTACTTTCCAATAAGGGAGAAGGTACAATTACCTCATCAAGTTCTACTTTCCTCCCACTCACTTCTTTCAAGAGAAACTCCTTCTCTAGAAAGGATCCATCTTAGCAACGAATGTTTTGCCTTTAGATCTGTGATAGAAGGTGTACCCAACAGTTTCTTTTGGGTATTCTATGAAGACGCACTTCTCCGATTTGGGTTCGAGCTTATCAGGTGAAAAACTTTTTCACATAAGCATCACAACTCCAAACTTTTAAGAAACGACCGCTTAGGTTTACTGCTAAACCATAGTTCATACGGTGTCATCTCAACGGATTTAGATGGTGCCCTATTAAACGTGAATGCAGCTGTCTCTAATGCATAACCCAAAACGATAGTGGTAAATCGGTAAGATACATCATAGATCGCACCATATCAAAATAAAGTACGGTTACGACGCTCGACACACCATAACGTTGTGGTGTTCCAGGTGGCGTGAGCTGTGAAACTATTCCACATTGTTTCAATTGAAGACCAAACTCGTAACTCAAATATTCATCTCCACAATCAGATCGCAGAAACTTTATTTTCTTGTTACGATGATTTTCCGCTTCACTCTGAAATTCTTTGAACCTTTCAACTATTTCAGACTTATGTTTCATCAAGTAGATATACCCATATCTGCTCAAATCATCTGTGAAGGTCAGAAAATAACAATACTTGCCACGAGCATCAACATTCATTGGATCGCATACATCGGTATGTATTATTTCCAATAAGTCAGTAGCTTGTTCCATTGTTCCGAGAACGGAGTTTTAGTCATCTTGCCCAAAAGGCGCGGTTCGCAAGCATCAAATGATTCATAATCAAGTGATTCCAAAAGTCCATTAGCATGGAGTTTTCTTCATGCGCTTTACACCAATATGACCTAAACGGCAAGGCCACAAATAAGTTGCACTATCATTATTAACTTTGCATCTTTTGGTTTCAATATTATGAATATGTGTATCACTATGATCGAGATCCAATGAACCATTTTCATTGGGTGTGTAACCATATAAGGTTTTATTCATGTAAAGTAACAACAATTTATTCTCTTACTTAAATGAATAATCAGATTGCAATAAACATGATCAAATCATATTTATGCTCAACACCAAATAACACTTATTTAGGTTCCACACTAATCCCGAAAGTATAGGGAGTGTGCGATGATGATCATATCAATCTTGGAACTACTTACAACACTCATCGTCACTTCCCTTCAACTAGTCTTTGTTTATTCAGAACTCCTGTTTCGAGTTACTAATGTTAGCAACCTAACAGTATCAAATACTGGGGATACTATAAACACTAGTAAGGCACACATCAATAACTCTGTATATCAAATATACTCTTGTTCACTTTGCCATCCTACTTATCCACCAAATATTTGGGGTATTTCCGCTTCAAAGGACCATTTCCTATGCAAGGTAAGCACTCAGTTTCAGGCTTTGGTTCAGCTTTGGGTTTCTTCATGGAGTGACAACTTGCTTGTCATTCTACTTGAAATTCCCTTTCTTTCCCTTTGCCCTTTCTTGAAACTAGT
Organism: Aegilops longissima; assembly: GCA_021605205.1. Taxonomy (NCBI): domain Eukaryota; kingdom Viridiplantae; phylum Streptophyta; class Magnoliopsida; order Poales; family Poaceae; genus Aegilops; species Aegilops longissima. Next base: position 592,522,569 of record CM038680.1, read on the forward strand.
GGTCTTGTCAATCATCAACACTTGATGCTCTTTCTCGATTTCTACCTTCGCCGATTTCAACATCACGAAGAGCTCGGGAATCGTTTTCGTCATCCCTTGCATACTATAGTTCATCACGAAGTTCTAGTAACTTAGTGATGGTGACTAGAGAATTCTGTCAATCACTATCTTATCCGGGAGATTAACTCCCACTTGATTCAAGCGATTGAAGTACCTGCATAATCTGAGCACATGCTCACTAGTTGAGCGATTCTCCTCCATCTTTTAGCTATAGAACTTGTTGGAAACTTCATATCTCGCAACTCGGTATTTGCTTGAAATATTAACTTCAACTCCTGGAACATCTCATATGGTCCATGACGCTCAAAACGCCTTTGAAGTCCCGATTCTAAGCCGCTTAAGCATGGTGCACTAAACTACCAAGTAGTCATCATATTGAGCTAGCCAAATGTTCATAACGCCCGCATCTTGCTCTTGCAATAGGTCTGTCACCTAGCGTGCATCAAGGACATAATTCTTCAGGCAGCAATGAGGATAAACCTCAGATCACGGATCCAATCCGCAACATTGCTACTAACATTTTCAATACAATTTTCTCTAGGAACACATTAAAATAATCATATGAAAGCAACAACGCGAGCTATTGATCTACAACATAATTTGCAAAATACTACCAGGACTAAGTTCATGATAAATTAAAGTTCAATTAATCATATTACTTAAGAACTCCCACTTAGATAGACATCTCTAGTCATCTAAGTGATTACGTGATCCAAATCAACTAAACCATGTCCGATCATCACGTGAGATGGAGTAGTTTCAATGGTGAACATCACTATGTTGATCATATCTACTATATGATTCACGCTCGACCTTTCGGTCTCCGTGTTCCGAGGCCATATCTGTTATATGCTAGGCTCGTCAAGTTTAACCCGAGTATTCCGCGTGCAACTGTTTTGCACCGTTGTAGATGGACGAGAACTTATCACACCCGATCATCACGTGGTGTCCGGGTACTACGAACTTTGGCAACGGTGCATACTCGAGGAGAACACTTCTTGATAATTTTAGTGAGAGATCATCTTATAATGCTACCGCCAATCAAAGCAAGATAAGATGCATAAAGGATAAACATCACATGCAATCAATATAAGTGATATGATATGGTCATCATCATCTTGTGCTTGTGATTCCATCGCGAAGCACCGCCATGATCACCATCGCCACCGCGCCGACACCTTGATCTCCATCGTAGCATTGTTGTCGCCTCGCCAACTATTGCTTCTACGACTATCGCTATCGCTTAGTGATAAAGTAAAGCAATTACATGGCGCTTGCATTTCATACAATAAAGCGACAACCATATGGCTCCTGCCAGATTGCCGATAACTCGGTTACAAAACATGATCATCTCATACAATAAAATATAGCATCACGCCTTGACCACATCACATCACAACATGCCCTGCAAAAACAAGTTAGACGCCCTCTACTTTGTTGTTGCAAGTTTTACGTGGCTGCTACGGGCTGAGCAAGAACCGTTCTTACCTCGCATCAAAACCACAACGATAGTTTGTCAAGTTGGTGCTGTTTTAACCTTCGCAAGGACCGGCGAGCCACACTCGGTTCAACTAAAGTGAGAGAGAGACACCCGCGGTCACCTTTAAGCAACGAGTGCTCGGGCGGTGAAACCAGTCTCGCGAAGCGTCTGCGTAATGTCGGTCCGGCCGCTTCATCTCACAATACCGCTGAACCAAAGTATGACATGCTGGTAAGCAGTATGACTTATATCGCCCACAACTCACTTGTGTTCTACTCGCATATGACATCAACGCATAAAACCAGGCTCGATGCCATCGTTGGGGAACGAGTAATTTCAAAAATTTCCTACGCACACGCAAGACCATGGTGATGGCATAGCAACGAGAGGGAGAGGTCCGTCCACGCACTCGTGAGACCGAAAGCGGAAGCGCTATAACAACGCTGTTGATGTAGTCGACGCCTTCACGATCCGACCGATCCAAGTACCGAACGACGGCACCTCCGAGTTCTGCACACGCTCAGCTCGATGACGATCCCGGACTCGATCCAGCAAAGTGTCGGGATGAGTTCCGTCAAGACGACGGCGTGGTGACAATGATGATGCTCCACCGACGCAGGGCTTCGCTTAAGCTCCGCGACGATATGACTTCTCCGACGCAGGCTTCGCTTAAGCTCATGACGATATGACCGGTGGAATATGGTGGAGGGGGCACCGCACACGGCTAAGGAACGATCCGTAGATCAACTTGTGTGTTATGGGGTGCCCCCTGCCTCCGTATATAAAGGAGCAAGGAGGAGGTGGCCGGCCTAGGAGGGGCGCACAGGGGGAGTCCTACTCCCACCGGAGTAGGACTCCTCCTTTCCTAGTAGGAGTAGGAGAGTAGGAAGGGAAGGGAGGAAGGGTGCGGCCCTCCCCTAGTCCAATTCGGACTAGGCCTTGGGCGCGCGCCTGCCCTAGGCAGCCCTCTCTCTTTCCCGCAGGGCCCAATAAGGCCCAATACTTCTCCCGGCGAATTCCTGTAACTCTCCGGTACTCAAAATACCGAATCATTCGAACCTTTCCGAACTCCAATATAGTCGTCCAATATATCGATCTTTACGTCTCGACCATTTCGAGACTCCTCGTCATGTCCCCGATCTCATCCGGGACTCCGAACTCCTTCGGTACATCAAAACTCATAAACTCATAATATAACCATCATCGAAACCTTGTTGCATGGACCCTACGGGTTCGAGAACTATGTAAACATGACCTAGAACTATTCTTGGTCAATAACCAATAGCGGAACCTGGATGCCCATATTGGCTCCTACATATTCTACGAAGATCTTTATCGGTCAAACCGCATAACAACATACTTTGTTCCCTTTGTCATCGGTATGTTACTTGCCCGAGACTCGATCGTCGGTATCCAATACCTAGTTCAATCTCGTTACGCAAGTCTCTTTACTCGTTCGTAATGCATCATTCCGTAACTAACTCATTAGCTACATTGCTTGCAAGGCTTATAGTGATGTGCATTACCGAGAGGGCCCAGAGATACCTCTCCGACAATCGGAGTGACAAAACCTAATCTCAAATACGCCAACCCAACATGTACCTTTGGAGACACCTGTAGTACTCCTTTATAATCACCCAGATTACGTTGTGACGCTTGGTAGCACCAAAGTGTTCCTCCGTAAACGGAGTTGCATAATCTCATAGTTACAGAACATGTATAAGTCATGAAGAAAGCAATAGCAACATACTAAACGATCAAGTGCTAGGCTAACGGAATGGGTCATGTCAATCAGATCATTCTCCTAATGATGTGATCCCGTTAATCAAATGACAACTCATGTCTATGGTTAGGAAACATAACCATCTTCGATTAACGAGCTAGTCAAGTAGAGGCATACTAGTGACACTCTGTTTGTCTATGTATTCACACATGTATTATGTTTCCGGTTAATACAATTCTAGCATGAATAATAAACATTTATCATGATATAAGGAAATAAATAATAACTTTATTATTGCCTCTAGGGCATATTTCCTTCAGGTTCCTTATCACAAAAGCGCAGTTTGGAAGATATCTTATGAACCACATGATTGTACTCACCAATGGACTTGAAATCCAGGAGACGGAGATGAGTCCAATCATGGAGTGCTTCTGGCAGGACTACTGCCATCTGCTGTTCATACCTCGTTTTGAGGGTAAGAAATAGAGTACTAGGAGATTCCTCCTCTAAATACTCAGACTTGAGATCTGGATGAATATGATGCCTTATGATGAATAAAGCAGCATAGTTCTGTTGTTCTGTCAGCGAAGTGGCTCCAGCCAGGAGAAGAGTATCAGGGGGCTGGATTTGCATGCGCAATCCCATGGGATGCAAGACTGATCTTGATGTCCATAGCCCATGTAGGGTAGTTGTGGCCATTGAGGGCAAGCTCCTCAAACTCTTTGGCGGTCATCTTTGCCTACATGGGGAACCAGATATAATTAATTTACATGCAGTAAATTAAAAACCATCATGTTTGTGTAATAAGAATGCAAAAATTTGATATTCAAGTGAAAACTTGAAAAATTCTCAACCTCAATTGTGTGAACATAACACATTTGAAGATCACTTAGATCTCCCGATAATAGGCTGCATTGCTATTACCTTGTGTATGCTACAATTTAAATATAAGGAATACACGTTGGAGCCTTGGAGGTAATCGTTTGTCTTTTGACGAAACGTAGACCTCATAGTAAGAGGGGATTGTCTGCAAATGAGCAGTAGATCCCAACTCATTACCTTGTGATTCCAAATACAACGAGAGGGAAATATTCAAAAATTTGCAAGTTTGATATGCAAGAGAAAATGATCTCAATCGCAAAAAAAAACATGTTCAAGAGAACTTGGTATGTGGTAAACACACGGAACATGTCATTCTTCGCAGATGAAATCTGATACTTTATTTATATTATGAATTCATTGCATAATATAAACACACTAATAATTACACAAGTCCTAACCTAGATTAAATCTAGAACTGGACTAGAATGTAAATAGCAGTCAAACTAGGTACTAAATAGTACTAAACATAGTCTAAAACTGCACAAATACAATAAGCAGTACTAATTATTAATAAAACAGAGAGAGAAATAAAAAAATAAAATAAACAGCCATAGGGGCAGCCCGAGGCCACCCCAGCCGACAGGAGGGGAAGCCGCTGGCGCATCCTTGCTCCTCTCCGACAGTCACCGGTGTGTCGCCAACGAGCCCTCCTCATTCAAAGAGGAGACGACGTGTTTGAGAAAAGTGAAAATCTCTGTCTTGTTTGATGGTTACAGGCGCTACTTATACCATCTGGAAAGACACGAGCGAAGGAAGGCGTCGGTTCTAGAGGGCACAAGCGAGGGAGCCGGATCCTCTAACATTGAGAAGGAAAGTCACGGTGCTACAGTGTTACCCTAGTGTAAAATGAAGAAGGAAAGTTAGGGACTGTTAGTAGCTATTTAGCAAATTGTTTACTGTTGATATTAACTGTAGATATAAATAATTTAAAATTAATTTTATTTCACTATCAATTTGTTTGTATGTAATTACTATAAATGTATAGAGTAGATCATCAATTTGCAAATTAATTTAAAGCGTTTTAGCCATAATCATATGGATAGAGAGAAGGAAAGTTATGGTACTTTAGCTTCTCTAACTTTCCTTCTCAATGTTAGAGGATCCGGTTCCACAAGCGAGAGGCGTCTGTGCGGGACAAACCGCACGACGGTTTGGGCATGAGATTCCTCCCTAATTACATATGTTGTGCTTATAATCACAACAAGTTGCACCCAGCCTGGCAGGAGGGAAGGACGCTAACAAACGGACCGGACCCGACCTGTCATTTTCGCGCGGGCCAATGCCCAAGACGACGCACGCGGGTATGATTGAAACCACCACATGACGATGGCCCCAATCGCACCCGCGGACCACCCGTCATGCACTCCCGAGGCAACCAACCCGGCTGCGCAGCCTCCGAGCAAATTGGGGGAATTTCTAGATGAAGAAAAAATTAATTCCTAAAGAGATTATATAATAGGTATGATTGAAGACTAGTTTTTTTTTCAACCCTGGTGAGGCGCAAGAGCAACAGCAGTTTTTTTTAGCAAGAGAAGGAGCAACAACAGCTTATTGGGTTTTTCTAGGCAAAGCAGCTTATTGGTTTTCCCGTGCGGGAGCAAATAATACATTTTCTTTACAGCTTATTGGGCCAAACCATGCCATACAAGGCCTCTCCCGGCGGCCCACCACCGAAGGCCTGATCTACATTTAGGCGACCCGACGGAGTCAGAGAACCAACGAGATGCACATCGGTGCCGGATCTTTCTTCTAATTGCCATCTTTGAGCTTCTTCTGCTGTGATTTCCCTGCATTAGAATCTTGTGGCTCTGAATAATTAGCTAGCGTCAGAAGATGCAAAAAGCATGAGCACTTAATAAATAATGTGTTTGAGCATAAGATGTTTACCGTGCAGCATTGACTATAGATCGAGATGTGATTTCATCAATGAGAGCTGGGCAAGCTCATCTTGCTGTACAGGCCTGTTACGTCAGAACTTTTTTTGACCTGAATACAGAAGTCAGGTCACATAGACCAATGTGATTTTGTCATTTCAAATGCATGAACAATATGTCAAAAGTAAGATGTGCTCATTGCTTTTCCCACTCAAAATGAAGCTTGTCTACCTAGTTATCAGCCTGTTTTTTTTGTTATGGTAAAACTTTGTTCATCTGATGAGGTAAAAAACTATAAAGAATCTGTGAGGCTAGATAGTGAAAATGACTAATGTTGCTAATTGTGCATAACCATGTTTCAGTCAAAGTGAATGGTCAAAAACATGTTTACAAAGTGCATGACCATGTAGCAGTCAACTTTCTGATCTTGCTGCAAAACTCTGATTTAATAATCTGACCAACTTATCTTGCCTACTGGAGAATATCCATATAGGCATGGCTGAATTTATTTTCTGTTGTTTGAAATGCATGAAAAAATGTCAACAGTTCATAGAAGTAGTTCTGAGGAGCATGAAAGAAACATGTGATGGGTCTGGACTGGCACTCTAGTGATTGGCCAGTATGTGCTAAGTTAGCGCGAGTATTCCCACTTGCAGTGCTTGAAGTGAAAATGAAGAAGAATTATATGCACAATGGATACCGTGTTTCAGTAAAAGTGTGAATGACAATAAAGAATCTGTGATGCTAGATAGTGTTAATGACTAATATTGCTAATTGTGCATAAATGGTCAAAAACATGTTTACAAAGTGCATGACCATGTAGTAGTCAATTTTCTGATCTTGCTGCAAAACTTTGATTCAATAATTTGACCCAACTTATCTTGTCTACTGGAAAATATCCATATAGGCATGGCTTAATTTATTTTCTGTTGTTTGAAATGCATGAAAAATTCATAGAAGTAGTTCTGACAAGCATGAAAAAAACATGTGACGGGTCTGGATTGGCACTCTAGTGATTGTCCAGTATGTGCTGAGTGAGCGCGAATATTCCCACTTGCAGTGCTTGAAGTGAAAATGAAGAAGAATTATATGCACAGTGGATACCGTGTAGGTTGGGATACTCACTATTGAGGTAGCTAACACCCCAACAGTCAAGGGGCCTATTTACCCACCAGAAGTCTGTTCCATTGGTTTATGTATGCAAACCTGTTACTTGTAACAAAAGGAATACTAAGAAAGTGTAAAACAGAGATCTCATTGCATTACCAGGCTGTCAGCAAAGTACCACACAATGGTCAGCGTGTAGGCATCAATAGAATAATTGTTCAAGAAAACATATATATACTTGCTCTTAGAGCCTCTTTGATTCACAAGATTCTCAACAGGTACTATGGAACGACCTCTATCCCTAAATATAGAGTACTACTACCTCTGTCCCTAAATACTTGAGTTCTACTACCTCTGTCCCTAAATATTGAGCACTACTACCTCTGTCCCTAAATGTTGAGTACTACTACCTCTATCCCTAAATATAAGACATTCTTGCAGTTCAATTTGAACTGCAAAAACGTCTTAAATTTAGGGACAGAGGGAGTATATGGAACTGAAAAGGTGTTTGACTATGTGTAAGAAGAACGAAATATTCTTTCCAAGAGATGAGGCCGATGTAAATTTCCCTATAGAAAAACTAGTAATACAAATAAATCCTATGGCCCAGTTTGGAATGTGTGTAAAATTTAGTATGGTTTGCTAATGACCATACAAATTTTACACACATTCAAACAGTCCTTGAGGGGAAAATAATATGGTTTAGTCTTGCGAAATCAAACTTGCCATGGGAAAATTTCAAAAATGATTAAAATCCTACAATTATCTTCTGAAGAAACACATGATTGTGATCGCATGTCCATTCTAATCCTATAGGATGTTTTTTGCGCCAATGTTTGTTCGGCGCATCATTAAGACAAGAGCAAAGAATTGAGTTGACAAAAATGGTGATAACGCGTGCAAAGTAATCTTTCAGAAACTTTCTATGAGATTAAATCATGCAAATCAAACAACCCACAAAAAAATATTCCTAAGGGTTCTAATCCTCCGAATTTACTAGAAAAATCCTGTTGAATCAAATAGGCTCTAAGAGTCGGATGCTCTTATATATTTTGCAATGACTCGAACGAAACAAAAAAACATTTTAATAGGTTTTAAATCCAGCATATTTTTGAAAGACCTATTAGTTGACCTGCAGGTATCTATAGTTGTCTTTTAGGCATATATATTATTATTTTGCTCTTACCCGACTTTTTCTATTCAAGGTAGAAAAAAACTGAAAATAGGCTTTAAAATCATACTCCCATCGTATAACGGAAGCATGGCCTTTAGATATCTGATTATGGGCTTTCAGATAGTAGTCCCGTCATATACGGAGAGAGTAGGAGATCCATAGGAGCTGCACACAAAATACATGCCATGAGGCAAGTGATTATTTTAGCAACAGTGGGAAAAAAATCCTCAACAGACAAGAAGGCTTTAGAGGTTCGATGCCTTAAAGGCACCTGCCTTTGAGTCACTGACATGTGGGCCAGCCACCTGTTGGAAATGCATACTGCTTTTCTTACTAAGGCTGTGTTTGGTTGAGCTTTTTCAGCCAACTTCTAGCTTTTCAAAGCTAGAAGCTAACCAAAGGGTGAAAACTAGAAGCAGAAGTTGTAAAAGCTACCAGATTTTCGTAGTGTAATTTTGAAGCGGGCGTTACCCCAACTTCGGACTGGTATTTTTAGCTGTCCCCTGCTAGTTGGCATGTATTTACCCAACGTTGCCACTCCGAAGTGGAAAACGGTTCGGGCTGGTCAAGGGCAGCCCACGAGAGGACGCCTCTTCGAGACCAGCTCCTCTGCTCGATCCCCATCGACACCAGCGGCAGCTAGGGTTCCTAGCCGCCGCCAGCGCCGCCGCCGCCCCTCCGCCGCCGCTTGCCAAGCTGTCGGCGCCGCCTCCCGCCTCCGCCTCCCCGCCTCGACCTCCTCCCTCCTCCGCTGCTCTTCTTCTGCCTCCCCGCCTCTCCAAGTCGTGCGGGAACCAGCAAGGCCGCCGCCCTCCACCGCCGTGCGCGCTGCCGCCGGCGACGTCTCCGGCATCCCCGCTGCGACCTCTTCCCTCCAGTCTTGAATGTAGCTGCTCCCTTTCCCCCACTCCCCATTCCCCTCCCGTCTCCTGTACACGTGCTGTTGCAGCGATTGAGATTGTGGCGATTGAAGTAGCTGCTCCCTATATCAAAAGTATTTCTGTTAGTGATGAAATGGATGATTGTGGCGATTTTTTTGCTAGTATTGCTGCAGCTGAACATTGTTGTATGTTCCTGTACATTGGATGATTATGTACTGTTTAGTTCATTGTATGATAGTATTGCTGCACAATTCCTTCCTAGAACATATATATTGATCTATTGCTATGTAATTATTTTGCTTGATTGAAGAATGACTGAAAAAGCGGTGTGGGATGATGCACATCTGAAGAAACTCATAGATATATTCAGAGAAGAGGTTCAAAATGGGAATAGGCCCATAAGTTATTTAAATAAGAAGGGTTGGAAGAATGTTTTGGAGAAATGGGAAGCAAGAACGGGAAAGAAGTATCCCAAGGATAAATTCAAGAACAAATGGGATGCAATAAAAGTGACTATACTTTATTCATGGAGTTGAAAATGAAGCTACCGGCTTGATGGGATGATGCAAACAGAACCGTTGTTTGCTCTCAAGAATGGTGGGATGAACATGTTATGTGCGTGTAGCATTACCTAATTTGTAATTTTTTATTTGGCATACTTTTGAATGATTGCATTACCTAATTTGTATATTCTTTTTCAGAGATGCCAGGAGAGAACAGGAAAGAAATGCAATCATGTGAAGTTCAAACGGAAGGGACCGAAGCATCTTGAAGACTTACACGTCATTTTTCACAATGTACATGTCACAGGGGCTAGTGCTTCTTGTGCTGGAGATATATCATCTGAAGAATCAAGTGATGATAATGCGGTTCTTTTGGAGAAACCCGATGATAGTGATGAAATGAAGTTGGCATCTTTGAAGAAACCAAAAACAACCAAGAAGCGCAAGCAACCTTCAATCAAAAATGAGGAGAAGGAAGAGAAGAGTCCTTTCCTACGATTGTACAAGCAGACATGCGAGAAGATAGAAAGTGGAGTGGAGAAGATAACCTCTAGTGTTGAAGCATCATCAGCTCCTCATGCAACCAACCTTGTCCCTACTATTTCGGAGGTCATGAAGTTGGTGAAAGATTGTGGTGTCAAAGAAAAAACTTCTCTCAATGCACACAACCCTCACTCTTATAGTGAAGCCTGAGTTTAGGGAAATCTTCAATGTTCTTGAAACAAAAGAAGGAAGGTTTGATTTTCTGGAGAGGGAGCATGAGAAGGAGATGTTGAAGCACGTGTTGTGAACCATATTTTCCCATGTTGTAGAAGTACATTTCCTTCCATTGTAGAACCTTATTTGCTTAAGTTGTGAACCTTATTTGTTTATGTTGTGAAACTTATTTGCTTATATCGATCATATTTGCTTGTGTTGTGAACTATATATGTTCTGAGAATATTTGCTTGTGTTGTTGAACCGTATCTATGCTGGGACAAATTTTTTTCTATATTGTTGACGATGAATGTGTTAACATTATTATATTCCTGTGTAGATGGATGCAAGGATGGAAGAAGTGGCCAGAAAGGGACAAGAGGGAATGAAACTTCTTGCTGAACTTGCAAAGCAGGCTGCTATCATGGGAAACCTAGGTAACCTCTATGTTCAGCGGTACTTGAACAAAACATACAGAGATGCTAAGCAAACAAGACTAGAATGGGTCATGGAGTGTTATGGCCGGCCTAGATACTTCTATAAAATGTTTCGGATGAATCCGGAAGTTTTCATGGAACTTCATGATTTGCTTGTTTCTACATATGGTTTGACGTCAACTAGTAATGTTTCATCAATTGAGTCATTGGCCATGTTCTTATGGATTGTTGGAGGTCCTCAATCATTTGCTCAAGCCGAAAACCGTTTCGTACGCTCCCTTTGGACAGTTCACACAAAGTTTAAGGAAGTTCTGCTATGTTTGCGCAAGTTAGCGACAGATAACATCAAACTGAGAGATCCTACATTCAACGATGAACATGAAAAGATTAGAGAAGAACGTTTCTGGCCACATTTCAAAGCCGCTATTGGTGCCATAGATGGATCTCATGTTCCGTGACGGTGCCCGCAGATGATGTGGTTAACCATAGATGTCGGCATGGTTTTACATCTCAGAATGTGCTTGCAATATGTGACTTTGACATGAGGTTTACCTTCGTGGTTGCGGGTTGGCCGGGTTCTGCACATGACTCAAGGATCCTGAATCATGCATTAGCACACTTCTCTTCATTTCCTATACCTCCCAAAGGTATAACATAACAACACATGTCATCATTCATTATATTCTTATGTGAGATGCTCACTTGGTGATTTGGTGTTTTCAGGGAAATACTATCTTGTGGACTCTGGGTATGCAAACCGAACAGGATATCTTGCTCCTTTTAAGGGGAGTACATACCATCTACCAGAATTCCGTCTTCGTCGTCACCGTCCACCTCAAGGGAAATACGAGTTGTTCAACTTTTCACATTCGTCCCTTCGCAATGTTGTTGAGCGTGCTTTTGGGGTGCTTAAGCAGAAATGGCGCATATTGAAAGGGCCCCCAAGTTTCTCACCTTGGACGCAAAAGCATATCATCATTGCTTGCATGGCATTGCACAACTTCATTCGTGATAGCAAGTTGAGTGACAAATTTTTTGATAAATGTGATGCCGATGATGAGTATGTACCTCCAGTGCTACGACGCGAAGTAGCACAAACACAAGCAGATCCTGTTGAAGAGGAGGAGAACGAAGATACCATGGATATTATTCGTAGTAGGATAGCCGATGCTTGTCTTGCGATAGCAACCTAGGTTGCTATCTTGATGGAGGTCATCATGTGAACTATATATATATATATATATATATATATATATATATATATATATATATATATATATATATATATATATATATATATATATATATATATGGTGCATACCTTTTGTAATATTATTATGGGATCAGTATCTATTTATATGTAATATGCAACATGAAAGTACAATGGTTGAATTCGTACGTGGTCGTTCTATTGCCTAGCAATGTACATATCACTTATTTAAGATCAAATTGCACATAGAAATATTGCCTCATTACCCAGGTCAGTATAGACAATTCACAGTGAAATCTAGTTTCACAGTTGTTTCAACCAAACGGCTTCCAGCTTTTCAACAGCTGAAAGTTCACAGCAGCTTTTTCATAGCTCACAGCTCACATCAGCTTTTACAGAATCTGTAGCTCAACCAAACATAGCCTAAGATTCTAATGAAAGAAAAGCATCACTGAAGGACATACTGAATAGGCCATGTGTATGTGTACAGTATCCTGATGCCAATGCTATACTTTTAACCAAAATTCCCAGTGACTAGATTACCCATTATCTACATCCAAGATTATTTCGCAACCTTTTTATGGCTGACGGATAGAAATAATTGCTTGTTCTCAAAGAGGATTCATGCTCTCCCTATAGAGGTTTACATTCACCTCCAAAGCAGATGTAGACTAGGCTGTTGATGATCTGCCATCCATCCCTGGTTGTCAATTTCACCATTGACATCTATCCTTGGTTGTCATCAAGAAAGGAGGAGGATACCAGGTGAATCCAAATCCAAATAACTAGTACTGACTCTTATTGGATCATAACCACAAACAACTCAAAATACCAACCGCCAACTAATGAGATGGAAGAAAGAATGAAATAAAAATCCAAACTTTAGGATCAACACTGACTGGGCAGCACCGATTGGCAAGAATTTGCTACAAGGACCACAGTAGAGAACACCTAAAAAGGCAGAGAGAAGAGGCAAAAAAAAATCAGAATCGATTATACAAGAATCAGAGAAAGCAAAGATGGAGGACGAAATCCAAGGGCATCAGGTGAAAGCCATCAGACATAAAGTCATCACCTGACGAAAAAACCATCAAAGTTGAAGGCATGGCCAGATCTGAATCTGCAATGATTTCGCAGCCCAACCAGATCCACCAAGAGGATGGTTGGACGCCCTGCTGTCAGTGAGAGCAGATCAGTGGAAGCAGATCGAACAGCAGCTTCCGGCGACGCCGGACGGAGCCTCCCGCGAGAGGCAGAGCGGCTCCTCGCGTGCAGGCGATGCCTCACCGGATCCAGCAGCCCAGGTCCCCCGCGCGCGCCATCCTGGGCGCCACCACCCCAGATCTGGCCCGCGGTAGAGAGCGGTTAGCCGCACCACCCTCCGAAGCCGCGGCCGTCGGAGTCTTACCCTTAGTTGGAGTACAGCGAGGTGCGTGCGCCCATGGACTGGTAGTAGATCGATCGACCAGGAGACGGGCACGGCCTCCAGATGTATCGGTAGACCGACGGTTGCCGCGGCATCGATGGAGGAGGCATGGCGGCTACGGTTTGGGGTTGGGGTGGGGGGCGAGAGCTCGGGGAAGAGATAGGAGAGGGGAAGAGACAAGTTACGCGCACGGCCCAAGTTGCGTAAGCACCTTTTTACTGGTCATGGTCAGCCTACGTAACGTACGAGGTGCACCTACGTGGTCACATCTGACAACTTCTCTGCCATGCTAGTACTCCTACGGGTTCCTCGATACGTGCACGGCGAAAACTCGTCTGCAGACACTAGACCGTCTCCGCGTAGACTTTGGATTTCCGGGTCGTCGTCTCCTTTCCGATACGGCCGGGTCCAAGCGTCGGGTACTCCCCAATATAAATTACTACCTACACCACGAAACCCCTAGATCATCACATCTGTGCACCAGAAGAGGATACCACCGCCGCTCCGTGCTATAGGAAAGCAGCAGATCGGCCGAGTTCGTTCATCCATGGAGTCGAGTCCTTCATCGTGGGCCGACCTCCTGCCGGAGCTCCTAGGACGGATCATCGTCGGCCTCCCGTGCCCCGATGACCGTGCCCGCTTCCGTGCCGTGTGCCGCCCATGGCACCTGGCCGTGCGGCAGCACGATCCCCCACGGCTGCCGTGGATCGTATACTCGGACGGCACCTTCGTCACCTTTGCTGATCATGTTATGCATCGTGGGCTACCCTTCCCTGAGAACACAACCTTCATCTGTGCTACTGATAACACATGGCTCGCCTTCTACCGCACCAACACCAAGGACGGACGACGTAGCTACCTCTTGCATAATCCCTTCACCGGGACAACTGTGCCGCTCCTCGGGCTGGACTCCGTCATCGGTGATGTCTCTTATTTCTTCGAGATTCGAAAGGTACTCATGCGGTCCACCGAGGACGATATCGTTGCCGTCACGACCAACAACTGGAACTGCCCGGTTATCTTGTGTCATCCTGGGAGACCCGGTGCGTGGGTGCCTGGACGGAGGGAGAAGCCATATGCATCTGTTTTTGATATCGTGTTTCATAAAGACGGTCTCTACGGGATCACTGAGCGCAATGACCTCGTCGTGATGGATCTTAATAAGGATGACAACGGCATCCCCATTGTTAAAGATGTGAGGTATGTTATTAAGCACCCGTCTGATGATGAGGAGGAGGAGGGGGAGGAGATGGAAGAGTACGATGAAGAGGGAGAAGTGTACATTAACTATGAAGAAGAAGAAGAGTACGATGAAGACAAAGAAGTTTACATCAACAATGACGAAGAAGAGTACGATGAAGATGGAGAAGTGCCCATCAATATCTACGATGAAGAGGTGGAGTACAACAAGGCTTCAAGCGTTGATGAGGAGAATGAAGACTTTGAAGAGGTGTTTTGTGGCAATGATGCATTTAATGATGATATGGGGAATGAGGAAAACAACCTACACAATTGTGACCACAAACAAGTGTCAAGCAATAAAGACAAAGGAGAGGTAGAGGATGTCACCATGGGTATTGTAGACGACAAGAGAATACTAAGCAGATTGGCGCTCAAGGGCAAGCGTCACGATGGTGATGAGAAGGTACCTGATGGCATGGAGCTGGTCGGTTTTCATTGCGACGACCAAGGGAAACCTGGGGATGGCATCGAGACCACCAGGCATCTCTTTGAGTCCAATGGCAAACTGCTTCTAGTAAAACGGCAACAATACCACCCCGGCCACTCCCCTGATTATACTCGTCAGGTTGAGGTCCTAGAGGCGGACATGGACACGGGGATGTGGGTTCCGATAAGTGCGGGTGTATCAGGCATGTTCTTCGTGAGCAGTCATTGCTCAAAACATGTTTCTGCGTCCGAAGAGGCAAGGAAAGGATTTAAGTGTCACTTCGTAGATGAGCACGACGTGGCCCACGACCTGAAATCTCAACGGTATCTTCCATGGGTGGGTAAACCGACATGGTTTTTCCCGCAAAAAATAGTCGTATGAAATTAAATGGTTTTCATTTTTCCCGCAAAATTTGTTTTCCTATTTGTGGTCGGATATGGGAGCTATAAATCGTATAGTAGATGTTTTTTTCTTGGTCCCAGCAAAAGCTTTGTGTTAAAATTGAGTATTGAGATATTAATAGAGCCTGTTCGCACCCACATTTTTCTCATGGCAAAAGAGATGCGAATCATTTTTTTTTCGTAACTACATCACGTGTTGGGAGCAAAAATGACAAGGGCTCTGGATCAACGGACTGCAGACCGGCATGGCCTTGCGCTCGATATTGCCCCCTTGACACAGTGTGGCTAGGCGCCGCCTGCAATGTCTTGGGCTCCATGTTTTATTCTTTCAAAACTAGGCTAAATGCATTTCCATTACTTTGATTTTAGGGGAATACAAAGTTCAATTTAGAAAGAGCTCAGAGGGCGCGTAGGAATGAGAAGAGAAGAGTCCAACACACACACTGCTAGGAAACCCCACCTTGTGCTCTCTCGGGCTTGGTGACGCCCTTGTCTTAGGCGCCGCATACCCAGCCAGCGTGGCATCCCGGGGCCTGGGCGGCCCCACATCCAGCCTTGCAGCGCCTAAAGCATAGGCATCACACTTGTAATGTGCAACGCCTAGGGCGTAGGCGCTACACGTGCAATGTGCAGCGCCCGTGCCTTAGGCACTGCACTGTCTGTTTGTCACTTAGGCTGGCCCCACCCTCTCACCCCACACACCCCCACCCCACCCAAACCCTGAGCCTTGCGCCCCTCCTCTCTCCCCCTCTCCCCTTCTCAAATCCTTCTCAAATCTTGCAAATCCGGAGTATTTGACTGTGGATTTCGAAGCCAACCCCTCCCTTAAGGTAATCTCCTCCGATCCCCTCTTTTTCATCCATAGGAATTGTCACATTTGCTCAAATCTTGCTAGTTTGGGGAACCCTAGTTTTGGCTTGGATTTGGAAATTTGTGTTGAATCATGTTATGTTTCTTTGCTAATTTGGTATGGTTAGGCTTCATACTATGCTAGGGTTAGGGTTATAGGTGTTTTATGTTGGTGTTAGGGTTATGCTATGGTTAGGGTTGTGGTTATTGTTAAGTGGGGGTTAGGGATTATTGTTTCGCATATATGTTAGGGCTTATATATGTTTTGGGTTGGGTTGCATACAAGGAGACGGTTGCGGAATCTCTAGACAAGGCTCTTGAGTTATTTTCCTCCAAGAAGGTTGAGTCTAGTTTGCATTTGTACTTGAACCGGAACCCCTCCCCGTTGGTTGCTATTACTCCCCCACCCATGAACCAAGATCAAGTTAGTGAACCTCATTTGACGCAACAAGTTTGGCCAACATTGAGCCCGGTTTCAAACAACCAAAATGAAGCTTTTGAAGAGGACAATTATGAGTACAAGGAGGATGACAATGAAGTTGATCTCCATGACAAGAATGTGGGTGATCTCGAGCAATATCATGTGCAAGAGACATGGACCAATCCATCCCTTTTTCCCGTGCATATGCATCGGACTCCGATGACGATGGTCCAGATGAAGAAGTTGATGAGGAGGGGTTCACGCCCAAGGAGGCCCAATCATTTAAGAAGGTATTCGGGCGGGATCACAAGACACCATTGTTCAAGGACCTTAGTCTCGCGGATGAAGCTGTTGTAGATGGTGGCAAATGTATATCTCTTGGAGTTAGGCCAAGTTCTCACCGTGTTTTGGAAGACATCAAGAACGGGATATATCCCGGTTGTGAGTTTGAATCCTTCTTGGAATTGAAGATGTGGCTCGACAACTACTCGGTTACGCATTATCGTCCACATAGAGTGGCCAACTCAGACGTGAAAGGATCGAGAAGAGGTGTCTAGGGGGAGGGGGGGGGGTGAATAGACTCTAAGTAAGAAAAGTTACAGTTTTTAATCTCTTTAAGTTGAAGTGGAGTTTTGGCACAAGTTTTAACATTCACAATACATATCAAGCAAGCATGACAAGAGTATATGAGCAGCGGAAAGTAAAGCATGCAAATTGCAAGAATGTAAAGGGATGGGATTGGAGTGTGCAAACGCAATTTAGAGACACAGAGATTTTTTATCCGTGGTTCCGATAGGTGGTGCTATCGTACATCCACGTTGATGGAGACTTCAACCCACGAAGGGTAATGGTTGCGTGAGTCCACGGAGGGCTCCACCCACGAAGGGTCCACAAAGAAGCAACCTTGTCTATCCCACCATGGCCGTCGCCCACGAAGGAGTTGCCTCACTCGGGTAGATCTTCACGAAGTAGGCGATCTCCTTGCCCTTACAAACTCCTTGGTTCAACTCCACAATCTTGACGGAGGCTCCCAAGTGACACCTAACCAATCTAGGAGACACCACTCTCCAAGAGGTAATAGATAGTGTGTTGATGATGAACTCCTTGCTCTTGTGCTTCAAATGGTAGCCTACCCAACACTTAACTCTCTCTCACAGGATTTGGATTTGGTGGAAAGAAGATTTGAGTGGAAAGCAACTTGGGGAAGGCTAGAGATCAAGATTTATGTGGTAGGAATGGAATATCTTGACCTCAACACTAGTGTAGGTGGTTCTCTCTCAGAAAATGTATGTTGGAAGTGTAGGCATGTTCTGATGGCTCTCTCCATGAATGAAGAGTGGGTGGAGGGGTATATATAGCCTCCCACAAAATCTAACCGTTATACACAATTTACCAAACTCGGTGGGACCGAATCGTGAAACTCGGTCAGACCGATTTAGTTCATAATGTGACCGTTAGACATTTCGGTGGGACCGATATGATCAACTCGGTAGGACCGATGTGCTAGGGTTAGGGTAAAGCCTCAACTCGGTTTGACCGATTACACGAACTCGGTGGGACCGATTTGGGTAATAGGAGAAACAGAGAGTTGGCCAGACAAACTCGATGGGACCGATTGCATACCTCGGTGGGACCGAAATTATTGCAATAGGCAACAGAGAGTTTGCATGCCCATCTTGGTGAGACCGAGATCCCATCGGTGAGACCGACTCGATTAGGGTTTCTGGCAGTGGCTATGTCAAGAGAACTCGGTGGCGCTGGATAGAAGCATTCGGTGGGGCCGAGTTTGACTTTTGGTTTGGGACACATGTGGATGTGAGAAAGTGGTTGAGGGCTTTGGAGCATATCACTAAGCACTTTGAGCAAGCAAGCCATTAAGCAACACCTCATCCCCTCTTAATAGTATTGGCTTTCCTATGGACTCAATGTGATCTTGGATCACTAAAAGTAAAATGTAGAGTCTTGTGCTTTGAGCTTGAGCCAATCCTTTGTCCTTAGCATCTTGAAGGGGTTCCACATCCTCTAGTCCATGCCACCCCGTTGTTGAACTTATCTAAAACATACTAGGTAAGAGTATTAGTCCAACAAGAGGTATGGTGACATTAATTACCAAAATCACCCAGGGAGCACTTGTGCTTTCAGGACGTCAATGTGCGTTACACGGTTAAATGTGAAATGCGAAGATGTCCATGGATTGTGCGTGCAAGGCCATGGAAAGGAGGTCCCACTTGGCGCATAGTGAGTTGTGTACCAAGTCACATGTGCCGACACAAGAATGCGGATGGCGAGCTTGTGTACCAAAAATATTGACAACTCACGTCCGAGTTCATTGCTTACAGGTTTTCCAACCAAATATCCAGACTTCCAACAATGAGAATCAAGAGTGTCATTGACCTTGTGAAAGCCATCTTTCATTACAAGGTGAAGTACGGCAAGGCATGGAAGGCGAAGCAAGCCGCATTCAAGATGTTGTATGGCAATTGGGAGGAAGCATAGAACCAACTGCCTAGGTTGTTGTTAGCTATGGCCGCCACAAACCCAGGCATGGTTCACGTGGTCGAGCCTCATGGGCACCAAACATTGATTCACAACAGGAGGACCGTCTGAGTATTTGGCCGTGCATTTTGGGCCTTTGAGCTGCGTGAGGGCTTTTGAGCATCGTCGGCCCATCATCGCCATTGACGGCATGTTCTTGACCGGACAATACAAGGGCACTTTATTGTTTGCAATAGCAAGTGATGCCAATAACCGGGTGTTGCCTTTGGCTTTCGCTTTGGTTGAGGTGGAGAACAATGATAACTGGGAGTGGTTCTTGCATCAATTGAGAACAAGGGTATTACCGGTTGAAAGGGAAATTTGTGTCATATCGGATCGCCATCCAAGAATTATAAACGCGGTGGTGGTTGACATTCCCATACATACAAAGTTGCACCATCGATGGTGCATGAGGCACTTTTGTGCAAACTTCTATAGGGCGTGGTATCAAGGAGTTGGGCGATGATCTTCAAGATTGTTGTCTCGCTTTCTCCGACAAGCGATTTGCCACATTGTTCAATGCATTGCTCAGACACAAGAAACTTGACCCCGGTGGTCTTGAATTTCTCAATAAGAACATTGTCGAAAGGAATATGTGGGCACGTGCTTTCGACGAATATGGCCAGAGGTACGGTCAAATGACAAGCAACATGGCAGAATGCTTCAGTAAGGTGCTCAAGGGTGTACGTTCATTACCCGTGACGGCAATAGTTCAATACACATTTGACAAGATGAATGCATACTTTTAAAAGTACTCAATGGAGACAGATAAGAAGATTTCTGGTGAAAACAAGGAAAAGCACAAGTGCAATTTCCCACCAAAGGTTGAAGAATGGTTGGAATTTCAATCACGGAAGGCAGACTCCCAAGAAGCTGTACTGTATGACGACAACGATTGGATGTATGAAGTGAAAGAGCCTGGAGGAACCACAAACGATGGCCACCAACACAGAAGTCGTGCTTTCAAGGTCTCCCTAACACGGTGTGATTGCACTTGCATGAGGCCATCGTTGCTTCATCTCCCATGCTCGCACGTGTTAAACGCATCTCGTGTTAGGAATGTGGACATCAACCACTCTCTTACTGTGCGGGAGTCCGAGTTCTCAATCATGATTGTCAAGAATACATGGGCTCCCGGGTTTCAGCCATACTTGGACAAATTATAATGGTCGGAGTATCATGGAGTTCAACTATGGCCGGACCCAGAATTGAAGGTTGTTAGATGGGGAAGACGTAAGACAAAGCGTCTTAGAAGTGACATGGATGGATGGGGCCGTGGTGCCGGTCGAGAAACTGGCACCGGCCAATTCCAAGAGCCTCATGAGCAATCCCATTGTGGGGAGTGCAATGGTGAGGGAGACAACACAAGAACTTGTACCAAACCAAGAAAGAGAAAAAAATGATGCAAGCACAAGCCGATAAAATGGCAGCCAACCAAGTCAAACAAGTTCCCAAGTGCCAAACCAATCAAATCAACCAAGCCAATGAGGAACTAGAAAACAAAGAGGGAGTCAACTAGGTCTTAGAAGAGGCCGTGGTGGTGGTAGAGGCCATGGTGTTGGTAGAGGCCGTGGTGATGGTCTTGGCCGTGGTGATGGTATAGGCCGTGGTGATGGTCTTGGCCGTGGTGATGTGGTAGAGGCCATGGTGGTGGTGGTAGAGGTCATGGTGGTGGTCTGGGCCGTGGTGGTCGTAGAGGCCGTGGTGATGGCCTAGGCCTTGGTGGTGGCTATGGCCGTGGTGGTGGCTATGGTCGTGGTGGTGATCTTGGCCTTGCCGGCGGTCGTAGTGGAGAAATATTTTCTTGGCTCAATGGACCATTGTCGTATGTGACTTACTATTATCTTGTTATTTATGTTGTCATTGTCATTTTGCATAGTGTGACTAACTATTAAGTTGTCATTTTCTTACATATGGCAACAATGAAGGGGGTGGAGGACACAGAGTGGGGAGGTGAGATGTCGGGGTGGTGGGAGCCGGAAGAAGAAGAAGAAGAGATGACCTTGCTCGATGCAAAATGT
The DNA here is from genome assembly GCA_021605205.1 of Aegilops longissima. Classification (NCBI taxonomy): domain Eukaryota; kingdom Viridiplantae; phylum Streptophyta; class Magnoliopsida; order Poales; family Poaceae; genus Aegilops; species Aegilops longissima. The sequence continues at coordinate 592,543,918 of CM038680.1, forward strand.
GTGCTACTATGTGACCTTGTGAACCATAATGTGTGCTACTATGTGATATGAGTCCTAAATGACTATGTGTTTTGGACAAATCTATGTGCTATAACTCCTTTATGTGTGTATGACTATGTGATTTGGACTACTCTATGTGCTATGTCTTCTTTTTGTGTTTTGGACTACTATATGTGATATCACTCATGATTATGTGACATCTATGCGAACCACAAAACATAAAAAGCACATGGTATTTGAAATCAGCAGAGAGTGCAGCGCCCAACAGCTGGGCCAGATCAATCTTGATCAAATACCGACACTTAGGCGCTGCACCTTGACTTAGCAATTTTTTTGGCAAGAATAGCTATTGGAAGCATTTTGTTGCTCTCTGGACTGGCATGTCCAGATGTGCAGCGCCTAAGGACGGGCGCTGCACTAGATAGTGCAACGCCTCACCTTTAGGTGCTGCACATCTGGACATGCTAGTCCAGAGAGCAACAGAATGCTTCCAGTAGCTTTCCTTGCCAAAAAATCCGCTAAGTCAGGGTGCAGCGCCTAACTGTCAGCGCCAGATCTACAATCTTGGCAAATACCACTGTTGGGCGCTGCACCTGACTCTAGCAATATTTTGGCAAGGAAAGCTATTGGGGCGTTACATTGCTCTGGATCGGCATGCCCAGATGTGCAGCACCTAAGGGACGGGCACTGCACTAGATAGTGCAGCCCCTCTCCCTTAGGCGCTGCACATCTGGACATGCCAGTCCAGAGAGCAACAGAACACTTCCATGGGCAATTCGAGCAGTGCAGCACCCATGGGCTAGGCGTCACACTGTTAATGTGCAGCGCCTTGGACTTAGGCGTTGCACATATGGACATCACTTAGGCTACACCCACCCCCTCCCACCCACCCCCACCCCCGACACAAACCTGAAGCTCAGTGCCTCCCTCTGCCCTCCTCTCTCCCCGTCTCAAATCCTTCTCAAATCCGGAGATTTTGTCCATGGATATCGAAGCCAACCCCTCCCTTAAGGTAATCTACTCCGATCCCCTCGTTTTCATCCAAATGAATTCTCACATTACCTCAAATCCTGCTAGTTTGGGGGAACCCTGGTTGGTGATTGGATTTGGAAATTTGTGTGGAAATATGTTGGCAAACTTTAGTTTTGGCTAGGGCTAGGCATTTGAATGCATTTACCTATGTACATGTCAATGTGTTGAACTTTGTGGGGAAACCCTAGTTTTGTAGGCATGGCTTCATCCGGTTCCATGATGAGGCCACCTGTGCTAACCAAGAAGACATGCCAAATAAGTGGGAGGACGCATCTTTGGACAAGGTGAAGGAGAAAGATGTCAACATCCCGCCATGTTGGTGTGGAGATGTTTGCAAGGTGAAGGTGTCCACCGACCGAAAGAAGTCATGGCAGAAGGGCAGAGATATTTTGTATGCCCGGACTATGCTTATGATCGTGCACTTCCAACTAACACCTATGACCAACCACCGATATGCTCGAGAAGTAAAATGTTACTCTCAAATGTGTCTCAACACTAACAAAAAAAAATTGTATGCAGTCACCGCCTCCTTGATACGTCTCCAACGTATCTACTTTTCCTAACGCTTTTCCTCTTGTTTTGGACTCTAATTTTCATGATTTGAATGAAACTAAACCCGGATTGACGCTGTTTTCACTAGAACTACCATGGTGTTGTTGTTTTTGCAAAAATAAAAGTTCTCGGAATGGAACAAAACTTTGCGAGGATTTTTTATACAATAAAAGAAAATTTCTAGAGCCAGGATGAACCTGAGGGGGGCACCTGGGTGGGTACAACCCACCAGGGGGCGCCAGCCCCCCAGGCACGCTCAGGTGGGTGCTGCCCACCTGGTGGCCCCGCTGACCTCCAAACCAACGCTATAAAATCCCATATTTCTAGAAAAAATCAGGAAGAAAGAATTATCACGTTTCACGAGACGGAGCCGCCGCCAAGCCATGTTCTTCCTTGGGAGGGCAGATCTGGAGTCCGTTTGGGGCTCTGGAGAGGGGGATCTTCAATCTTTGTCATCACCAACACATCTCCATCGCCAATTCCATGATGCTCCGGGAGTGAGTAATTCCTTCGTAGGCTCGCTAGTCGGTGATGAGTTGGATGAGATTCATCATGTAATCAACTTAGTTTTGTTAGGGCTTTATCCCTAGTATCCACTATGTTCTGAGATTGATGTTGCTATGACTTTGCCATGCTTAATGCTTGTCACTTTGGGCCCGGGTGCCATGATTTCAGATCTGAACCGTTTATGTTATCATCATTATATCCATGATCTAGATCCGATCTTGCAAGTTATAGTCACCTACTACGTGTTATGATCCGGCAACCTCGGAGTGACAGAAGTCGGGACCACTCTCGGTGATGATCGTAGTTTGAGGAGTTCATGTATTCACCGTGTGCTAATGCTTTGTTTTGGTTCTCTATTAAAAGGAGGCCTTAATATCCCTTAGTTTCCCATAGGACCCCGCTACCACGGGAGGGTAGGACAAAAGATGTCATGCAAGTTCTTTCCATAAGTACGTATGACTATTTACGGAATACATGCCTACATTATATTTATGAACTGGAGGTAGAGCTGTATCGCCGTAGGTTATAACTGTGTCATGATGAAAATGTCATCCAACGAGTCACCGATCCAATGCCTACGAATTTATCTTATATTGTTCTTGCTAAGTTACTACTGTTGCTACTGCTATAATTACTGCAGCAATATCATTGCTATCACTGTTACTGTTACTGTTACTACTGCTGCTATCATCAAAACTATCATACTATTGTGCTACTAATCACTTTGCTGCAGATAATTAATCTCCAGGTGTGGTTGAATTGACAACTCATCTGCTAATACCCTCAAATATTCTTTGGCTTCCCTTGTGTCGAATCTATAAATTTGGGTTGAATACTCTACCCTCGAAAATTGTTGCGATCCCCTATACTTGTGGGTTATCAAGACCTTTTTCTGGCGCCGTTGCCGGGGAGCATAGCTATATTTGTTGAGTCACTTGGGATTATTATCATATTATCACTATGAAGAATCTGAAGGATGCTAAGACTAAGATTTTTCCCTCAAAGACGAGGGGAGGTGAGGAAATGCCATCCAGTTCTGCTTTAGATTCACCTTTTGTTATAAGTAAACTTGCAACTCCACAACATGCTATTAATTCTGATACATCGCAAGTTATTTATGATGCTACTTCTGCTATGAATGCTACTCATGATGATGATGATAGTACCTTGCTTGATGATAATGTGCCACTAGGTGAATTTCTTGATGAACAAATAGCTAGAGTAAGACAACATAATATTGTTGAATTTGATGATGAACTTGAAACCGAAACTACTGAAACACCTACTAGAACTAGTCCTCCTAGATATGAATTGCCGAAGGTACCGGAAGGTTATACTATGAGTGAGGAGGCAACTAGAGATATTCTTGCTTGTAAGGATAGAGATGATCTAGAGAAATTATTATGCAAGTATAAAGAAAGATCTCAGAATGATAAAATGAAATGTGATCTTGAGTTTGTTACTTCACCTATTGTTATTGCTGATAAGGATTATGAATTCTCTATCGACCCAGAGTTAATCACTTTGGTTGAATCTGATCCTTTCCCTGGTTATGAAACTGAAACTGTTGTGTCACATTGTAGGACCTTAAGAAGAGGTGTCTAGAAGGGGGGTGATTAGACACTAAGTACCAAAGTTGCAATTTTTAACCTTATTAAAAATGTAAGTGGAGTTTAGGCACAAGTTTAACTTTTTCAATACATAACAAGCAATCATGCAATGAGTATATGAGCAGCGGAAAGTAAAGCATGCAACTTGCAAGAAAGTAAAGGGAAGGGTTTGGAGGATTCAAACGCAATTGGAGACACGGATGTTTTTGGCGTGGTTCCGATAGGTGGTGCTATCGTACTTCCACGTTGGTGGAGACTTCAACCCACGAAGGGTAACGGTTGCGCGAGTCCACGGAGGGCTCCACCCACGAAGGGTCCACGAAGTAGCAACCTTGTCTATCCCACCATGGTCGTCGCCCACGAAGGACTTGCCTCACTAGTGGTAGATCTTCACGAAGTAGGCGATCTCCTTGCCCTTACAAACTCCTTGGTTCACCTCCACAATCTTTTCGGAGGCTCCCAAGTGACACCTAGCCAATCTAGGAGACACCACTCTCCAAGAAGTAACAAATGGTGTGTTGATGATGAACTCCTTGCTCTTGTGCTTCAAATGATAGTCTCCCCAACACTCAACTCTCTCTCTCATAGGATTTGGATTTGGTGGAAAGAATATTTGAGTGGAAAGCAACTTGGGGAAGGCTAGAGATCAAGATTCATATGGTAGGAATGGAATATCTTGGCCTCAACACATGAGTAGGTGGTTCTCTCTCAGAAATGGTAAGTTGGAAGTGTAGGTTTGTTCTGATGGCTCTCTCCACGAATGAAGAGGAGGTGGAGGGGCATATATAGCCTCCACACAAAATCTAACCGTTACACACAATTTACCAATCTCAGTGGGACCGAATCAACAAACTCGGTCGACCGATTTTAGTAAACCTAGTGACCGTTAGGGTTTTCGTGGGATCGACATGCATCTCGGTGGGACCGATATGGTTAGGGTTAGGGCATAACGTAATCTCGGTGAGACCGATTACACAAACTCGGTGAGACCGATTTTGGTAATTAGCTAACCAGAGAGTTGGTCAGGCAAACTCGGTTGGACCGATTACTCAAACTCGGTGGGACCGATTTTGATAATGAGTCAGCCAGAAAGTTTGCATTGTAATCTCGGTAGTACCAATTTCTCAAACTCGGTGAAACCGATTTTGATAATGGACATACACAGAGAGATTACAATCCCATCTCGGTGAGACCGAGATCCCTATCGATAGAACCGATTTGCCTAGGGTTTCTGGCAGTAGCTATGACATATGGAATCGGTGGCGCCGGATTGGAAGAACCGGTGAGACCGATTTTGGCTTTAGGTTTAGGTCATATGTGGATGTGAGAAAGTAGCTGAGCGTTTTGGAGCATATCACTAAGCACATGAAGCAAGAGGCTCATCAAGCAACACATCATCCCTCCTTGATAGTATTGGCTTTTCCTATAGACTCAATGTGATCTTGGATCACTAAAATGTAAAATGAAGAGTCTTGAGCTTGAAGCTTTAGCCAATCCTTTATCCTTAGCATCTTGAAGGAGTTCCCACATCCTTTAGTCCATGCCATTTCATTGTTGAACTTATCTGAAACATACTAGATAAAGGTGTTAGTCGAACAAGAGATATGTTGACATTAATTACCAAAACCACCTAGGGAGCACTTGTGCTTTCAATCTCCCCCTTTTTGGTAATTGATGACAACATACATCAAATCTTTAGATAAAGATATAAAGAATAGCAAGTAAAGCTTTGGAAATACGTGTAACATGCATAGGCTCCCCCTACATGTATGCAATCATGTGAATATGGAATATAAGAGCATGTAATAACATAACCATGATAGAGGAGGCAATGTGTTACATGTATATTGGCCATATGCATCAGAGCAAAGAATATTAAAGAAAATACCTTCATGCCCATGAGTCCTTCTTGCAAACAGTATGTACATCAGCAAGAATTCCTCATACACATGATTGTGATGCATATACTTACCTTGTAGTCTTGAGTTGGCTTAGGATGAAATAAACCTGCGTAAACAAGGTTAGATAACACAGATGCACCTACTAGCCTGAGAAAACAAAAGAAACCACAAGAATACCAAGACTGGGATGACATGTAAAGAGTGAGTACTAAGTACTACATTGGATTTGACATGTCCCCAAGAGTAAAGATATGCAATGAATTTAGATGATTTCTTTCCCTTAGATGTCTTGCTCCCCCTGAATCTAGCATGGGATACTGGGAGAAGATAGGGAACATAAATTAGAGCTGAAAGATATAAATGAACAGAGCTAATGCAAGCTAATGCAGATAAGCACATATGAACATGTCTTTCCCCTCAAGAAGACATGTGGCATCTCTCCTCTTGAACACCAAGCATCTGGGATCCTTGAGAAATACTTTTATCTAGTATTCTCTCCCCGAGAGATCTCTCTCTCCCCAAGGATCTCTCTCCTTCTGAGATGTGATCTCTCTAAGTGATAAGCTTTGATGTGATCTCTCTCTCCCCCTTTGACATCAATTTCCAAGAAGGGCTTGATAAAGATGTGATCTCTCTCTCCCCCTCAGGAATTTGTCGTGAATGGGTTTGATCCTTGAGTCACAACCTAAAGCAATGATAAAAATGTGATACTTGTAGAGGACAAGATTCATTGAGTGGAGCTGGATCAAAAGAAACACAGAATAAGTGTCAAACCATTTTTCCTGTTGTGAAATCGGTGGCACCGAGTGGTATGCTTCGGTGGTACCAAAAGTTTTCGGTTGGACCAAAAGTAACAAATCGGTGTAACCGAGTTCATCACAGAGAAAACACTTGTCACCTCAGCTCACTTGACTAATAAGATCTCACAAAGATTTGCAAGGAATTTACTGAATGATATGCAATGAATTGGAATGCAGAAAATGCAGAGCAAACAGAAAGAAATCTAGATGAAGTATTTTTTTGAAAGGGGAAACACATATGCATGAGACAAATGCAAAACTCAGAAAATAACACAAGAGAACTTCATCTAGAGATGGTGGGCGACAAAGTCACCTATGTTAGAGTATATTGACTTAGGAGTCAAGTGAGATCACTTGATCATAGGTCATACTCATCGTTTGAGCTCAAAATGGGGTTGCCATTTTTCGTTTAAGCATCTTGATGTATTCACATCTTGTCTAGTTGCTTTAACTCATGACTTGGAGTAAAGCTTCTCTAAGATGGAATAACATACCTTGGTTGGTGGTGTCGTCCATGTAGTTGAACTTGTGTGGGTTGCTCAAGGTTGATGTAGCTCATCAAGAATTTGGAGCACCACTTGGATTTTGAGTCCATCTACCTACATGGGTTAGTTCGTGCAAGGAAGAGCACTTGTGTATCCAACAATGACAATCATGAAGCTCAACATAGAATTTGTCAAAGGATATGTTTAAATGGTTTTGTGCTTCCTTGGCTTCAACCACCTTGTGTAGAGACTTGGTGATGTAGAGATTGCTCAAGATATGAGTAGGTTTCAACCTCATCGAATTTGATTCAACCAAGTCCCTACATGGGTTAGATAACATGCAAGATACAAATATATCCAAAACATAAGATTTCCATCATAGGAGAGATATCAAGGATTAGGCATAAGCTCATGTCTTGCATGTATCCAATGGAGTTTCTACTCCAATTTTGAAGCATCAATGATGTTCAATTCTCCTCTTAACCTGCAAAACACTTTCTCATCAAGAGGTTTAGTGAATATATCCGCCAATTGCTTTTCGGTGCGAACATGCTTAAGATCAATGTCACCCTTAGCAACATGATCTCGAATGAAATGATGACGAACTTCAATATGCTTAGTTCGAGAATGTTGCACAGGATTATCACCAATTTTGATAGCACTTTCATTGTCACAAAGCAATGGAACATGTTTCACATATATCCCATAATCTTTAAGAGTTTGGGTCATCCAAAGTAATTGAGCACAACATGAACTAGCGGCAATGTATTCCGCTTCGACAGTAGATAAGGATACCGAGTTTTGTTTCTTGGAGGACCAAGACACAAGAGATCTACCAAGAAATTGACAAGTACCCGAAGTGGATTTTCTATCAACCTTGTCTCCTGCATAGTCCGAGTCGGAGTAGCCAACAAGATCGAAAGAGGCCCTCTTAGGATACCAAATGCCAAAATTTGGTGTATGGATTAAGTATCTCACTATCCTTTTCACGGCCTTAAGATGACATTCTTTAGGAGCAGCTTGATATCGTGCATACATGCACACACTTAGCATAATATCAGGACGTGAAGCACATAGATATAACAATGAACCAATCATAGAGCGATAAACCTTTTGATCAACCGGTTCATCATCTTTGGTTAAGTCAAGATGTCCACTAGTAGGCATGGGTGTAGACATACCTTTGCATTCTTGCATATTGAACTTCTTGAATAAGTCCTTGGTGTACTTCGTTTGAGAGACAAAAGTACCTTCCTTAGTTTGCTTGATTTGCAACCCAAGAAAGAATTTGAGTTCACTCATCATAGACATCTCAAACTTCTCCGACATTAGCTTCCCAAACTTTTCACTAAAATGAGGGTTAGTTGAACCAAATATAATACCATCAACATAGATTTGGCACACAAATAGTTCACCATTAACCCTTTTAGTAAAAAGTGTGGAATCAATTTTCCCAATTTCAAAGCCTTTTTCAAGAAGAAACTTGGTCAAGCATTTATACCACGCTCTAGGAGCTTGTTTAAGACCATAAAGAGCTTTGTGAAGTTTGTAAACATGATTGGGTTTCTTAGGATTGACAAAGCCGGGAGGTTGCTTAACATAAACTTCCTCCTCTATTTCACCATTTAGAAAAACACTTTTAATGTCCATTTGGTACAAGGTGATATCATGATGATTAGCATAGGCAAGTAAGATGCGAATGGACTCAAGTCTAGCAACGGGGGCATATGTCTCACCATAGTCCATACCTTCGACTTGTGTGTAGCCTTGGGCGACGAGACGTCCTTTGTTGCGAACTACTTGTCCATCTTCATCTTGCTTGTTGCGAAACACCCATTTGGTACCGATGATGTTGTGGTTGTTGTCGGGCTTCTCAACCAATGTCCAAACTTGATTCCTCTCAAAGTTGTGTAGCTCTTCATGCATAGCTTTTATCCAATCCGGATCTTCCAATGCTTCTTCAACCTTCATAGGTTCAACGCTAGATATGAAAGAATAGTTTTCACAAAAGTTAGCTAAACGAGTTTTAGAGCGAGTGATTCTCCCGGTTTGAATATCATTGTAGATTTGCTCAACGGGATGATCTTTAGCAATTATTGCTCGAACTCGTGAAAGCTTTTGCTTGGGTCTTCGCTGAACATCTTTTTCATCTTGTTCTTCTTCTTGGCCTTCTTCATTGTTGGCGTTGTCGTTCTCTTGTCGTGGTGGAGAAGGAGGTTGTTGATGTTCATCTTGATGCACTTCCTCGTTTTCTTCATCTTGGTGTGTCCCACTCGTGGATGCTTCCGTATCAACTCTTGCTTCACCTTGTCGTGAAGTAGAAGCTTCCACTTGAATAGACGAGGTACTCTCCTTCACCTCCGTTGGACCGACCTTGCCAATATACAAGTCTTGGATTGCTTCCAAAGGGTCTTTGTCTCCTACATCAATTGGCAATTGCTCTATTTGCGAGCCGTTAGATTCATCAAACTTCACATCTACCGTCTCTTCAACCTTTCGGGTGAAATTGTTGTAGACATGGTAAGTGTGAGAGTTTGAGCCATAACCTAGTAGGAAACCTTCATGAGACTTAGGAGCAAATTTAGAACGACGAAGCTTATCAAGAATGTAGCACTTTGAGCCGAATACTCGAAAGTATCCAACTTGGGGTTTGTTACCGGTGAGGAGCTCGTATGCCGTCTTGCCGAGTAGCTTGTGAAGATACAAGCGATTTGTCGCATGACAAGCTGTCTCAACCGCTTCTGCCCAAAAGTGCTTCGGTGTCTTTGTAGGACCTTGAAATATGTCTAGAGGGGGGGGGGGGTGATTAGACTACTTGACCAATTAAAAACATGACCTTTTCCCAATTTTATAGTTTGGCAGATTTTAGCTATTTTAGGACAAGTCAAGCAATCATCACACAATTCAAGCAAGCATGCAAAGAGTATATTGGCAGCAGAAATTAAAGCATGCAACTTGCAAGAAAGTAAGGGGAAAGGTTTAGAGGATTCAAACGCAATTGGAGACACGGATGTTTTTGGCGTGGTTCCGATAGGTGGTGCTATCGTACCTCCACGTTGATGGAGACTTCAACCCACGAAGGGTAACGGTTGCGCGAGTCCACGGAGGGCTCCACCCACGAAGGGTCCACGAAGTAGCAACCTTGTCTATCGCACCATGGCCGTCGCCCACGAAGGACTTGCCTCACTAGCGGTAGATCTTCACGAAGTAGGCGATCTCCTTGCCCTTACAAACTCCTTGGTTCAACTCCACAATCTTGTCGGAGGCTCCCAAGTGACACCTAGCCAATCTAGGAGACACCACTCTCCAAGAAGTAAAAAATGGTGTGTTGATGATGAACTCCTTGCTCTTGTGCTTCAAATGATAGTCTCCCCAACACTCAACTCTCTCTCATAGGATTTGGATCTGGTGGAAAGAGGGTTTGAGTGGAAAGCAACTTGGGAAGGCAAGAGATCAAGATTCATATGATAGGAATGGAATATCTTGGCCTCAACACATGAGTAGGTGGTTCTCTGTCAGAAATGGTAAGTTGGAAGTGTAGGTTCATTCTGATGGCTCTCTCCACGAATGAAGAGGAGGTGGAGGGGTATTTATAGCCTCCACACAAAATCTAACCGTTACACACAATTTACCAAACTCGGTGGGACCGAATCATAAAACTCGATCAGACCGATTTAGTAAACCTAGTGACCGTTAGTGATTTTCGGTGGGACTGACATGCATCTCGGTGAGACCGATACGGTTAGGGTTAGGGCATAACGTAATCTCGGTGAGACCGATTACACAAACTCGGTGAGACCGATTTTGGTAATTAGCTAACCAGAGAGTTGGTCAGGTAAACTCGGTGGGACTGATTTGCTCTTTTCGGTGAGACCGAAATGTTACAAAAAGGAAACAGAGAGTTTACATTGCAATCTCGATGGGACCGATCGCTCACTTCGGTTGGACCGAAATGTTACGAAGGGAAACAGAGAGATTACAACCCCATCTCGGTGAGACCGAGATCCCTATCGGTAAGACCGATTTGCTTAGGGTTTGTGGCAGTGGCTATCACTTTTGGAATCGGTGGCGCCGGATAGAAAGAATCGGGTGGACCGATTTTGGCTTTAGGTTTAGGTCATTTGTGGATGTGGGAAAGTAGTTGAGGGTTTTGGAGCATATCACTAAGCACATGAAGAAAAAGGCTCATTAAGCAACACCTCATCCCTTCTTGATAGTATTGGCTTTTCCTATAGACTCAATGTGATCTTGGATCACTAAAATGTAAAATGAAGAGTCTTGAGCTTTTGAGCTTGAGCCAATCCTTTGTGCTTAGTATTTTGAGGGATCCACTTTCATCATCCATGCCATGCCATTTATTGAGCTTTCCTGAAATAATAGTCTTGGAATAGCATTAGCTCAATGACCTATATGTTGTTATGAATTACCAAAACCACCTAGCCATAGTTGCACTTTCAATCTCCCCCTTTTCAGTAATTGATGACAACATATAGATCAAAGCTTCGACAAAAGATAATAAAATTTAAAAAACATCGTCACTTTGAGAAGTATGTGATAAGCAAGAGCTCCCCCTAAATTTGTGCATAGTTTTAGATTTGCTTTGGACTGCAAATGCACAATGAATTAGGTTCATGGGTTACTCTTCCATGTCACATACATCTTGGTGGAGCGCTCAAAATAATAAACAATGAATACATGCACTCATCACCAAGCATAGTGAGTGATCACATAAGATAGATAAGATAATATCAAGCATGCATAAGTGTAGCTTATGATCAAACACATGATCATCAATGTCTCACAAACATAGTATCTCAACCAAAAGCAAACAAAGTTTAAAAAACAACCAAATAAAGCAAGAGAGAACAAAAGCAACAATCTCTCTCGAAGCCTATGATCTATACATTTTTCTCCCCCTTTGGCAACAAGTTACCAAAAAGTTCATAGAAAATGCATAGTGCTAGATCGACTCTCAGGCTTGATCTTCAGGTGGTGGTGTAGGGATGGCTCCTTGGACGAAGACTTCAGTTGATGTAGATGGAGCTGGAGCTGATGAAGGTGCTGGAGCTGGTGGCACTGAGGCTGTAGCTGGTGCAGATGAAGTTGCTCTTGTGTCAGAAACTGGCACAGCTGATGACTTCTGGGCTCTAGGCACTCTGGCAAACACATTGGTTGTAGTCTTGCCCTTCCTCTCCTGCATATCATCTTGTAGTTGCTCCACTGTACACTAAATCTCAGTTACCTTGACATCTAGATCATAGAACTTTTGTTCCATGATTCTCTCCAGGCTCTCCTGATTTTGAGTTAGGGTGGCCAATCCCTTCTCAATCCTCAAAGTTGATGCTATTAAGTAACCAAGCTGCTCCTGCTTGTTCTTCAAGATATACTCAGATGCCTCCTCTTGAGTTGGCATCTTGGCAGCCTTCTCCCTCTTTGCCTTCTCCTTTTTCTCCTGAGCTTGAACTGATTGTGGATCATCTTCATTCATGACAACCTCATTGTCCTCAAAGTCTGGATAAAGTGGAAAGTGTTCCTTATCCAACTGATATTTTCATGTGCCCATCTTTGAGTTTATCAATTCTTGAATCTGAGGTGCATATCCACAGCTCCTCAGCCTCATGACTTTAAACTTCCGTGGCACATCAAACACATGCAACATGTTGATGGCATGCCCTCTGATCATGTTATGGTCACCTGACTTGGGCAACAAGGTGTGCCTCAGAATCCAATTTATAGTTGGCAACCCTGACAGCAGAAAGTGAACTGATCCAAACTTGTGAGTTGCTAATGCCTTGTTTGGAATTTCCTTGTACATGTGAGCCATTGAATTGTGATCCTTTTTCTTCTTGGCATAAATGTCTAGGTCATCCTCATTCTCCTCTGGGGCATTTATCAACTTTGCCCACTCCTCAACAGTTGACTGGTACCTTGTACCTTCAGACATCCAAACAATTTTTCCATCTGGGTAAAAATGTGCTGTGGAGTAAAATTGCATGATAAGCTCATCATTCCAATTTGTGAGCTTTTGCCCAACAAAATCTGCAACTCCACAACTCACAAAGTTGTCCTGCACTCCAGGATAGTGCTCTTCATTCTCCTTCATGTAGGTCCAGTCGACCCACCTCATATCACACACAATGGGCTTCTTGTCCAACAAGATTGTCTCATAAAAGTCCTGCTGTTCCTTTGTATGGAACCTGTAATCAACAACAGTTCTTCTCCTTGAAGCATATGGATCTTCCATTCTCCATAGTCTCAGCCCTGAATCCTTCCTGATTCTCATGTTCTCAGCCACATGATGGGCATCATTGTGGTCTGGTATCTTGGGCTTGAGCTTCCTCATAACTTGTCCTTCTTCATCTTCCTCATCAACCTCAGGCACTGGGGCCTTGTTCTTCTCAGCAGCTGGAATACTCCTGGTATTCCTCTTTGGTGCATACTTGGCCTTGGGGGCAGCTTTGGGTGCTTCCTTGGGCTTAGATGTGGCAGCCCCTGATCTAATAGCATCACCCATAAGCTTTGGTGCCTTTGGTGCTGGTGCAGCAGGCTCTTCATCTTCCATCATGGAAGGTTTCCCAATAACTTTGGCCATGGTCATCTTGACCCTTTCCTTTCTTTTCTTGCTCTCAGCAGCTGGCTCTTTGGGATCAGGATTTTCAGGCAGTTTAGTTGATGTTCTGGCCTTGGACATTGGTTGTCTTCCTGCATGCCTTTTGATCTTCATGACCCTTTCCTTCTTGAGCACTTCTTTCTTGGAAGTAGCCTAGTCTTCCTCAGACCTGTAATCTTCATCCTCTGAATCTGAATTTCTTTTCCTCCTTTGCCTAGTTGCAGCCTTAGGCAAGTTGCTAGGAGTACTTCTGCTCCCTTCATCTGAAGTTGAGGGACTAGTGCCCTCACTCAAGTCTATCTGCTCTTCTGACATGTTCTGGCTATCACTTTGATCAGACATACTGCAAAAGCTGACTGCTGACCCTGTGAAGAGTTTATAGATGAGATAGAAAAGATGAGCATCACAAAGTGCAGAGGTTTTTGCAAAAGAATGACTCAAAAGTTTAGTTTTAGTTTTCCACAGAAAGCATTTCGGATCCACCGATTTTCGAACTCGGTGATACCGAAGCAGTTTTGGAACCTAAACTGATGATCTCGGATGGACCGAGTTTCAGTTTGGTGGTACCGAGACTGCTAGGGTTTCACAGAATCCTCAAATCGGTTGCACCGTTTAGTAATTCTCGGTCAGACCGAGAGTCACTAGTGCAATGGCATAAGCCAAATCGGTGAGACCGATTTTTTCAACTCGGTGGGTCCGAGATGGTTTCGGCGGAAACCTAAACCTAAAAATTTGAATCATATCTAATCTATGAACTACTTTGGCTGGATAGATGAGTTGCAATCGTGGCAAGATTCAATATGAAAACAATGTGCTAGGAATCAGACGTGGATAGCACAAAGATCAAGTCCATACCCTAACTTGGCGGTGGACTTGCTACGGCGGCAATAGTGGGGACGAAATCCGTTGACGGCGGCGAAGACCAGCGACAGGAGGCTGCTGGCGATGAGGAGATGATCCGGAGACCACGATGGCAGAGCGAGCTGATGCGCGGGCGAAGGGTTTCGGAGAAATTTCCAAAAATTTTCCCGTGACTATATATAGCCCGACCCTGTCGGTGTGACCGAGTGGAACAACTCGGTGGCACCGAGATGCATAACTGTGTTTAGTTACAGCAAATCGGTGAGACCGAAAAGTTCAAATCGGTTGCACCGAGATTGAAAACTCAGATCAACTTGATGATCTCGGTAGGACCGAAATGGAAGGATCGGTCAGACCGAGAATCATTAAGAGGTTTTGGAAGTTTAAGTCTATGATGAATCGGGGACTCCGAGTGCTCCTCACCCAGAGTGGTTTGAATCTGACTTGATCAAATCTTGTGATGTAGCATGAATAGAGTTTGAGACGAGAAAAGCATAGATAGCTAAACAAGGTTCTTAGGCATTCTTGTCCATCCACTTGGCACAAAGAAAAAGAAACCAATCAATCAAACAACAAGTGGATGTCCTGGAATGAGTAAAATATGCACCAACATGCTCACACAATAAGATGGCAAGTGAAATATGTGGCAGAGCATGCACAACCAATTCTAGCATCTATCAAACAATTGGCGATGACTAGGTCATCTATATATGAGTATATTGACTTAGGAGTCAAATGAGAACATTTGATCATAGGTCATACTCATCGTTTACAAGCGGGGTTACCACTTTTACATAATGCATTAATGTGTTCACACCATTAGAGTTGCTTTGACTCAATTCTTAGAGTTAATCTCCCCCTAGATGTGAGATCCCCCTTAGAGGGATGAACTAACCTTGGGTTTTGTCGATGATGACTTCATGTAGGTGTTGAAGATGTAGATGCTCTATGTTGATGTAGATCATTTGGAGCAATCCTTTGGAGTGAGTTGCACTTTCAACTTGCCTACATGGGTTAGTCCCACAAGGAACAAACAAGAATATCCATAGACATAGAGTGATGCACACACAAGATGATGTCCATGAAAACGTTAGGTTACCTTGTCCCTTGCCTTACCAACATGAGGGTTTGTGACTCCTTGAACTAGTGCAAGATGTGAAAGTTGATTGCATTTGTTCTTGCCAAAATGATACGAGCGAAGGATGTTGGCGGAGTCACCCTCTAGAACTCTCTAGTTCTTCTTCTTCGGGATCCATGTCATCTTGATGGGAATCCTTGGAGTTGTAGTAGTACTTGATGAAGTAGAACTTGACGTAGTCTTGGGGACCCACTTGAACGAGGCTTTAGGTGCTTCTTCAAATGCATCAATCTCTTCTTGAAGCTTGTCCTTGCCTTTGTTCTTATGGTCTTGTGGTGGAAGATCATCTTGAGCTTGTGTCCCCTTGAAGGAAGTAGGATCATACTTCTCTTGTTGAGGAACAAACTTTGCCTTGGGGTATTGATCTTCTTCCCACTCAACTCCATTGGCGTTGAACTTTCGTTCAAAACCAACACCTTGATTCTTCCGGTGCCTTCCTTGCTTGCGTACAATTTCCTCGAATTGCTTACTCCCGGCAAGGATCTTATAAACACCTTTCTCTATAATTCCCTTCAATAAACTATTTTCTTGCTCAAGTGTAACTTGGCTAAGAGAATCATTAGTGGAATCAAGAGAACTACTAGAAGCAACAATATTGGATTTGACATTATTATTGTTACTACTAGAGGAAGTATCTTTCTTGTACTTGTTACTAGACTTGACTTGAGGCATGTAAGTAGATAAGAGTAAACGCTTGGCAATGTAAGAAGAACTTTTCTTGCAGAGATCATCATTGTTTGCCTTTAAGAACTCATGCTCTTGCTCAAGATTGAGCTTTTCAAAGCATAACTTCTCATGAGCCCTTAAAAGTTCTCGATGATCTTCGAAGATAGTTTCATGAGCCAACTTAAGACTGTTTAGTTCTTTAGTTAGAAGCTCAATTTTCTCCTTATCATTGTCATTCGTTTGATTAGCATGATTAATTGGCGTTTCATCATAGTATTCATGACTAGAGTTGTCAACAAGTAAATCATCATCCACAAGCAAGTCATCTTCATCACTATTAAAATCAACATACTTGGGATGTGTTACCTTTGGACCTTTGGCCATGAAGCATCTTCCAATTCCTTCATTTGCTGAATCAAATATGTCGTAGGAGTTGGTTGACACAATTGCTAGACCGGCAACACCTTCATCTTGAGTATATTCGGAATCGGAGTGATAGCTTCTCTCGGAGTGATGGTCGGAGTCGGAGCCGGATACCCATTCACCAACATGAGCTTGATGTCTTCGTTTTGTGTAGCTCCTTGATGACTTGTCCTTTCTTTCCGAATCATTGCTTCTCCGTGAGGGTCTTTGTTCATAACGATCATCTCTACTCCTCCTCTCTCTTGGTGGTGATTCTTCTCTTTTGCTTCTTCTTTTTGGAGAATCTTCTCTTCTTTTGTAGGGTGCCGTACACTCATTGGAGTAGTGTCCGGGTCTCCCACAATTGTAGCAATTTCGCTCTCGACTAGAAGATCTCTTGTCATTGTAAGACCTTGACTTGGAGCTTCTTTCTTTGCTTCTACTCTTGTAGAATTTGTTGAAGTTCTTCACCATTAAGCTCAATTCTTCATTGAAGGTTGGTTTCTCACTTGATGATGTGGGGGCTTCACTTGAGGCTTTGTAGGCACCGCTTGACTTGTTGTGAAGTTCCTCCTTATCCTTGAGTGACATCTCATGAGCAACAATCCTTCCAATGACTTCCGTTAGCTTGAGATCTTTGTAGTTTGGCATCATTTGGATCAATGTGCACACGGTATCATACTTTCCATCCAATGCTCTTAGGATCTTCTTGATGATGAATTTGTCGTTCATCTCTTCACTCCCTAAGCCGGCAATCTCATTTGTGATAAGAGCAAGCCTAGAGTACATTTCAGCGACACCTTCACCATCCTTCATTTTGAACTTGTCAAGCTGACTTTGGAGCACATCCAACTTGGACTCCTTGATGGATTCGGTACCTTCATGCATATCAATCAAAGTATCCCAAATTTCCTTTGCATTCTCAAGATGGCTGATTTTGTTGAATTCTTCGGGGCACAATCCGTTGAAGATGATGTCACATGCTTGAGCGTTGTATTGTAGCATCTTCAATTCTTCCGCATTAGCTTCACGGTTCGGATATCTCCCATCGAAGAATTCACCTCGCAAGTCAATACAAATAATTGCCCAAACGGCGGGGTTATGTCCAAGAATATGCATTTTCATCTTATGCTTCCAACTAGCAAAATTAGTACCATCAAAGTAAGGACCTCTACGGTGATAATTTCCCTTGCTAGACGCCATACTCTCCTAGGTTGTGAAACCAAGGCTATGACCACCAAAAGCTATGGAAATCAAAGCAAATGGAGACCAAAGCTCTGATACCACTTGTAGGACCTTGAAGTATGTCTAGAGGGGGGGTGATTAGACTACTTGACCAATTAAAAACTTGACCTTTTCCCAATTTTATAGTTTGGCAGATTTTAGCTATTTTAGAACAAGTCAAGCAATCATCACACAATTCAAGCAAGCATGCAAATAGTATATTGGCAGCGGAAATTAAAGCATGCAACTTGCAAGAAAGTAAGGGGAAGGGTTTAGAGGATTCAAACGCAATTGGAGACACAGATGTTTTTGGCGTGGTTCCGATAGGTGGTGCTATCGTACCTCCACGTTGATGGAGACTTCAACCCACGAAGGGTAACGGTTGCGCGAGTCCACGGAGGGCTCCACCCACGAAGAGTCCATGAAGTAGCAACCTTGTCTATCCCACCATGGCCGTCGCCCACGAAGGACTTGCCTCACTAGCGGTAGATCTTCACGAAGTAGTCGATCTCCTTGCCCTTACAAACTCCTTGGTTCAACTCCACAATCTTGTCGGAGGCTCCCAAGTGACACCTAGCCAATCTAGGAGACACCACTCTCCAAGAAGAAACAAATGGTGTGTTGATGATGAACTCCTTGCTCTTGTGCTTCAAATGATAGTCTCCCCAACACTCAACTCTCTCTCATAGGATTTGGATCTGGTGGAAAGAGGGTTTGAGTGGAAAGCAACTTGGGAAGGCTAGAGATCAAGATTCATATGATAGGAATGGAATATCTTGGCCTCAACACATGAGTAGGTGGTTCTCTCTCAGAAATGGTAAGTTGGAAGTGTAGGTTCGTTCTGATGGCTCTCTCCACGAATGAAGAGGAGGTGGAGGGGTATATATAGCCTGCACACAAAATCTAACCGTTACACACAATTTACCAAACTCGGTGGGACCGAATCATAAAACTCGGTCGGACCGATTTAGTAAACCTAGTGACCGTTAGTGATTTTCGGTGGGACTGACATGCATCTCGGTGAGACCGATACGGTTAGGGTTAGGGCATAACGTAATCTCGGTGAGACCGATTACACAAACTCGGTGAGACCGATTTTGGTAATTAGCTAACCAGAGAGTTGGTCAGGTAACTCGGTGGGACCGATTTGCTGTTTTCGGTGAGACCAAAATGTTACAAAAAGGAAACAGAGAGTTTACATTGCAATCTCGGTGGGACCGATCGCTCACTTTGGTTGGACCGAAACGTTACGAAGGAAAACAAAGAGATTACAACCCCATCTCGGTGAGACCAAGATCCCTATCGATAAGACCGATTTGCTTAGGGTTTGTGGCAGTGGCTATGACTTTTGGAATCGGTGGCGCCGGATAGAAAGAATCGGTGGGACCAATTTTGGCTTTAGGTTTAGGTCATTTGTGGATGTGGGAAAGTAGTTGAGGGTTTTGGAGCATATCACTAAGCACATGAAGCAAAAGGCTCATTAAGCAACACCTCATCCCTTCTTGATAGTATTGGCTTTTCCTATAGACTCAATGTGATCTTGGATCACTAAAATGTAAAATGAAGAGTCTTGAGCTTTTGAGCTTGAGCCAATCCTTTGTCCTTAGTATTTTGAGGGATCCACTTTCATCATCCATGCCATGCCATTTATTGAGCTTTCCTGAAATAATAGTCTTGGAATAGCATTAGCTCAATGAGCTATATGTTGTTATGAATTACCAAAACCACCTAGGGATAGTTGCACTTTCAGTCTTGTACTCATCAAGCATCGTTCTCGCCATTTAGATGAGTGTCCGGTTCTTCCTCTCAACAACTCCATTTTGTTGAGGTGTGTACGTAGCCGAGAACTCGTGTGAAATCCCTTCTTCGTCAAGAAAGGTGTCCACATTTGCGTTCTTGAACTCCGTTCCGTTGTCGCTGCGAACCTTCTTGATCGTCACTTCAAATTGATTTTAGGCCTTTCTAGCGAAGTTTTTGAAGATCTTTTGGACCTGCGATTTATCATCGAGAAAGAACACCCACGTAAATCTTGAAAAATCATCAACTATAACTAGACCAAAAGAATTTCCACCGAGACTCTTGTAGGAGTTGGGTCCAAATAGATCCATGTGAAGCAGCTCGAGCAGCCTCTTTGTGGTCATAATGTTCTTCACAGGATGCCTTCCTCCAACATGTTTACCTGCTTGACAAGCACTGCACAGTCTATCCTTATCAAATATGACATCGTTAACTCCAAGGATATGATTCCCTTTAATAAGTTTGTCAAGGTTTCTCATGCCAACGTGACCTAATCGTCTATGCCATAACCACCCTTTAGATCACCTCTTTAGTGAAATCAACAATGTATAAATCACCTCTACGTATACCGGTAAAGACCATTTTATGATTGTCTCGACGAAACACTTGGCAATCAATTTCAGTAAATAGGACATTGAAACCGAAATCAGCAAGTCTAGATACTGAAAGTAGGTTGTAGCCAAGAGATTCAACGAGCATGACATTCTGAATGGAGCTATCATGTGAGATGGCCACCTTACCGAGGCCAACCACCTTACCCTTTGAGTTGTCACCGAAAGTGACATACTTTCGAGGACTATCATTATCAGCAAGCTCACGAAACATGTCTTTATCTCCGGTCATGTGATCCGTACATCCATTGTCAAGAACACATTCCTTTCCTCCTGACACATATCCCCGAAGATTTGCCATAAGACCAAAGTGTCTCATTGCATCATCAAGATCGAAGTCACTATCATCATCCTCATCATAGTATCCATGTTCAACATCGGCATGTGGTGGATCAAATCCTAGAGAGGGTGATTCGTTAGAGTGAGTTTGACAATGATCTTGCTTATGAATTCTTATAGCTTCAGAAATAATATCACTAATAATTCCAACATCTCCTTTGGCACGCATAAGGTTTGTAAGATCAAATAGACGATCACCAAACATAGGATCACTAGTATTCATCTTACTCAAGGCAATAGACTTATAGAGAATTTCATCTAGATTTTTCAAGGAATAATTTGGAAAGCGTTCCTCAAGAAATTTCCATATAGTGTAGGCACACTCAAAAGTAGGCAAGATTCTAATCAAGTTTCTAGGCAAGCCTCTAGTGATAAGATTACCATTTCTAAGATTCCTAGTCATGTCAATAGATTCATCAAGGGTAGTGTCAGTGTCAAAACCGGCGGATCTCGGGTAGGGGGTCCCGAACTGTGCGTCTAGGCGGATGGTAACAGGAGACAAGGGAAACGATGTTTTTACCCAGGTTCGGGCCCTCTCGATGGAGGTAATACCCTACTCCTGCTTGATTAATATTGATGATATGGGTAGTACAAGAGTAGATCTACCACGAGATCATAGAGGATAAACCCTAGAAGCTAGCCTATGGTATGATTGTTGTCCGTCCTACGGACTAAAACCCTCCGGTTTATATAGACACCGGATAGGTTAGGGTTACACAGAGTCGGTTACAATGGTAGGAGATCTACATATCCGTATCGCCAAGCTTGCCTTCCACGCCAAGGAAAGTCCCATCCGGACACGGGACGAAGTCTTCAATCTTGTATCTTCATAGTCCAGGAGTCCGACCAACGGTGATAGTTCGGCTATCCAGACACCCCCTAATCCGGGACTCCCTCAGTAGCCCCCGAACCAGGCTTCAACGACGATGAGTCCGGCGCGTTGATTGTCTTCGGCATTGCGAGGCGGGTTCTTCTCCAAATCCCACATACTTGTCGAATAGTATCCGGCTTCTGATAAATGCTGCTCTCCTTGGCTTCTACGCCCTATAATGGCCATCTTCCACGTGTTTGAACGAATGTGAAAAGCCAGGGTATTTTTACACTTACCCCCCTAGCTGCGCAAATGAGCTGCCTATAAAAGGGGCAAGGATCTAGATCTGAGTCGCACCATGAAGGAAATGTGCCCTAGAGGCAATAATAAAGTTATTATTTATTTCCTTATATCATGATAAATGTTTATTATTCATGCTAGAATTGTATTAACCGGAAACATAATACATGTGTGAATACATAGACAAACAGATAGTCACTAGTATGCCTCTACTAGACTAGCTCATTAATCGAAGATGGTTATGTTTCCTAACCATAGACATGTGTTGTCATTTGATTAATGGGATCACATCATTAGGAGAATGATGTGATTGACATGACCCATTCCGTTAGCTTAGCACTTGATCGTTTAGTATATTGCTATTGCTTACTTCATGACCTATACATGTTCCTGTAACTATGAGATTATGCAACTCCGTTTACGGAGGAACACTTTGGGTACTACCAAATGTCACAACGTAATCGGGTGATTATAAAGGAGTACTACAGGTGTCTCCAAAGGTACATGTTGGGTTGGCGTATTTGAGATTAGGTTTTGTCACTCCGATTGTCGAAGAGGTATCTCGGGCCTTCTCGGTAATACACATCACATAAGCCTTGCAAGCATTGCAACTAATGAGTTAGTTGTGAGATGATGTATTACGAACGAGTAAAGAGACTTACGATAACGAGATTGAACTAGGTATTGGATACCGACGATCGAATCTCGGGTAAGTAACATACCGATGACAAAGGAACAACGATGTCGTTATGCGGTTTGACCGATAAAGATCTTCGTAGAATATGTAGGAACCAATATGGGCATCCAGGTTCCGCTATTGGTTATTGACCGAGAATGGTTCTAGGTCATGTCTACATAGTTCTCGAACCCGTAGGGTCCGCACGCTTAACGTTTGATGACAGTTCATTATGAGTTTATAAGTTTTGATGTACGAAGGTTGTTCGAGTCCCGGATGTGATCACGGACATGACGGGAGTCTCGAAATGGTCGAGACATAAAGATTGATATATTGGAAGCCTATGTTTGGACTTGGAAGGTTCCGATGAAAACAGGGCGTTATCGGAACAGGGGTTACGGAACCCCGGGGTCAATGGGCCTTGATGGGCCATAAGGGAGAAGAGGAAGGGCTGGCCAGGGGCAGGCGCGCCCCCCTCCCCTCTAGTCCGAATAGGACAAGGAGGGGGCGGCGCCTTCCCTCTTCCCCTCCCCAAGTCCTAGTCCAACTAGGAGAAGGGGGAGTCCTACTCCCGTGGGAGTAGGACTCCTCGGCGCCGCCCTAGGGCTGGCTGCACCCCCTTGCTCCTTTATATCTGAGGCAGGGGGCACCCTGAACACACAAGTTGATCTACGTGATCGTTCTTAGCCGTGTCGGTGCCCCCTCCACCATATTCCACTTCGGTCATATCGTCATGAGCTTAGCGCGAAGCCCGCGCGCGTGAAGTCATATCGTCATGGAGCTTAGGCGAAGCCTCGTGTCGGTGGAGCACGTCGTCTTGACGGAACTCATCCCCGACGCTTTGCTGGATCGGGGCCCGGGGATTGTCATCGAGCTGAACGTGTGCAGAACTCGGAGGTGCCGTACGTTCGGTACTTGGATCGGTCGGATCGTGAAGACGTCGACTACATCAACAGCGTTGTTATAACGCTTCGCTTCGGTCTCACGAGTGCGTGGGACGACACTCTCCCTCTCGTTGCTATGCCATCACCATGGTCTTGCGTGTGCGTAGGAATTTTTTTGAAATTACTACGTTCCCCAACACACCATCCCCCCTTCGCGAGCTTTCATCGGAGCGCCTCTGACCAAAGCCCATTCCATCATGGATAGTCGACGCGGCTCCTCCTCTCCGGGTTCTTCGGGTGATCTTCTTCCCGAACTGCGTCAGCTGCACGAACGAGTTCGGCAGGTGATGAAAGGCGTCGGCCAGTCCTTGTGGCCATCTATCTCCCTGCCCGAAGGCATTGGAGAGCTGGCCGAGCGGCTTCAAGGTGCACGGCGGCGCTTCCGACTATGGAAGATATCGGCCTGCCGTCAGGGCGCCAGGGAGGCCTGGGCCATGGTGAAGACGCGGTACACGAAGGCTGACCCAAACCACATGGCGAGGTCGGACCTTTGGGGCCCGATGGCAAGGAGATCCTATAAGCTTAGTGTATGGCCAAGTAGAATTGGCCGCCAAGTATTCTCAACAAGATTGTAAATTAGATAGCCTATTAGATGGCATTGAGGAGGAATACAATGAGTCAAGTTGACTTTGTAATTAAATATGACATGAAAAATGTCTTCTAGCCGGATTGTAGATCGCTTGTCATAGCGGACCTTTTAAGCCCGACCTCCGGACCCAATAGTCCGGAGTGTGTCCGAATACCTTCGTGGTTATATAAGAACCGGGTATGCATGGAGACAAGGCGTGGGGTCATTATTGCTATATCGGACAAGTGCCCAACTAGTTATGTTATATCACATGGATAGTAAGAAACATCTTCCGGGAGAATAGTTCCGTTAAGGGTTCCTTTATTTGGGATGCATGCCCTAAAGTGCATGTCAAAGCTGCTAAAAAGCAGAAAATCCTCCGGGGCAGATGGATAAATAGTTAAAAATCATGTTTCAGTTCACCGATCAATATTCCCTTAAGAACGCTACCTTTCGGCTTCACCCGATCGAGGTACACATCCGGCTGACCCGGCAACAATAATCGCAGAGGTGCTCCTTTACCACCTAGCCGAACAATCGGGAGCGTGGGGGTAAGCACAGAGCCGAACAACCCAGCTTGGCCAAAACTTAAGTCATATCGATGCATATAATGTTGAATAAAAGGTACATGCGGAAGTTTGACGCATGTGTTGGGCATGAAGCCCGTATAAAATAAGCTTCTGGTAAAGAAGCCCCCAGGTATAATGAGCGCGTACAACGCGTCAAATATGTGCGAACAAAGCGCAAACGAGCCTCTAAAGGCCTCAAAAAAGAAGGAGGAGGAAGGAGAGAAATAAAAGACAGCAAAAATAAAAAATGTGGACGGAGGAAGGAGATGAACTTGGAGTCCGGCACTTAGGCGTAGAATCTTCGTAGACGGGCTGCGTTCCATGGGTTCGGCTCGAGTCGGTTGTCCGACGCGCTTTGACGGTATTCTCCGCCGGTCGGGACCTGGTCGATGATGAAGGGACCTTCCCATTTGGGCTTGAGTTTGTCCTTTTCTTGTCCGGCAGCGAGAACTAGTTCGCCAACGTTATAAGCTTTGGCCCGCATTTCCTGCTTTGATATCTTTGAGCTCGCTGTTTATAAAATGCGGAACGAGCCTTTGCCACGTCGCGCTCCTCCTCCAATGCGTCCAAATTAACTGCGATCGAGCTCGGCTTCTCTTTCTTCATACATGCATAGCGGTGAGTCATGAATTATGTCGCAGGCAAGACTGCCTCTGCGCCGTACACCATAAAAATGGTGTGAATCCGTAGTACGATTCGGCGTGGTCCGCAGCCCCAGTACGGAGTCGAGCTCCTCAACCCAAAGTCGTGTTAGATTCCTTTAGGGACCGCACTAGTCTGGGTTTAATGCCGCTCATGATTAGACCGTTTGCTCGCTCGACTTGACCGTTGGTTTGAGGGTGATAGACTGAGGCGTAATCGAGCTTGATGCCCATGTTTTTGCACCATAATTTGACCTCATCGGCCGTGAAGTTGGTGCCGTTATTAGTGATGATACTGTGGGGGACACCGCAACGGTGCACTACCCCTGATATGAAGTCTATCACCGGTCCGGATTCGGCCGTTTTAACAGGCTTGGCCTCTATCCATTTGGTGAATTTGTCGACCATGACCAATAGGTATTTTTGCTTGTGGGTTCCTCCCTTAAGGGGTCCAACCATGTCAAGCCCCGCACCATGAACGTCCGGTGATGGGTATAGTTTTGAGGGCGGTGGGTGGCATGTGGCTTTGATTAGCAAAAAGCTGGCAACCGACGCATCGTTGGACTAAGTCCTGCGCATCTGCCCGGGCTGTCGGCCAATAAAATCCTGCACGGAAGGCCTTGCCTACAAGAGCCCAGGCTGCGGCGTGGTGCCCACCCAGTCCGGCATGAATTTCAGCCAGGAGGTTTCGCCCTTCCTCTTCGGAGATACACCTTTGAAG
Organism: Aegilops longissima; assembly: GCA_021605205.1. NCBI lineage: Eukaryota > Viridiplantae > Streptophyta > Magnoliopsida > Poales > Poaceae > Aegilops > Aegilops longissima. The sequence goes on from CM038680.1 coordinate 592,569,683, forward strand.
GACTCCGATAGTGCTTTTCTTATAAAGCTCTCCCTCATGGACTTTATAGGCTTTAGATCGCCGTACTATGCAGCGGGCCTCATTTTGGTCTTCGGGGAGTTCCCGCCTAGTTAGGTAGGCTAGGAATGCCTCCATCCACGGGGCGATAACCGCCATTATTTCGTGGGCGGAGGGTGTTATCTCGGTGGCAGAGCCTCCGATTGTGTCAGAGTGTTCGGCGTTAGGCAGTGCGGTTGGGTCCGGATTGTTATTGCCGGACACCCCTTCCCATATTACGGATGGCTTGAACAGCCGTTCCAGAAATATGTTGGGCGGGACGGCATCGCGTTTTGCATCGATGCGTGCCAATATATGCGCCGCCTGGTTGTTATCCCGGGCTATATGATGAAATTCGAGCCCTTCGAACCGTGCTGACATTTTTAGGACCGCATTGCGGTATGCTGCCATTTTCGGATCTTTGGCGTCAAAGGCCCCTTTTATTTGAGAGATCGCGAGGTTCGAATCCCCGCGCACCTCTAGGCGTTTAATGCCCATGGAGACTGCCATCCGGAGGCCGTGCAGAAGGGCCTCGTATTCGGCCGCGTTGTTGGAGTCCGTATACATTATCTGAAGGACGTATTGGACTGTGTCCCCGGTTGGGGACGTCAAGACGACGCCAGCCCCCAGGCCAGCCAACATTTTGGAGCCGTCAAAGTGCATGATCCAATTGGAGTATGCGCCGTACTCTTTAGGGAGTTCGGCTTCGGTCCATTCGGCCACGAAGTCGGCCAAAACCTGCGACTTGATAGCTCACCGTGGCTTATAGGTTATGTCGAATGGAAGGAGCTCTATGGCCCATTTAGCAATCCGGCCCGTCACGTCGCGGTTGTTTATAATGTCGTTAAGGGGTACTTCGGAGGCTACCGTTATCAAACACTCTTGAAAGTAGTGTCGCAGCTTCCGGGATGCCATGAACACCGCGTATGCTATCTTTTGATAATGTGGGTACCGGGATTTGCATGGAGTGAGGACAGTGGACACATAATAAACCGGTCTTTGAAGAGGGAACCGGTGTCCGTCCGTTTCTCGTTCGACGACGAGCACCGCGCTGACAACTTGATATGTTGCGGCGATATATAATAGCATTGCTTCGCCCACGTTGGGCGCGGCCAGGACCGAATTAGTTGCCAATATGGCTTTTATCTCTTCGAGTCCGGCCGTTGCGGCATCCGTCCACTCGAAGTGTTCGGTGCGGCGGAGGAGGCGGTAAAGGGGTAACGCCTTTTCTCCCAAATGGGAAATAAAGCGGCTTAGAGCCGCTACGCATCCAGTCAATTTTTGTATTTGTTTGAGGTCTTTTGGAATATCCAATTGTGACAGAGCTCGCATCTTGGCTGGGTTTGCTTCAATTCCTCTACCGGACACAATGAAGCCCAGGAGCTTTCCGGCTGGAACGCCGAAGACGCATTTTTCCGGATTGAGCTTGATGTCATATTTTCGAAGATTGTTGAATGTGAGCCTCAAATCATCTATTATGGTTTCGACATGCTTGGATTTGACGACCACGCCATCTACATATGCTTCCACTGTTTTGCCGATCTGGTTAGCCAGACATGTCTGAATCATGCGCTGATATGTTGCGCCGGCGTTTTTGAGCCCAAAGGGCATTGTGTTGAAGCAGAATGGGTCGTATGGAGTGATGAATGTTGTTGCAGCTTGGTCTGGCTCTGCCATTTTGATTTGGTGGTAGCCGGAGTACGCGTCGAGGAAGCACAATGAGTCGTGTCCTGCTGTAGCATCGATAATTTGATCAATTCGAGGGAGGGGGAAGGGATCCTTTGGGCAAGCCTTATTAAGGTCTTTGAAATCAACACATAGGCGCCAAGATTTGTCCTTCTTTGGTACCATCACCAGATTTGCTAACGAGTCCGGATGTTTTATATCTCTGATGAATCCGGCTTCCAGAAGTTTGGCTAGCTCCTCTCCCATGGCCTGTCTCTTGGGTTCGGAAAAGCGTCGAAGAGCCTGTTTGACTGGCTTGAATCCTTTTAGGATATTTAGGCTGTGCTCGGCCAGCCGTCGTGGGATTCCTGGCATGTCTGAAGGGTGCCAGGCAAAAATGTCCCAGTTTTCTCGTAGGAATTCTCGTAGTGCGGCGTCTATATCGGGGTTTAATTGTGCCCCAATGGAGGCCGTCTTTGCAGGATCCGTTGGGTGGACTTGGAATTTGACTATTTCATCCGCTGGTTTGAAAGAGGTGGACTTGGATCTTTTATCAAGTATCACATCGTCCCCGTTCACCGTGGTTCGCATCGCAATGAGTTCCTCGGCCGCTAGGGCTTCGGATAGTGCCTCGAGGGCTAGTGCGGCTGTCTTGTTTTCGGTGCGGAGTGCTATGTTCGGATCACTAGAGAGAGTGATGATTCCGTTAGGTCCGGGCATTTTAAGCTTCATGTACCCATAATGGGGTATATCTTGAAAAATTGTGAATGCCTCTCGCCTAATAAAACATGATATCCACCGCTGAACGGGCCACTTGAAATGTGACTTCCTCGACCTGTAATTGTCCGTGAGCGAACACTACATCCAAAGGTGATTTTTCCTGCAGCATGCTTCCGGCTGGGGATTATTCCTCTAAAGGTTGTGCTGCTTCGCTCAATGCGGTTCCAGTCTATTTCCATTTTTCGAGGGTTTCCTCGTAGATGAGGTTCGATCTGCTGCCGCCATCCATGAGTACCTTTGTAAGGCGTAAAGCCGCCCACTATTGGACCGAGAACCAATGCGGCCGGTGCTCGGCTGTTCGAATTTGGGTTAAATCACGGCATTAAAGGTAATGGCCGTGTCGCTCCATGGATGTATTGTTGCTACTTGGTAGACTTCGGCAAGGTTGCGGAGTGTTCGTTTCCGCATGTTATTTGATGCGAAAGTCTCGAAGACTATTAACACCGTACTGGTATTGCTGGGCTAGGATTCTGAAGCTAGAAACTCTTTGCCACTTTTGGCCACCTGCCGTAGTATCCAACATGCTCGGAGGCTATGAGTTGGAGTGGCACCCTCTGCGCTATGTATTTTGCAGGGTCCGTTTAGCCAACCCTCCAGTACGGTTCCGTACCCTTTAGGGGGTTTTTGTTTTTTGATATTTAATCTTGTATCTTCATAGTCCAGGAGTCTGGCCAACGGTGATAGTTCGGCTATCCGGACACCCCCTAATCCGGGACTCCCTCAGGTAGGATGCATAGGATCAACATGAGGAGCACAAGGGCTAGCAATGTACTTGTTCAAATGATATTGATTGAAAATTACAAGCATCTCATTTTTCCACTCATGAAAATACTCTCCATCAAGAATAGGCACTCTATGACTAAGACTCCCTGAAGTAGACTCATCCATCTTCCTCCAATGGTGATTAAACCAAAGCAATGGAGATCAATGCTCTGATACCACTTGTAGGACCTTGAGAAGAGGTGTCTAGAAGGGGGGGTGATTATACACGAAGTACCAAAGTTTCAATTTTTAACCTTATTAAAAATTTAAGTGGAGTTTAGGCACAAGTTTAACTTTTTCAATACATAACAAGCAAGCATGCAATGAGTATATGAGCAGCGGAAAGTAAAGCATGCAACTTGCAAGAAAGTAAAGGGAAGGGTTTGGAGGATTCAAACGCAATTGGAGACACGGATGTTTTTGGCGTGGTTCCGGTAGGTGGTGCTATCGTACTTCCACGTTGGTGGAGACTTCAACCACGAAGGGTAACGGTTGCGCGAGTCCACGGAGGGCTCCACCCATGAAGGGTCCACGAAGTAGCAACCTTGTCTATCCCACCATGGTCGTCGCCCATGAAGGACTTGCCTCACTAGCGGTAGATCTTCACGAAGTAGGCGATCTCCTTGCCCTTACAAACTCCTTGGTTCAACTCCACAATCTTGTCCGAGGCTCCCAAGTGACACCTAGACAATCTAGGAGACACCACTCTCCAAGAAGTAACAAATGGTGTGTTGATGATGAACTCCTTGCTCTTGTGATTCAAATGATAGTCACCCCAACACTCAACTCTCTCTCATAGGATTTGGATGTGGTGGAAAGAAGATTTGAGTGGAAAGCAACTTGGGGAAGGCTAGAGATCAAGATTCATATGGTAGGAATGGAATATCTTGGCCTCAACACATGAGTAGGTGGTTCTCTCTCAGAAATGGTAAGTTGGAAGTGTAGGTTTGTTCTGATGGCTCTCTCCACGAATGAAGAGGAGGTGGAGGGGTATATATAGCCTCCACACAAAATCTAACCGTTGCACACAATTTACCAATCTCGGTGGGACCGAATCAACAAACTCGGTCAGACCGATTTTAGTAAACCTAGTAACCTTTAGGGTTTTCGATGGGACTGACATGCATCTTGGTGGGACCGATATGGTTAGGGTTAGGGCATAACGTAATCTCAGTGAGACCGATTACACAAACTCGGTGAGACCGATTTTTGTAATTAGCTAACCAGAGAGTTGGTCAGGCAAACTCGGTTGGACCGATTACTCAAACTCGGTGGGACCGATTTTGATAATGAGTCAACCAGAAAGTTTGCATTGTAATCTCGGTAGTACCGATTGCGCAAACTCGGTGAGACCGATTTTGATAATGGACATACACAGAGAGATTACAATCCCATCTCGGTGAGACCGAGATCCCTATCGATAGAACCGATTTGCCTAGGGTCTGTGGCAGTAGATATGACATATGGAATCGGTGGCGCTGGATTGGAAGAATCGGTGAGACCGATTTTGGCTTTAGGTTTAGGTCATATGTGGATGTGAGAAAGTAGCTGAGGGTTTTGGAGACTATCACTAAGCACATGAAGCAAGAGGCTCATTAAGCAACACCTCATCCCTCCTTGATAGTATTGGCTTTTCCTATAGACTCAATGTGATCTTGGATCACTAAAATGTAAAATGAAGAGTCTTGAGCTTGAAGCTTTAGCCAATCCTTTGTCCTTAGCATCTTGAAGGAGTTCCCACATCCTTTAGTCCATGCCACTTCATTGTTGAACTTATCTGAAACATACTAGATAAAGGTGTTAGTCCAACAAGAGATATGTTGACATTAATTACCAAAACCACCTAGGGAGCACTTGTGCTTTGACACATCTTACTAAGTTGAATGATATAGCTACCCTTTTTGCTCATTGTCGGTGTCAAAACCGGCATATCTCGGGTAGGGGGTCCCGAACTGTGCGTCTAGGCGGATGGTAACATGAGACAAGGGACACGATGTTTTTACCCAGGTTCAGGCCCTCTCGATGGAGGTAAAACCCTACTCCTGCTTGATTAATATTGATGATATGGGTAGTACAAGAGTAGATCTACCACGAGATCATAGAGGCTAAACACTAGAAGCTAGCCTATGGTATGATTGTTGTTCGTCCTACGGACTAAAACCCTCTGGTTTATATAGACACCGGATAGGGTTAGGGTTACACAGAGTCGATTACAACGGTAGGAGATCTACATATCCGTATCGCCAAGCTTGCCTTCCATGCCAAGGAAAGTCCCATCCGAACATGGGACGAAGTCTTCAATCTTGTATCTTCATAGTCCAGGAGTCCGGCCAACGGTGATAGTTCGGCTATCCGGACACCCCCTAATCCAGGACTCCCTCAGTAGCCCCTGAACTAGGCTTCAATGACGACGAGTCCGGCGCGCATATTGTCTTCGACATTGCAAGGCGGGTTCCTCCTCCGAATACTTCATAGAAGATTTTGAACACAAGGATAGTGTTCGGCTCTGCAAAACAAGTTCCACATACCACCGTAGAGAGAATAACTTTTGCACAGATCTGCTGACGTATTCCACGGCATGACATCACACCACGGACAGGCCTTTATACGAATCGTTTTACTGTTCCACCTCAGCGCGTTTAGTGAGGCGGTTTCCTTGGCACGTCTTATCAGAGCGGAGATCGTGCCCCTTATTCCGGGATTCTCATCAATACGGATGTGGGTAACCCAACCGCGCCATTGATTACGGCGCTTGGGAGATAAGCGAGTTTTACTAGGCTGGCGGGGGACGCATAGTTTCGTCCGTCCATATAAGGGGATAAGGATCCACCTTTTCACCTACGCCTTCTTCCTCCTTTGCTCATCCATTTCCGCGCACTTGAGCTCTATGGCCCAAGTCCGCACACCCTACCTCAACCTTCTCCAACTATGTACGGAGCGGGAGGCAAGTGGATGGCCTCCTCCGTCACGGAGGGGCACATCAAAAAGCTGCGGAAGGCCGGATACTTGTCCGACGACATCGTGCATCGGCTCCCCAACAAGGGGCAGCTCATCCCCACCCCCAGGCCCCATGAGAGGGTGGTGTTCCTCCCCCACTTCCTCCGCGGACTAGGGTTTCCACTTCACCCATTTGTCCAGGGGCTCATGTTCTACTACGGCCTGGATTTCCATGATCTGGCCCCGAATTTCATCCTCAACATCTCGGCGTTTATCATCGTGTGCGAGGCCTTCCTCTGCATCCAGCCCCACTTCGGCTTATGGCTGAAGACCTTCAATGTCAAGCCAAGGTAGTAGGCGGCCGCCAAGCGGAGTCTTGGAGTTGCCACGCCGGGCGTGATGGCCAACGTCCTATGGCTCGAGGGCTCCTTTGTGGAGACCATAAAGGGGTGGCAATCGGGTGGTTCTACATCACCGAGCAGCGACTCTCAATGGGCGGCGGCCCCAATTCGATCTGGCTTCCCCACACGGCTCACATCATGGAAAGAGACGGGCCTGATGTGGGGTGATTCGGAAGAGCTATCCGAACTCCAAACCTGCGTCCGAAACCTGGTGGACAAGAATCTCAAGCTTGTCAACGTAATCCAGGTGATGCTCATTCGCCGGATTCTCCCGTGCCAGCAACGGGCCGTCAATTTGTGGGAGTTTGATCCGGCACAACACCAAACCTTGAGCCGGCTCTTCGACACTACGTACGAAGATGCCTGGAAGGTGCTGTTCAACGGCACCGAAGCTCCCACATCCGCTACCGAAGATCGCGGGTTCAGCTCGCAGCGTCAAGCCAGCGAGGTAAGTTATTTACCCTTTATGGGACTCTTTTTTTTCATAGTTTGACTCTATGCGGGATCTAAAACTCCCTAACCTTTGGCAGGACTGGCTGAAGACGTCCGGACAGATTAACTGTCTGGCCCCATTGCCAGAAGATCCAGCGGACGCCCGATTGACGGGGCTGCTGGTTCCGGCACCTCACGTGGTGCCGGAGAAGAAGGCCAAGAAGAAGGCCACGGGAACTCGAAGGAGCTCCCGGCGCCAGGTGCTATCGGACTCATCGTCCGACGACTCTGAGGCGGAATCCTCCCCTGAGGACGAGGAGGAGGAAAAAGCCTCTCCCGGTGAAGGAGAGAAAAGGAAGGCCGCCCGACCGGGAGGCCGTGGGTCCAAGAAAGGAAGGACCCTTCCTCCGACTTCTCCACCAACGCCGACAACGACGAGGAGGAGGGCCACCAAGGGCCAAGCCCTGGCGAGATCGTAAGTGTCCGGACTCTGAATAGCTCATGACTTTTTATTTGTCGCATAGTGTCTTCTAACGCCGAATATAACCATGTAGCCCGCCCAAAGACGAGCTCGCCGCTTCGTCGAGCGGCTCCCTAAATTCGTCGGATGTGAATAGCACTTCACTTCCGACCGCCTCCTCCCGCGACGCTTGACGACACCGGGTGGAGTCCCAAAGGCCCCAGCCAGAGGAGGTGGTCTGGAGGCGCCGCAAGGCGACCTCCGGACTCCGGGCATAAAGGGCAAAACCCGAGGGCTCTAAGTCCGCCCTGTGCGGACTCCGTCTCGAACCTTCTGGTTCAAGTCCGCAAGCGGCCCCTTCGTAAGAAGGGTAAGACTACGACGCCGGTGACCTCCGCCCATCCGGAGGCACCGATAGCTTGCTGGAGGCGCTTAACGGTGCCTCCATCGACGAGGAGCACCGCCTTTGTTATGAGTGTGGTGATCCGAAAGTTCGATCCGCCAAGAGTGGGCTGATGAAGCTCGTACCAGCCTTCTAACGGCTTTGAGGTAAGTTTAGAATATGTAAAATATTAGCGCATAGACAGTAGCCCCGATGCTTAGTTCGGTGTTCGGAAAGAAAAGCCGGACTGAGGATCTAAAAAGATATACGCAGGAGTCTAACATAAGTATGTCAATATGGGAATGCAGGCTGCGCTGCTGACCTCTGCCGCACTGACTGCGGCAATGCATTGAAGCAGAGCCTCGAGCGGTCCGAGAACTAGCTCGGCCTTGCCAAGAAGCAGCTCGAGGACAAGGAAGGTAAGAAATACCTTATTAAAGTAATACCTTATAGAAAGGATTTGGTTGCAAATATGACAGGACTAACGTGGGTATTGTAGGGGCCACGAACGAGGTGGCGACCACGAAGGAAGCGGTGTCCGCGTCAAAGCAAAGTGGCATGGAGCGCACCGAGTGAGCGGGCAGAGGCGCGGGTGGCGGAGGTGCGGCAAGAGCTCCAGGATCTCGTGGAAAAACACGACAGTTTGGAGCGTGACTCGAAGACTCGAGAGTCCGAGCTCGCCTCGGCTCTTGAGAGTGCCAAAGCCGCTAAGGCCGAAGCCCAAAAAGCCCTCCAGGAAATTGAATCATTAAAGAAGATAGCGGTGGGTAAGGCATTCTTTATGCAAAGCAAGCATGTGAAAGTGAATTATCTATTACTTACCCGATTCCGGAGCTCTCCAGGAGCATTCGCAGATCTGCCCCGTAGTGTGTCTGATGCTGCCCGGTTCTACCTTGCCGAGGAGGGGAGCTCGACGGAAAAGGTGTTCTGGTCTCAGTATGCTGAGGTCGGACATCCGGTGCCCCTGAGCGACCAACTGAAGTAGCTGGTCGAGCTCCACAAGGTCGCCGAACAGGCCATGAAGGGCCTCATAATTCGGCTGTGGCCTAAGGAATCCATGCCTGGGAGCTACTTCGGGCTAGTGCGGTGGCTGGTGGACGTCTGTCCATGGATTGAAGTCATCAAGCGCTCACCTGTATTGAAGGTGCCTGTCGAGCCCTTGCCCGTGCTAAAGTGCACGGGGCAAGTTGGATCTTGAAAGCTTGTGACGGACGGGCCACCGGAGGGCAAGGAGCATCGCAAGCCGAAATGTACTATGAGGGCGTCTCAAGGGTGCCCGCTTTATAGCGGTGAATGCTCCAAAGATGTAATTTTTAATAGACTCGCATTTGTTATCCTGAGACGCTGAAAACTTGTTCATATGCGCTAAGCAACGCTTGTGAATTTAAAATATTACCTTCATGCGGCCGCTTATCAAATTTGAGAGATGGCAAGTCGTTGGCTTCAGCCCCCATGCCACGAGTGCTGGGGTGTTCGGGATAAACTTGAGCGCTCTTGTTCCCATTCTTGGGTCCTTCGAGGGAGGCGCTCAACGCAAAGAACGAGGCGACCAGACTTATAGTGCTTGAACACTCTCACTTAGGCATAGAATTCTATAATTTTAAATTTCGGCGAAGCCCCTAGTACTCAGAAGACCGAGTTCGGGGCGCTATCCACGCCTTGGCCGGACAATGCCGACTCCTCGCTCTAAGCAGCATAAGTCTTTAGGGACCCAAAAAAACCTCTCGAACAGCGACCGGCTCTCGCCCTATCATGACGGTCAGTTTTAGCTTTCTCCGCTGAGGTGCTCAACCCAGCTCAACCGGGGCACAATCGTAGTGGTTCTCCCAGCGCTACCTTAGCCGATATAATGGAACGTAAGGTACCAAAACATGGTAGCCGGGCAAACCCAACTATTGACCCAAGACATGATTCGGAGCCGATGCATATAATGCTATAAGTTCGGGGTGCCGCACTTGTGAAAGTGTTCGGACTTATCACACCATATTTTTGGGGTACTTAAGCCCCTGGTGTATTGGCCGTACCAAAGTGTACGGGTGCAACATGTCATGAATGAACATATATATAGATAAAGAAAGGAGTGAAATAATAGGCAAAAGCTATGTATTGTTTATTCAAAAAGGTGTTGCAATGAAAGCATAACGATACAAATAGTGCGATAAGCAAGGGATGGGACTATTTAACATGTCCCCCTCCAGGGGTAAGCTCCGGGATGGTATGTAAAACAGATATAATGCTCGTAATAGAGACCACCTGGACACTCGACGTAGCTTTCTACTTCCCTGGCTGTTGCATCGTGAGTTCGGCAATTCTAGTGCGGACGGGGCTTCGGAAAACGGAGTCCCGAAAGTAAGAGAAAAGAAGAAAGAAAAGAATGACACAATCGGAGCCCCAGTGCGGTTGAGCCGCATGCAGGCGTGCCGTGGTCGTGCCCTCCCTTATGCCCATGGTATCTCCAGCGCGTAGTTATGTACGCGTAGTAATGGCTTCGCAATTTCGCGAGGGCTGGGGTTGGGGCTGGATTGCTACGCGTGCTCAGATCGTGCCAGGTGGTCTTGTTGTAGGTTACTCCGGGTGCGCTTGACGGTGTCCAGACGTTTAGTAGCCGGACTCGAGAGTTGCCGTGAGAGGCTGCTTTGTACCTCGGCGCGAGGGCGCCGTATGCTCCTCCGCTCGGAGAGAGCGTTCGTGTTTCCATTGACCGTGATTACTCTGGAGGGCCCGCATCTTGAGCTTGAGGTATGCGTGAGTGCGGCACGCATTGAACTTTGCAAATGCGGTTCGCCCAAGCAAAGGCGTGATAGCCGCCACGGAACGGGACTATGTCAAGATTAACTCTTCGCTTCGGAAGTTATCCGGGGATCCGAAGACCACTTTGAGTGTAACTGAGCCTGTACAATTGGCCTCTACACCCGGTATGACGCCTTTAAAGGTCATCTTTGTGGGTTTAATCCTTGAGGGGTCTATGCCATTTTGCGCACTGTATCCTGATAGAGCAGGTTCAGGCTGCTACTGCCGTCCATCAGGAGACTAGTGAGGTGAAATCCATCGATGATTGGGTCAAGAACCAATGCGGCGAATCCGCCGTGGCGGATGCTAGTGGGGTGGTCCCTTCAATCAAAGGTGATCGGGCAGGAGGACCATGGGTTGAACTTTGGGGCGACTGGCTCCATCGCGTATACATCGCTTAGTGCACGCTTCCGCTCCCTTTTGGGTATGTGGGTTGCGTATATCATGTTCACCGTCCGCACTTGTGGGGGGAAGCCCTTCTGTCCTCTATTGTTCGGCGGCCGGGGCTCCTCCTCATCATCGCTATGCAGCCCTTGTCATTGAGTTCGCATTTAACTTGCTCGCTTGTTTGAAGACCCAACAATCCCGTTGGTGTGGTTGGCTGGTTTTTCGGGGCTGCCATGTATTTGGCACGAGCGATCGAGTATTCGGTCCAGATTGGACGGGCCCTGAGTATTTCTTTTGAACGGCTTTTTCCGCTGAACGGATTTAGAGCCTCTGAATCCGGCATTGACTGCCGTATCTTCAGCATTATCGCCGTTAATGCGGCGCTTGTGCTTGTTGCGACACGACCTGCCATTGCTATCCTTGGTATCCGAACTACCAGGGTTTTTGGTCAAGTTGTTACTACGAGCTAGCCAGCTGTCCTCTCCTGCGCAAAAGCGGGTCATGTGTGAGGGCTGCCATGGATTTTGGCTTTTCCTATCCTAGGTGCCGGGAAAGCCACTCGTCGCGGATGTTATGTTTGAAGGCTGCAAGGGCCTCTGCATCCAGACAGTCAACAATTTGATTTTTCTTGGTTAGGAACCGTGTCCAGAATTGTCTGGCCGATTCTTCTGGCTGCTGAATTATGTGGCTGAGGTCATCGGTGTCTGGTGGTCGCACATATGTGCCCTGGAAGTTATCAAAGAATGCGGATTCCAGGTCCTCCCAACAACCAATTGATTATGCTGGCAAGCTGTTAAGCCAATGCCGAGCTGATCCGTTAAGCTTGACTGGGAGGTATTTGATGGCGTGTAGATCATCACCGCGGGCCATGTGGATATGGAGGAGGTAGTCCTCGATCCAAACCGCAGGATCTGTTGTGCCATCGTATGATTCGATGTTTACGGGTTTGAAACCCTCGGGGATTTGATGATCCATCATTTCGTCCGTGAAGCATAGTGGGTGTGCGGCGCCTCTGTATTGAGCTATATCACGACGCATCTCAAATGAGCTTTGTCTACTGTGTTCGGCCCGGCCGGAATTGCTGTATCCGGCGTGACGGTTATCATCACGTGTCGTGGGGCGCCCACGCGATTCGTAGATCGATCTTGTTTTCCTTGCCTTGTCCTCCAATATGTCTCGCAGGTCTGGCGCGTTTCCCCATGCCTTGGTCGAGCGGCGCCGGGGTGCGGCTTGAATGGAGGGTCTAGAGGCCTCTCTGTCGCGGCCACGGGGTGGCCGGTCGGCCGCATCATGCGCTGGTGATGTAGGTTTGGGTGCTGCTTCCTCTAATTGGGGTAGCAGCCTGCGTTCAGGTATCTCTTGGAGGGCGTTCGAGTTCGTACTCTTGGCTGCAAGGACTTCATCCATCTATCGCCTAGCAAGTCTTGGTTAGCTCTAAGCTGCTGCTGCTTTTCTTGAGGCTGCTTGCCGTGGCCATAAGCCTGCGTTTGAAACGCCCTGTTTGGCGGGATCCTCGTGCACGACAAATTGCTGTCGTCGAGGCTTGCCTCATCTTCGGAGGGAGGCATATAATTATCGCCCTCCACCTCCCCTGCCGCCGCTATCATGAGGGCTGGCTTCTCCCTCCTCTGTGCTGAATCCTGCTTTGGGGGTTGTCTTCGCACCGTCCGGGTGTTATTATCTCCCGTGCGGAATCACCATTTTTGCTGCGGCGGATTTAGAGCGGCGCCACGACGCCGACGCTTGGGCTATTTCTTGGAGGTCATCCTCCACTGCTCCATCGCCGTTCCCATCTTTTGGGATGTCCACCATGTATATGTCGATGACGAGGTGGCCTTCCAAAGCCTCGTAGGTGCTGGTTCTTGGTCGCTCTCCGCATCGCCGTCCATACCGCCGATGTCTTCGGAGTCGAAGTCAAGCATGTCGGTTAAATCATCGGCAAGGCTACAAAGTGGGTGGTGGGTGGGCGTTGAATTTCTTCGTCGTCTGCGAACCCAACCTTCCCGACCGTAGTCCGCCAGGCTCTTCGATAAAGAGAGAGACTTTAGTGAATTCAGGATGTCGCCAAAGGGCGAGTGCTGAAAGATGTCATGACAGTGAACTCCATAACCGGCGCCCAATTGGATTCGATTGGCAGGGGCGTGGAGGGTTTGGAGTCCGAAGAGGAGTCCGGCACCTTGGAGTCACGGTATTCGCAAAGGACAGGGATGGAGTTCGGCTCAATTCCCGTAGAGATCGTAGCCCCCAAGGCGGTGTCCAACCACTCGTCCTCGATCGGCGGAGTTGGCTCCGAGCTAAGGGTCGGAGCGGACGCTGGTGCGGCCTCCAGGGCACTATTCGGCGGCAGAGCTAGATCGTGCCCATCGAGACAGTGCGGCGCGCTTGGTTGTGGCTCGAATCCGTCGAAGATCAAGTCTCCGCGGATGTCGGCCGTGTAGTTCAAACTCCCAAATCTGACCTGATGGCCAGGGGCGTAGCTTTCGATCTGCTCCAGATGGCCAAGTGAATTGGCCCGCAGTGCAAAGCCGCCGAATACGAAGATCTGTCCGGGGAGAAAAGTCTCACCCTGGACCACGTCGTTGTTGATGATCGAAGGAGTCATCGGGCCTAAGGATGATGACACATAGGAACACTCAATGAAAGCACCAATCTCGGTGTCAAAACCGGCGGATCTCGGGTAGGGGGTCCCGAACTGTGTGTCAAGGCGGATGGTAACAGGAGGCAAGGGACACGATGTTTTTACCCAGGTTCGTGCCCTCTCGATGGAGGTAAAACCCTACTCCTGCTTGATTAATATTGATGATATGGGTAGTACAAGAGTAGATCTACCACGAGATCAGAGAGGCTAAACCCTAGAAGCTGGCCTATGGTATGATTGTTGTTCGTCCTATGGACTAAAACCCTCCGGTTTATATAGACACCGGATAGGGTTAGGGTTACACAGAGTCGGTTACAACGGTAGGAGATCTACATATCCGTATCGCCAAGCTTGCCTTCCACGCCAAGGAAAGTCCCATCCGGACACGGGACGGAGTCTTCAATCTTGTATCTTCATAGTCCAGGAGTCCGGCCAATGGTGTTAGTTCGGCTATCCGGACACCCCCTAATCCAGGACTCCCTCACTCATGATGAGAAGATTCGCTATTACTATATTCTGAAGTTATTTCACTTCTCATTAAAGGGTGATGCTAAAGCTTGGTACAATACTCTTGCTCCTGGTTGTGTGCGTAGTCCCTAGGATATGATCTATTACCTCTTTGAAAAATATTTCCCTGCTCATAAGAAACAAGATGCCTTGCAGGAAATATTTAACTTTGTGCAAATTGAAGAAGAGAGTCTCCCACAAGCTTGGGGGAGGTTCTCCAATTGCTTAATGCTTTGCCTGATCATCCTCTTAATAAAAATGAAATACTTGATATCTTCTATAATGGACTAACCGATGCTTCTAGGGACTTCCTAGATAGTTGTGCTGGTTGTGTTTTCAGGGAACGAACTATTGGGCAAGCTGAAGAATTATTGAATAACGTATTGAAAAATTATGGTGATTGGACTCCTCGTGAGGTACCTATTAAACCCACTCCAAAGAAGAGGGGTATCTTATATCTCAGTCCTGAAGATATGCAAGAAACAAAGAAATCTATGAAGAAAAAAGGTATTAAGGCCGAGGATGCTAAAAATTTACCACCTATCGAAGAAATACATGGGCTTGAAGCACCACCACCACCCAAGGTGGTAGAGGTAAAATATTTAATGAAATTCAATGATAGTGATGATCCTCGTAATAAACATCCTAGCCAATGCCTTTATCAGTTTGATAATTACATTAGAAAGCAAGATCACTTCAATGCAAATGTTATGAAATAACTGAAATACAACTCTGATATGATTGCTCGCTTAAGTGACTTGTTTTTTAGAATCTCAAATGATGTTAGAGGTGTAGGAAAACATGCCTCTATGGTTCAAACTCAATTAGAACAAGTTGCTAAATCTCAAAGAGAGTTACTTGACGAAATGAACAATAATATAAGTGGCTTTGCTGTTAGAGTAGCAACTAGAGGAGGTAAAATGACTCACGGACCACTTTATCCTGCAGGACACCCAAAGAAAATTGAACAAGATTCTCAAAGGAACAACACCACTACACCTAGTTCTTCTAAAAGGAAAAAGAAGAAGAAAAATGATAAGACTTTGCCTGCCTCTAGTGAACCTGAAATAGAAAAACCTCCTGATAATGATAATGAAGTTTCTATCTCTGATGCTGAAACTCAATCTGGTAATGAACACTCACCTTCTGATAATGAAAAAGATAATTATGAGGTTCATGAAGACACTCAACCTAATGATAAAGAACCGGATAATGATGTTGAGATAGAACCAGCTGTTGATCTTGATAACCCACAACCTAAGAATAAAAGATATGATAAAAAAGACTTTGTTGCTAGAAAACATGGAAAGGAAAGAGAACCATGGGTTCAAAAGCCTACGCCCTTTCCACCTAAGTCAACTAAAAAGAAAGATGATGAAGAATTTGAACGCTTTGCTGAAATGATTAGGCCAGTCTTTTTGTGTACTCGCTTGACTGATATCTTGATGTAACATCCCAAATTTCCCATTTGGAATGTTTTACAATTATAGCTAAGCATCTATGCATTACTGTTTGAATTGAGTGACATTTGAAGTATTTCAGAGGTTTTTGAGTTTGTTGGAATTTGAATTCAAATTGGCAGTTGAAATTTATTTCAAAACAATGCCTGACAAATACTTGAGAAAAGTATGAGAGGAGTAAACATGACACTCCAAAATGTCGATGAAAAACCTTGCCAAAAGTTTGAATTCAAATTTGATTTTTATTTGGGATTTTAGAAAATGTTTTTTTAGTTTGAGTTTTGCCTGGAAAAATGTTCAAATTGTAGGAATATTCCCGATAATTTTGATATATATATGTCCTATATAAAATATATATATTTAATATATTATCTCTCCTCTCCTTAATTCAAAAAAGGGAAAATAAAACCCAGCGCCACCAGCCAACTGCCCACCAATACCCGAGCCGCAGCCAACCAATGGGCTGAATAACTGCCCACCAACCGACCGAGTCGGCCTACCCCAGCCTTGGCCCGATTTCCCTTCCTTGATGTGCCTGACCGACCCCTCCTCTCTCTCCCATCGACGCGGACCCCACCCGTCTTCTTCCTCCCCACGCCAACCCGCAACGCCGCCGCCGCCGGAATTCCGAAGATCCCGGGATCCTCTCCCCGATCCGCCCCCTCCTCCAAGTCGACGCCCCCTATATAAACCCCCCTCCTCTCTCTCCCATCGACGTGCGGACCCAACCCCCTTCTTCTTCTTCTCCACGCCAACCCACGCCGCCGCCGCCGAATCCAAGTCCCGGATCCTCCCGATCCGCCTCCTCCAAGCTGGCCGCCCCTATAAATACCGCCCCCCCCTCGACCCGTTCCCCACTTTCCCCGCCTAACCCCTCGCCCTCGCCGTGATTCTCGCCGAAACCCGACGCCGCCGCCATTGCCCCATGCCTCGCCCGCCTCGACTTCCCCAGCTCCACCGACTCCACCTCGACCTCCTCCTCGCTGCGCTGCACCACGGACGCGCCTCCGCCTCTTCCCGACCACCGAGCCACTGCGTCGTCGTCGCCCGAGCCGCCGTCGACCGTCGCCGTCGTCGCCACCGCGGTGAGTCGCCGGAGCCGCCCCCACCGTCCGATCTAGGATCTAGGGTCTAGATTAGATCTACGAAGGGGTACTGTTTATTTTAAATAAAGCCCGGTTTAGTTTCGGTTTATTCGGTTTAGTTAGCGGTTAGTTAGACCGGCCCGAATCGGTTTATTCTCTTGGGCACGAATTAGTTATTTGACGCCTGAGCGTTAGATAGGCCCATTAGCACTAGTTTTCTTTTTAGTTATTTTTTTTCGTTTCTGTTTTTAACAGAATAGTTTCAGTTTTGTAAAATCCATATCTTTTAGGTTACTTAATATTTTTAGTTGATTCTTTTTTTTAGTTTGCAAATTTGTTGTAGTTTCTGTAGAAAATATGTTTAGTCATGTTTAAATTATTAGAAATTGTTTTATTTTAGTTTTAGACAGATTAGTATTTCTGCTATAAAATGAGTTAGGATTATTTTATTTTAGTGATTGTTTTGTCACTACTTTGTTTTGACCATGCCTAACCGTAGGAATTTATTTGGGTATTTTAGATTTAATAAAAAAGTAGTTTTAATCAAAATCATGTGTTTCTTGTTTATTTTTCTAGCTACTGTTTTCCTATTGTTTTATTTATTAAATAATTTTATTTTACCTATGTTATAGTTTATTTTAGACTAGTTTGTGTAGCCTTAGAACATGAACTTTTATTTACAGAAAATAAAAAGTTTATTTTATTTTCTTGTTAGTTGATGGCTTGGATTTCTTCGAGTTTTCTTTGGTTTTTGATTCAATTGTTTTGTGTGTTTCATATTAGCAAGCTGTTATGTTAAGTGATCGTATGTTTGTATGCTTATATGATTGTTGTTTGCCTCGGTAGAATTTCCGGAGTGCGAAGCTTGCTATCACGAATCCCTAGCTTTCGAAGACCGTCAGCAAGGCAAGTCATTTGACCATGTTTTCTTTTACAATACCTATGATTTTATTGCATTAGAATTATACCTCCCCACCATGCATGAAGTAGGAGAATTTTAAGTTATGTTCTTGAGTAGTATCATGAGGTAGGATGAAACCATTTCCCCCTTGTTACCATGACCCGGGATGCAGCAGTTTATTTTGCTATGCTCAGAGACGGGTTGGTTGAGTGATTCATAAGGGAGATGTGAGAGTCAAGATGATGACAACCCCATGACTTCAAGCTCAAGATGGACTTCAAAATTCACTCTTTGGGTGGAGGACGGTTGACGGGCACCTGGAGAAAACCAGCGGTTGGCGGGATGCATGGAGAAGCGCCATGACATCTTGGAAAGCTTCACCCAGCCACGAAGAGACGGATGGATACCCCATTGACGGAAGCTTACTGTGCAGCCGCAAGCCATTATGGGCTCGGCTTGGTCGGCCCTAGGTGTGACTCGGCGAGACGGTGCTACGAGATGTAGAAGAACGGTAGGATTGGATGGGTACTGCGGTGGCCTGGAGGAACTCTTCTAAGACCCTGTTTCGTTCGTCCGTCTTCAAACACCGGAAGTGCGAAGACTTAAAGGAGGGAACGATTCTTGCGGGTAAAGTCATAAACCTCTGCAGAGTGAAGATCTAATCGGTTAGCCGTGTCCCGATTCACGGACAATTTGAGCCTCTGGAACTTGGAGTATTTCGAAATCTCAACACGAAATTAATAAATTAATTAAGGGGGTTATTTAATAATTGGGAATGAGACATTGGTTGGCGGAACCATCTCAATAACTACCAACATTTTGTAGTATTTGCAAACAAGTCCTTGTTGTAGGGAAAACTGGCTTTTTCGCAAAACAATGAAACTTAGAGCCCCACAGCCAAATTGCATATAGTGTTAGTAATTTTATTGTTGTTTTCTCTTCATGACTTGCCGGCATATTCAAAATGCTGACCTACACGGCTGCAACGTCTTATGTTGCAGAGGAGTTTTCCGATCAGGAGTGAGGCTACGATCCACGCTTGGCGATTGCCCTATGGAGTCGGATGGACTCGCTATTTCGTCTACGCTTCCGCAGCTTTATTTAGTTTATTTCTCATGAGTTGGCCTTCGGCCGAATTTATTATCTTGTAATAAAGACTCGATATGAGAATCGTGTAATAAATTCAGGTGTGATTGAACTTTGAATCTTTGCATCAATGTACTATGTGTGCCAGCATGATCTTGGGATGGTACAGCGACACGGAGACTTGACCATTTCGGGTCGGGTCGCTACACTTGAAAATGCCTCCTTATGCAAAGTACATGAAAGACATCATCACCAATAAGAGAAAAATACCGGAAGCTGAAATCTCCACTATGCTTGCTAATTATACTTTTAAAGATGGTGTACCTAAAAAACTTGGAGATCCGGGAATACCAACTATACCTTTCTCCATCAAAAGAAACTATGTGAAAACTGCTTTATGTGATTTGGGAGCTGGTGTTAGTGTTATGCCTTTCTATTTATATAAAAGACTTGATTTGAATAAAATCACACCTACTGAAATATAATTGCAAATGACTGATAAATCAACTGTCATACCTATCGGTGTTTGTGAGGATGTGCCCTTTGTTGTTGCTAATGTTACTATTTTGACTGACTTTGTTATACTTGAGATGCCCGAGGATGAAAACATGTCAATTATCCTTGGTAGACCCTTCTTGAATATCGCGGGGGCTGTTATTGACTGCAATAAAAGCAAGATCACTTTTCATATCAATGGTAATGAGTACGGTGCACTTTCCAAAGAAACAATTCCAAGTGAATGGTATTAATATTATTGAAAAATCTCCGACGATCACTATTGGAAGTTTTCAACTACCTCTACGTACTGTCAAAAAGAAATGTGAAATACTTATTGTTGGGGACATTCATATCCCCATTGAGGTAACTTAGTGATTTACAAAAGTTCTTCGGTTTCATGCTAATCGAAAGTGGTTATTAATAAGACTTGATCAACCTTATTAATGGATCATTTTTTAGAGGCATGAAGTTGATGAATTTAGTAAGCACTACCTTCTGTCCCTACCTTTTTTTTCTGTTTTTATTAGTTAAATAAATAAAATGCCATGCTTTGTCTATTTTTTTTCCGTGCAATAAGAAAATGACCCAAAAATATAAGTTCTTAGAATGCTCAGAAAACCTGATACGATTTTTTTCTGAATATTTATGAATTTCTGGTGCAAATAATACCTGAGGGAGGTGCACCAGGTGGGCACAACCCACCTGGGCGCGCCAGCACCCCCAGGCATGCCCTGGTGGGTGCTGCCCACCTGGTGGGCCCCCTCACTTACTTCTTCCTCCCACACCACTCCATTCACCCAGAAAAAGTCACCAACACACACTCTCTCTCTCTCGTGTTCTTGCTCCTGAGACCGCGGATTTCGATCTCTTTGCTCGAAGCTCCATTTCCGAAACTGTTTTGAGGATTTGTTGCTTGGTATGTGAATCCTCCATGTGTCCAATTAGTTTTTGATTTAGTGGTTTATATTTGGAATAATTAGCTACTCTTGGTGTTGTTGTAGATGAGCTTGCATGTTGAATTGTTAGAGTTCTAAGTAGTTTGAATGCTTGCTCTGGCCTCTATACATCCCTATGAGTAGTTGCTATCAATTTTGTGAAGTTTTGTTAATAAATTTTTCATGACCAAAAATTTCTAGAAAATTGTACGCGAACATTATGAACTTCTTTGGAAGGAGTTCTTCAAGGAGGACATCCTCGGAGGCATCCTCTAGTAGCAGCTCCGCTCGCCGGTCCTATGCTGAACCAAGCAAAAAATCCATTCGAAGTGCCACAACCAAAACATGCTTATGGCCATGTGACGATTACATGGCGAGAGTTGGTATTAAGGAAGAATTTGAGCAACTAGTTCACAATGCCGAACTCGGTCCCTACATTTCAGATAAGTGTGACCAATGTCTCCTCCTCACTGAATCATTTGTCGAAGAATTTAAATTCTACCCCCGGGAGTCTAGGGTGTCTTTTAAACTTTATGATAACCCATTTACCATTTCTCTAGAAAGGTTTGGTCACCTTTGCAAAATCCCATTCTGGGGTTTACTCGATGAGCCACCTAGGTCTGAGTTTGAGTCTTTCTTAACTAGTCTTTGCTTTGGTGAAACTAGGGGGGTGGCAGAAGGTAGAATAAAGAGCATACATTTTCCTGCAATTCAATACTTTGCATTTTTCAATGGAAAATGCATAGTAGGCAAGCAAGACTGTAGTACTGTTGGACTCTACGGTAGGGTGCGTCGACTGCAAATTAAAATTTCCTACGCGCAGAACAACCAAGAACATGCTACGGGTGATGGATCACAGTTCGTTACCACTAGACACGCAGTGCCGTGCAGCGGAAGAAGAGTTGGGGTAGCGTGTCCGCGTGGATCGTCTCCTCCTTGTCCGATCACCCTCGAACAGTCGTCCGATCCCACGTACAAGTTCGCCGGAGCGGCGCAAGTGCACCGCCTCTAACGGTATCCGCGCGTGCAGGAGGAACACCGTGCGGCGGACTGCTAGGTCTGATCACACAGTCGGCAGCGAGTGGAGGTGGCTATTCGCAACACAGGCAAACCCTAGTGCAGCGCCGAAGCAATCAACTGCATGAGTGTGCTGCACCTCCACTTTATATAGGCGTCCGTCGCTGGCTCAACACTTGGGCCTCGCACGGACCCTAAAGCCCACAAGTCTACTCGGCCACAATCCGAATACAGCTCAGATCACATCCGACCAGTGCCCTCGGATTCGACCTTGTAGGTTCCTTCCCTTAAGCGCGCGACCCCTTAGGTTCAAGTCGGCTTGGTCGCATCCCGGATCACCTCCGACCTGCACGGTTGGTAGTGGCCTCTAGCAAGGTGTGCCGACCACCAAGCAGACTATAAAGCTGGTTAGACGAACCTGTACAACGTGTCACACTTTTGTTCCCTTTGCCTCACGATATATGTTGTCGGGCTCAAGGTGAGACCGTCATCCTTGTGCTAGCCCGACCTCTTTCTCATTCCAGTGATACCGACCACAAACCGGATTATCTCATAATCCTTGTCGCATGGCCCTGCTTATCCTGGTCGGATCACACGAGGGGCCCAGAGTATATCTCTCCTGATCGGAGGGGCAAATCCCATCTTGCTCGACCATGTCACACAACATGGGACTGGACAAACCCGAAGCCTACCTTTGTAACTACCCAGTCACGGAGTAGCGTTTGGTCGGCCCAAAGCAACTCTGTCACCATCCCGACTACATGCGTCAGCTCAGGTCTTAGGACATAGAACGTATGTTGTACTAGAGACTCACAGATGACATACCGCTGCGTCTCATAGTTGGGTCTGTCCGACTCGGACCTTATCTCGACTCGGATCCGACTACGTCAAATCCGACCAGACCTTTCTAAGTCCATATTATCTGGTTAGCATCCAATGCTCCATGGCTAGTGAGACCAAGCCATCGACTGTGTCATATGCTAGTATAGTCAGCTACGCGTCCACACAGCCCTTTCGACTAGGGACCTTTTAGGACAGTCATCATACAATGCATAGTCCCACAAACAAGTCATGTGCTTGCTGATACACATCATTGATAATGTCCAAGGACTATCTTTATTCATAAACACATAGGAAATATCATCATACATGATTGCCTCTAGGGCATATCTCCAACAGTCTCCCACTTGCACTAGAGTCAATCAAATAGACATCGAATGCCCATAGCTCTAACGTGCCCCTCATGCTTGGGTTGTGGAAGCGGCTTAGTCAACGGATCTGCAACATTTGCATCCGTGTGAATCTTGCATAACTCTACATCACCATTCTTTACGATCTTTCGTATCAGGTGATATTTCCGATCTATGTGTCTGACCTTGTGGTGATTCCTCGGCTCCTTGGCTTGTGCGATGGCACCAGAATTATCACAATAAAGGTCCAACGGTTTCACCGAGGCTGAGAAAATACCAAGATCATCCAGAAAATGATGGATCCAAACACCTTCCTTTGCAGCTTCACAAGCCGCAATGTATTCGGCTTCTGTGGTAGAATCGGCCATCGTATCCTGCTTGGAACTCATCCAGTGCACTGCTCCTCCGTTCAAGACGTACACGAATCCATACTATGATCGACAATCATCTCTGTCGGTTTGGAAACTAGCATCGGCGTAACCCCTTACGACGAGCTCTTCCTCACCTCCATAAACTAGGAACATCTCTTTAGTCCTTTTCAGGTACTTCAAAATAGTCTTTACCGCTGCCCAGTGACTCTCACCTGGGTTGGCCTGGTATCTGCTTGTTAGGCTTATTGCAAAAGCAACATCAGGCCTTGTACATATCATGGCATACATGATGGATCCAATTGCCGAGGCATACAGAATCCTACTCATCCTGCTTCGCTCATCAGATGTCGAAGGACTCTGAGTCTCGCTTAGCCTTATACCATGAGAGAGTGGCAAGAACCCTTTCTTCGCCTCACTCATGTTGAACCGCTTCAACACTTTAGCTATGTACGTGCTCTGGCTTAAGCTGAGCAGCCTCCTTGATCTATCTCTATAGATCTTAATGCCTAAAATATACACTGCCTCACCAAGGTCTTTCATCGAAAACTTGCCATTCAATGACTCCTTGACCAAGTTCAGCATCGAAACATCGTTCCCGATCAGTAGTATGTCGTCCACATACAAGATCAAAAACACTATCGAGCTCCCACTTAACTTCTTGTATAAACAAGAGTCCTCTTCGCTTTTGATGAAACCGAGACCAGTGACGACCTCATCAAAACGAATGTTCCAACTCCGAGATGCTTGCTTCAACCCATAAATGGATCTCTTGAGCTTGCATACCTTACTAGCGCTAGTCGGATCGACAAAACCCTCGGGCTGTATCATATACACGTCCTCGGTTAAATTCCGTGAAGGAAAGCCGTCTTGACATCCATCTGCCATATCTCGTAATTGAAATATGCAGCTATAGCTAGTATGATCCTCACCGACTTCAGCATCGCTATCGGTGAGTAAGTCTCGTCGTAGTCAATTCCTTGAACTTGTCCACAACGTTTAGCGACAAGCTGAGCTTTGTGGATCTGAACATTTCCATCCACATCGGTTTTCTTCTTAAAGACCCATTTGCAACCAATGGCAGTTACGCCAGGTGGCGGATCAACCAAGTCCAAGACTTGATTCTCATCCATGGATTTTAACTCGGATCTCATGGCCTCCAGCCATGCCTCGGAATCTGGGCTCACCAGCGCTTCTGCATACGTGATCGGCTCATCACTTTCTGGCAACAATACTCACGCACTCTGCGCAATCTTTCCGACCTCCGTGGTTCCGGTGCCGCTTCCACTACAGGTTCCCTGACTAACTCCGGTATGATCTCATCACCAGGCGAGCCGTCCCCGAGTGGTCCTCAAATTTCTTCGAGTCGAACCGTCCTCCCACTGGCCTCCCAACTGAGAAACTCTTTCTCAAGGAAAACCCGTTCCGAGCAACAAACACTTTGTTCTCTTCCCGGTTGTAGAAGCTATATCCCAAGGTTTCCCTTGGATATCCCACAAATATGCATTTATTCGACTTAGGTGTAAGCTTGTCTGACATAAGTCACTTGACAAATGCTTCACAACCCCAAAGCTTTAGAAAAGACAAACTGGGACTCTTCCCGGTCCACATCTCATGTGGTGTCTTATCTACGGATTTTGATGGTACCCTGTTAAGTGTGAAAGCTGCTGTTTCTAGAGTGTATCCCCAGAATGACAACGGTAAATCCGATTTGCTCATCATAGACCGGACCATGTCCAACAAGGTCCTATTCCTCCGTTCTGACACGCCGTTTCTCTGTGGCGTACCCGGAGTTGTGAGCTGAGGTACTATACCTCGGCTTTTCAGATGATCATCAAACTCCTGACTCATGTACTCACCTCCACGATCAGATCGCAGAAGCTTTATAGTCTTGTCGAGCTGATTTTCAACCTCGTTCTGAAACTCTTTGAACTTTTCAAAAGTTTCCGACTTGTGCCTCATCAAATAGATATATCCATATCTACTCAAGTCGTCGGTAAAAGTCACGAAGTACTGATAGCCACCTCTGGAAGTTGTGCTCATTGGACCACACACATCACTATGTATAAGTTCCAATAGATCGGACGCCCTCTCGCAACTCTTTGCGAAAGGAGACTTAGTCATCTTGCCGAGCAAGCATGATTCACATGTCTCTAACGACCCAAAGTCGGACGAAGTTAGGAGCCCATCATCATGGAGCTTCTTCATGCGTTTCAGACTAATGTGTCCAAGTCGGCAATGCCAAAGTATGTCGTATTTATCTCATTAGGCTTATGCCTCTTGACATTCATGTTACAGACCGGTTCCTGTTCTATATTCAATATAAATAGCCCATCAACAATGGGTGCATAGCCGTGGAACATACCATTCAAAAATACCGAACAACCATTGTCCTATAAATTGAATTCATAACCTTGACTCATCAAACATGAGGCAGAAATAATGTTTCGACTAAGTGCAGGAATGTAATAACAATTATTCAATTCCATTATGAATCCGGAAGGAAGCTGGAGCTGCATCGTGCCGACCTCCAACGCAGCAACTCTTGCTTTGTTGCCGACCGTGATGTCAATCTCCCCTTGTGCCACACGCCTAGTTCTTACCAGCCCCTGCATCGAGTTGCAAATATGAACAACTGATCCGGTATCAAATACCCAAGAGCTACTAGGTATGTCAGCAAGGTAAATGTCTATAACATATGCAACATGTGTACCTTTGCCTGAAGAAGCATTTCTGGCCTTCTTGCCATGCTCTGCAAGACACTTGCTATAGTTCCTCTTCCAGTGACTGGTCTCCTTGCAGTGATAGCAAACGGTCTTCGAGTCCGGTCCAGACTTCGGCGCAGCGGCGGAGGTTACCATCTCCGTGCCCTTTGCCTTAGCCTTATTCTTGGACCAACTCTTCTTGAACTTAGCCGGTTTCTGCACCATCAACACTTGATGCGTGCCTTTCTTAATATCCTGCTCGCCACCTTGAGCATCCCATGCAATTCAGTGAGCTTCTTATCCATGCCATGCATATGATAGTTCGAGATGAACGTCCCATAGCTGGGCGAAAGAGAACCCAGAACAGCATCAGTAGCGAGCTCATCCAAGAGCAGGAAGCCCAAACGATCCAAAGCTTGCACATATCCAATCATCTTGATCACATGTGGGCTCAGTGGATCACCTTCCTTCAGCTTGCAATCCATCAAGGATCGCCAGACGTTGAACCTTTCGGTCCTAGCCTGTGTCTGAAACATGCTCTTGAGACTCTCGATCATATCGTAAGCCTCAACATTTTTGAAATACTGTTGCAAATCGGGCTCCATACAAGCCAACATCAGATAGCTCATCTCCGTTGATTCATCAACGAGTTTCTGGTAGGCATTCTTACTTGTGGCATTAGCATTTGATACGTCTCCAATGTATCTATAATTTTTGATTGCTCCATGCTATATTATCTATTGTTTTGGACTATATTGGGCTTTATTTTCCACTTTTATATTACTTCTGGGACTAACCCGTTAACCGGAGGCCTAGCCGAGAATTGCTATTTTTTGCCTATTTCAGTGTTTCGAAGAAACGGAGTATCAAACGGAGTCCAAACGGAATGAAATCTTCGGGAACGTGATTTTCTCATCAGATAAGATCCAGGAGACTTGGACCCTCGGTCAAGAAAGGAGGGACGTGGCCACGAGGGTGGAGGGTGCGCCCCCTGCCTCGTGGGCCCCCCGAAGCTCCACCGACGTACTCCTTCCTCCTATATATACCTACGTACCCCCAACAGATCAGATACGGAGCCAAAAACCTAATTCCACCGCCGCAACTTTATGTATTCACGAGATCCCATCTTGGGGCCTGTTTCGGAGCTCCCCGGAAGGGGAATCCACCACGGAGGGCTTCTACACCATCATCATAGCCTCTCCGATGAAGTGTGAGTAGTTTACTTCAGACCTTCGGGTCCATAGTTAGTAGCTAGATGGCTTCTTCTCTCTTTTTGGATCTCAATACAATGTTCTCCCCCTCTCTCGTGGAGATCTATTCGATGTAATCTTCTTTTTTGCGGTGTGTTTGTTGAAACCGATGAATTGTGGGTTTATGATCAAGATTATCTATGAGCAATATTTGAATCTTCTCTGAACTCTTTTATGTATGATTGGTTATCTTTGCAAATCTCTACGAATTATCCGTTTGGTTTGGCCAACTAGATTGGTAGTTCTTGCAATGGGAGAAGTGCTTAGCTTTGGGTTCAATCTTGCGGTGTCCTTTCCCAGTGACAGTAGGGGCAACAAGGCATGTATTGTATGGTTGCCATTGAGTATAAAAAGATGGGGTTTTTATCATATTGCATGAATTTATCTCTCTACATCATGTCATCTTGCTTAAGGCGTTACTCTATTTTCATTAACTTAATACTCTAGATGCATGCTGGACAGCGGTCGATGAGTGGAGTAATAGTAGTAGATGCAGGCCGGAGTCGGTCTACTTGTCTTGGACATGATGCCTATATACATGATTATACCTAGATACTCTCATAACTATGCTCAATTCTGTCAATTGCTCAACAGTAATTCGTTCACCCACCGTAAAATACTTATGCTCTTGAGAGAAGCCACTAGTGAAATCTATGGCCCCCGGGTCTATTCTCATCATATTAATCTTCCTACGCTTTATTATTGCTTTGCTTTTTACTTTTCCTTTTATTTTACTTTGCATCTTTATACCAAAAATACCAAAAATATTATCTATCATCTCTATCAGATCTCACTCTCGTAAGTGACCGTGAAGGGATTGACAACCCCTATTCGCGTTGGTTGTGAGGAGTTATCTGCTTTGTGTAGGTACGAGGGACTTGCACGTGGCCTCCTGTTGGATTGATACCTTGGTTCTAAAAAACTGAGGGAAATACTTACGCTACTCTGCTGCATCATCCTCTCCTCTTCGGGGAAAACCAACGCAAGCTCAAGACGTAGCAAGAAGGATTTCTGGTGCCGTTGCCGGGGAGTCTACGCAAAAGTCAACATACCAAGTACCCATCACAATCCCTTATCTCTCGCATTACATTATTTGCCATTTGCCTCTCGTTTTCCTCTCCCCCACTTCACCCTTGCCATTTTATTCGCCCTCTCTTTTTCCGTATGCCTTTTTCTCGTTCGCTTGTTTGCTCGTGTGTTGGATTGCTTACTTGTCATTATGGCTCAAGATAATACCAAATTGTGTGACTTTACCAATACCAACAATAATGATTTCCTTAGCACTCCGATTGCTCCTCTTTCCAATACTGAATCTTGTGAAATCAATGCTGCTTTATTGAATCTTGTTATGAAAGATCAATTCGCCGGCCTTCCTAGTGAAGATGCCGCTACTCATCTAAATAGCTTCGTGGATTTGTGTGATATGCAAAAGAAGAAAGATGTTGACAATGATGTTGTTAAATTGAAGCTATTTCCTTTTTCGCTTTAGAGTGGTTAAGCCTTGGTTTTGTCTTTGCCTAAAAATAGTATTGATTCTTGGAACAAGTGCAAAGATGCTTTTATCTCTAAGTATTTTCCTCCCGCTAAGATCATCTCTCTTAGAAACGATATTATGAATTTTAAGCAACTTCATCATGAACATGTTGCACAAGCTTGGGAGAGGATGAAATTAATGATACGTAATTGCCCTACTCATGGACTAACTTTGTGGATGATTACACAGAATTCTTATGCCGGATTGAATTTTGCTTCTAGAAACCTTTTAGATTCGGCCGCGGGAGGCACTTTTATGGAAATCACTTTAGGAGATGCTACTAAACTCTTAGATAATATTATGGTTAATTATTCTCAATGGCATACTGAAAGATCTACTAATAAAAAGTGCATGCAATAGAAGAAATTAATGTTTTGAGTGGAAAGATGGATGAACTTATGAAATTATTTGCTAATAAGAGTGTTTCTTCTGATCCTAATGATATGCCTTTGTCTACTTTGATTGAGAATAATAATGAATCTATGGATGTGAATTTTGTTGGTAGGAATAATTTTGGTAACAATGCGTATACAGGAAACTTTAATCCTAGGCCTTATCCTAGTAATTCCTCTAATAATTATGGAAATTTCTACAACAATTCTTATGGAAATTTTAATAAGATGCCCTCTGAATTTGATACTAGTGTTAAAGAGTTTATGAATTCTCAAAAGAATTTTAATGCTTCGCTTGAAGAGAAATTGCTTAAAGTTGATGAATTGGCTAGGAACGTTGATAGAATTTCTCTTGATGTTGATTCTTTAAAGCTTAGATCTATTCCTCCTAAGCATGATATCAATGAGTCTCTCAAAGCCATGAGAGTTTCCATTTATGAGTGCAAGGAAAGAACCGCTAGGATGCGTGCTATGAAAGATGCCTTTATTAAAGCGTGTTCTTCCAATTTCCATGAAAATAAAGATGAAGATCTAAAAGTTATTGATGTGTCCCCTATCAAATCCTTTTTTTGCAATATGAATCATGATAATGATGAGACTGAATATGAGTCACCTTTACCTAGAAGGCGTTCCAAGAATTCGGAGTTTTTAGATTATGATGCTAAAATTGATAAAAGTGGGATTGAAGAAAGTAAAACCCTAGATGTTGCTAAGCCCACTATTTTGGATTTCAAGGAATTTAATAATGAAAGTTGCTCTTTAATTGATTGTATTTCCTTGTTGCAATCCGTGCTAAATTCTCCGCATGCTTATAGTCAAAATAAAGCGTTTACCAAACATATCGTTGATGCCTTGATGCAATCTTATGAGGAAAAACTTGAGTTGGAAGTCTCCATCCCTATAAAACTTTATGATGAGTGGGAACCAACTATTAAAATTAAGATTAATGATCATTAATTTTATGCTTTATGTGATTTGGGTGCTAGTGTTTCCACTATTCCCAAAACTTTGTGTGATTTGCTAGATTTCCGTGATTTTGATGATTGCTCTCTAAGCTTGCACCTTGCGGATTCCACTATTAAGAAACCTATGGGAAGAATTAATGATGTTCTTATTGTTGCAAATAGGAATTATGTGCCCGTAGATTTTATCGTTCTTGATATAGATTGCAATCCTTCAATGTCCTATTATTCTTGGTAGACCTTTCCTTAGAACGATTGGTGCAATTATTGATATGAAGGAAGGGAATATTAGATTCCAATTCCCATTAAAGAAAGGCATGGAACACTTCCCTAGGAAGAAGATAAAATTACCATATGAATCTATTATGAGAGCAACTTATGGATTGCCTACCAAAGATGGCAATACCTAGATCTATCCTTGCCTTTATGCCTAGCTAGGGGCGTTAAACGATAGCGCTTGTTGGGAGGCAACCCAATTTTATTTTTTGTTTTTGTTTCTGTTTAGGAATAAATAATCCATCTACCTTCTGTTTAGATGTGTTTTTATGTTTTAATTAGTGTTTGTGCCAAGTTAAACCTATAGGATCTTCTTGGATGATAGTTATTTGATCTTGCTGTAACTTCCAGAAACTTTCTGTTCATGAAAACAATTGTTAAAAATCACCAGAACATGATAAAATAGTGATTCCAATTTCTGCTGATCAATAAACAAATTGCCTAGGTCTTCCTATTTTTGCTGAATTTTTTGAGTTCCAGAAGTTCGCGTTAGTTACAAATTACTACAGACTCTTCTGTTTTTGACAGATTCTGTTTTTCGTGTGTTGTTTGCTTATTTTGATGAATCTATGGCTAGTAAAATAGTTTATAATCCATAGAGAAGTTGGAATACAGTAGGTTTAACACCAATATAAATAAAGAATGAGTTCATTACAGTACCTTGAAGTGGTCTTTTGTTTTCTTTCGCTAACGGAGCTTACGAGATTTCTGTTGAGTTTTGTGTTGTGAAGTTTTCAAGTCTTGGGTGAAATCTTTTGATGGATTATGGAACAAGGAGTGGCAAGAGCCTAAGCTTGGGGATTCCCATGGCACCACCAAGATAATCCAAGGACACCAAAAAGTCAAAGCTTGGGGATGCCCCGGAAGGCATCCCCTCTTTCGTCCACTTCCATCGGTAACTTTACTTGGAGCTATATTTTTATTCACTACATGATATGTGTTTTTCTTGGAGCGTCTTGTATTATTTGCGTCTTTGCTTGTTAGTTTACCACAATGATCCTTGCTGTACACACCTTTTGAGACAGCCATACATGAATTGGAATTTGATAGAATACTCTATGTGCTTCACTTATATCTTTTGAGCTTTATAGTTTTGCTTTATGTGCTTCACTTATATCTTTTGAGCTTTATAGTTTTGCTCTAGTGCTTCACTTATATCTTTGAGAGCACGATGGTGGATTTGTTTTATAGAAACCTTTGATCTCTCATGCTTCACTTAGATTATTTTGAGAGTCTTAAATAGCATGGTAATTTGCTTAAAATAATAATATGCTTGGTATTCAAGATTTGTAAAACTTTCTTTTGAGTGTGTTAAATACTAAGAAAAGATCGATGCTTGATAATTGTTTTGAGATATGAAGGTAATAATATTAGAGTCATGCTAGTTGAGTACTTGTGAATTTGAGAAATACTTGTGTTAAATTTTGTGATTCCCGTAGCATGCACATATGGTGAACCGTTATGTGATGAAGTCGGAGCATGCTTTATTTATTGATTGTCTTCCTTATGAGTGGCGGTCGGGGACGAGCGATGGTCTTTTCCTACCAATCTATCCCCCTAGGAGCATGCGTGTAATACTTTGCTTTGATAACTTGTAGATTTTTGCAATAAGTATATGAGTTATTTATGACTAATGTTGAGTCCATGGATTATACGCACTTTTCTCACCCTTCCACCATTGCTAGCCTCTCTAATACCGCGCACTTTTCACCGGTATCATACACCCACCATAAACCTTCCTTAAAACAACCACCATACCTACCTATCATGGCATTTCCATAGCCATTCCGAGATATATTGCCGTGCAACTTTCCACCGTTCCATTTATTATGACACGCTCCATCATTGTCATATTGCTTAGCATGATCATTTAGTTGACATCGTATTTGTGGCAAAGCCACCGTTCATAATTCTTTCATACATGTCACTTATGAATCATTGCATATGCCGGTACACCACCGGAGGCATTCACATAGAGTCATATTTTGTTCTAAGTATCGAGTTGTAATTCTTGAGTTGTAAGAAGAATAAAAGTGTGATGATCATCATTTTTAGAGCATTGTCCCAAGTGAGGAAAGGATGATGGAGACTATGATTGCCCCATAAGTCGGGATGAGACTCCGGACGAAAAAAAGAGAGAAAAAGATAGAAGGGACAATGTTACTATCCTTTTACCACACTTGTGCTTCAAAGTAGCACCATGATCTTCATAATAGAGAGTCTCTCGGTTTGTCACTTTCATATACTAGTGGGAATTTTTCATTATAGAACTTGGCTTGTATATTCCAATGATGGGCTTCCTCAAATTGCCCTTGGTCTTCGTGAGCAAGCGAGTTGGATGCACACCCACTTAGTTTCTTTTGTTGAGCTTTCATATACTTATAGGTCTAGTGCATCTGTTGCATGGCAATCCCTACTCACTCACATTGATATCTATTGATGGGCATCTCCATAGCCCGTTGATACGCCTAGTTGATGTGAGACTATCTTCCCTCTTTTTGTCTTCTCCACAACCACCATTCTATTCCACATATAATGATATATCCATGGCTCACGCTCATGTATTGCATGAAGATTGAAAAAGTTTTGAGAATGTCAAAAGTATCAAACAATTGCTTGGCTTGTCATCGGGGTTGTGCATGATCTAAATACTTTGTGTGGTGAATATAGAGCATAGCCAAACTATATGATTTTGTAGGGATAACTTTCTTTGGCCATGTTATTTTGAGAAGACATAATTGCTTTGTTAGTATGCTTGAAGTATTATTATTTTTTATGTCAATATTAAACCTTTGTCTTGAATCTTTCGAATCTGAATATTCATACCACAATTAAGAAGAGTTACATTGAAATTATGCCATGTAGCACTCCACATCAAAAATTCTCTTTTTATCATTTACCTACTCGAGGACGAGCAGGAATTAAGCTTGGGGATGCATGATACGTCTCCAACGTATCTATAATTTTTGATTGCTCCATGCTATACTATCTACTGTTTTGGACTATATTGGGCTTTATTTTCCACTTTTATATTACTTTTGGGACTAACTTTTTAACCGGAGGCCCAGCCCGAAATTGTTTGTTCTTTTGCCTATTTCATGTTTGAAGAAATGAATATCAAACGGAGTCCAAACGGAATGAAATCTTTGGGAATGTGATTTTCTCATCAGATAAGATCCAGGAGACGTGGACCCTCGGTCAAGAAAGGAGGGACGCGGCCACGAGGGTGGAGGGCGCGCCCCCTGCCTCGTGGGCCCCCCGAAGCTCCACCGATGTACTCCTTCCTCCTATATATACCTATGTACCCCCAACAGATCAGATAGGGAGCAAAAAACCTAATCCCACCGCCGCAACTTTATGTATCCACGAGATCCCATCTTGGGGCCTGTTTCGTTGCTCCGCCGGAAGGGGAATCCACCACGGAGGGCTTCTACATCATCATCATAGCCTCTCCGATGAAGTGTGAGTAGTTTAATTCAGACGTTCGGGTCCATAGTTAGTAGCTAGATGGCTTCTTCTATCTTTTTGGATCTCAATACAATGTTCTCCCCCTCTCTCATGGAGATCTATTCGATGTAATCTTCTTTTTTGCGGTTTGTTTGTTGAGACCGATGAATTGTGGGTTTATGATCAAGATTATCTATGAGCAATATATGAATATTCTCTGAATTCTTTTATGTATGATTGGTTATCTTTGCAAGTATGTTCGAATTATCCGTTTGGTTTGGCCAACTAGATTGGTAGTTATTGCAATGGGAGAAGTGCTTAGCTTTGGGTTCAATCTTGCGGTGTCCTTTCCCAGTGACAGTAGGGGCATCAAGGCACGTATTGTATTGTTGCCATCGAGGATAACAAGATGGGGTTTTTATCATATTGCATGAATTTATCCCTCTACATCATGTCATCTTGCTTAAGGCGTTACTCTATTTTCACTTAATACTCTAGATGCATGCTGGATAGCGGTCGATGAGTGGAGTAATAGTAGTAGATGCAGGCAGGAGTTGGTCTACTTGTGTTGGACGTGATGCCTATATACATGATCATACCTAGATACTCTCATAACTATGCTCAATTCTGTCAATTGCTCAACAGTAATTCGTTCACCCACCGTAAAATACTTATGCTCTTGAGAGAAGCCACTAGTGAAATCTATGGCCCCCGGGTCTATTCTCATCATATTAATCTTCCTACGCTTTATTATTGCTTTGCTTTTTTACTTTGCCTTTTATTTTACTTTGCATCTTTATACCAAAAATACCAAAAATATTATCTATCATCTCTATCAGATCTCACTCTCGTAAGTGACCATGAAGGGGTTGACAACCCCTATTCGGGTTGGTTGTGAGGAGTTATTTGCTTTGCGTAGGTACGAGGGACTTGCGCGTGGCCTCCTACTGGATGGATACCTTGGTTCTCAAAAACTGAGGGAAATACTTACGCTACTCTGCTGCAGCATCCTCTCCTCTTCGGGGAAGACCAACGCAAGCTCAAGACGTAGCAGCATTATCGGCAGGTTCCTCTGGAAGTGGATCCTCTAGAACATGTTCCTTTTTATCATGCTTGAGAACAATTCTCAAATTTCTATACCAGGTGGTAAAGTTTGTTCCATTCAGTTTATCCTTTTCCAGAATTGATTTCAATGCAAAGTTGGGTTGAGCAGGTGGTGCCATTGATCTACAACAGAAAAATATGCAATCACTAAGCAATGTGTTTATGTAGAGTAATTCTAGCCTAAACAGAAATACTCCCACTGAAGTCAGCATCCCTCCGCAAACTCTCAGTGATTCAGGATCCGACTAGCGCATGCGACTAGTGAGCTTTAGCATCACTGCTAGCCAACATACCTATCCGGTAAGCAACTCCTTGCTAATCGTATCTCTATACGACTCCTGTCGGTCGGGAAGGTATCTCATACCCCGGCTCCCGACCTTCTTTGCCACAAGGCCCAAAACCGTTTTGATAGCCTTGTCAAGTTAACCTGATGCAGTGCATGTCCGTGTCCGACACGAACCCTTCAGTTCAAGGACATCCAGCAGCACCCCAATTTTATGAGCCCACTACTAGACGTACTTGACGTGCGAAGGTGCAACATTGGGGATGGCAATTCGTTTGATATTCATGAGGGATCATTCTACCATTCTAACATGCATAGAACCAAAGAAGCATAAAAATCACAAATAAACACATATTGTGAAATAGTATGGCTCCTTCATGGACGTTCCTCCAGGTCGGCTCTGACTCCGATGACCATCTACGAACTCCATCTGTTTGTCACGCTGGGACGCCAAGCCACCATCCTGATCTCTACTATCCAAATACTACAACTAGTAATGAATTTTACATAGAGTCACAAGTCGACACGCAGTTCGTTATACAATATAATGACAACACTTTGGCTCCTGCCGGCTGACAAACATGACACGCAGGCCACGTATAAATTACACACATGCATCACATACACATGAGCCATACTATTCACATCAAACCTGCAAAGTAAATTTATGCATAGAATCACATTCTACCGGTTTGTGTTTCGGGTACGAAATACACGGCGCTACGCACACGGCGGTCACATCTGAACTCCGATCACGCCGAATTCACTGATCTGACCGATCTTATCGATCATCGCGAATCCGATTCGGATTTACGTTTCACTGTTAACCCCGATGGCGGATAACCGACCGGTAGGGGTAGATCGTGTCACAACCTCATCGATCCCGATTGACAGAAAACATAGCCTCAACGATCCCCATGTGCAGTTGATCACATGAACCGTGCACATATCTCATCAATGACAACAGATCTCATCTGCCGCCTCCACATATCTAATATGCATACGATCTGAATCCAAATCCTATAGCAGAGGCTCTGATACCACTGTTGGAATCTACGGTAGGGTGCTTCAACTGCAAATTAAAATTTCCTACGCGCAGAACAACCAAGAACATGCTACGGGAGATGGATCACAGTTCGTTACCACTAGACGCGCAGTGCCATGTAGCGGAAGAAGAGTTGGGGCAGCGCGTCCGCGTGGATAAATAAGATGATCCCTCGCTAAAATTTCAAGAAAGTGTTCCCCCTAACCGTGCACCGTTGCGAAGGTTCATTGTTTCGAAGCACCACATGATGATCGAGTGTGATAGATTCTAACATTCGCATACAACGGGTGTAAGCCAGATTTACACATGCGAAACACTTAGGTTGACTTGACGAGCCTAGCATGTACGGACATGGCCTCGGAACACAAGAGACCCAAAGGTCGAACATGAGTCGTATAGTAGATACGATCAACATGAAGATGTTCACCGATGATGACTAGTCCGTCTCACGTGATGACCAGACACGGCCTAGTTGATTCGGATCATGTATCACTTAGATGACTAGAGGTATGTCTATCTAAGTGGGAGTTCATTAAATAATCAAATGAACTTAATTATCATGAACATAGTCAAAAGGTCTTTGCAAATTATGTCGTAGCCTATGCTTTAGTTCTATTGTTTAAGATATGTTCCTGGAGAAAATTTAGTTGAAAGTTGATAGTAGAAATTATGCGGACTGGGTCCGTAAACTGAGGATTATCCTCATTGTTGCGCAGAAGGCTTATGTTCTTAATGCACCGCTTGGTGTGCTGAACCTCGAGCGTCGTCTGTAGATGTTGTGAAACATCTTACATACACGTTTTGATGACTACGTGATAGTTCAATGCGTAATGCTAACGGTTTAGAATTGTGGCACCAAAGACGGTTTTGAAACGTCGCAGAACATATGAGATTTTCCAAAGACTGAAATTGGGATTTCAGACTAGTGCCCATGTCAAGAGGTATGAGACCTCTGCCAAGTTTCTTAAGCCTGCAAACTAAGGGAGAAAAGCTCAATCGTTGAGCATGTGCTCAGATTGTCTGAGTACTACAATCGCTTGAATCGAGTGGGAGTTAATCTTCCAGATGAGATTGTGATGGTTCTCCATAGTCACTGCCACCAAGCTATTAGAGCTTCGTGATGAACTAGAACATATCAGGGATAGACACGATGATCCTTGAGCAACTCGTGATGTTTGACACCGCAAAAGTAGAAATCAAGTAGGAGCATCAATTGTTGATGGTAGTAAAACCACTAGTTTCAAGAAGGGCAAGGGAAAGAAGGGATACTTCATGAAACGGCAAATCAGTTGCTGCTCTAGTGAAAGAACCCAAGGTTGAACCCAAACCCGAGACTAAGTGCTTCTGTAATGAGGGGAACGGCCACTGAAGCAGAACTACCCTAGATACTTGATAGATGAGAAGGCTGGCAAGGTTGACAGAAGTATTTTTAATATACGTTATATTATTGTGTACTTTACTAGTACTCCTAGTAGCACCAGGGTAATAAATACCGGTTTGGTTGCTAAGTGTTAGTAACTCGAAATAAAAGGCTGCAGAGACTAGCTAAAGGTGAGATGACGATATGTGTTGGAAGTGTTTCCAAGGTTGATGTGATCAAACATCGCATGCTCCCTCTACCATCGGGATTGGTGTTAAACCTAAATAATTGTTATTTGGTGTTTGCATTGAGCATAGACATGATTGGATTATGTTTATTGCAATACGGTTATTAATTTAAGGAGAATAATGGTTACTCTGTTTATTTGAATAATACCTTCAATGGTCTTGCACCTAAAATGAATGGTTTATTGAATCTCGATCGGAGTGATACACATGTTCATGCCAAAAGATATAAGATAGTAATGATAGTACCACATACTTGTGGCACTGCCATTTGAGTCATATTGGTATAAAACGCATGAAGAAGCTCCATGTTGATGGATCTTTGGACTCACTCGTTTTTGAAAAGATTGATACATGTGAACCATGGCTATTGGTAGATATGCATGAAGAAACTCCATACAGACGGATCGTTTGGACTCACTTGATTTTGAATCATTTGAGAGATGCAAATCATACCACATGGGCAAGAGGACTGAAAGGCCTCGTTTTCAGTAAGATGGAACAAGAAAGCAACTTGCTGGAAGTAATACATTTTGATGTGTGCAGTCCAGTGAGTGCTGAGGCATGCACATCGTTTTGTTCTTACTTCACAGATGATTTGAGTGGATGCTAATTATATTTACTTGATGAAACACAAGTCTGAATTATTGAAAGGTTTAAATAATTTCAGAGTGAAGTTGAAGATCGTCGTGACAAGAGGATAAAATGTCTATGATATGATCATAGAGATGAATATCTGAGTTACGAGTTTGGCACACAATTAAGACATTGTGGAAATTGTTTCACAACTAATACCGCCTGGAACACCATAGTGTGATTGTGTGTCCGAACATCATAACTGCACCCTATTGGATATGGTGCATACCATGATGTCTCTTATAAAATTACCACTATCGTTTATGGGTTAGGCATTAGAGACAACCGCATTCACTTTAAATAGGGCACCACGCAATTCCATTGAGACAACACCGTATGAACTATGGTTTAGAGAAACCTAAGCTGTCATTTCTTAAAAGTTCGGGGCTGCGACACTTATGTGAAAAAGTTTCAGGCTGATAAGCTCAAACCCAAAGCGGATAAATGCATCTTCATAGAATACCCAAAACAGTTGGGTATACCTCCTATTTCAGATTCAGAAGCAAAAGTGATTGTTTCTAGAAACAGGTCCTTTCTCGAGGAAAAGTTCCTCTCGAAAGAATTGAGTGGGAGGATGGTGGAGACTTGATGAGGTTATTGAACCGTCACTTCAACTAGTGTATAGCAGGGCATAGGAAGTTGTTCCTGTGGCACCTACACCAATTGAAGTGGAAGCTTATGATAGTGATCATGAAACTTCAGATCAAGTCACTACCAAACCTTGTATGTCGACAAGGATGCGTACTACTTCAGAGTGGTATGTAATCCTGTCTTGGAAGTCATGTTGTTAGATAATGATGAACCTACGAGCTATGAAGAAGCGATGGTGGGCCCGGATTCCAACGAATGGCTCGAGGCCATAAAATCCGAGAGAGGATCCATGTATAAAAACAAAGTATAGACTTTGGAAGAACTGCTTGATGGTTGTAAGGCTGTTGGGTGCAGATGGATTTTAAAAGGAAGACGGACAATGATGGTAAGTGTCACCATTAAGAAAGCTCGACTTGTCGTTAAGATGTTTTCTGACAAGTTCAAGGAGTTGACTATGATGAGACTTTCTCACTCGTAGCGATGCTAAGAGTCTGTTGGAATTATATTAGCAGTTACTGCATTATTTATGAAATCTTGCAGATAGGATGTCAAAACATTGTTTCCTCGACGATTTTGTTGAGGAAAGGTTGTATGTGATACAACCAGAAGGTTTTGTCAACCCTGAAAGATGCTAACAAGTATGCAAAGCTCCAGCAATCCTTCTAAGGACTGGAGTAAGCATCTCGGAGTTGGAGTGTACGCTTTGATGAGATGATCAAAGATTTTGGGTTTATACAAAGTTTATGAGAAACATGTATTTCCAAAGAAGTGAGTGGGAGCACTATAGAATTTTTGATGAGTATATGTTGTTGACATATTGTTGATCAGAAATGATGTAGAATTTCTGGAAAGCATACAAGGTTATTTGAAAAGTGTTTTTCAATGGAAACCTGGATTAAGCTACTTGAATATTGAGCATCAAGATCTATAAGGATAGATAAAAAACGCTTGATAGTACTTTCAACATACCGTGACAAGATTTTGGAGGAGTTCAAAATAGATCAGCAAAGAAGGAGTTCTTGGCTGTGTTACAAGGTGTGAGTATTGAGTAAGACTCAAGACCTGACCACGATAGAAGCGAGAGAAAGGACGAAGGTCATCCCCTATGCTTTAGACGTAGGCTCTACAGTATGCTACGCTGTGTACCGAACCTGAAGTGTGCCTTGCCATGAGTCAGTCAAGGGGTACAAGAGTGATCCAGCAATGGATCACATGACAGCGATCGAACCTATCCTTAGTAACTAGTGGACTAAGGAATTTTCTTGATTATGGAGGTGGTAAAAGAGTTCGTCGTAAAGGGTTACGTCGATGCAAACTTTGACACTAATCCGGATGACTCTGAGTAGTAAACTGGATTCGTATAGTAGAGCAGTTATTTGGAATAGCTCCAAGTAGCGCGTGGTAGATGCATCCACAAGATGACATAGATATTTGTAAAGCACACACGGATCTGAAAGGTTCAGACACGTTGACTAATAACCTCTCTCACAAGCGAGATATGAACAAACCCCATGGGTGTTGGATTCATTACAATCACATAGTGATGTGAACTAGATTATTGACTCTAGTGCAAGTGGGAGACTGTTGGAAATATGCCCTAGAGGCAATAATAAAATGGTTATTATTGTATTTCCTTGTTCAAGATAATTGTCTATTGTTCATGCTATAATTGTATTAATTGGAAACTGTAATACATGTGTGAATACATAGACCACAACATGTCCCTAGTAAGCCTCTAGTTGACTAGCTCGTTGATCAATAGATGGTTATGGTTTCCTGACCATGGACATTGGATGTCATTGATAATGGGATCACATCATTAAGAGAATGATGTGATGGACAAGACCCAATCCTAAGCATAGCACAAGATCGTGTAGTTCGTTTTGCTGGGGCTTTTATAATGTCAAGTATCGTTTCCTTAGACTATGAGATTGTGCAACTCCCGAATACCGTAGGAATTATTTGGGTGTATCAAACGTCACAACATAACTGGGTGACTATAAAGGTGCACTACAGGTAGCTTCAAAAGTATCTGTTAAGTTAGCACGAATCGAGACTGGGATTTGTCACTCTATATGACGGAGAGGTATCTCTGGGCCCACTCGGTAATGCATCATCATAATGAGCTCAGTGTGACTAAGGAGTTAGTCACGGGATCATGCTTTGCGGAAC
The DNA here is from genome assembly GCA_021605205.1 of Aegilops longissima. Classification (NCBI taxonomy): domain Eukaryota; kingdom Viridiplantae; phylum Streptophyta; class Magnoliopsida; order Poales; family Poaceae; genus Aegilops; species Aegilops longissima. The sequence continues at coordinate 592,610,402 of CM038680.1, forward strand.
GAGTAAAGAGATTTGCCGGTAACGAGATTGAACAAGGTATAGGGATACCGATGATCGAATCTCGAGCAAGTAACATACCGATAGACAAAGGGAATTGCATACGTGATTGATTGAATCCCCGACATTGTGGTTCATCCGATGAGATCATCATGGAACATGTGGGAGCCAATATGGGTATCCAGATCCCGCTATTGGTTATTGGTCGGAGAGGTGTCTCGGTCATGTCTGCATGGTTCCCGAACCCGTGGGGTCTACACACTTAAGGTTCGGTGATGTTAGAGTTGTTATGGGAAATAGTATGTGGTTACCGAAGGTTGTTCGGAGTCCCGGATGAGATCCCGGACATGACGAGGAACTCCGGAATGGTCCGAAGGTGAAGATCGATATATTGGACGAAGGGTATTGGAGTCCGGAATTGTTCTAGGAGTACCGGGTGACGACCAGTGTGACCGAAAGGTGTTTCGGAGGCCTCGCCAAGCGTTGGGGGGCCTTATGGGCCAAGGGGAGGGGGCACATCCGCCCACTAAGGGGCTGTGCGCCCCTCCCACCCCATCTCATGTAACGTGGAGAGGTGGGGGTGCCTCCCCTAGGGCAGCCACCCCTCCTGGCTTGGGGGGCAAGTTTCCTAGGGGTGGGGGCACCCAACCCCATCTAGGGTTTCCCCTGTGGCCGCCGCCCCTCCCCTAGGGCACCTTCTCCACCCCCTTCCCCCTATATATAGTGAGGGAGAGAGAGGGCAGCCACACCCCTTCCCTGGCGCAGCCCCTCCCTCCTCCAACTCTTCCTTCTCCTCCATAGAGCTTGGCGAAGCCCTGCAGGAATACCACAAGCTCCACCACCACGCCATCGTGCTGCTGGAGTTTTCCCTCAACTTCTCCTCTCCCCTTGCTGGATCAATAAGGAGGAGACGTCCCCGAGCTGTACATGTGTTGAACGCGGAGGCGCTGTCCGTTCGGCGCTAGATCGGATCTTCCGCGCTTTGAATCGCCGCGAGTACGACTCCATCAACCGCATTCCTGTAACGCTTCCGCTTGGTGATCTTCAAGGGTATGAAGATGCACTCCCTCTCTCTTGTTGCTAGCATCTCCTAGATTGATCTTGGTGACACGTAGGAAAATTTTGAATTATTGCTACGTTCCCCAACACGTTCGTCGCGGGCTCAACACTTGGGCCTCGCACGGACCCTAAAGCCCACAAGTCTACTCGGCCACAATCCGAATACAGCTCGGATCACATCCAACCAGTGCCCTCGGATTCGACCTCGTAGGTTCCTTCCCTTAAGTGCGCGACCCCTTAGGTTCAAGTCGGCTTGGTCGTATTTCGGATCACCTCCGACCTGCATGGTTGGTAGCGGCCTCTAGCAAGGCGTGCCGACTACCAAGTAGACTATGAAGCTGGTTAGGCGAACCTGTACAACGTGCCACACTTATGTTCCCTTTGCCTCACGATATATGTTGTCGGGCTCAAGGCGAGACTGTCATCCTTGTGCTAGCCCGACCTCTTTCTCGTTCCAGTGATACCGACCACAAACCAGATTATCTCATAATCCTTGTTGCATGGCCATGCTTATCCTGGTCGGATCACACGAGGGGCCCAGAGTATATCTCTCCTGATCGGAGGGGCAAATCCCATCTTGCTCGACCATGTCTCGCAGCATGGGACCGGACAAACCGAAACCTACCTTTGTAACTACCCACCATGGAGTAGCGTTTGGTCGACCCAAAGCAAGTCTGTCACCATCCAGAGTACATGCGTCACTCAGGTCTTAGGGCGTAGAACGTATGTTGTACTAGAGACTCACAGATGACATATCGTTCGTCTCATAGTTGGGTCTGTCCGACTCGGACCTTATCTCGACTCGGATCCGACTACGTCGAATCCGACCAGACCTTTCCAAGTCCATATTATCCGGTTAGCATCCAATGCTCCATGGCTAGTGAGACCAAGCCGACCATGTCATATGCTAGTCTAGTCGGCTGCGCGTCCACACACCCTTTCGACTAGGGACCTTTTAGGACAGTCATCATACAATGCATAGTCCCACAAACAAGTCACGTACTTGCTGATACACATCATTGATAATGTCCAAGGACTATCTTTATTCATAAACACATAGGAAATATCATCATACATGATTGCCTCTAGGGCATATCTCCAACAAGTACACTTTGTGCTCCAGACTTGAGCCTCATACGTGCCGCTCTCACCGGTGAAAAGGTTTATAACCTTGCAGCGATTGTTGCACGCAGACTATAGCACAACTCTAGCAGTGGCTATTTTTATGGCGGAATTTATGCCACACGTTTAGCAAGAGAGCTGGGTGTTCCACCTCTGCCCTTTGATCCTATTCTACCCACGCAATATCTAGATTTTGAGGCTTTTAAAAGCCATAAGATCCTCAAAGGGAGAATTCATGACTTCACAGAGGTTTTGTTGTTTAACCAAACCTCTGTTGTGCACACATATTTGCTTGAGCCTGCTCTTTTTGACTATCACAGCAAGGGAAGATATTATGTTCTAGAGAGCGAGGCTCGAGCTCACAACGCATCAGTTGAGGCAGCACGGTGGGCTGAGGCATCAGCGCCGAGGGCCTCCGTGAGCTACCACACCAACTACCATCCAGACTACTGACTGATTACCAAGCTAGGCCAAAAGCCTAAGCTTGGGGGAGTATGTATTCCCACCGACATTACATTCATGTTCACACATTTCATTCTAGTTGTCGGTGTCCAAACTTTTTCATTGTATCATCCATGCTTAATTTATTTTCTTGCTTTCTTCTTGTGTGTTTGAAAAACTTTTAGAAAATCCAAAAATATGTTTCTTGCTTCTTTTTGACTTTTCTTTCTAGTTTAAATTGTTGTAGCACTAAAATAAAACCCAAAAAGATTTCCTTGTTCTTCTTTTACTTGTTGGGAGCTTTCCCATGTAAATAGTTTTTCTCATTTTTGCTTTTCCCTTTTTTGTTTGCTTGCTTTCAAAAAACCGAAAACTCCAAAAATATTTCAGTGTGTTTCTCTGAATTTCTTTTTCTTTTATCGAGTCATACCGAGGAGAAGACCACGATGAAAATGTTGAGTGGCTCTCATTTGCATTATTGTTGATCTAACGAAGAGCCCATATTACCTTGTTATCTCCTCTTGAATAAAATGTTTGCAGATTCCAACTTAGTCCACGACACTCTTGCACTATTATTATTTAAATCGTTTGGTCGTGGAAGTGAAAGGTAATAATGACGATATTAAATGAACTGGCCGTGGCAGAGAGAAACGGGTATGAACTCGACTTGTTCTATTTTTGTAAATGTGTTTAACCTAGTATCCATGCTTCAGCCTATTATGATCAAACATGTTTGCAATGACAATTAGAGATTATAGTTTCTCATGCCATGCATAAGTAACTAGGAGTGAATAATGACTTATCTTGGATATCAACATTGCGTTAAAATGATTGCCATGTAGTATGATGATATGGTATCCTCCTCTGAATGTTCAAGTGGCTTGACTTGACACTTGTTCATGCATGTAATTGAATCAAAACCAACATAGCCTCTATGATATTTATGTTCATGGTATCCATATCCTACTCATGCTAGTATCCAATGTTACTTATGCATAATGCATGTTCATGACCGTTGCTGCTCTCTAGCTGGCCGCTTCTCAACCTAATTGCTAGCCTTCGCCTGTACTAAGTGGGAACTCTTCTTGTACATCAAAAACCTGAAACCCAAGTTATTCCAGATGAGTCCACCATACCTACCTATATGCGCTATTACCCTGCCGTCCTAAGTAAATTTGCATGTGCTACATCTAAAAACTTCAAATAAATATCCTTTTTGTGTTCCTGGATCGTTCATGGAACGACAAGAGGTGGTCGGTATCTTACATGCTAAGCGGGTTATTCTCAGGTCAAGTGTTTATTCACTTGCCATCGCACGAGAAAAGGGTGGTAATAGGGATGCCCAGTGCCAAACTGCAAAAAGAAAAGAGCTTACAAATAATCAAACAAAAACTCTCAATGGAGTCATAACCTTTACATTTCCGCTTGGGAACCGCTACTAGCGTGCTTAGCATGGAAGATATTGATAACTGATGGTCGTGAAGTGAATGAGAAGGGTGCATGTCTCAAGATATTGATAACCGCTACTTGTGGGTTATCACTCCTCTATGCAAGTACTTCACGTGGATAGATCATGAAGTGCCAGAAGATGTCCAAAAGGACCAATATCAAGATTGTCTTAGGCGCCAGCGGCGGTTCTAAGAATCGTTTCTAAGAGGCTTGGAGGAAGAGCGTCGTCAAAAGGAGAGGATGGAGCGGAAGAAACAAGAGGAGGAGAGGGCACGCCAAGTGAAACTTGCTCGAGAGGAGGAGAGGGCAAGAAAGCTTGCAAAGGCTCGTGAGGTGCAAGAGGAGGACTCGGCACGTGGCAATAAGGGGAAATGGCCTCGCTCTACTCAGTAGGGACTTCACTCTGGTTCACTCGTCATGAAACCGGATGTATCCATGCCGTATTTGTCTTGAACTATATTCTAGGGCAAGATGCCATTTGTTGTCAACTATGTCGTACTAGGAAAATTTGTCATTTTTAATGAATGTGTCGTGAACTATGTCGTAGTAATGTTTGAATTGTCTTACGTGATGAACTCATCGGCATATTACTTGTGTTTGTTCAAATTGATGTGATGCTCAAGTTATTGTAAGCGTTGTGATGTTCAAGTGAATTGAAATTGTTGTCAACTTTATTTTTGCAGTAAATAGCAGTGTAGCACCCAGGGGACAGGCGCTGCACTATGCAGTGCAGCGCCCAAGGCTGAGGCGTCACACTATAGAGTGTAGCGCCTGACCATTAGGCGCTGCGCACTGACTTCACATTTTTTGGGCAAGACAGTGCTGCAAAGCTGCTGTGGCTCTCTGGATGCACATCCAGATGTGCAGCGCCTGAGTGTTGGGTTCTACACTGTATAGTGTAACGCCTGAGTGTTGGGCGCTGCACGGTACAGTGTGGTGGCTGAGGCAGGGGCGTTGCAGTGCTGTTAGCTGCTAAACCGTAGAAACAGATGCACTTTTGGCTGCAAACTGAATTCACAAGTATAGTGGAATGTAGTGATGTAAACTGCAGAAACTGAACAAAGAGAACTAATAACTTGAACATCACATCATTTAGGACAATTCAACATTACTACAAGTTCGCAAACACAAGTACCACACTTGTAAGAGTTCACCAACATATGACATAACCTCACAAGTTCATCAACCTAATGAAACGGCTACAAGAGCACTTCCATAATAAAAAACACAAGCACTAATGCTTTCCGCGCGTGTTCCTGGTGCCACGCCTGGAGGCAATCTTCTTCTTGCTGCTAGGACGAGCCTCCCCTTCCTCCACTTCCTTCTCCGCCTCATCATCCAAGCTAACCATCCATGAGGTCCCTACGACCACCTTTGGGTTGCCTCTGTTGTCAAAGTCGGTGGGCATGTACCGGCGTATGGCCTGCCTAGGCTTCAACATATACGCGGACCGAACTTGAGCGTCCGCCAAAGTCATGGCATCATCAAGGTCATGACCCTATCACATAATCAAACAATATGGTAAAGACCAGCGTTGTAATCAAGTGAGAATCATATCTAAAGGATTAGTCATACCTCTTGGGTGACCGCGACCTCATCATCCAGATAAGCATATGAGGAACTCACATCGTCCCCCTGATGGTGAGATAAGGGGTCTGATGGTGTACCAGACCTAGAGGCAGATGGTTCATCATATTCTGGGTCACAGCAACCGAGAAGGTTCGATAACCACCTTAACTTCTGGGCCTGACGCTGTAACATGAACAAGTGTATAAGATACCAAACTCCGCAAGATATGTAACATGGACACAGCTGAGTGCGATATGTACCTTGAGAAATTTTCGTAGTGGACCTTCATCATTGCCTTCTCCAACCGGTGTCTTCTCAAGAATAGACTGATGATACGTCTCCAACGTATCTATAATTTATGAAGTATTCATGCCATGTTTACAATAGTTTTGTATGCTTTTTGGTATGGTTTGATTAGAACTAACTCGGACTGACGCTATTTTCAGCAGAACTACCGTGGTGTTGTTTTTGTGCAGAAATAAAAGTTCTCGGAATGCGCTGAAAATCAACGGAGATATTTTTTGGAAAATATAAAAAATACTGGAACGAAAATCTACTGGAGGGGAGTCTCGAGGGCACCACGAGGGTGGAGGGCGCCCCCACCCCCTAGGGCGCGCCCCCTACCTCGTGGACTCCCTGTGGGCCCCCTTGACATGAAATCAGTGCCAACTCCTCCTATAAATCAAGAAAACCCCAGAACAAAAGAGAGATCAGAAGTTCCGCCGCTGCAAGCCTCTGTAGCCACGAGAAATCAATCTAGGCCCTCTCTGGCACCCTGCCGGAGGGGGCCATCATCACCGGAGGCCATGGGGAGGGATCTCGGAGGGGCCATCATCGCCATGAAGGCCAAGGACCAGAGGGGGAACCTCTCCCCATCCAGGGGGCCATGGAGGAGGAAGCACAAGGGGGAGAACCTCTCCTCCTCTTTCTCGGTGACGCCAGAGTGCCATCAGGAGGGGAATCATCGCCGCGGTGATCGTCTTCATCAACATCATCATCATCATCACAATCCTCATCTCTTTTATGCGGTCCACTCTCTCGCACCCCGCTGTAATCCCTACTTGAACATGGTGCTTTATGCCACATATTATGATCCAATGATGTGTTGGCATCCTATGATGTTTTGAGTAGATATCCTTTGTCTTTGGGTTGTTTGATGATCTAGATTGGTATGAGTTGTATGTTTTATTTTGGTGCTGTCCTATTGTGCCCTCCGTGTCGCGCAAGCGTGAGGGATTCCCGCTGTAGGGTGTTGCAATACGTTCATGATTCGCTTATAATGGGTTGCTTGAGTGACAGAAGCATAAATCCGAGTAAGGGGGTTGTTGCAATATGGGATAAAGGGGACTTGATATGTTAATGCTATGGTTGGGTTTTACCTTAATGATCTTTCGTAGTTGCGGATGCTTGCTAGAGTTCCAATCATAAGTGCATATGATCCAAGAAGAGAAAGTATGTTAGCTTATGCCTCTCCCTCATATGAAATTGCAATAGTGATTACGTGTCTTGTTAACAATTGCCTAGGACAATTCCGCACATCGACCCATCATTATTCAACACTCGCTATTTATAATACTTAAGTAATATAATCTAACTCTATGATAACAACACCTACTTTTATATTTTAGCTCTCCGATATCATGCAAAGTTATCCTCTTCATACCCACAACGTAGTTTTATTTCTCGTTTCTAGTTGGAAGCAAACGTTCGGTGTACGTAGAGTCGTATTAGTGGCAGATAGGACTTGAGAGAATATTGATCTTGCCTTTAGCTCCTTGTGGGTTCGACACTCCATACTTATCACTTCCACCTTTGGGAATTGCTATGATGATTCCCTGCACTTGGGGATTATCAACTAGCTTTCATCAGCTACTTTGTTGATCTGGTTGCACTGCGGATGAGAATGAAGTAGCACGTTAGCCATTCAAACATGTGTAATACGGCCAACGGGAAAGTAAAGAAGGGAACACTTCACCACACATAGTTAATCACCGGAACATACAAAAAAATTTAAAAAATACAAAAAGATTAAAAAATTAAAAAAATTAAAGTGATTGGAAATTAATGCAATTGTTTTTGTCTTTTTTGCTTAGTTGTGGGTGAAACATACAAAAAAATAAAAAAGAATGAAAATACAAAAAGATTCACTTGCCTCATATGCCTAAAAAGTTTTTCAAAAAGAGAGTGATTGGAAAGTTATGCATTGGAGAAGTGAGGGTCGACCTTGAACACTTGTGTTCATGCTCATGGAAACAATGTAGAATTTTTCATGGTATTTTATCTGAAAATAATTATCCCCTTGTATATATCCATTGTATTATAAAAATAATGTGCCAAGTTTTGGTTTTAGGATGATTAGATTGTTTGTTTGATTTGTGCAGTGCAAACACATAAACTTTGGTTGTAGCGCGTGAATTTACATTTTTTTACTGGAAAGTCAAACGGGTCTGAAACTATTTTCACATTACTTCTTTACAATTTTTTTAAATCATCATATTTTTTTGGAATTTTTCTAGTTACAGAAGTATACGGAATTTCCAGATTACTACAGACTGTCCTGTTTTTGACAGATTCTGTTTTCTATGTGTTGTTCGCTTATTTTGGTGAATCTATGGGTTGTATCGGGGGTATGAACCATGGTGAAGTTGGAATACAGTAGATAAAGTGCTAATATGAAACTGGAATGAGTTTGCCACAATACCTAAAGATAGTGATTTGCTTTATTACACTAACGGATCTCACAAAGTTTTTGTTAAGTTTTGTGTGGATGAAGTGTCCGAAGAACGAGGAGTTACCGATGTGAGAAGAATAAAGAAAGGAAAGAGTTCAAGCTTGGGAATGCCCAAGGCACCCCAAGTAAATATTTCAAGGATAATCAAGCATCTAAGCTTGGGGATGCCCCGGTTGGCATCCCATCTTTCTTCTTCAACAATTATTGGTATACCTCGGTTTTTGTTTTGTTCACATGATTTTTGTCCTTTGTGTTTTTATTTTTGTTTAAGAACCATGCTAGTATGAGATAGCCTTTCCTTGATTTATAAAATGCTTCATGTGCTTCACTTATATCTTTTTAGTATGACCTTATAGAATGCTCTTTGTGCTTCACTTAAATCTTTTGAGTATGGTTTTATAGAATGCTTCGTGTGCTTCACTTATATATTTTGTGCTTGGATATTTTTTAGTCTATATTAATTGTAGAATGCTCCATGAAATTCACTTATATATTTTGGAGTATGAATAAGACTATCATCGAAAGTGGGTTTGGAAGAGTGTCAACTTTAGGAAGTAACGATCCCACTATTTTGGAGGGTGCTGAATCTTAGTGTGATATTTATGAAAGTGGATTTGGAGAGGTCTTGAATTTAGTTAGTAATGATTCCACTATTTCGGAAGAGGTTCCAATTGATTATGAGAACAAAGTTGCTATCTATGATGATTATTGTGATGATATGTATGCTATAAAGAATAATGTTAACCATGAAACTTGTCATCGTGATTTTAATTTTCAATTGGATTATGCCTCACATGACAGTTATTTTGTTGAGTTTGCTCCCACTATTCCGAATGAGAAGAATTTTGCTTATGTGGAGGGTAGTAAAATTTTGTATGCTTGTAGATAATGAAAAGAATGCTTTATGTGATGGTTGTACTGTTAAACTCATTCATGATGCTACTGAAAATTATTATGAGGGAGGAATAGATGCTTGTAGGAGTTGCAATAATATCAAGTTTCCTCTCTATGTGCTTAAAATTTTGAAGTTATACTTGTTTTTCCTTCTGATGCTAGTTGATTCTTGTTCCTATAAATTGTGTGCTTACAAAATCCCTAGGCGTAGGAAGTGGGTTAGTTTTAAATGTGCTACTCATATTATTCATGATTCTTTCTTTATGTTTCAATTCTTATCTTCTATGTGAGCATCATTGAAATCATCATGCCTAGCTAGAAGGCATTAAAGAAAAGCGCTTGTTGGGAGACAACCCAATATTTACCCTTACTGTTTTTGTGTGTTCACATGATTAAGATACTGTAGTAATCATGTTTTATAGCTTTTTTTAATAAGGTGCTAAGTAAGACCTTTGGGAAGACTTTGGTGAAAGTTAATGCGATCTTGCTGTAAAAACAGAAACTTTGCACTCTCGAGATTAGCTGTCATTTTTTACAGAAGAGTGATTTTGAGTTGATTCTTTTTTCAAAAGATCAATAGAAAAATTCCTCATGTCCACCAATTTATTTCATAATTTTTGGAGTTGAAGAAGTATGGTTGTTGTTCAGATCATTACAGACTGTTCTATTTCTGACAGATTCTGTTTTCATTGCATAGTTTGCTTGTTTTCTAGTTTCTATGGCTTATATTTCTCAATATTAATTGTAGAAATGATATGGTACAGTAGGAATTGTGTGAGAACAATTATGAATCTTGTATTTGACAGTATCAAAGTGAATGGTTTACTCTTTATCATACTAACCCATCTCACGAAGTTCCGTTAAGTTTTGTGTGATTGAAGTTTTCAAGCTTTGTGTGAGATATCGATATGAGGAGAATGAGGAGTGGAAAGACCCTAAGCTTGGGGATGCCCAAGGCACCCCAAGGTAATATTCAAGGAAGACTCAAGCGCCTAAGCTTGGGGATGCTCCGGAAGGCATCCCCTCTTTCGTCTTCAAAACTATCGGTACACCTTACTCAGAGCTATATTTTTATTCGTCACATGATATGTGTTTTGCTTGGAGCGTATTTTCAATTTCACTTGTTGTTTGAATAAAATCATTGGATCTGAAATCTTGAATGAAAAAGAATCCTCCCATGGCTAGTTAATTATTTGACTACTCAGTGTTCTTCACTTATATCTTTTTGGAGTAGTTTGTCATTTACTCACGTGCTTCACGTATATCCTATGAGTAAATGGTTGAATGAATTGAATATCATAAATCTGAATTTATATATATGTTTCATATGCTTATAACATGGGGAGTAATGACTTCATACATAAGAAGTATAGGTAGTAAACTTACTGAAAGTTAGCAAACGTATAATTGGTCACTTGAACAATTCATGAAAGAATATTGAAGGAAGAGAGATTTCACATATAAATATACTATCTTGGATATCTTTGGTAATTGTGAGCACTCATTAAAATATAACATGCTAAAAAGTTGATGTTGGACAAGGAAGACAACTTAATGGGTTATGTTTTACTTTATCCGAATAGACGTTATATTGTCTTGGATCATCCAACATGTTGAGCTTGCCTTTCCCTCTCATGCTGGCCAAATTCTTTGCACCAAGTAGAAATACTACTTGTGCTTCCAAACATCCCTTAAACCAGTTTTGCCATGAGAGTCCACCATACCTACCTATGGTTTGAGTTAGATCCTTAAAGTAAGTTGTCATTGGTGCATGCAATAAAAATTGCTCTCTAAATATGTATGATCTATTAGTGTGAAGAAAATAAGCTTTATACGAACTTGTGATAGGGAACAAATAAAAGCGACGGACTGAATAATAAAGGTCTTTATCACAAGCGGCAATATAAAGTGACGTTCTTTTGCATTAAGATTTTGTGCATCCAACCATAAGAGCGCATGACAACCTCTGCTTCCCTCTACGAAGGGCCTATCTTTTACTTTTATCTTCTACCCTTATACAAGAGTCATGGTGATCATCACCTTTCCTTTTTACACTTTTTCCTTTGGCAAGCACTTTGTGTTAGAGCGACCCGGATATATATATCCACTTGGATGTAGGTTTTCATAAATTATTATTGTTGACATTACCCTTGAGGTAAAAGGTTGGGAGGTGAAACTATAAGCCCCTATCTTTCTCTGTGTCCGATTGAAACTTTGAACCCATAAATATCACATGAATATTAGCAATTGTGAAAGATTAAATGATAGTTGAGTATGTGGAGTTTGCTGAATCAAAGCTCTTACATAGACCCTTCCCGAAAATAAGATGAATTGCATTTGTTTGATGACTAAGAGCATGGTTTGTTAGTTTTCAAAAAAATAATTATGATCTATACTTTAACATGTGAATAGCTTGTTACTTGATCATGAGAAGTTTTACGAGTTGAGCTACTGTTATGATATATAATGATGCTAGAAAAAGTGATTGAAACTATCATTGATCAAACTTAAGCACTTGCTAGCATTCACACTTCATAAATTATTTCTTTTATCATTTACCTACTCGAGGACAAGAAGGAATTAAGCTAGGGGATGCTGATACGTCTCCAACGTATCTATAATTTATGAAGTATTCACGCCATGTTTACAATAGTTTTATATGATTTTGGTATGATTTGACTAGAACTAACCCGGACTGATGCTGTTTTCAGCAGAACTACCATGGTGTTGTTTTTGTGCAGAAATAAAAGTTCTCGGAATGCGCTAAAAATCAACGGAGATATTTTTTGGAAAATATAAAAAATACTTGAACGAAAATCTACCAGAGGGTAGTCCCGAGGGCACCACGAGGGTGGAGGGCGCCCCCACCCCCCTAGGGTGTGCCCCCTACCTCATGGACTCCCCACGGGCCCCCTTGACGTGAAATCAATGCCAACTCCTCCTATAAATCAAGTAACCCCAGAACAGAAGGGAGATCGGAAGATCCCTATCCGCAAGCACATCGGGTTGATGAGAAACTCCTCGGTGTACCCAAGACTGTCGTTGGCGCCATATGGCTGCCATACCACCTATGAAATAGGTAAACAACGCAACATTGATGACTATTTTTCAGTCAATCATGAGAAATGAGTTAAGTAACACTACAAAAAAATACACTTCCATGATGATACGTGTTTGTCACAGTAGATCGCATTTTTTGTCATGCATGTACATCCATGACGATTTTATGACGAATCAAGATAGTCATACCATCTTTGTCGTAGAAGTGTTCCATGACATTACCAAAATTATCATCACGGAAGTGTCCACTTCCATGACGATAAATCGCGCGTCACAGAAGTGCTTTCGTCAAGGGTGACCGACACGTGGCATCCACCATAACGGAACACCGTTAAGCTATCGGGTCGGGTTTTGGATCCGATAACCCGTTAACAGCCCCGACCAATGGGGATTTTCCACGTGTAAAATCATCATTGGCTTGAGGAAACACGTGTCGGCTCATCGTTGGGACAGATGTCATCCACTCATTGGACAGAAGCCGCATATGATACGTCGACACGTGGCACGGCCCAACAAAGGCCCATTCCTGTGAAAAGGCCGGCCCGTTTGACTTGGTCAAAAGGTGGCGGGCCAGGCCATGGAAAGCCGGTTAACGGCCTGTTGGCATATAGCCCATTTACAGCCGGCTAACCCAAGGCCCGTTATGCCCTATCCGAATTAGGCCCAATAGCGTCATCTGGGCTATCCAATATGATTCCAGTCCATTTTCACTTCTGGCCCATGTATGGCCCATGACGTCTTTCGGCCCATAAGAGGCCCTATGTAACTCTTGGCCTATTAACGACCCGTGGTGAAACTGGCCCGCAATGAATAGTGTATCACTTTACACCCATTAACGGCCCGAGGTGAAACTGGCACGTAATGAACAGTGTATCACTTTATACCCATTAAGGGCCCGTTATTCAGTTGGGCCGTTTCCAGCCCATGTTATCTTTCAGCCTTCTTAGAGCCCATTTATTCTTGGGCTAATTTCGAGCATTCGTTTACTTACGGCCCGTTACTGTCATTTTCTGCTTGTGGGCCAAATTCAGCCCGTGGTTACAGTCGGCCCGTTTGTGGTCCTTTAATACGTTGGGCCGTTTTCATAGCGTCATCAAATACGGCCTATTAACGATGGCCCGTTATGGTCGGCCCATGAACGGAAGATTCCAACTCTAGCCCGTTTACGGTCATAATGCGGCCTGTTATTGGCCATGTTTGGCCAATCGATCATACGGCCCGTATAAGGCCCATTGATGATACGGCCCGTAGAAGGCCCATTGTTTCTACGGCCCGTACAAGGCCCATTGTTTCTACAGCCCGTAGAAGGCCCACTGTTTCTATGGCCCGTAGGAGGCCCAGTGTCACTACAGTAGATATTAGTCTATGGTTATTGTGGCCTAGTTTTAAAAAATAGGTTATTGCAGCCACTAGCAAACCGCGGAAAAAGAACTGCACTGACTACAAGCAAACAAATAAACAAGACAACAAGGAAATAAATAAGCAAGAAACTTATGCTAGGCTATCACGGCTATTACACATATTACATCCACTGGGCATCAAAGTTCGCCACCAGTGCAAATATAGGGAACAAAGCAGCATATAAATGCCGCAGCAAAACAAGTCTAGAACTGAAACCACTTCAGAAGAGTTCAAGAAACAATATCCTGGGTACCCATAATGCTGGCAAGATGCTTAGCAAGCTTATTAACTTTCTCTTGTTTGGCGCTTTAATCCTCCAGACTTGTCATTGCACAAGAAAGTACGATCTGAATTCTGCAGGACTTCCTCGGTCCTTGACTTTTTGCCGCAGCACAACCGATCGATGCCTTTCAGCTTGTAGCTGAGATCAAGAAGCGAAGTGATTCAGTGGCGAGTTTGAAGAGCTTGTGCCAGGTGGTAATGGCCATAACTCGAACACTACATCAACGCAGGACTGTGGGGTTTCTCAACATCTCAAGATTGTTTTATCACCTTTCTTGGAGACCAACAGGTTGTCTCACTATCTTGAACCTTATCTGCATTACTTTCTCTACCATTGCATAGTGGGGTGCTCTTCTCCAATATTCTGTTTGCATACTACAAGAGAAACAAGCAGACACATCACATGTTTAGCTTGTAGTATACGAAACTCATTTTGGTAAACCGGTTCAGTAGTAAGGTGGATAAGATAACAACATGAAACAAACATATATCTATGTACTATGGTCACTGTATTGTCCATATCATTCTAGTTTATGTTCCCTAATCAAGATAGAGACACAGTTCAACTCATATATTTTTAAGACACAACAACATAGATAGAATATAAGTGTGAGAAACTACACAACATTGGCAGCACTTGTAATGTGCATCACATGAGAACATAACTATTTATACAACTTAAATTGAAATCAATATAGAGCAAGAAGTTAGAACAGCAATCCAGTTAAAGAAATAGGTTTAAAACATACTTGTTGCGCCATTGGAGTTTCAATTGGATCCTTCAAATTCGAAAGTAGTTGGTATGTGTAAATACAGTGATGCAACAGAAAAGGAGTATGGACCATAGCTACGGAATGTGACCTGAGAATAGTTGCTCTTCTACTTTAAACGTGGAGTTTGGGTTAGCTATGGTGGTCTTCGTGCTTTGGGCACTGCAGTAGCTTTACAAACTGCTCGTGTGGGGGTACTCAGTGGTGGACATGGTGCTTTGTCAACTATAAGTGGGTTACTATCCACTGGGGTTGCGGTTAGATGGGTTGTAGCTGGTTCTCTGCCCAACGGTGTAAGTGTGCAATCTGGAAGAGTCTCGATTATGTGTGGTGGGGCTAGTTTGTGGGCCAGTACAACCATGGTTTTGTCTACATCGACGGGTAGCACTGTCTTTTGTGAAGAACGGGTTTTTTCTCCCTTAGATACTGCCATCACCCCCTCCAATTCAAATGGCTGATAAACAAGAAAAGAAATTGAACGTACAAACATTGTATGATAGCCATATGTGGTAATTCACATATATGTTGTATAACCAAATAGAACAGCATGACACAATTTCACATATATGATGCCTAACTAAACAGGATAGCACGACACAGTTTCAGATATATGATGGATAACTTAACATGATATAATGGCATAATTCAACATATGATGAGTACCTAAACAGGATGACATGACAAAACTATATGATGTCTTCCTAAAATAGGTTGGGATGAAATAATTCACATACATGTTGTTTAAGTATACATGATGACATGATATAATTGACATAATTGATTCATATACTAAGCAGCTGGCACTCGCATGTATGATCTCTAAACTAAGCAGATATAATTCAACATTGTGCATATGATGTCTAAACTAAGCAATGCAAGACACCATATGCATCATATGAGAAATATAAACATTGCAACTTAGAGCATACACCTCAGGTGGGATATAGGACAGGTCATCATCTCGAATCCTCCTCCGAGGAGCTCCTGTAATCATCGAGATATATGCTTCAACAGTACCATTGCACTCTCAAGACCTTGTTTTCACTCCAGATTTTTCCATAACCGGCTCAAATGGCTGATACACTTGAAGAGTAGTTCAATATACACATATTGTCGACAAATGGAATACGTAATGAAAAAAAAAAGATGGCATGAGATAATTCACATATATGATGCCTGGCTCCATGGCGGTGCATAATTCACATATATGATAACTGGCTGAAAAACATGGCATTGCATAATTCACATATCTGATATAGAAAGCAAACATGAGGCATTCACACAAAGCATGTCTAATCTAAGTGATGGCATGGCAATGCAAGACACCATATGCATGATATGAGCAATATAACCCAGCCAAGTTAGAGCATGCACCTCGAGGGGGGGGGCATACGACTGGCCATCTCTCTCTGAATCCTTCACTGAGGAGCTATCTGCAACCAGCAAGAAATCTGCATCGACAGGTAGCACTGACTGCTCAGAAGACCTTGTTTTCACTCCAGATTTTCCCATGACCGACTCGAATGGCTGATGCACAGGAAGAGTAGATGAATATATAAACATTGTTGACGAATGGAATACATTATGGGGAAAAAATATGGCACGATACAATTCACATATACGATGACTGGCTAAACAGGATGGCATTGCATGATTCACGTATATGATGCAAAGAAGATGGCATTGCATAATTCCCATATACTCCCTCCATTCCTAAATATTTGTCTTTTCAGAGATTTCAAATGGACTACCACATACGAATGTATATAGACATATTTTAGAGTGTAGATTCACTCATTTTGTTCTGTATGTAATCACTTGTTGAAATCTCTAAAAATACTAATATTTAGGAACGGTGCGAGTATGATATAGAAACCAAACAGGTGGCATTCACACAAAGCAAATCTAAACTAAGCTGATGATATATAAGATGTATAATGTAAGCAATGCAAGGCGCCATATGCATGATATGACCAACACCAGCATGCCAGGTTAGAGAAAACACCTCAGGTGGTAAACAGGCGTGGTCGGCTCCTTCTGAATCTCCATCTGAACAGTTATCTTCCTCTGGAATACAATCTGGAAATGTAGGAGAGGGGGGGGGGCACTTCGCCCACCATGGCGGCATCTGCATGACATTATATTCGCACGCAATGGTCTTATCTTTTTCTCTACATGTTCAGTACGATTGTGTACAATATCTGACATGCATAATAAAAAAATAGTTAGATTTTGTAAGGCCTAAGGGGTACATGCAAAAATCAAGACTCATGGTAGCAAACGAGTGGATGGATCCAAAACTAATGATAGCAGGTAGATTATAGCTTCAGTTTAAAAAGATAGACAATGGATCATCTATTGTTTGTTGCCCACCCAACATGAACCACATAGAAGACCCCAGATGAACCAGATAGTAGACAAATGCTATTCGTTGCTGGCTCGAGATGAGACCCATGGGCAATTCAAAACCCAAGATTGAACGATAAAGTAGCAGGTAATAATGACCGATGTATAACGTAAGCAAACACGAAAGACTGCGACCTCTCTTCTGGAACTGTGTAGTCCTCAGGTTCATCTGCTCAGTCGATGATGGTAATGCAGTTGGCGTGGCTGCCACAACGGGAAGATGATCGAGGCAGCGAAAGAAAGTCTGCAGGGGGATCTCTGCTGCGGTGAATGCTTCATCGATGGCGCACCTCGGTGGGGTGGATGACGGCACGGCAGGAGCAGGACATAACACACGAGTTTTTTTGACGCCAATATGAAAATGAAGTAAATCTGTAAGGGCTCCTTAGAATTGGAGGATTCTATAAGCGCAGGGACAGGAAAAACACAGGAATAGGATAGGAATGCACGTGCAAAACAGAGCATTTGGAAACATAGGATTTCAGTCAACTTTGGGTGTTTGGCTCACATGAATTGGAAGAACAGAGGAATGGAGAAACAAAGTGATGCGACGAGTGTACAACCTCTTTGGCATAGCCTTGTGGACCTCAAAGATCATTGGGTTGGACGTGGAGGATGGTGATGATGCTTTGGTGTGACTGTCGGGCGGGGGAAGAAGATCCGAGGCCTCTGGAAATGGCGCCGAGGGTACTGTTCCGCTGTGATGGACGGTTCCGTCGTTGGAGCAGCTCCGCTAAGGTGTACGGCGACGAGGCTAAAGCATGACAAAACAGACAACGTTAATCTGAAGTGGGACCCTAATATCATCTGCAATAGATGATGTAAAATACATCACCAAAAAGTGCTAGATGTGAAACGCATCAGCCGCGCCACGGCCGCTCCGACAGATGTTGTAAGTACTGTTCACTCTGAACTTAACTGAAGAAAATGAACTTCACAGTCGAAACTGAATTTTACTATCGAAACTGATTGAACTAGTAACAGAGCATTGCAATAGATGTTTAGGGCGTTCGAGCACTAGTAGCAGAGAAGCAGTGATCTAAATCAGCAGACGCTCGAGCAGGGAATGCACTAGTAGAGAGCAAGTCGTGCAGTAGCACCATGAGCGAGTGCTAAAGCAGCAACTCCTGTAGCTGCCAGAGGTCGTGCAGCAGCAGCAGCGCAAGCAAGAGCAAGAGCAGAGCAACAGCATGAATGAAAGCAGGAGCAGTCCAACAGCGCGACCGACAGCAAGAATAGAGCCGCAGCGCGTGCGAGAGCCGGAGCAGCTGCAGCTAGTGCCGTTGTGGAAGTCGCCGTCGAGGAAGCAAGGACATGGGGGAGAGACGCCGTGGATGATGTGGCCGGCGACGGCACCGTCGATGGAGACGCCATGTCTGCTCGGTATCGAGCACCGGCAGCCCCATGAGATCGAATAAAAGATAAAATGCAGCGGTGAGTGCAAAACCTCCTTGGTGGCGCTGAGTTGACCTTGGCTTCATCGGAGGAATTGCTGAGGGTGCTGCGGTTCCGGTGGGGCAGGTCAAGACGGCGTTGTGGGGATTGAGGTGGTGCAATAGACGAGGCGAACGTCGGGGCAGCTCCTTGGAGGTGGAGGACGGAGCGGCTGATCCGGCGGGACGATGAGATCGACAACGGATCCTCATCCCGTGCGGTGGATGAGGGACGGCGAGCTGTCATGGTGGGCGAGTAGTCGGGAAGAGTCTCCGGTTGGCGGCGGTCGGGGGCGGCGGAGGCGTGGGGTTTCAGCGGGTTTTGGCGGCCTCGGTATATGAATGGGGGCGAAGGGGAGGAGCCAAGCTTAGGGACGCGCTTGTCCGAAATGTAGGGTAAGTTACCAGCGTACCCCACGGTTTTGACACCGCGACATGGAGCTTCATTTCCGGTGAGGGGTAGAAGGGGATTTCGTGTATGCGGCTGCGGGAGCGATTTGGATGAGGAGGGAGTTCTGTGGCGTCAAATTTCAGGATAACAAAGGCGCGCGGGTTGAAGAAGGGAGTTTCAAAGCAGGTGAGACAAAAGATACTCGAGCTTGAAAATTTCGAGATAACAAGGTGCGGATTCCTTGTTCGGCGAGAACAAACTTAACGTGTAAAAACAATTCATACAAGACACAAGAGAGTCATGTCCCTTTTACTATATTGCTATAGATGCCATTGAAAAACTACATGAAAATGTAAAAAATCGGAGAACAAGATTACCTGCACAGTACCAAATCGATTCGCACTTCCCTCAACAACAACAAAAACAAATCAATTCCCACCAAAGAAAGAGTGATGTCCCTTTTTATATGATTACAGATGCCATGATCTCGAATTTCAATTTTTGAATCCACGTTATGTTGAATTCGAATATATCATTAGGTGACCCTGCGGTTTATAATTGATGTAGTCGTACATTTTGATCTTCCATCATATATGAACATTTTACTCCACCATGTGAACATATATATTTTCGTCTACCATATGGACTAAATTTGAATCAATTTTCCTTATTTGAATACGATTGTTGTCAAGTTATACAATAATTTTAATATTATCTTGATAACAAAAAGACATGCATATAGCAGTAATCATATTTCACTATTAACTACATGTACCATATGCTCTCCAATTCAAATATTCGTATCCATTTTATGTTGAATTCAAATCATAGTACATTATTGGTCTAGGTAGCGAGATGTTCGGGATAATCTAAACCCTGTTTTCATACGTATAATTTTTGGCTGAATTGGGACAAGTTTTGGTATAAGCCTCTTGCAAAACCGGAGATTCTCTCAACAAGCCTCATGGTTCCGGGAGGGAACGTGCCACCTTTGTGTGCGAAATGATATACGCTGCCTCCCCCCTGATTTTATTTACAGAGGCAACATAGAACTATATGAGTGCCCTGTTAAATTTTCGAATTATTTCGGGTTCATTTGGCCTTTTTATACATTAATTCAGTTTCTGGACTCTTAATGTGCATAATCTAAATATGAATTGCATGCACATGCTCCGGTGCACCAAAGTGGGTTGAAAAATCACATGTGTGTCCTTGGTTGAATTTCTAGGTCCCATGGAAAAAATGAGAATGAAATTCAAACATCTGGGCGTCATGACTCTACCGAGAACATCGAGAAACTTAGATTTTAAATTCAGGTAAATCCAAAACTTGGCTGGAAATCATGAAACTTGGCATGGTGTCATGTCATGGCACTAACATGTTGTGGTAAAAAATTGGGCCGATTTGGAAGCTCGTGGTTCTAAGAGGGAACGTGCCACCTTTGAGTGTGAAACGATATCGCTGCCCCCTTGAGTTTCTTAACAAAGGCAACATAGAACTACATTAGTGCTCTGTTAAATTTTGGAATTATTCGGGTTCGTTTGTCGTTTTATACATTAATTGAGTTTCGGTCATTTAATGTGCATAAGTCAAATTTGAACTACAAGCACATGCTCTCGTGCACCAAAGTTGGTTGAAAAATCACATTTGTGTCCTCGAGTGAATTTCTAGGTCCCATGCAAGAAATGAGAATAAAATTAAAACATCTGGGCATCGTGGCTCGTCCGAGAACATTGAGAAACTTGGTTTTAGAATTCTTGTAAATCCAAAACACGTCTGAAAATCATGAAACTTGGCATGGATGTCATGTCATGGTACTACCATGTTGTGGTAAAAACATGGCCGAATAGGAACAGATTTTGGTATAAGCTTCTTGCAAACCGAAGCTTCTCTCAAGAAGGCTCGTGGTTCTGAGAGGGAACATGCCACCTTTGAGTGCGAAACGATATATGTTGTCCCCTTGAGTTTATTTACAAAGGAACATAGAACTACATGAGTGCCCTGTTAAATTTTGGAATTATTCGCTTGCTTTGGCCTTATTTACACATTAATTGATTTTTGATCATTTAATGTGCATAATTCAAATTTGAACTACAAGCACATGCTCCCTGCACCAAAGTTGGTTGAAAAATCACATTTGTGTCCTCGGGTGAATTTCTCTCCTCCTTCCATCTATATAGGTCCTAATCGTTTTTCGAGGCTAACTTTGACCAAACGTTAGAGCAATGATATATGACATGCAACTTACACAAAGCATACCTTCAAATTTGTATGTCAAAGGAGCTTCCAATAACATAATTTTCATAGTATACATCTCATGTGCTATTAATCTTGTCAATAGTCAAAGGCTGTCTTGAAAAACACA
Source organism: Aegilops longissima (assembly GCA_021605205.1). Lineage (NCBI taxonomy): Eukaryota > Viridiplantae > Streptophyta > Magnoliopsida > Poales > Poaceae > Aegilops > Aegilops longissima. Next base: position 592,631,772 of record CM038680.1, read on the forward strand.
TTAGGCCCTATATAGATGGAAGGAGGGAGTAGGTCCCATGCAAAAAATGAGAATAAGATTCAAACATCTTGGCATCATGGCTCGGTCCAGAACATTGAGAAACTTGGTTTTAAAATCATGAAACTTGGCATGGTGTCATGTCATGGTAGTACCATGCCGTGGTAAAAAAAATTGGCCGAATAGGAACAAATTTTGGTATAAGCTTCTTGCAAATCGGAGCTTCTCTCAAGAAGGCTCGTTGTTCTGGGAGGGAACGTGTCACCTTTGTGTGCATAATTCAAATTTGAAATACAAGCACATGTTCCAATGCACCAAAGTTGGTTGAAAAATCACATGTGTGTCCTCAGGTAAATTCTAGGTTCCATGCAAGAAATGGGAATGAAATTCAAACTTCTGGGCGTCGTGGCTGGGTTGGAAACATTGAGAAACTTAATTTTTTAATTCCTGTAAATCCAAAACACGCATGAAAGTAATGAAACTTGGCTTGGTGCCATGACATGGCACCAACATGCTGTGGTAAATTTGCAGTCCGATTGGCGAAGGCGCACACATTAACAATCAACAAAGTCATTTTGGAACAAGTGATGTCATGTTACAATTGGAAACACAAGTATTATTGAAATCGTGGGCGTTCTACTTACTAGTACCGTTTACGTGCCGCCACGCGTCCCCATTTTTTATTAGCTAGGAGGCACCATGCAGGTAGCTATTTGAGTACGAGGCGTGCGGTCGACCCTGCTGCGTTCTTATCGGGAGGAGAGCCCTTTGACCTCCATCTGCCGTCCACCTCTCTCCCAAGGTCTCCATTAATGGCGCCCGAGCCTCTGTTTAATGGCGTGGCTATGTCTCACTCGTCTGAGATTTAAGAGAGAAAAAAGAAAATCTGAAAGCACAGATCTTGATGTAAGATCCGACGGACCTATATAGCATCTACTGCGACTTATAGCAAGACTGATGAATATATAAGGATGATTAATTTTTTTTTGATCAAAGAAGGGCTTGCCCCTTCGGATTTTCATTACTGAAAACCACCACAGTTCACAAGAAGTTCAGCACAACTCCAGCCTAACACGAAGGACTAAAAGCTACCAGATTGCGCAACATCCCAAGAGGCCAACAAAGGCCAAACATCCGTGCTAGAACCCAACATTTCACAACCGACGACACAATCCACATCCTAAATCGATTATTACATCAAAAGAAACCAGGAAACTGAAGGAAGCCCAGCAGCAACTAGAAGAACAACAACGCCAGGGTCGCCACAACAAGATTTTCTTCATTCCAGCCTCGTAACATTGATCTTCCACAGAAAGATAAGGACGATTAATTGTCTTACATAATTAGAAAGACAATTTCAAAAGCCACATGCAGCTACGCCCGAAATACACAATGGCAAAAGAAGAAGGAAGACAAGGATCTGGCTCGCTGATCTCTACTTTCTTGATGCGTTGCTGCAGGCCACGGGAACTAGTCTTCGCGGCGAGCGGCGATGAGCTCTTTCGTGTCCTCAAGATGCTGCTTGAGAACATCCACGGATTCCTCCACCAGCCTTTGGCGCTCGTTGCGGAGCATGTCATTCTCGTCCACAAGTTTCTTGACGATGACGCCGGTCCTCTTCAACAAGGCACTGGTCTCCTCCTGCTGGTATGCACTCCGGACGATCTTCTCCCTCAGCAGGTCGCACTCGGCCCAGAGCCTCTCATTGCTCTCCCTTAGTTGCCGGAAGACGTCGGTAGCCTGTTCAAACGAGGCTTTCACGTCGTCCTGCAACCTCGCCCAGCCGGAGATCTGATCCATCTAGCTATGGACGATCGCATGCATGCGCTTTATGACGATCGTCGCTTTGTCGTGAGAAATTTTCGAGCCGCCCGGCGCTGGCAGACATCTCTGCTGCATTAAGTGGCGGCGGGACATCTCTGCTGCTTCATGGGCGCGGCCGGACCATCTGCTTTGCATCGGCAATAGCGGCGGGACCTCCGTGCTACTTCAGCGGCGCGCGGACCTCTCAGGTTGCTACTTCAGCGGGGGACATGTCGGCTGCTCTCGCAGCGGGCGGGACATCTCTCGTGCTTCCGCTTCCATGCTCGCCTCTCCCTGGTGGCAATCTCTTGACCCAGAACTCATGCTGGCCATAGCAGACGCAAGGGAAGGATGCTGAATGACTTGTTTGTTTTTGTGGATGAGGAGTTGAGGAGGAATGTGCAGTCATCTTGGCATACTAGTATTTATAACCGAGTACTAATACACTCCTAAGTGGGAAACCGTTTAGGTTGTGATCGGTGTGAACAGGTTTGGAATTCAACATCGCATGTTACTAATACGCTCCTAAGTGGGAAACCATTTAGGTTGTGATCGGTGTGAACAGGTTTGCAATTGAATATAGCATGGAGTACTTTGGAATGTGACGAGACGCAAGCTCAAAATTTATTGACGGTTCTAGTTTCGAAGTGCGGCACTATTCCCGCATGGAGTACTTCTTTTTCTACTCCCTCCTTTTGTAACATCCCAAAATTCTAAATTTTGGAATGTTATATTAAATAAATAACTATGCTTGTTGTCTGATTGTTGGTTTGATTGAATGAGTGAAACTGAGTGAAATTTGAAACTTTTGAAAGTTGAATGAGAGGGAATGAAATGACTTTCCCAAAACTTTCTCCTTTGCCTTTTGGATCTCAATGAATTCAAATTCATTCCAACACCAAAACCTAGAGTAAAGATGACATGACTTCTTCCATTTGAAATGAAAAGGGTTTTGAAAGGATTTGAATTTCATCTGAGAATAATTCAAATTCAAAGCTTTATGCAACTCAATGATTTTCATGAAGGAAGATAAAATGACTTCTTCAATTATATGAAATATGAGTTGGAAGTTAAAAAGTACCAAATTGAAAGTCATTGGAAAGTATTTTGAAACCCCCTTTCAAATTTGGAATTATTTGGACTTTATTCAAATTATTTTCCTCCTAAAAATAAATAAATGGAAAATAGGGGTAAAATGATTCCCTTCAATGAAAAATTAGGAGAAAATAAATTTGAAGTCATTTTGGTATTTTTAAAAATGATTTTATTGGATTTTATTAGGGCAGAAACACTCTTTGTTTTATTAGAATTTTGTGTATTTTATTTGAACTTGAAAAATAGTTCATGTTGTAGAAAATCTTTTTCTGATCATTTTGGTATATATATGTCCTATATAAAATATTTATATTTTAAAAGATACCTCTGTTTTGTTTTATTCAAAAAAAAAAACCCCCAGCGCCAGACCAGCCCCCTGCCCAGCCAGTGGAAAAACCACCGGCCGGCCCACCGAAGGCCCAGAGGCCAGCCCAGCACCGACCGACCGGCCTCACCTCCCTCGCCCGCGCTTGGCGCGGTCGCCCTTCGCCTCGCCTCTCCTCTCTCTCTCGACAGTGAGGCCACCCCTTCTTCCTCCCCGCCCCACGCCACGCGCCGCCCCTTGATCGCGGATCCCGAAGGATCCGGATCCCGATCCCCGATCGCCTTCCTACCCAGACGAGGCCCCGCCCTATAAACCCCCTCCCTTTTATTCCCCCCTCGCCCCTCGCGGACCTCCTCTCCCTCTCGCTCGAGCTCACCGGGCCCAAGCTCGCCGCCGCCATTCTCGTCGCCGTCGCCGCCTAGCCCTCCCGACCCCATCGACTCCACGAACCCTCCCGACCTCCCCGCACCCGCCCGCCACTCCCCGACCTCCCGGCCTTGGAGCCCTCGGCGCCTCCTCGCCGCCCGCCGCCGCCGCCGTTGAGCGCTGATAAGCCACCGGAGCCCCCTCGCCGTTAGATCCCGAGCAGACGGCGTGATTAGAACCGAGGGGTATTTTTTTATAAAACCGCCCGGTTCGGCCGGTTAATTCTGTTTATTTTAGTTAGGTTATTTTTATTTAGCCGCCCGTTTTAGTTTAACCCTAGGCCCGTTTAGGCTATATTACGCTCAGGGCACAGTTTAGGCCCACTAGGCCTTTTTCTTTTATTTCTGTTTTTCTGTTTTAACAGAATAGTTTCTGTTTTGAAAAATTCATATCTTTTATTCTGTTTAATATTTTTAGGTGATTCTTTTTTTGTTGGTTTGCAAATTTTATGTAGTTTCTGTAGAATATATATTTAGCTATGTTAAAATTAACAAGGCAAGTTCACTTTGACCATGTTTTCATACCTATGTTTTATTGCATATAGTGGCACCTTTGCAACCACCCCTCAGTAGTGTTATTGAATCCTTGTAGTTGAGTAGTATGCATGAGGTAGGAACCCATCACCCTGTTACCAAGCCCGGGACGTTATTTATTTTAATGCTACGCTATAGTAGACGGGGTTTGGTATGAGTGCTCAGGAGTGGTGTGAGAATGAAGGATTTCGTCAATGACGACAACTCTATGATGGCACCTGCAAGGACTGCATCTTCAAGGCCTCAAGACTTCAAGACTCGAGACAAGAATTCAATACACACTCTGGGTGAAGGATTTGTTGACGGCACCTGGAGAACCCAGTGGTTGGCGGGATGCATGGAGAAGCGCCATGACATCTTGCGGAAAGCTTCACCCAGACTCAAAGAGACGGAAGAATACTTCATGCCGGAAGCTTACCTGCAACCGCAAGTCATTATGGGCTCGGCTTGGTTAACCTTAGTTGTGACTCTGGCTGGGGCGGTACTAGCAGATGTAGAACTACGGTAGGATGGGTTGAGTACCGGACGGTGGTCGGAGGAACTCTTTGGAAGACCATGTTTGGTCATCTTGTTCTCAAACACTCAAAGTGCGAGAGCGTAAAAAGAGGATCGAATCTTGCGGGTAAAGTGTACAAACCTCTGCAGAGGGTTAAAACCTAATCGATTAGTCGTGTCCCGATTCTGGACAATTTGAGCCTCTGGACTTGGATCTATCTCGAACTCTCAACACCGGATGATAACGTAATTGTGGGCAACTCATGATGTTTTGGGTGATGAGACATCGGTTGGCGGAACCATGTCATGACAGAAAAACTCCATAGTACAGGCTTCATTTATTCCTTTGATGTAGGGTAAATAAAACCAGCTTTTACATAAAAAAACTCGAATCTGAGCCACAAAGCCATGTTGCATATAGTATAGTTTTATCATCTGTTTTAGCATAATGTGATCTTGCGGTACATTCAATGTAATGACCTACACGGCTGCAACGTATCATGTTGCAGATATTTACTCGACGAGTAAGAGTTACGATCTGAGTTACGGTCTACACTCAACCTGCCGATGGCGTTGATGGGACTCCACACCCGTTTGATTTGTTTCAGCTGAGTATTATGAGGTATATATCATTTTATGTTATTTATACATGTGATTGCACTTTGATATATACATTGATGTCTTGTGTGTGCCGACATACTGATCCGAGGATGGCACAAGAACACGAAGGCTTGACCGTCTGAGGTCGGGTCGCTCTGATATGGTATCGAGCACATGTTGGTATGGGGCGTGACCCTAGAAATCGGAAAGCCCTTTGACAGGAAAACTTCTAAAACTTTATTTTCAAAAAAAAGACTCTTACTTCTCGTCTTTTCTGAATTTATCAAATAGACCCTCTCATCTCAAATAGTTAGAATATACCCCATATCCTTTTATCACCCGGAGGATCAACTGAAGACGCTCCAAGAAGGATTTGATATCGAAGAACTGATGACCTATTCAGAGTAAAGAGGATTTCACCATGTATTAGAAGCTACAACAGTTGGAGACTCCGAATACTTGAAGGATCTGAAGAATTATTTGACCTTTAGAAGACCAAACCCTGTTATACACTTACGTTAGATACAACGATTTGTGAGCTGTCATTTGTTTGATGTTTTCCGACAGCCACAAAGTAAAACTTGTTTCTTCAAAAACTATTGTTTGTATTGTGTGTATATCCCTCCTCATCTCTCTCATATCTCACCCCAAAACTTTTGAACCCCATAGATGATGAATGAAGTTGGACTGATATTCTCTGGACCGAAGACTCAGCCAGAGGCAGAGCTATGGATGCAGAACATGGAAAATCACTTCGGGAGCAATTTGGTTTCAGGGAAGTATGAGGTTCATTATGCTCTGCAATACTTTACAGAAAGTGCTGCAACCTGGTGGAACATGCATCAAGCCATACAGGGATTTAATGGAGCAAGAACTTGGGAGGAATTCAAGAAGACCCTGTTGAAATCACGTCTTATCCGGAAACACAATGATGCACCAAGAAGTAAACCTTGTGCCTGCAAGATTTGCGGAGAAATAGGACACACCCAGGAGGAACACAAGGATGGATGCCCTCATTGTGAGGAAGAACACCCAGCTGAGGAATGCCCAACTAGTCAGGTGACTTGTTTCCTGTGTGAAGGAACCACCCACTACCCGGTGCAGTGTCACATTTACTCCACGGTGCAACGAACTATTCCGAAGCAGGAAGAGGGAATGAAAGAAGCCCTCAAGGAGGAACTAGAAGAACCAGTAATGAATGAAAGTGTTGAAGACCTGGATGGAGAAGGTCTCAACAGATTTTACTCCAATGCCTGCTATTCATGTGGAGAAGAAGGACATTTTTCACAGTATTGCACCAAGGAAAGAAAGGAGTATCCAGGATATTTCCCGACAGCAGAAGTGAAGTTTGACCCTATGGAGATAGAAACTCTGATCATTACAGAGAAATCCAGGAAGAGAAAAGGAAAGCAACCCGAGAACAACGCAATTTTTGCAGAGAAGGACCTAAGTCATATCACTTGTTACAGGTGCAAGGATTTAGGTCATTACGCTAGTAAATGTCCAGAAAAGAAGCCAAGAATCCAAGGAGCCCGCATAATCACAAAGAAGCCCCGAGACATGTCGGAAGTCATTTGTTTTCACTGCAAGGAAGCAGGACATTATGCTATTAAATGTCCCGACAAGATGAAAGCTGGAGTTGAGTAGTTGGAATTTTGATATGGATAATAAGAGTAGTAGAAAGCAATTTCCTTTTCATGAGCTCAATGAGTTGAGTTATGTAATAGATTTCTCAGAGATTGTAATAGTTCATGACTCAATAAAGTTGTAATGTCACATGCTGAAAAGCTTTAAGGAGTTGTCATATTTTATCTTGGAAATTAATATTCTTGATGAACATGGAAGAAGGTGAGTTGTGATGCATAAACAGGAAATTGGAAATTGAGTTTGAAGTTTTGTTTGGATGATATGAATGAGTGCCCCAGAGATAAGTACCTGATTACGAGCATCATTTTGTTTCATAACTGCAGATGACGACCCTTTACGAGTCTTTCCTTAAAGGTCGGAAACCATCATGACACTGACAAGTGATCATGATTACCCGAAGATCCTGAAGGACATGATGAAGCATATTCACCTTGAAGGAGATGCAGTCTACAAAGGCTACCCTTTCATGCACAAGGGAGTGGAACTTTGGTATGTGGAGGTACACCTCCACCATTTGAAAGGAGTTTGCCCAAAGATGATGGGGCAGTACTTTTTCATTTCACGTGTGCCACAAGCAACTTTCTTCGATGCTGTTCGTGAAGCAGCCATGGAAGCCATCGTCGGATCGAGAAATACTTGAAGCAAGACTCCGTTATACTCGGGAATACCTAAGCGAAGTGCATCTTGAGATGATGGAGGTGAAGCTCAAGGCCACCACAATGAAACGAAAGATTGAAGAATTCAAGGCACATGTCGCACAATTCGGTGGGATGAAGAATCCTCAAGGAGGAAAAATGAATAAAGTTGGAAGTAATGTCGACCATACCGAACCATGTGGGTGGCAGCATTTGTAATAAACTTTTGGAATTTGGATTCACGAAAAATGATTAAGGATGTAATGAAAGATTGATATGAGAATAATGAGATGTTATGGATAAACTTGTGCATTTTTGGTCATAGTACTCTGTAAAACCACAGGATCAATGAAGAAAGAAATGTGTTATCCATGACGGTCCATAGTAGGAAGCTGGACAAAATAAGTTGGAATTTTGCTTTTGATATGATGAAGAAACAGAGTACTACTGGATTTAAAGGAGGTGTAATATGGAACAAGAGGGTTACTCCAAGGATGAGTTAAAGCTGCACTAGTGTTGAAGTGGGCCATAACCCACAGGCCCAGGATTTTGAAAGGAAACTGATATAACCTTGATAAAGGAATAAATTGGAGGAATCAACAGTCCAATCAGCATACGTTTCGTAGGAGATTACGCAAAAACCTAAGAGTGGTGAAGTAACGATAGATGTTTTGTTTGGCTTGCAGAAACCATGGATTTACTCGAACCCAATTCGTGGACAAGAGAAATTCTGCAATGCTTGTGAGTATGCCCAAGTGTTAGAATCGTGATTCACTTTGTTTACGTATGTGGTAATGATTCAAGTGCGGGATGGATTGGCCCCATACGAAGACTTCTATCATGAACTATCATATGTTGATGGAAAATCAGAGACTTGAAAACCTTTGAAGAGTGTCGACGCTATAAGCCCTAAAACCATAGAATGGTAGGACGATGGAACCCCTTTACGCAACTGATGCCAATCGTGGGTTATACGGTGAGGTTCAACCTAGACCGTTTTCTGTAGGAGAAACCATAAATTGTAGACCACCATGAGTATTTGAAAGTTGTCTAGAATGGACACGAGCCTATCACTAAGAAGATCCATCCCGGACAAATTTCAACTTTGTGAACCGACCCAAGATTACGAGGAAAACTCTATGCTTCCGACGGAGGAGCTATTGTAAGATATGTGAAGAGACATACATTGTTAACACCCGGAGGAAGTATCTGAGTTTATTGGGCTGTAACCTTGCATTTTAAGTGTGGTAGCACCCCGACCTTTCGACGAACTCTTGCTAGAAGACCCCAACCCTAACCTTTTCTTGCTAGCCTCTTGAATCTCGAGGACGAGATTCATTTTAAGTAATGTAGGTTTGTAACATCCCAAAATTCTAAATTTTGGAATGTTATATTAAATAAATAACTATGCTTGTTGTCGATTGTTGGTTTGATTGAATGAGTGAAACCGAGTGAAATTTGAAACTTTTGAAAGTTGAATGAGAGGAATGAAATGACTTTCCCAAAACTTTCTCCTTTCCTTTTGGATCTCAATGAATTCAAATTCATTCCAACACCAAAACCTAGAGTGAAGATGACATGACTTCTTCCATTTGAAATGAAAAGGGTTTTGAAAGGATTTGAATTTCATCTGAGAATAATTCAAATTCAAAGCTTTATGCAACTCAATGATTTTCATGAAGGAAGATAAAATGACTTCTTCAATTATATGAAATATGAGTTGGAAGTTAAAAAGTACCAAATTGAAAGTCATTGGAAAGTATTTTGAAACCCCCTTTCAAATTTGGAATTATTTGGACTTTATTCAAATTATTTTCCTCCTAAAAATAAATAAATGGAAAATAGGGTAAAATGATTCCTTCAATGAAAAATTAGGAGAAAATAAATTTGAAGTCATTTTGGTATTTTTAAAAATGATTTTATTAGATTTTATTAGGGCAGAAACACTCTTTGTTTTATTAGAATTTTGTGTATTTTATTTGAACTTGAAAAATAGTTCATGTTGTAGAAAATCTTTTTCGATCATTTTGGTATATATATGTCCTATATAAAATATTTATATTTTAAAAGATACCTCTGTTTTGTTTTATTCAAAAAAATAAACCCCCCAGCGCGCCAGGCAGGCCCACGCCCAGCCAGCCAAAACCCCCACCGCCCGCCCACCGGCGGCCCAGAGGCCAGCCAGCGCCCGACCGACCGGCCTCACCCTCCCTCTCGCCCGGCGCTTGGCGCCGGTCGCCCTTCGCCTCGCCTCTCCTCTCTCTCTCGACAGTGAGGCCACCCCTTCTTCCTCCCCGCCCCACGCCGTCGCCGCCCTTGGTCGCGGATCCCGAAGGATCCGGATCCCATTCCCCCGATCGCCTTCCCCTCCCGACGAGGCCCCGCCCTATAAAACCCCCCGCCCCCATTCCCCCCTCGCCCCTCGCGGACCTCCTCTCCCTCTCGCTCGAGCTCACCGGAGCCAAGCTCTCGCCGCCGCCATTCTCGTCGCCGTCGCCACCCTAGCCCTCCCGACCCCATCGACTCCACGAACCCCTCCCGACCTCCCCGCACCCGCCTGCCACTCCCGACCTCCCGACGCCCGAGCCTCGGCGCCTCCTCGCCCGCCACCGCCGCCGCCGTTGAGCGCCGGTAAGCCACCGAGCCCCCTCGCCGTTAGATCCCGAGCAGACGGCGTGAATTAGAACCCAAAGGGTATTTCTTTATAAAAACCGCCGGTTCGGCGGTTAATTCTGGTTTATTTTAGTTAGGTTATTTTTATTTAGCCGCCCGTTTTAGTTTAACCCTAGGCCCGTGTAGGCTATATTACGCTCGAGAACAGATTTAGGCCCATTAGGCCTTTTTCTTTTATTTCTGTTTTTCTGTTTTAACAGAATAGTTTCTGTTTTGAAAAATTCGTATCTTTTATTCTGTTTAATATTTTAGGTGATTCTTTTTTGTTGGTTTGCAAATTTTATGTAGTTTCCGTAGAATATATATTTATCTATGTTAAAATTAACTAAAATTGCTTTAATTTAGTTTTAGTCAGAATAGTAATTCTGCTATAACTTGAGTTAGAAAAATTATTTTGGATGATTCTTTTTGTCCCAACTTTATTTTGACATTGCCAAACCATAGAAATTAATTTGGGTATTTTAGGATTAATAAATAATTAGTTTTAAGCAGAATCTTGTTAATCCTAATTAATTAGCTAGCTACTGTTTTCCTGTTAATTTAATTAGTAAATAAATTTATTTTTAACATGTGATTGATTATTCTAGGATAGTTTCTGTCACTTTATAGGATGAACTTTTATTTATAATAAATAAAAGTTTTATTTTATTTTTCTTAATAGAAATTTGATTAGGCCTAATAGGAGTTTCATAATAGATTTTTAATTAATTCTTTTTGATCCTAGTTGCTTAGTGAATTCTTTTCTGTTAAGTTAACCTAAAACCATGATTAGGTTATGTTGGGGAAATTTTATTATATAAAACTATTCTAGTTGTTGTTTGAAGTAGGAAACTTTGAGTTGGTTTTTCTTTGAGTTTTCCTTTGGGTTTTGAATTGTTTGTTTGGTGTGTTATGTTACTATGTTGCTATGTTAAGTGATCTCATGCTATATGCTTATTATAGTTATTGTTTGCCTCGGTAGAATTTCCGGTCTGCGGAGCTTGCTACTACTGAATCCCTAGTTTTGAAGATCGTCAACAAGGCAAGTTCACTTTGACCATGTTTTCATACCTATGTTTTATTGCATATAGTGGCACCTTTGCAACCACCCTCAAGAGTGTTATTGAATCCTTGTAGTTGAGTAGTATGCATGAGGTAGGAACCCATCACCCTGTTACCAAGCCGGGGCGTTATTTATTTTAATGCTACGCTATAGTAGGCGGGGTTTGGTATGAGTGCTCAGGAGTGGTGTGAGAATGAAGGATTTCGTCAATGACGACAACTCTATGATGGCACCCGCAAGGACTGCATCTTCAAGGCCTCAAGACTTCAAGACTCGAGACAAGAATTCAATACACACTCTTGGGTGAAGGATTTGTTGACGGGCACCTGGAGAACCCAGTGGTTGGCGGGATGCATGGAGAAGCGCCATGACATCTTGCGAAAGCTTCACCCAGACTCAAAGAGACGGAAGAATACTTCATGCCCGGAAGCTTACCTGCAACCGCAAGTCATTATGGGCTCGGCTTGGTTAACCTTAGTTGTGACTCTGGCTGGGGCGGTACTAGCAGATGTAGAACTACGGTAGGATGGGTTGAGTACCGGACGGTGGTCGGAGGAACTCTTTGGAAGACCATGTTTCGGTCATCTTGTTCTCAAACACTCTGAAGTGCGAGAACGTAAAAAGAGGGATCGAATCTTGCGGGTAAAGTGTACAAACCTCTGCAGAGGGTTAAAACCTAATCGATTAGCCGTGTCCCCGGTTACGGACAATTTGAGCCTCTGGACTTGGATCTATCTCGGAACTCTCAACACCGGACTGATAACGTAATTGTGGGCAACTCATGATGTTTTGGGTGATGATACATCGGTTGGCGGAACCATGTCATGACAGAAAAACTCCATAGTACAGGCTTCATTTATTCCTTTGATGTAGGGTAAATAAAACCAGCTTTTACGCAAACAAAACTCAGATACAGAGCCACAAAGCCATGTTGCATATAGTATAGTTTTATCATCTGTTTTCGCATAATGTGATCTTGCCGGTACATTCAATGTACTGACCTACACGGCTGCAACGTATCATGTTGCGATATTTACTCGACGAGTAAGAGTTACGATACTGGTTACGGTCTACACTCAACCTGCCGATGGCGTTGATGGGACTCCACACCGTTTGATTTGTTTCCGCTGAGTATTATGAGGTATATATCATTTTATGTTATTTATACATGTGATTGCACTTTGATATATACATTGATGTCTTGTGTGTGCCAAAGATATCTTGATCCGTGGATGGCACAAGAACACGAGGCTTGACCGTCTGAGGTCGGGTCGCTACACCTTTCCGGTTTTATAGGGCTTATCTCAAAATTCTAGTTTTTCCATTTTATAAGGCTCAATTTGGTTGTTCCCCAACACATGTTCAGATTCCAAGGTGCATTAATTCGTTGCATGCAAGTATTAAGAGAAAATTGACCAATGCATGTACTTTATGCATGCATGCATTGCAATTAATGCATTGATAAACATAATTTTTTGAGAAAAACAAGAGCTTTAATTAGGTGCTTTTGCAAACTACAAAAAATATTCCACCACTCACCATCTTGGTTGGTGAGATTTTTGAATTAAGCCCTATAAACCGGAAAGGAGGGAGTACTGCTGTGTACGTGCAATAACTGGCACCGTCGTATACATATCTTACGGTTAATGGCGCGTTGGACAGGAATAGCCGCGTGATAACCCACAAGTATAGGGGATCGCAACAATTTTCGAGGGTAGAGTATTCAACCCAAATTTATTGATTCGACACAAGGGGAGCCAAAGAATATTCTCAAGTATTAGCAGCTGAGTTTTCAATTCAACCTCACCTGGAAACTTAGTATCTGCAGCAAAGTATTTAGTAGCAAAGTAATATGATAGTGGTGCTAACGGTAACAAAATTAAAGACAGCAAAAGTAATGTTTTTGCTATTTTTGTAGTGATTGTAACAGTAGCAACGGAAAAGTAAATAAGCAAAAACCAGTATATGGAAAGCTCGTAGGCACCGGATCAGTTATGGATAATTATGCCGGATGGGGTTCATCATGTAACAGTTATAACATAGGGTGACACAGAACTAGCTCCAATTCATCAATGTAATGTAGGCATGTATTCCGTATATAGTCATACGTGCTTATGGAAAAGAACTTGCATGACATCTTTTGTCCTACCCTCCCGTGGCAGCGGGGTCCTATTGGAAACTAAGGGATATTAAGGCCTTCTTTTAATAGAAAACCGGAACAAAGCATTAGACCATAGTGAATACATGAACTCCTCAAACTATGGTCATCACCGGGAGTGGTCCCGATTATTGTCACTTCGGGGTTGCCGGATCATAAAACATAGTAGGTGACTATAGACTTGCAAGATAGGATCTAGAACTCACATATATTCATGAAAACATAATAGGTTCAGATCTGAATTCATGGCACTCGGGCCCTAGTGACAAGCATTAAGCATAGCAAAGTCATAGCAACATCAATCTCAGAACATAGTGGATACTAGGGATCAAACCCTAACAAAGCTAACTCGATTACATGATAAATCTCACCCAACCCATCACCGTCCAGCAAGCCTACGATGGAATTACTCATGCATGGTGGTGAGCATCATGAAATTGGTGATGGAGGATGCTTGATGATGACGACGGCGACGAATCCCCCTCTCCGGAGTCCCGAACGGACTCGAGATCAGCCTCCCGAGAGAGATTAGGGCTTGGCGGCTCCGTGTCGTAAAACGCGATGATTTCTTCTCTCTGATTTTTTTCTCCCCGAAAGCCAATATATGGAGTTGGAGTTGGCGTCGGAGGGTCTCCAGGGGGCCCATGAGGTTGGGGGCGCGCCCAGGAGGGGGGGGCACCCCCCACCCTCGTGGACAGGGTGTGGGCCCCCTGGTCTTCATCTTTGGCGAGGATTTTTCATTATTTATTCTAAGATATTCCGTGGAGTTTCAGGTCATTACGAGAACTTTTGTTTTCTGCACATAAAACAACACCATGGCAATTCTGCTGAAAACAGTGTCAGTCCGGGTTAGTTCCATTCAAATCATACAAGTTAGAGACCAAAACAAGTGCAAAAGTGTTTGGAAAAGTAGATACGACGGAGACGTATCAACTCCCCCAAGCTTAAACCCTTGCTTGTCCTCAAGAAATTCAGTTGACAAACTGAAAGAGAAAAAGAAAAACTTTTACAAACTCTGTTTGCTCTTGTTGTTGTAACTATGTCAAGCCAGCATTCAGGTTTTCAGCAAAGATCATAACTAACCACATTTGCAATAACTCCTAGGTCTCATGTTTACTCATATCAATAACATAATCAACTAGCAAGCCATAATAATAAATCTCGGATGACAACACTTTCTCAAAATAATCATAATATGATATAACAAGATGGTATCCCGCTAGCCCTTTCTGAGACCGCAAAACATAAACGTAGAGCACCTTCAAAGATCAAGGACTGACTAGATATTGTAATTCATGGTAAAAGAGATCCAATCATAGTTGACTACCCGATATAAATTAACAATAATGAATGCAAATGACAGCTGTGCTCTCCAGCTAGTGCTTTTAATAAGAGGGTGATGACTCAACATAAAAAGTAAATAGATAGGCCCTTCGCAGAAGGGAAGCAGGGATTTGTAGAGGTGCCAGAGCTCGGTTTTGAAATAGAGATAAATTATATTTTGAGCGGCATACTTTCATAGTCAACATAACAACTAACGGATGACGATATCTTCCATGCTAAACAAATTATAGGCGGTTCCCAAACAAAATGGTAAAGTTTATACCCCCCCTCCTCCACAAGCATCAATCCATGGCTCGCTCGAAACAACGAGTGCCTCCAACATTCAACGGGTCCCAGGGGGAGTTTTGGTTGCAATTATTTTGATTTAGTTTGCATAAATCATGGGACTGAGCATCCCGGTGACCAGCCATTTTCTCGTGAGTGAGGAGCGGAGTCCACTCCTCTTGAGAATAACCCGCCTAACACGGAAGATAAGGGCGGCCCTAGTTGATATATGAGATATTCGAGCATGCAAAACCGAATGTTTATTTGAAGATTTAGTGTTTGGCACATACAAATTTACTTGGAACGGCAGGTAGATACCGCATATAGGAAGGTATGGTGGACTCATATGGAATGACTTTGGGGTTTAAGGGATTGGATGCACAAGCAGTATTCCCGCTTAGTACAAGTGAGGGCTAGCAAAAGACTGGGAAGCGACCAACTAGAGAGCGACAACAGTCATGAACATGCATTAAAATTAATAGACATTGAGTACAAGCATGAGTAGGATATAATCCACCATGAACATAAATATCGTGAAGGCTATGTTGATTTGTTCAACTACATGCGTGAACATGTGCCAAGTCAAGTCACTTAAATCATTCAAAGGAGGATACCACCCCATCATACCACATCACAACCATTTTAATAGCATGTTGGCACGCAAGGTAAATCATTATAACTCATAGCTAATCAAGCATGGCACAAACAACTATGATCTCTAATTGTCATTGCAAACATGTTTATTCATAATAAGCTGAATCAAGAACGATGAACTCATCATATTTACAAAAACAAAAGAGGTCGAGTTCATACCAGCTTTTCCCATCTCAGTCAGTCCATCATATATGTCATCATAATTGCCTTTCACTTGCACGACCGAACGGTGTGAACAATAATAAGAGTGCACGTGCATTGGACTAAGCTGGAATCTGCGAGCATTCAATCAACAGGCGAAGACAAGGCAATATGGGCTCTTGGTTAAATCAACAATGATGCATATAAGAGCCACTTCAACAATTTAATCATGGTCTTCTCCTACTGACCCCCAAAGGAAAGAAAAGAAATAAAAACTATTTACACGAGAAAGCTCCCAACAAGCAAAAGAAGAATGGGAAATATTTTTGGGTTTTCTTTTTAATTGTTACTATGGTAGGAAAAATAAACTACTACTAATTTTTTGGTTTTTCTAAGGTTTATTAAACACACAAGAAGAAAGCAGGGAAAAGAAAATAAACTAGCATGGATATTACAGTGAAAGAGTATGAGCACCGACATCTAGCAATGAGTGTGTGTGAACATAAATGTAATGTCGGTGGGAATACGTACTCCCCCAAGCTTAGGCTTTTGGCCTAAGTTGGTCTATTGCCAGGGATAGCCTGGCGGATACCCGTAGGTGTAGCTGGGGTCGTACTGCGATGCAGCGGCTATCGCCTCCTGAGCTGCAGCATGGCGTCGAGCCGCCTCTGCTCTCCTCTCGTACTCATCTGCCTCCTCTCTGGTAATAATATATCTTCCTTTTGTCTGAGAATCAAAGAAGGCAGGAGCAGGAAGAGTAATATGGACAACATGCCGTTTGTTAAAGATTAGTCGATACTGGAGAGGTGGTTTAGTCCTCTCAACAAACTGGTGGGAGACCATAAAATCAAAATCTAAGTAAGTAGGGGGTAACTCCATATCACCCTCACAAATGTCTATCTCCAGAAAATTAGCTAAGCGGGTTGCATAAATTCCTCCAAAGAAATCTCCGTTATGTCTATTATGATGCAACCTACGAGCTACAATGGCTCCCATATGATAAGATTGGTCTCCTAACACAGCACTCCTGAGAATGCTGAGATCAGGGACACACATGTGACATGCTTCATCCTTAGCATTTATGCATCTACCTATGAAGAGAGCGAAATAATGTATAGCAGGAAAGTGAATGCTCCCTATAGTGGCTTGTGTTATATCTCTAGATTCCCCCAGAGTTATGCTAGCAAGAAAGTCTCTATATTCAGATTTAGGGGGATCCCTCACACTACCCCGGGATGGAAGTTTGCAAGCAAAAGTGAAATCCTCTAAGTCCATGGTATAAGATTTGTCATAAAGGTCAAACATGCCTGAAGGAGAATTACGCGAAGATGAAAACTCAAACCTCCCCACAAATGAACTTGTGAGATCATGATACTGGGGGCATTTGTCAGCTTCAAAGTCCTCAAGACCGGCATTACGCAAATATGCGTTAAATTCTTCTTTGATTCCTGCTTGATCCATAAAATTTCCTGAAGGCCATTCACAAGGCCTCACAAGAGCGTCTCTTGGTGGTTCCTCGTCAGCATCACGCATTGCAAGCCTGGGACCTTGCTTCCTTGAAGAACCACCTTGGAACATCTTCCTAAACATATTGTTTTCTCAAGGAACAATCTCCCCAAGCAGTTTTGCGAGAGGTGCTTTGAGCAAGGAGATTGAAAATCACAGCAAAAGTGGCTCGAACACGAGCTTGAGTTGGTTTTTCGGGTTTGTGTGAGGCAGAGGAAGAAGATGGGTGCAGGGATAAGTGGAGGAAGGCCACCATGGGCCCACGAGGCAGGGGGCACGCCCAGGGGGTAGGGCACGCCCTCCACCCTCGTGGCCAGGTGGCAGCTCCCCCCGCGGTGATTTTTGCATAGTAAATCCTCAAATATTCCCGAAAAAATCATATTAAGTTGGCATGGCATTCTGAGGACTTTTATTTTCGGGATATTTTTATATTGCACAGTTAAGTCAGGAAACAGACAGAAAAATACTATTTTACTTTATTTCTACTAAATAACAAAAAGTATAAAGAGGGTGCAGAAGGTTGTGCTTCTAGTTTCATCCATCTCATGCTCATAAAAAAGAATCCACTAACAAGGTTGATCAAGTCTTGTTAACAAACTCATTCCGATTATCATGTAACCGGAGAAATTTCGAATAACACTATGTTACCTCAACGGGGATATGGACATCCCCAATAATAAGTATATCATATTTCTTCTTGACAGTAGGGAGAGGAAATTCAAAACCTCCAAATATAATCGATGGAATTTTTCCAATAGAGTTGATACTATGAACTTGAGGTTGTTTCCTCGGAAAGTGTACCGTGTGCTCATTACCATTAACATGAAAAGTGACATTGCCTTTGTTGCAATCAATAACAGCCCCTGCAGTATTAAGAAAAGGTCTTCCAAGAATAATAGACATACTATCATCCTTGGGAATATCAAGAATAACAAGGTCTGTTAAAATAGTAACGTTTGCAACCACAACAGGCACATCCTCACAAATACTGACATGTATAGCAGTTGATTTATCAGCCATTCGCAAAGATATTTCAGTAGGTGTCAATTTATTCAAGTCAAGTCTACAATATAAAGAGAGAGGCATAACACTAACAACTGCTCCAAGATCACATAAAGCAGTTTTAACATAATTTCTTTTAATGGAGCATGGTATAGTGGGTACTCCCGGATCTCCAAGTTTCTTTGGTATTCCACCCTTAAAAGTATAATTAGCAAGCATGGTGGAAATTTCAGCTTCCGGTATCTTTCTTTTATTTGTAACAATATCTTTCATATATTTAGCATAAGGATTCATTTTGAGAATATCAGTCAATCGCATACGCAAAAAGATGGGTCTAATCATTTCAACAAAGCGCTCAAAATCCTCATCATCCTTTTTCTTGGATGGTTTCGGAGGAAAAGGCATGGGTTTCTGAACCCATGGTTCCCTTTCTTTACCATGTTTCCTAGCAACAAAATCTCTCTTATCATAACGTTGATTATTTGATTGTGGGTTATCAAGATCAACAACAGGTTCAACTTCTACTTCATTATCATTACTAGGTTGAGCATCATCATGAACATCATCATTAACATTTTCACTAGGTTCATGTTCATTACCAGATTGTGTTTCAGCATCAGACATAGAGATATCATTTGGATTATCAGGTGATTCAGTGATAGGTTCACTAGAAGTTTGCATAGTCCTATCATTTTTCTTTTTCTTCCTTTTAGAAGAACTAGGTACATCAATATTATTTCTCTGAGAATCTTGCTCGATTCTCTTAGGGTGTCCTTCATGATACAAAGGTTCCTGAGTCATTCTACCAGTTCTAGTAGCCACTCTAACAACATAATCATTTTTCTTACTATTCATTTCATCTAGCACTTCTTTCTGAGCTTTAAATACTTGCTCTACTTGAGTGGTAACCATAGAAGCATGTTTGCTAACAAGTTTAAGTTCACCTCTAATATTAGCCATATAATCACTCAATCGTTTAATCATAAAGGTATTTTGTTTCAATTGTCTACCAAAATAAGCATTAAAGTCATCTTGCTTAAACATAAAGTTATCAAAATCATCCAAGCACTGACTAGCAATTTTAGTAGGAGGGACTTCAGCTTTATCATATCTGTAGACAGAATTTACCTTTACTACCTGTGTCGGGATATCGGGATCAGGAGGTTCTTCAGTGAATAAAGAATTAAGATCATACACTTCTTCAACAGGCGGTAGATCAAGACCATGTATTTCTTCAATAGGAGGTAAATTCTTAACATATTCAGCTTTAATACCTTTTTCTTTCATAGATTTCTTTGCCTCTTGCATATCTTCAGGACTGATAAATAAAACACCTCTCTTCTTCAGAGTTGGTTTAGGAATAGGCTCAGTAATTGGGGCAGGAGCTGGCTCAGGAGGTGCCCAATTATTTTCATTTGTCAACGTATTATTCAATAGAATTTCAGCGTCATCCAGTGTTCTTTCCCTGAAAAGAGAACCAGCACAACTATCCAGGTAATCTCTGGAAGCATCAGTTAGTCCATTATAAAAGATGTCAAGTATTTCAGGTTTCTTAAGAGGATGATCAGGAAAATCATTAAGTAACTTGAGAAGCCTCCCCCAAGCTTGTGGGAGACTCTCTTCTTTAATTTGCATGAAGTTGTATATTTCCCTCAAAGCAGCTTGTTTCTTATGAGCAGGGAAATATTTAGCAGAGACGTAATAAATCATATCCTGGGGACTACGCACACAACCAGGATCAAGAGAATTAAAGCATATCTTAGCATCACCCTTTAATGAGAACAAAAATATTTTGAGTATATAGAAGTAGCGCGATCTCTCATCATTAGTAAACAGGGCAGCTATATCATTTAACTTAGTAAGATGTGCCACAACAACAGATTCATAGCCATAAAAAGGATCAGATTCAACCAAAGTAATTATATCAGGATCAACAGAGAATTCATAATCCTTATCAGGAACACAGATAGGTGAAGTAGCAAAAGCAGGGTCAGGTCTCATCCTATCTCTAAGAGATTGTTTACTCCATTTAACTAGCAGCCTCTGAAGTTCATATCTATCCTGGCAGGCAAAAATAGCTGCGGAAGATTCCGCATCAAAAAGATAACCCTCCGGAATTGCAGGCATATTTTCATCATCACTTTCATCATTGTATTCAGTTTCAATAATTTCTCTTTCTCTAGACCTAGAAATTTGTTCATCTAGAAATTCACCAAGGGGCACAGTAGTATCAAGCATAGAAGTAGTTTCATCATAAGTATCATGCATAGCAGAAGTGGCATCATCAATAACATGCGACATATCAGAACAAATAGCAGAAGCAAGTTTAGGTGTCGCTAGCTTACTCATAACAGAAGGTGAATCAAGTGCAGAGCTAGATGGCAGTTCCTTACCTCCAATCGTAGTTGAGGGATAAATTGTTGTCTTAGCGTCTTTCAAGTTCTTCATAGTGTCCAGCAGATATAAATCCCAATTGACTCAAAAAATAGAGCTATGCTCCCCGGCAACGGCGCCAGAAAAGGGTCTTGATACCCCACAAGTATAGGGGATCGCAACAGTTTTCGAGGGTAGAGTATTCAACCCAAATTTATTGATTCGACACAAGGGGAGCCAAAGAATATTCTCAAGTATTAGCAGCTGAGTTGTCAATTCAACCACACCTGGAAACTTACTATCAGCAGCAAAGTATTTAGTAGCAAAGTAATATGATAGTGGTGGTAACGGTAACAAAAGTAAAGACAACAAAAGTAATGTTTTTGGTATTTTTGTAGTGATTGTAACAGTAGCAAGGGAAAAGTAAATAAGCGAAAACAAGTATATGGAAAGCTTGTAGGCACCGGATCAGCGATGGATAATTATGCCGAATGTGGTTCATCATGTAACAGTTATAACATAGGGTGATACAGAACTAGCTCCAATTCATCAATGTAATGTAGGCATGTATTCTGTATATAGTCATACGTGCTTATGGAAAAGAACTTGCATGACATGTTTTGTCCTACCCTCCCGTGGCAGCAGGTCCTATTGGAAACTAAGGGATATTAAGGCCTCCTTTTAATAGAGAACCGGAACAAAGCATTAGCACATAGTGAATACATGAACTCCTCAAACTATGGTCATCATCGGGAGTGGTCCCGATTATTGTCACTTCGGGGTTGCCGGATCATAACACATAGTAGGTGACTATAGACTTGCAAGATAGGATCTAGAACTCACATATATTCATGAAAACATAATAGGTTCAGATCTGAATTCATGGCACTCGGGCCCTAGTGACAAGCATTAAGCATAGCAAAGTCATCGCAACATCAATCTCAGAACATAGTTGACACTAGGGATCAAACCCTAACAAAGCTAACTCGATTACATGATAAATCTCATCCAACCCATCACCGTCCAGCAAGCCTACGACGGAATTACTCACGCACGGCGGTGAGCATCATGAAATTGGTGATGGAGGATGGTTGATGATGACGACAGCGACGAATCCCCCTCTTCGAAGCCCCGAACGGACTCCAGATCAGCCCTCCCGAGAGAGATTAGAGCTTGGCGGCGGATCCGTATCGTAAAATGCGATGATTTCTTGTCTCTGATTTTTTTCTCCCCGAAAGCCAATATATGGAGTTGGAGTTGGCGTCGGAGGGTCTCCAGGGGGCCCATGAGGTAGGGGGCGCGCCCAGGAGGGGGGGGCGCCCCCCACCCTCGTGGACAGGGTGTGGGCCCCCTGGTCTTCATCTTTGGCGAGGATTTTTTATTATTTATTCTAAGATATTCCATGGAGTTTCAGGTCATTCCGAGAACTTTTGTTTTCTGCACATAAAACAACACCATGGCAATTCTGCTGAAAACAGCGTTAGTCCGGGTTAGTTCCATTCAAATCATACAAGTTAGAGACCAAAACAAGGGCAAAAGTGTTTGGAAAAGTAGATACGACGGAGACGTATCACCGCGTGGCGAGCTCTAGGCTAGTCTTTTTTTTTCAGACGCATTAAACCTATCTCTCGGGACTTCTCGCACGCACCATCGTGCCACCCACAAAAACTTGTACTATGAGTTTAATAGTACGTTATACATGAAGAGAAGAGGTGCACGCACGGACTCTTCCTCTCACACACGCGTCAGTTTTTTCTCGAAAAGGAGGATGATGACCCCTGGCCTCTGCATCTGGGAGTCACACACGCATCTGTAGCTACGAATTGTAGTGTTCTCAACCATCCGATTGGCTCTATCATGGATGTACCTATATACTAAAACATGTCTAGATACATCTATATTTTGACAAATGGAAGGCATGTATTATGGAACGGAGGGAGTGCTTGTCATCTAAATGGATAAAAAGGGACGTATCTAGAACTAAGATACGTCTACATACATCTCCTTTTATCCATTTTGATGACAAGTAGTACTTCTTACCCAAAGGAACTTTATATCCAACAGACACGAAATATCCGTTCGACTGTTGGAAATTACTGATCTCATGTCGAAGTAATTGCTGCATCGCCACCAAAACCCACCATTTCTTAAGCTAAAGTAGACCAAGGTAATCCCTATATTAGCATATTACTAAGATAAATGAAGGCAATCAGAAACATTTAGGGCGTGAGCTTGTCAATCTGAATGTGGAGGGACACAAGCTTAGCCCCGGCCAGCAGCTTGGGCAGAACTGTCAAGAAGGTCAGCTCCTGCACGTCGACGTCGCTGGGATCCTTGCTGCTTGTCACCTCCATTTCCACCTTGACGGCGTCGGTCGTGCATTTGGGCTCCCCCGGCGGGCTGTTCGCCCACAGCTTGGCCAAGTAGTGTGGCAGTGGGGACGCCCCCGCTCTGATGCAGACGAACGACACGGTGATAGGCGCGCCGATGTCGAGCACGCCGCTGACCAAGAAAAACGCGCGGGGTCCTCCTCCGCGAACAGCAAGAGCCGTGGCTCCGACAGTGGCACTTGCAGCTGGAGCACCTTGCCGTACTGGATCCTGTGCACGGGCATGGGATGCGCGGTGCTGATGTGGTGGATCCTTGTAATTAATGCATCGGTAAATGCAAATTATTGAAATATATCGAGTGCAGTGCTTTGATGTGTCGCGTCAACTTGTACATCAACGAGAAGTTTGATTATCCTCTCCCTCGCGGACTTAACTGCACCTGCCTTTGGCTGTATGACAGGTTGGCCACACACTGTCGGGCCCACTGTCATACACGCAAAGGCAGGGCGTCCCTCCCTCGCCCATGGCGTGGTGGCTGGCAAGACTAGTAGAAGCTTTCGCTACACGCTCTCCCTCCCGCACGCGGTGGACATGCAGCAGTTCAATCGGTGTCAAATGGCCAGAAGCGTACTGTAGTACTCCTCTAGTGCAGTAGTACTCCATCATTGTTCGACTTCCAGAAGAGGCGAAGAGCCAAGCGTAGCCCGGACGCTCATGTGGCAGTTTCATGTGTAGAGTAGTCTAGGATAGCGTGTATCGTGCCTGTAAGCTTAAAATCGTTGGGGTCGGCTCCATGCTATGTGGCCGTCTCGAAGTTTTAAAAAAAATTTAAAATAGTCTTCTGGCCCTACCTGTCACCCTGGTGGTTGTAGTTTGCACGCTCATCTGGTCAAGACAGGAATATATATTTTAATTTGTTTTTTTTTTGCGAAAAGGGGGGACTCCCCGGCCTCTTCATCAGAACGATGCATACTGCCACATATATTTTAATTTGTGGTGGGTAAATGTTAGACATTGCAGCAAATATATTGTACACTGCAGGTCTTTCAGCCAAGTTTGGAGGCAAGCATGTGGGGCCAGTGCTACGAAGTGTCGCGTCAACTCGTACAACGAGGAGAAGCTTGATTTTACAACACGCCTTCTCCCTCGCCCATGCGCGCGGTTGCTCGCAAATGAGGACATGCTTTTGCTTAGTAGTACTTCTATAACAAGCTATCCGTCCCGCTCGCGGTGGACGGACATGCACCAGTGGATTCGACACTGTAGAAGCAGTAGTAGTAACATCATTGTTCGTCTTCTCGAAGTGGCGAAGAGCCAAGCGCAAACCGAGCGTTGCGATTCACGAACATTGAGCACGCATATAGCCAGCTCTTGCATGAGACAAAATTGCTATGTGAGCCCACTATTGTACTAGTACGTACAACTACTTGCTAGTATAGCCATGTAAACCGAGAAAGGAGTATTTGCCCTTCTAGAGATTTCAACAAGTGACTAGACTACACCGAGGCGGAGTACATATGGAGCAAAATGAGTGAATCTGCACTTGTAAATAAATCGTACTAGTTCTATCGTTTTCCTCTCCGAGGTGCACAATATTGAGTATCTTGACTAGTCTCTTTTTGACACGCATTTACGTTTTTTGACACAAGATGACGCAAGTGCTCATATACACGTGCATACACTCACCCCTATGAACGCACACACGCACGGCACTATCATCTTGAAATTTACGAAGTCACCATAGGCACCTCGTCGTCAATGGGTCCATAGGTGCTTGAATGCCAAGGAGGAAGAGGGTAGCGGTTCCCGAGACGTTGAACGGTCAATGATGCATCCTAAATTACATGCAGAGGGAATTAATTGGAGAAGCAGAATAGAGCCAGCACGATGTGAATGTAACAGAGTTTGGACTCTCATATAATAAAGGCATCCCACCACTCCAATCCATCTACTCCCAAGTCTCTGCGCAACACTGCTCACTCCAATCCAAGACCAAGTGACCAGAAGCCACAAGCACCTATGGAGGCGATGGACGCGAGCGGCAGTCGGCTGTGCCAAATCACCCAAGGCGCCGGCCTGCGGCCCCGCACCGTGCAGCATTTCTAGACGGTGCTGGCGACCGCAGGAATCGTAGCCCTCACCGACGCCTGCTTCGCCTCTCGCATGGACGACATGATGGTCAACTCCATCCGCAAGTTCACCGCCGTCAAGAAGCGCGCGGACGACCTTGCCGTACTGCTCCAGCCCGCGCGCCCAGGCTCCTCATTGCCTGCCACCCTCATCGGCCTACATGGTGATGAACTCTTTCAAGCCCTGGTGGCCCTACAGGTGCCGGAGGTCGCAACAAAGAATGTGCACCTCGAGGCCGCGCTCGCCGCGCAGCGCCACGCCATGCAAGAAACCGTCGACCTGCACATCCACGTCTACGAGGAAATCGTCTACATAGGCCACTACAAGGCAAGCGAGGACAGAAAGACGTTGGCCTTCTTCCAGCGGTTGGAATCTTTGGATGCCATTGTTCAGAAGCACGTCGACCTGACCACGAAAGCCGCTGCTACTTAGGCGTCGTTCGGTGGGCCGGCGCCCTGAGTCGAGGAGGTGGTCTTCGTCGATGGATGCATCTCTTCTTCTTGCCTCCTGTAACCAGCACTGCATCACCTCTTGGCCTTAATGTTTTATTA
This sequence comes from Aegilops longissima, assembly GCA_021605205.1. Classification (NCBI taxonomy): domain Eukaryota; kingdom Viridiplantae; phylum Streptophyta; class Magnoliopsida; order Poales; family Poaceae; genus Aegilops; species Aegilops longissima. Next base: position 592,657,496 of record CM038680.1, read on the forward strand.
GTATAGTACTCCCTCCGTTCCCAAATATAAGTCTTTCTAAAGATTCCAGCAAGTGACTACTACATACGGAGCAAAATGAGTGAATCTACACTCTAAACTATGTCTACATACATCTGTATGTTGTATTCCATTTGAACTAGTATCTAAAAAGGCTTATATTTATGAGCGGAGGGAGTATATGGCATTTTATTCCAAATGTAACGTTTTCCTTTGTGAGGTGGGGCCGCATTGAGCAAATCCACCCTGCCCACCGGGCGTCGGCCGAGTTTAGAATTAGAAGAGAGAAACGAGGGAGGAGAGGTAGCTGTAGCACGGACGCTGTTGTCAGATGGGACTCGTGTTTATAGAATAGGAGTAATGAGCACTCGTGCCTCTCTTTTTTGAGGAAAAAATTAGCCGTATGTCTAGTACCACTAGTTGGGTGCGTGCGACCTATAGCTGTCATCACTTTAGGTCTCCTTTTCAACCATGCTCGCTTCACAAGACATATTTTTCACGATTTATCCTCCTATATGTACTCCTAGGCTATTTCCACGTGCTCCCATTCGCCGGCATGTGGGACATAGAACATCTGGGTCGTAGTGCATGCACGACTCGGAGCATATGCCGGGGTACTTTACATTTCAGACCTCACGAATTACATGTAAAAACCCTGCAAAAGGATAAATAAATGAATGAATTACTACATGAAACCGGATTATTTTCATGGAAACCGGAGCACGTTCATTATATTTTGGACATAACACGTTTATAAAAAATGATCGGACCTAAACCAGTCTAAGGGCCTCTTTGATTTTTCACGCAAAAAAAGGGCCTCTTTGATTCACAGGATACTGAAAACACATGAATGGGGAAAGTATGATGGCAATGAACCGAGACGAGGAGAACTCTAACTCAGTTAGAGGTTAGAGTTAGATTCTAACCCTGAACTAACTCTAAACCAAAGAGGTGTATGGATGGCAGGGTTAGATTGACAATAAATGCTCTATCTCAATCATTTGACTACTTTGGACCCTATTTTTAGTCAGACTAAAAAAAGTCCCTTGGATCCAAGCACCCTCTTGGTGTGGCCGGCTCTTCTGTGGCCTCCTCCCGCTCACAATTGACATAAACGAACCATCTATCACTACTAGAAAAACCACTACTAATGGCGCACCTAATTTGGCCATTAATGGCGCATCACTGGAGCGCCATTAATAGCACGCCATTAGTAATTTTACTAATGGCGCACCACCGTGCGCCATTAGTATCTGAGTACTAATGGCGCACCACCGGTGCGCCATTAGTATATGCCGAGTGCGCCATTAGTATGCCTCCCAGGGCATGTATACCAGTGCTTTGGCATACTAATGGCGCACCACCTCTGGATCGCCATTAGTAACATGGATACTAATGGCGCACTACCCAATGATCGCCATTAGTATGCCTTTGTCATACTAATGGCGCCTTTCATGTGATGCGCCATTAGTATGAATATTAGGTTTTTTTATTTTTTATTTTCTGTTTTTGCACAGTTTACAAAATGTATAATTTGACAAAATATAGACAGCACACATCAACAATAGATTCATCAAATACAATAGAAGATTAGTCTTTGAATACAATTCATCATATTAGTCTCCGAATACAATTCATCATATTAGTCTCCGAACTGAAAAGACCGAACAAAGATAGAACATTATATTACAAGTCTCGAGACCGCGAGTAGCGAGTTTGTCTTCACATTACAAGTCGATATCGATCATCTAAACTACCATCACATAGAAGAGAGCTGCGGTCATCACGATGAACATCATCACGATGAAACTCGTCTTCATTCGGTTCCTCCAACGCTCCCTCCCCTCTCCCGCTAGATAGCGGGCGTATCTAGATTCGGCCTCGGCCCTAGTGGTGTACCCTTTGTAACTGTTACCGCTGAATCGGTGAACCTGTCTCCGACACTCCTCCCACCATCGTAGACTCCGGAACCTTACCTTAGTACCACGACATACGTCGGCATCGCTATGCACTAGCCAAACGTAAACGTTAGTACCAATTCACGAGACAATACATAAGCAATATATAAGTATGCAATAGAGCGATCGGAAGAAAAAGCGAGACATTAATAGCATCGATTACATCTAAGTTGAGCGACTCTCGAAACCAAAGAGACATAATACAAGTTCATTAAAGTTTAATTACAACATGAGCCAATCGATGTTTGAAACTAGACAACTCGACTCAAGGGACGGGCGTGGATGAAGCCGCCGTCTATCGTGGGAGTCATGAAAGAGCGGGCGTTGTCATCCTGCATTTGTAGCATTGTGTCGATGTCACTTTGTTGGACGGTTGATTTCGAGGTAGAACTGCCCGAGGTACGAAGGACATCTTGATGGATGATTTCCGCAAACTCCGATCGATGCGAAAGAATTCTTGTCGGAGGTCCGCGTCTGGATTGCCAACATGCTCGCGGCCCAATCTTGAGTTTACTCGGTAGCGAAGTTGATGATGGTCCCGCACGATCGCCCACATGTGATGGATGGCGTAGTAGGCACCCTTCGACCGCCAGCGGCTGCTTGACACAGCGAGCGTCGTATTGTGGGAGAACACGTGCTTGCCGTGCTTACGAATAGGCCTGGTGAAGGTGCCTCCAGATTTGGCGTGGCCGGGAGAACATCATCAAGAACCTTCTTGACATTTGTGTAGTCTACGTTCGATCGACGGTCCGGGTCGAAATCGTGGCCATGGAATATTTGGGGCTTAGGAGGATGGCGTGCAACGTGTGTCCTTTGCAGAAAACACGGAATGTTAAAAGAAAACGATCGAAATGTAAGAGTTCATATGTTACGGGCGGTTGAGGGAGGACTTACTCGGGAAAGTAAGGCACGAGGAAGTTATCCTTATCTTGGTTTGCGAATGACGCCTTCGAGGTAAGAACTTCGCGACTTGCGGTCCCAGCGCTGCCCAAGATCTTGGCACGCATGTAGAAGGGGTCAACTATCACGATGTCCGGGGTCTTGTCGCGAATGATCCGCATCTCCATACTCAGCGAAAATAGCCGAATGAAGGTGTAGTGCAGGACGATCGTACGCCCGATGGAGTTATCCACAAAGCCCTTGCCCTCTGGCACCTTGGCCGCGAAAACCGGGTATGCCACATCCTTCTCCCTGAGACGCCGCTTCTCCAAAGAAAGAACACTGTCATGCAGACTCCGCATAGCACTGGTTGCAGCATTGAGCATATTTGTCGGTAGCATCGCCCTACCCGCCACATGCACCCTCCTCGAGATATCCTGCGGTGAAGGTGGCCCGTCCCGAGCACGGATCGTTTCGGTGCGGCTGGCTCGCACCCTTCTTAGTCTTTCTTTTGCGTGCCTTCTTCTTCTCCTGTAATGGGACCGAGTTTTGCTCACAGACCGCCTTCTTGAGTGTGTTGGGGCTGATAATATTTCGCACCTCGCCTATCTCGAGGCTCGGTGAAGTCGGCAGCTGGGGCGTCTCGAGAGCTGAACGCCGACGGCGCTGTTGCAACTTGGCTTCTCCAGCAGTGCGAGCTAGATCGCACACGTCTTTTGTTGGGTTTGGTTCTTGAGAAGGAGGCCCCATGAAGTCGCCATCGCACCCATGCTCGGCAAAGTATCGATCGGCGTTGCCAAATGTATCATAGTCGTCGTCATCGCCGTCGTGCTGATCTGTGCCATATGCATGTTTGGATCGATGGCATAGGGATGTCCGCACCGTTCGGCGGTCTTGCCATGGGGCCGACTTGGCGCCGCACGATCGGCGGTGTTGTCTTTGGGTGGTGTCCCCGCCCCAAACGAATCTGCTCTTCGCCAAAGAGGGCTAGCTCAGCAGCGCCGAGGGTCATCACGTCATCATCGTCGGCCCGACGGGTCGATTCGGAGGTAACAAGTCGTCGCAGCCTGGCAGCACCGAACCAGTTGAACCCTAAACAAGTTGCGTGGCATCCGGGTTCCGTGGAACAAGGGTTGCCCGGTTGAACGATTTTGCCCTTGGCGACATCGACCAACTCGTTGTTCACGAAGTGGAGGAGAGTGCACGGAACGTCGGCGGCGCCCTGCGAAAACATGTAGGGCGTTAGGGATGCCCAGTCAAAGGCAAGGAGATGAAGTCCTCGGCCGAGAGAGGCTTAATTAGTTACCGTGATGATGGCGTCGAGCTCGGCTAATGTAGAGGCACCGCCAACGGCGGCGTGCGATTGACGGAGGGCGCTTCGCTGCAGAGGTGCCGGCGGCGTACACCCGGGTGCATTAAGCTCCCGTGCCGGCGTCGGAGACACCAATGCCGCCTCCGCCGGAGGCACCAATGGCCCCGCCATCGCATTATGCGAGTTGCTGGCCGTGAAGCTAGGAATCGGGCGGCCCTATTGGCGCCCGCAATCCACGACTCAACCCGAGATCAAGGTAGGCACAAGGGCGGTGATCGCCGCTCCGAGTCGTTGTTCCACTTGCTCTTGGACAATCTCCGTAATCCACGCCACCTGTGCCTTGAGTTCTTGAACCTCTCGCGCCTGGCTTTCCGAGCTGGTCTTTTTCTCCTTCCGCACACCAGCGGTATAGTATGACCCCCATTTTGTCGACAAGCCTTTGCCGCCACACGACCAGCCGACGTCGACTTCTGAGCTTATCCTTGTTCTTCATTACATTCAACCCCTATTTAGAGTGGTGTCCCAAGGGTTGCTCGAGTCAACCCAGCGCCATCGCTTTCGATCGCTGCGGAAGGAATGTGAACCATTTAGAAATTGGCTTCATTAATTAGAATGCAACCATATGGAGCTAATTACGCGGGGTGTATTCCTTACCGAACAAGCTCAAGCTGCCTGGTCTTGGATCCGTGGTAAGCTCCTTTGTTTTCGGTCCTTCTTGTACCGGCCCCGACAAAGTTCCTGGTCCGCTTGTCAGCGTATGTATCGAAGAGGCGGTAGGCCTTGCTCGCACGGTCCGCCTCTTCCTTGTCCCATATAGGCTCCGCCACTCTGTAACCGCCGGGACCGAGTGTGTGTTCCCCTATGTTCAGCTCCCGCATTTGTTTCCCCCACTCACTTGATTGGGAGCTTGCGGTGCTCGAGCAATTGATCTTGAAGTCGTTGTAGTCATCTTGGTGATCGAAGGATTTTCTCCTTGATCTTGATAACTCTCACCTTTCTCGATCATTCTCTTCACATTGCTTTTCCAAGTAGACAGGGCCTTGCTCATCTTCGTGAGGGCAGCATTGTTCACTTTATTCCCTTTGAGGCTTGTGTTTTCAAATTCAGCGGGAACTTGTATCGTTCGTGCAGCTTCGTGAAGAGGAGGTTGCGCAAATTCCCTCGGTCGGGATGCCTCGGGTTCTCGGTGTTGATCGAGGCGGTGCTCGGACAATGCACCCGAGCTGAAGCGAGTATCCCTTGACTATTCGTTCGGGCGCCGTTGGATTCCGTTGGAGTCCACTTGATAACTTCCTCCTTGAGGTGCGAAGCACGATCGGGCGCCGTCCTTCCATTGCCTCTTGGTTGGCTGCCATCGTAAATGCGCCGCCATCATCGATGGTGGCATCCTCGGCGGCACCATCGGTGGTGGCATCGGTGTAGTCATCCTCGGCGGCACCATCCGTGGTCTCGGGATCGGTGGGGAAGGCGGCGACCTCATACAAGTGAGGCTGTTCCTCCATCTCCTGGGACAGCTCCCAGAATGCCTTGCTGCCCGAACCCCCGGCCTCATCGTTGTGGGCCATGTTTCTCTCTAAATAAAAACAAAGTTTGGTCAAAAAGTTGGTTATTGTCAAGGAACAAGATCTCTAAGTTGACCAAATAACCTAATTCTCGAGGAATGTCGCCAAAAGTTGGTTATTGTCAAGGAACAATTGAGAGATGTTTGTGATATTGCCTAGGTGTTTTGGGATAGAACACATTAGTGTGTTGTTGCTAAGGTCCAAGTCCATGTTCTCGGGGTAACCTAGTTCTTGAGGGGTGTGTCTAGAAAGTTCACTCTTCTTTTTAGAAGACAAGCGTCTGAAATGATATTGCCTTTCCTTAATTTGTACTATTTTTTCATTGTGCTGAATACTTATGTGGGTGAGTGTATCTGTAATTACTTTTTACTACACATGAGGTGTTCAAACACATGTCAAGCAAGGGTGTCTGAGTGTGTGAATAAAATACTAAACTAATCCAACCACTAAAGCAAATTAATTTTTATTTCGGTTGAGAATCGGGCACCTTCTAGGTCAAGAAAATTGGGCATGACCTTTGCTAATTTTCTTGACCTAGAGTGCCCCATTCTCAACCAAACGGAAATTAATCAACGTTTCAGGAGAAAGGGTCATTTTAGAAGATCACAAGTAGCAGCAGCATCACTTGACAAAATCACAACTAGCAGCAGCATCACAGGTAGTACAGCAACAACATCATCACAAGTAGTACAGCAGCAGACATCATCATCACAAGTAATACACTTAGCTACCAGTTCAAAATACAGCTAAGATAAGATCATCACTTCAAAATAGGTTGCTTAGTAGTGCGAAACAACACACACCAAGCTCCATCAAAAACAGAATAAAAATGGCCATGTCATGCTTGGCAATAGCACAAGTGACATGAAAATTCAGGAGTAGGAGATCACAAAAGTACAGTCCACGGGTTACTCCAAGTTTCTGAATTTTCAGTAAATTTTCAGAAGAAAAGAACTAAAAGAAAAGAAATCCTAGGGTTAAAAATGTGGAGCAAGTCCTAGCAGAACCACAAAATGTTCATCTACTGAAATTAATGTCCAAACAGTGTCATATCTAAAATTAACTTTGGCACCTCACATGGTGAATTAAGTATTCGAAGTACTTGCTTTTCATTGTGATTTTGTAGCTCCTAAGCCATAGTTTACGGAGGAGTACTTATTTTTGGTGTGATCTCCTCATCACATAAGCTATATAGCATAGTAAAAGCATAGTCAGGTAATCAAAATATGCTTCATATATCTGACAGAGGGAGTAGTTACTAAATTGATAGTTAGTTCTATACATTGTAGAGACTAGTTAGGTGCCATGAGTTGCTAGGGAATAAAATGGAACATATGGTATTATCAATCAAGTGATACTTATATTTGGTGAACACACATCAAGTGCAGTTTTTCACGGGTAGCAACAAACATCGCCGTTCTTCTCTACTTTCCCTATTTGTCTCAAATATATCTACTGACCAAACTGTATTACACAAAGGAGAATATTACTGCTGTTTTTTGCTAAATATAAATTTCTAGTTCATTTTATATATCAATAGCACTATAACTTCTCTCGACACATACACGATGTAAACTGTCTAAAAAAGAACAACGATCTATGTGTGAGCTTAAGAATTTGAGTAGCAAGCAAAGATACACCAAACAGCTCTGAATTTCGGGAAAGATTCACAAAGACATCTGATGAAAAGTAAATCATACGCTTACATGTAGACAAGAGAAATGAATGCACAAAAGTGAGAAAGTCAGTTAAGGCACCTAAATAGCTTAAGAGCTATCAGAGGCACAGTGTGGCACCTAAATAGAATTGGTACCTACAGCGTCAGAGCAAATGCCAAATCGGCCAACAAGATCCTCATTACGGAAGGTAGCTAGCTAGAGCATCCTTGAGTTGCTACACAACAAGGCATCGATCATAACCGAAAAATGTAAAATGCGGCCTTTAACTACACCATGCAGATGCTTAAGTCCAGCACTCCAGCCTTTATTTACACAAAATATCAACGTTTGCAACAGGTAAGGTAAGATTCACACTCTACCAAGTCATTCAATACGGGATATATAGTCACACCATGGTGACATAAAGGCTTTAACTGAATAAAGGTTGCAGATGTCGACTTTTCTTCCTACAAACCCAACAAATAACAAAGTGACAAGGATACTAGATTGGTTGTGCCTGTCATTGATCATCTCTGCCTTTTTCTAGTTCTTTTCAAACTAACTAAATTATATTTGCTACTAATATGCACAATAAAATTACACACCAAATGTTCCCCACGTTCCTCTTATAGCCACATGGCAAAAATGTAGAAAAGAAGTCTCTAAAAGATCAAGACAAATGCATACATACAAGACAAACGTGGGAAACTTACCATCAAGTGGCATGTCAACTCTAATTTGTCATGTGAAAACATATTAAAGTTGACATAAAAGCAATAACAATAAAAATCACAGCCTCTGCATTAAAGATGAATGACGGAGCAGTAAAATGGTCGAATCTTACAAAGGAAATCCCAACTTATTTCAAAATCACAGCCTCGCTTCACACCCAAAGATAAAAGAGGACTATCTCTAAAATGCTCGGGTGTTCCTCTCGGTTGCAGCAAAAGTTGCGAGCAAACTTAAGCCAAGGATTGCCAAGATGGCGTTGTTATGAGGAAGCACTGATTTCGGAAGGTGCGAGGAATCAGAGCCGCCTCAGTTAACAAGAAAATGAGAGGAGGGGAGGGAGGAGGGGAGGAGGAGGGGAGGAGGAGGGGAGCTCACGGGGTGGTGGTGCTTGGCGATGGTGGTGTGGACGGGCGCGTCCCGGGCGGCGGGGTCGCGTCGAGGTGGCGTCTGGGCGGGTCGAGGTGGGGCAGCGGCGTCGGGCGGGTCGAGGCGGCGTCAGGCGGGGGCAGCGTCATGGGCGGAGTCGGGCGGCGGCCCGGGCGGGGTCGCGTCGAGGCGTCGTCGCGGGCGGCGGGGTCGCGGTCGGCGGCGCGGGCGGGCGTCGGGCGGCGGGTCGCGTGTCGAGGCAGCGGGCAGCGTCAGGTGGCGGGACGTTAGGCGTCGAGGGAGGCGGGCGAGGGAGAGGGAAGGCAAGGAGAGGGCGAGGGAGGGAGAGGGCGAGGCGAGGCGGCAGGGGTCGAGGCAGCGGGCGGCGGCGGTGGATCGAGAGGAGAGGAACCGCGGGGGAGAGGGAAGGGGATCGGGCGAAGGGGAGAGGGCAGGGGATCGGGCACAATACTAATGGCGCACCTCACCGTGGTGCGCCATTAGCATGTCCATACTAATGGCGCACCTCACCGTGGTGCGCCATTAGTATTTTTTTATTTCAACTCGAGCCAACAGGTTATGTACTACCGTAACTTATCCACATCAAGCCCACTCTACTAGCTCGACCGGTCAGCGGCCGTTCTCACACCAGAGGTCCCGGGTTCGACTCCCTGTGCTCCACAATTTTTTAGCATTTAAAAGCTGTTTGATACTTATTTATGTTTAAATATGTTCAAACTTGTTTAAATAATAACAGTAATATTTTTTATAAGACAGAGCATTTAAAAAGCTGTTTGATACTTATTTTTTTATAAGGCGGTGCTGCTGGTGCGGGGGTCGGCGGCGGCAGTTGAGTAGGGAATCGAGGTGCGGGGGTCGGTGGCGGCCGGTGGACTGGGGGTGCTCGGCGCGAGGGGACCGGATCTGGCGAGGTGGGATAGCGATCGAGATGGAGGGGATCGAGATCGAGTGTCCATGAAATTTAAAAATATTCATGATAGTTCAAAAGTACCCATGAAATACAATCAAGAAATGAAGGCTACGATTTAAATACAATCGATCTTAGCTAGCTATCTGTTCACAATCTTCTTGCCCTTCTTTTTCGCAAATGGAGTTCTTACGTGGAGCAGACGTCCTTTAGGTAGGGTGGTCCTGCTTCTTCTTGTGGTGTATGCTGCTACTTCATCATCGTCGTCATGTTCGATCCTCGGTCGCCGTGCTTGTCAAGTCTTGCTCATTGGCTACTCCATCCATTCCGATGATCTTCCTTTTGCCTCTCCTCACGACAACACGACCGGGCTTTGGCGGGTCGGTAATGAAGAAGCATTGGTCCACTTGGGAAGCCAGTACCCATGGCTCATTTTTCAAGGTGGCGTTTGCCCGTGGTCTTGGATTTGGCTTCGGGTATAACCATGGTGGTGAAATACCGGTCTTCTTTTATGACGTTCTTGGCCCATCTGACACGGAACATCGGGACCTTCTCTCCAGCGTAGCTCAGCTCCCAGATTTCCTCGATCATTCCGTAGTATCTGTCCTTGTCGTTACCGGTGTAGGATTCCATCGTTACCCGGAGTTCGATAACCATCGCTCTTCATGTCCTTGGCCTCGGTGTAGAATGTGTAGCCGTTGATATCGTACGCCTCATAGGTCATCAGGTTGTGCTCGGCGCCCTGTGACAAGGCGAATATGAGTTGTTCTTCCGCGAAAGAATCCTCATGTAAAGGGTACGACAGAAGCTTATGCTTGAACCAACGCGTGAAACATGAGTTGTGCTCTTTGAGTGTATCTCCGTCCGTCCTCTGTTGGCCTCGGTCATTGTACGTCTTTTTAATAAAGGTTTTGTGCTCTACCACCCAAGGATCGACCACGTCTATGTGTTGTAGCGCGACTAGGTTTGCTCTTTCAAAGTCGGCGAGTCGACCCTCGAAGTCGACATGCATTTCGCGGCGACCCTCACGGTGACCCCATCCAGCGAGCCTGCCGAGGTGCTGCTGACGGGCAGACCAACGGGTTCTCGATGCCTAGATAATTCGTGCGAGAGGAGATGCACTCTTGATCGAAAGCCCCGGCTATGCTTCCTTCGGGCGTGACATGTTGCGAACGTATCCTTTGATGACACCATTCATCCTTTCGAGCGGCATCATGCTGTGCAGGAACGTCGGCCCGAGTTGGATGATATCCTCCACTATATGGACCAGCAGATGCACCATAACGTCAAGAATGCGGGCGGAAGTACATCTCAAGCTCACATAGTATCACCACGATCTCTTCCTGTAGCCTTCGAGTTGCCTCACGCCAATCGACTTCCGAGATGGCGTCAAAGAAGTTGCATAGGCCAAATAGCGTTTCACGGACGTGCGCGTCCATGATCCCACGGATTGCAACCGGAAGTATCTGCGTCATCAACACGTGATACCGTGAGACTTCATCCCGCTGAACTTCGCTTCACTGGGTCTAGGTATCTGCTTATCTTCCCAGCGTAACCGTAAGGAAGTTTTACTCCTAGGAGGCAGGTGAAAACTGCTCGATCTCCTCGACTTAGAGTGAAGCACGCGGGAGGGTAGTCATTTCCGGTCTTCTTGGCCTTTTTGCCTTTGCGACGACTTTCTGTGTCCTGCTTCGCCTCATCATCATCATCATCATCATATATAGTGTGAAGCTCCTGCCTGATGCCCATTGATTTCAAGTCTTCCCTTGCTTTCGGCCCATCTTTGGTCCTCTCTGGCATGTTGAGCAGGGTACCAAGCAGACTCTCGCACACGTTCTTCGTGATATGCATGACATCAAGGCTGTGAGGCACACGGTGGATCTTCCAAGACGGCAAGTCCCGTAAAACAGACCTCGTTTTCCATACCTTCAGCAGCTCTGGCGCCTTTTCGCTTCTTTCCGGCTCTGGCGCCTTTTGCTTCTTTCGGCGGTGGGCAGTCTTTCCAATTTTCAACAGCTTGTCTATTTCCTCGCCGCTCCTCGTGCAGGCGTTTTGGGTTCGGTTTCACCATCGAACAGATCCTTGCGTTTCCTCCACGGGTCATCGTCGCGAAGCCACCTTCGATGTCCCATGAACACGGTTTTCAAGACCCGGATCTCTATCTAGCTGGCGTCGTTGTGTCATCCATGCACCTTACGCATCCGTAAAATCCGTGGACTACCTGCCCGCGAGATATCCTTAACCGAGATAGTCGTGCACCGTCGTGAGCGGTCACGGCTCTCATAGGGAAATATTCTTTCTCTGCGGCGTCCACGTATTGGCTGGCGTTTTCCACAGCGTGTCAAGCTCCTCTTCAGCAGCCCCAGATCTGATTGATGTCGTTCCCTGGTTGTTTCGCCCTTCAATTAGCATACTCATGTGAATGTACTTCCTCTTCATGCACAACCAGGGAAGGTTGTACATCCACACAAACACAGGCCAGGTGCTATGTGTGCTTCTCGGCTGCCAAACGATTGACTCCATCGGTGCTCGCACCCAAGACGATGTTCCTTGGATCGTTCCCAAATTCCGAGTCTTGAAGTTCAACGCTTGCCACTGCTCGCATCCTTAGGGTGACTCAGCATCTTGTCTTTTTATCTATCTCCGGATCATTTGCGTCATCTTCTCGCTTCTTCTCCTCCCTATCCGCGTGCCAAAGCAGGAGCTTTGCTACCTTAGGTCCGCGAAATAGCGCTGCAGAGCGAGGAGTGATCGGAAAGTACCACACCACTTTTCGAGGAGCTTTCTTCCTCTTCTTGTATCGAGTGACGCCGCACACGGACATATGGTAGACTCCGCGTGCTCGTCCCGATAAATGATGCAATTGTTCATGCACACATGGTATTTCACGTCGCGGTAAATCGAGAGGACACACGATTTTCTTCGCCTCCTCAAACTGGTGGGCACTTGTTCCCCTTGGGAAGGCGTTAGTGCTAGAATGACATGTTCTCGTCGAAGCATCGTCGGTCATTTTGTGTTTTACCTTCATCTCCGAGCCTTGGCGTTACTTTCGGTGGGTATCCTCGGGCCTGCATCCTTCATACAATGGAGTAACGCGTCTAACTCAAGTTGATCCATCTTGGCTTTCTCTCGGCGGCAGCTCTTGCGTTATCCGTCGCTTGAGAAGCAGCTCTTGAATATGAGGGTCCTGCACCCAGCCCATCGATGGTCCAGCGTAAATGCGCTCTGCGGCATCATCATCTTCATGATCATGCCCGTCGCTCGATCCGCATCTTCCTCATCATCATGTCCTGCATCTTCTACATGATGATGTGTACAACATCACGGTCGTGATCATCTCCTGGGATTCTTCGTCTTCTCGCCCGCCCGAGCCGCGGTGGTTGTCTTGCTGCCCTTCCTCATTTCTTGCCCGCCCGCATGGGCGACTTCGTAGTCATCTTCATCACCTTGCCACCGATAGCCATCCATGAAACCACGCAACAGCAGTGGTCCCGCACCTGCCGGAATCCGGGTCCGCAATAAGGCTCTTCACTTGCATCTTCGACACGGACATCTTATCTCCGTCTCGTTCTTTTGAAGCATCTCGGCCTTCGCGGACCTCAAAAACCTATTCACGATGCCTTCGGTCATCGTGCGGACCATATGGTCGCTCAAGGGTAGAGCAAAACGATATTTTAGAACCAAACAAAAATTTGGCATGACTTTCCCTAAAATAGGACCAAAAGAATGCTTAATGCCAAAATTCTCGCTTGACGGAAATGAATCAACATTCCGCAAAATATTGGCAACTATCGCATTTCAAATACCGTACACCTCCAAACACAAACACATATGCAACACCACAAACATATGCAACACCACGAACATACATAGATCTAGCTAGGCCGTAAAAAGTGCATGTGCACATTGTTGTAGGGAGAACAACCTAAATATAGCTTCCCCCCTTACTTACCTATTAAAACAAGGTAATTTAACCACTTAATTTGAATGAATCTATGGTGGAAATGAGGTGAAAAAGAGGAGGCACCCGAGACAAGGAGGAGGTGGAGAGAATGAAGTGGGGAGAAAGTGAGTGTGTGGGTAGGAGAGGCTGTCCCAAATATCTTGTTGCTGCCCACTTACTAATGGCGCACCTCTTGCATGGTGCGCCATTAGTACTTACAACTACTAATGGCGCACTTAAGCAGGATCGCCATTAGTATGTTTGGATAGGCGCACTAGTTCAAAAAAAATTCTATACTAAGGCGCACCTTTGCTGGTGCGCCATTAGTAGTTACAACTACTAATGGCGCACTTGGGCAGGATCGCCATTAGTATGTTTGGATAGGCGCACTAGTTCAAAAAAAATTCTATACTAATGGCGCACCTTTGCGGTGCGCCATTAGTAGTTACAACTACTAATGGCGCACTTGGGCAGGATGTGCCATTAGTATGTTTGGACAGGCGCACTAGTTAAAAAATATTTTATACTAATGGCGCACCCTTTGCAAGGTGCGCCATTAGTAGTTTAAACTCTAATGGCGCATCAGAAGGTGGTGCGCCATTAGTATATACTAATGGCGCACCATCATTCTGGTGCGCCATTAGTGTCAATCCCATCTATAGCCCTTTTTCTAGTAGTGTATACAAATCAAGCATGCAAAACATGATAATTTTTACTTTGTCCATACAAATGAGATATCCCACTTAAACATACAAGTCGTCAATCAAGCTTCACAAAATAAAAAAACACTTCATGAAACAAAGAATGAGCTAACTCATCACAGAAGTCATTCACGATAGGGAGGGATCCCTGAGCCCCTCACGCACCGAGGGAGGAGTTCGCCATCATCGCTCTGGAGGAAGGCTCGATAGAGCCCAAGCCCCGGGAACCCCTCCGACGCCGGCCCTTGCGAGTTGAGGTCGACACCGGCATAGGTAGCAGGGCCGCTTGCCGCCGACTGGGAACTTAATCTTTGGGCCTCTAGAAATCGCACAGCCCCACTCGCTCACCCTCCTCGCCTCTCTGTCAAACCGCCTACCCGAAAACTACCGCACGTACTGCCCGGGAAAAGCCCCGCCCTCAACTTTTAACTAGATGAAAATAGTTCGAGCTTGTTCGTTCTATATAAATATAGTACTTACTATATGTTTATTCACCCGTGGGGTTGTTCAATGAAGGGAGGGGCAGGGAGCACAAGTGAACCTTAAATAGAGAGTTTCTTTTCTTTAATGCCACGTACACAAATTGAAACGCTGGTTGTGGAGAGAAAAAAGATAATCACTCCACTATATATGGACGCAGGGGCCTGAGCGCTTGCTTTACTAGGGTTGCTGTCTTCATTCTCTCATCCTCTCTAGATATAAACAAGACAACGGTAGCGACATTTTCTCTCTGCTCACCGCTGGTCACAGATCTGGCCGGATCCCTTCGGCCGGTGTGTGTAGAGGACTAAAAGGTGCATCATTCACACGGTCATTGCTGCTGAGGGAGGAAACCCACAACTGCCGGAGGGGCCCGATCCTCTGCCCGTGCCGTTCTCTCCGACACAGCGCCGACTCGGGAGGTCCTCCGACCCTTCTTCCTCCCTGTCGTATTGTCCGCAGATCTGACCTGCCGCCGCCGACATCCCGACGACCCTCAGGGATAATTTCTTCGAAAGCGGCCTTGCTCTACTGCCCCAGCTCCCCACGTGTCTGCATGTGCATCTTTTTCTACTCCCATCAGCTCTTCCGAAGCCACCAAAATTTCTAGTATTATTTAAAGACATTATAACCGAGCACTTTTCCTGCCCTCTCAGGCCATCAATGTTTTTGGCCATCAGATCTTGCAGATGAACATTTTCTAGCCGTCCGATCGACTCCTGGATGGATGTCTCTAGGGCACCTATTCCCGTAACAAATTCCGCCTTATATGGCTAATTGGGCCAATATGGGCTTTCTGATTGCACTTGTTGCTCGGTATTGCTCTGTAGAGGTAGTCGGTACGTCTCCTGCCCCTTCTCTCCCTATCGCAAAAAATCCCTTGAGAAGCAGTAAACCCAGGCGGCGGACGTCGCGCCAAGCAGACGGACGATGACATCTCAACGAAGGCCCTCTTGCTGGGTGTTTGGGTCCCTGCCCATGGATCTTCGTCGTCGTGCTGATGGTAAATTACGCCCCGTTCTCCTCCGGACCTCTCCTCTTCATCGTGACCTGGATGGATCCTAGGTGCCCCGCCGCCCCCGTCTTTGATCTCCTCATCGCCGTTGTAGTATCCCCTCTCGCGCCTCCTGTATAACGTCCGCCGCTCGTTCGACCCCTCGGCTTCGTCTCTTATCTTGTGGGACGAAACCCTACCATGCTCTAGCAGCGGAGCAGCTTCCCTTGCAATGGGCGTCTGCGCAGTTACAACCGTCATATCCGGCTAGCCCAAGCTTAAAAAGTACAGCACCCAGAGCTCAAGTCACAGGGGCATCACTGGCCAGGTTGAGACTGATGATAGCGGATTGAGCCCACACCGAGGTGTTGGCGATCGCAGGGGGCCGGTCGCTTTTGAAGGAAATGGAACCCAATGAAGGGATCCTGAAAGTCCATGGTACACACATGTCAGCAACATTTCTTTGGAAAAATCACATACAAAGGTTATCTATTTTGTTCTTAATGTTCAATTAATTCATAGGATATAGTTTGTAGTTCTGGACTTTGCTTCAACTCTGCTCTTTTGCTACCTAGGTGGATCCTAGATGCTCTTATTTAGCTCATGGCCTAAACTTAGCTTTTCATAAATGGGTACAGTTAACAACTTAACATGGCTAAATGATTTACAGGGTCCCAAGATGTAGTCCACCGAGACAGTAGAATTGTTCTTATCTGATAAGTAAACTACATAATCATTACATCAGTAGTTGTTTTAGGCATACCTATCTCAACTATTGCCATTGAAATGTCTAAACAATGGCATAGAATTGCTCTTACCAGTTTTTTAAAGAGATTCACCTGCAGTTTTCTTTGGGATAACGCCAAGTATGTAATACTACTAGCCATAGTATAGTTTAATTACTATTACTGGCTAATTTGGCCAATCATACAATTATAGTCAGTTCTACCAGACAATCATCAAACATTTATGTAGGACAACACATATAATCCTATCTGAAAGTTTTGTTGCCAATGAACCTAAGACTCCTTGAGCAGAATTACTTTCTTCTGAAGTTAATGGAGACCTATACAGTTGTAGATTTTGGTCAGTTTTTGCTTTGATGATTGATTATTTATATTTCACATGCTTATTCTGCATGGAGTTAGTCAGACCATCTCTAAGATTGCAGGGGAACTAATACAACAAGCTTACGCAGAATGTAGGACATGAGCTCTTTAGATAATCTTGCTTGGCTGTATGGATGTGAACGACATTTGAATTATATATCCATACATTTCTTTACTTGATCTCTCAAAGGTTCAAGGTTTTTTTAGAGATGCAGACGGGTACGCATCTGTCCATGAAGAGAAAATTACAAAAGGACAACTATTAAAGCATCAACCAGTTGGTATATTTTCAGCTTTGTGGACGGATGTAATGTTGTGGACGTATCTGATTGCATCAAGGTTTTTTAGAGTTATTGTTTTGTACAAAAACTAGATCTGAAGCTTTCAACATTGTTCATTTTCATGCATAAATTCAGGTTTGCTTTTCTCAAAGAATAATTTTATTATATGTTAGCACTTCCAACATTGTTCAGCTTCATGCATAAATTCAGGTTTGATTTTCTTATTAGAAAGATTCTCTTGTAGGTTAGACTTCAAGCTTTAAAAATTGCATAGTTTTATGCATAAATTCATGTACTAGAGATCAAAATTGAGTCCAAGAAGGCCTTTTATGGTCTGGCCAACGATCACCCTGTTGCATTGTTCCTGAGATGTAACAACTATTACATCATGCTATCTATATTACCTTGATGTTTCATTGTTCTGATGTATGCCTATTTATTTTTAGAAGTGCCTACCGTTTTATTGTAGAAATATACGGGCGCAGCAACGCGCGCCATTAATGATCTAGTTAGAGGTAAAGCTACTTCATGCATTCGAATCTAGGGCTTTGTTCAAACAACGAAGAAAGGTGGGAAAGTTGTAGCATGAATCTAGGACTTGATTCAAAGAGGAAATAATATGGTGAAAGTAGTAGAGACCGGATACCCAACCAGTCTCTTGGTTGAAAAGGTAAATAATGGGAAAACACAGTACAAATTGGATAAGGAACATATCTATTATTGGGTAAAAAAGGATACAAAGTGGCAGCTGATGGACAAGTCAACAGAGTATGTCCAGGATTAGATTTGCTGCCATCACATAGTAAAAGGTCTCCAGGATTAGATTTGCTGCCCTCACATAGTAAAAGGTCTCAGGATTAGATTTGCTGCCCTCACATAGTAAAAGGTCTCAGGATTAGATTTGCTTCCCTCACATAGTAAAAGGTCTCCAGGATTAGATTTGCTGCCCTCACATAGTAAAAGGTCTCCAGGATTAGATTTGATGCCCTCACATAGTAAAAGGTCTCCAGGATTAGATTTGCTGCCCTCACATAGTACAAGGTCTCCAGGATTAGGTTTGCTGCCCTCACATAGCGTGAACAAGCTCGGCATCACCACTTTATGCCGCCTTATAGGTATATTGTGCTGATGCGTCCACTGTCGCATGTCCTTATACCAACCTTTTACTGTTGTTAATGTAAGGGCGCATGTAAAATGAAGCGATCACGCTGTTACCTTAGGGACATGTCTAACCAGTGTTATTGTTAATCTCTGAATTTTGGTGGAACTGCACAAAAGGATAAGAAAATTATAGTTGCACCTTACATGAGCCGGACAACCAGCCTTAATGTTCCTCCATTTTAGTGCAACTACTAAAGAAGAACCTGCCAGCTCACAAGAGCAAGTACTTCTTGCTAGCTGAATGATGCAATCTTTGCTTCATTTCAGGTGAACTGCAGAAAAAGGCGCATGAATTGAATCATGGAACTCCAGGCAGACCTCATCCAAGTAGAGCTGGAGGTTGAGTTCAAGGAGGCCGCTATTAAAACGAAATCATGCTCTCCTGTCTCCTTGTTTGTGCTGTGCAAACATGCTGTGCAAACAGGAATACTCAACTACAGATGTTGTGACGGTCAAGAGCATTCGCCAAGTTCTTTGATTGTATGACATGGCTAGCCAAGATGGATTTAATCCCGATATTCACTTTATCAAAACGCTCTAATGGGTTGGTTCTGAATCTTGGAAACTGGGAATCAGTGAGATGTGTAGGCATCTATGTTGTACTTACTATTTGAATCTTATTTGTTGGTTCTGAATCTTGCAAGCTGGGTATCAATGAGATGTGTAGGCATCTTTGTTGTACTTATTATTTGGATCTTATTTCTTGGTTCTGAATCTTGCAAGCTGGGAATCAATGAGATGTGTAGGCATCTTTGTTGTACTTATTATTTGGATCTTATTTGTTGGTTCTGAATCTTTCAAGCTGGGAAACACGGCATGATGATGCAGAGGACAACAACCATAACAAACAGTTCAAACTTGGTAGTATTATCTTTGTGAAAGTGTGACAGATGTGCTGATCGTGTGCGTCCTGAGAATAATAATTCTAATTGTTGTGCATGTTGATCCTGTGCCACTGATAGAACGAGCGAATGCATTGCTTGTTTTAAGTATAAATTTCTATTAAATCTAACTAAATTTAAGTAAAGTGACCACTAACTCCTGTTATTACAGTACCAATACAGACCCGCTCGTGAACCGACGTGTGGCCGGAGTAGGTTTCTTAATGGAGGCGTTTGAATGCGCCGAGGGTGCATCTTCTGCCGGGCGTCCAGCGGACGAGGAAGGGGTAGTAACTATTGTCGCTGTACACTCATCTTCTTGTTGAATCTAGTTCCCAAGAGCTGAGAAACGAATCTGCTGCCGCCGCCACACACTCGCTTCACTCAAGAGACTCAAATGGCGATCCGAGGGTGAGCACGCTCGATATGGACTTCAGCAAGGAGTTCCCTTTGAGTTCGCCGCTCAGTCCTATGGCTGCACCAAGTTGAATGTGATGTACACCAACGACATGACTCGGTGAAGCTCGCCTCGCCTCGATCCTATGGCTGCACCAGTTCGGAGCATTCGCCTGCTTTCATCGGCAGCGCCGATCGCACCTTCGCTACGGTGGAGAGAAGGAAGAACGCGCGATTCGGTCATCTGTGCAACAAGCTTGTCGACATCTAGAAGCAATACAGATCATCAAGAACGGCAGGAGAAGGACTCGTGGTTGACCTCGTTGAGACCATCATCGACCCACGACACGCCAACATGAAAGAAGACGACCTGAACACATGGGAGGTACCTCTAAATCTAGCCTACATAACCTACGCTGCCAAGGACGATACGCATGCTACGACATGTACAGCAGATGTTGGACATGAGGGCATGTCTCGCTTCCGTAACCGATTTAGTACACGGACAGCCGCAGCGTCATGATCAAGCGTGCTGTGAAGGTCTAGATGTTGTACTTTATCTGTTTATAAGCACCTTTATCATCTGAGTGTTTCATGCATTAGCCTATGTGTCGTAATTATCTGTTTTGTCTGAAATATTTCTTTTAAGAACCCATTAACCTGATTGCTTTTTTAGTGGCTATTTGCTTATGTATGTAAACTAGTTCACTTGTCCGTAAAAAAACTAGTTCACTCGGCTGCCGTGCTTCTAATCTCCTTCCTCCCAAAATATTCCTCTCCTCAGGTGGACCTAGCAGGTCTCTGAATTTTCTCGCACTTTCTTTTTCGATGTAAACAGAGTTTTCTCCCGGTACTTTCCCCTAGAACAAACTCAACTGTCCCACGTCTAGCCTAAAAAATAATAATACCCCACGTACTATTAACTCATCAAATTAAAATGATATTTTATTTCATAAGTTGAAAGTTCTTACAAAATAATAATAATAATTGTTTATATATAACTTGCCAAGTTAACTCCTAGTGATTATGCATGAAGCTTGCAAAGATTTTACCGACGTGCAATCATGTGTTTATGTTTTATAACATTTCTCCGCCTAGCCCAACATGATATTTTCACCCAGCCCAGCAAGTCCGCGGATTTCGAGAAAAATGCAAATGGGATTTAAACGGGCTGCATAGATGCTACATCATTGTTTCACCCAGCCCACCAAGTGGACTAAAAAACAAATGAACTGGCTGACATGTGGGCCAGTAGGTCGAAGCCTAAGAAAGGTGTTGTATTTACATCCAACGGCCAGCATTCTTCTTCAATCTATCGTCTTCTTCCCCCAGCGCTGCCAGAATCGCCTGCTCCAGCCTTCGGTGTCCGGCGGCGTTGTTTTGCGCTCCTCAGCGAAACGCTACCCTGCCGATGGCCAGGCCATCCCTCAACTCCGCACCTCCTGTTATTCTCTGCCGTGTGTAGGCCCTCCCCGCACCCGAACCAGTCAAGTTTCCCACTCCTCTCCGTCCGCGACTCCACTGCCGCGTCTTCCCCATCTCCGGGTCGTTCCAGTCTGGGGCCTCGCCGTCGTCCACCGCCTCGGTGCGCTCGGCACGACGTGCTCAACATACGAGAGTCATCGGAAGAGGACTATACATGGAGAGCCTGACGGCTGGGACCCACGAGGTCCATGGTCGCACGCAAGGAAAGTTCCTCCTTATTATGCATTTGTCGTGCCTTCGACGTGGGAAGGGCTTCTATTTCGCAAAAAAAACGTTCCCCGGCGACAGTCGGACCCACCAGCTATATCTTCGCACGCAAGGAAGTGCCTCCTTATTATGCACCAAAAAATGAATACCCCCTGCTAGCTGGGACCCACCATAGTGGGTGGCTGACTTGTGGGCCTACTAAGTTGATGAGGACGGAGGGCTTTGTCAACTTAGTCAATATGAACGATTCTAGCTCCAGTGACCGTACGATGTCCATCCAACGACCATAGTGCTTCTTCAACCTCTGGTCTTCTTGCTCCAGCCTCCCAAAGCAGCGCCGGTCGTGCCGCGTGCTCCTGCCTCTCGTGGCCGGCCGTGATGCCGTGGAGGCCTCACCGTCCCCTACTACTCCCACCGCTGGCCTAGGGTATCCCTCTACTCACCCACACCCCCTGTTATTCTACGGCGACGGCAGCCTCACGCCGCAGCCGAACCAGTGAACCCTCGTACTCCTCTCCGCGTGGGCATCCACTGCCGCGTCTAACTCAGCTCCGCGTCGTCCCCTTCCTAGGCCTCGCCGTCGTTCACCGCCTTGGTGCTCTCGGCGCGGCGTGGTCAATGTGGTCAACGACCAACTTCCATCGGAAGAGTACTGTACGTGGAGAGGATGACAGCTGGGTCCACGGCCACAACCCAGTTTTTTTGTGATTTGCCAAGTAAGTCGCTTTGTCACGCGTGTTGGGCTGCAAATCTTTCAAGACGAGGAGAGCTTCATTCGGCTGGCCGAGAAAATAGCCTATCAGTAATGAGAAATGGGTTGTACATGTTTAAAACACATCAAACCGACAATTAGTTTCAAATATCTTTTTTCATTTCGAGATTGTAAATTACATTAATTTTTATGCGTGGAAAATTTGTTGGATTTTATATTGATATACATTTATTTTTAAAATCAGTTTGAATGTGAGTCAAAATTTCGGGATTAAAAACAGTTCGGACCGTACCGAAATATGCAAAATTTCGTATAATTTTTTAACCATGGCCACAATGTGGGCTGTAATGCTAACAAAAAGAATATGGGCTCCAAAAAAAACCTTAATAATTAGCAAATGGGCTGTAAATTATTAGAAATAATGGCAGATGGGTTGTATGCTGTTTTCCAGAGATTTGAGGCTTTCCTAAAAAAAGGTTGACGCACAAGAAGTGAGTGTTGGATGTCCATCCAACGGCCGTCGTACTTCTTCAATCTCTGTTCTTCCTGCTCCAGCCGCTCAAACAAGCGCCATGGACTGCTCGCTCCTCCTCCCCAAGGCCGGTTGTCTTGCCGCTGGCCTCACCGCCCCACCAGATTCCCATCGCTGGCCTAGCCATCCCTCTACTCACCCACGCCATCGTTATTCTCTGGCGACGGCAGATTTAACCAAGAAACCTCATACAGTCATACTCCCTCCACGGGGAAACAACTGCTGAGTCTTCCCTGCCTCCGTGTCGTTCCCTTCCTAGGCCTCGCCGTCGTCCACCGCCCTGGTGCTCTCGGCGCGGCCGGGTCAACATGGTCAACGACCAACATGCATCTGAATTGGACTATACGTGGAGAGGCCGACAGCTGGGTCCACGACCGCACGCAAGGAAATGCCTCCTTATTACGCACAAAATAATGATTCCTCCACCTGACATCAGGGACCCACCGAAAGGGCCTCTGTATTTCCTGAAAAAAATGTTACTGCCGCTGATAGCTTGGACCCACCAGCTATATCTTCGCACGCAATGCCTCCTTATTACGCGCAAAAAAATGAATACTCCCCCTGTTAGCTGGGACCCAGTATAGTAGCAAGTTGACCTTTGGGCCTACTAAGTTGACGGGGATGGAGGGCTTTGTCAACTTAGTCAATATGCACGATTCTAGCTCCAGTGACCGTACGATGTCCATCCAACGGCCGTAGTGCTTCTTCTACCTCTGGTCTTCTTGCTCCAGCCGCCCAAACCAGCGCCGGTCGTGCCTCGTGCTCCTGCCTCCCGTGGCGGCTGCGATGCGGCGGAGGCCTCATCGCCCTACTACTCCCACCATCGCCAGGCCATCCTCTACTCACCCACACCCCTATTATTCTCGCGGCGACGACAACCTCACACCGCAGCAAACCAAGAACCCTCATACTCCTCTACGCGTGGGCATCCACTACCGCGTCTTCCCCGGCTCCGCGTCGTCCCCTTCCTAGTCCTCGCCGTCGTCCACCGCCCTGGTGCTCTCGGCGCGGCGTGGTTAACGTGGTCAAGGAACGACTTCCATCGGACGTGGACTGTACGTGGAGAGGCTGACAGCTGGGTCCATGGCCGCAACAAGGAAGTGCCTCCTTATTACGCGCAAAATAATTATTCCTTCACCTGACAGCGGGGACCCACCGGATGGGCCACCGTATTTCGCGAAAAAACGTTTCTCCATCGCCGGGACCCACCAGCTACACCTTCGCACGCAAGGAAGTGGGTCCGGCAAAAAAAGACGATTCTCCCCGACCGCTGGGATCCACCAGCTACATCTTCGCAGAGCAAGGAAGTGCTCGGCGGTCGGGACCCACCTGGTCGAAGCGCACGTAGCGTTGTCATTCGGGTCGCGAATGCGTCACGTACATACTTGGTCGTTGTAGAGCGCCGCGCGTCGTAGTAGAGGCGCGCCGACGTAGCATGTACACGCACGCATAGCCGCGAGGGTTCAAGAAAGAAAATACGCCACGCATATACATACGGGCAAGGTCTCGAACGCCTACTCGTGCATACGCACGCCGGGGCTCATGTACATGGCTGGTTCGAACGGAGAAACAGCGCCGCTGTCGTGTTCATGGGGAGGCAACGGAATGCGTTGTGTTCATCGTGAGGCAACGTAATGCGTCGTGTTCATCGGGAGGCAACGGAACGCGTGGGAGCCAACCGGCTTGGACGGAACAGGCGATGGAAACGAGGCCTAGCGTACCGCACAACAGAGGAAACGGACCTCCTACGTTCGGAACGCGGTCCTACTGTTCGGGAGGGGTGTGGTGTCCCGCAAAACAGAGGAAACGGACCTCCTACGGTCAAAATGGGCGGTCCTGTTGATCAGGAGGGGTGTGGCGTACCGCAAAACGGATTTAAACGCACCTCCTACGGTCGAAACGGGGTCTGTTGATCGAGGGTGTGACGTCTCGCGAAACGGACCTCCTACGGTCGAAACGGGGTCCCGTTCATCGGGATGGGTGTGGCGTGCGCAAAACAGACTCCACGGTATCTGTTCATCTCCACCGCCGACCTCCTCCAGCCTCCACGGGCTACCGTCGACCTCCTCCACCTCCACGGGCTCTGTTCATCCAGCCTCCACCGCTGCGCTACTCCACCGCCATCGCTCAACCACCCTCCACGGGCACCCCTCCACCGCTTCATCGCTCATCCAGCCCTCCACACAACGAGTCCTGTTCAACCATCCCTCCACGGCCACCCTCCACCGCTCTCTGCTCATCTAGCCCTCCACACCACGGGTCCTGTTCATCCAGAGGCAACGCCACCGCCACTTTATTCATCCAAACCCCGCCGCAACACTCACTGCTCATCCAATCGATCGGCATCGCTTAGAAGCGATGGCGAATGAATCGCCGATCGGGTTCGCTTAACGACCATCGATCGATCGCTGGTTCAAGAACGCGTGAAGCGCAAAGATTAATCGCCGGTTCGATTAGAGCCCAACGCCTTGCTCGGGTTCGATTAGAGCCAACGCCGCCTCACGAACATACGCATATCGTGTCGAGAGAAACGCGCGCATCGCCGCCCCGACCGCCCACCGTAACAGGGAACTCCCCAAAATTTTCTTCGCCCTCGCTTCTACCACGGTTTTTTTCGTCATGGACGGCCCAAATAATGTCATGCAGCTGCGTCTCCGGCTCGCCCTGGAAGAAAAGCCCATTTTATGTCATGATTTTTTGTCATAGAAGTAGGAGCCCACCACATCTATGATGATACCTGGTTTTGTCACAATTATCGTCATAGAAGTGTCATATGTATGACAATTTTTTTTTTCGTTCGACCCAAAATGTCACGGATGTGTCTTTTTTTTGTAGTGTAATGTCCTCGTTACCTGCTCAGGCGTAATCATGTCCAACTCGGCAATGTACTTTTGGTACATAAGATTGACATTGTTCGTCATCTTGGATACCACATACCACTTGTAAGCCCAAGTGGGGCACCGTAATTCGCCATCTTCATCCCAAGGATTAAACTTGACGCTCTTCGGGCGTCCAACAGGCAGACTCTCCCAGCTCCATACAGAAAGTAGAAGCATATTTGTTACATCCCAAATTTTCAATTTGGAATGTTATACATAGGTCATCCATGCATATCATATTTTATTGCATCTTCATTCCGCAATCCTCGAAATCCTAAGCAACTCAAGGACCCTCAGAGAGAGTTGGGGATTTGCCGGTTTTCATATTTGATTTTTATCAAATAGTGAAAACAACGATTTTTTATTTTAATTATTTTTCTCTCAAGCTTTTTTATTTCATGTCACTTGGGACCAGTTTCAGCAAGCTTTTCGCACGGCCCATGTCTCAACTGGAGCCATGCAGATGAAGAAGCGCGAGTTTCGCAACTTATGCGGTGGGAACCGTATTATAGCTCAAGACGTGGATGATTTTAGTAAGTTATCACGCTATGCCCCGATGATGTGGCCACGATGCCGCCAAGGTGAGAAGTTTATGGAAGGGCTGAATGATGAGATGAGCATGCAGTTGATGGTGGCAACTTTCAATAACTATCAGGAGTTGGTAGATAAGGCCCTTATGATTGAAGGAAAGCAGCTGCAAATTGAGAGCCGTAAGAGGAAGTATGGACAAGGGAAGTACAATTCAGGAGCTCAACAGAAACCCCTCTTAACCCCGAACTGGGGAGGACTTGTTCATAATCATGGAGGTCACAACCACACTGGAGGAGGATCGCATAACTACAATGGTGCCAAGAATGGAAATGGGAACGGAGTTAATAACAATCAGAACCGCTCCAACCCAGCTACACCCGCCAAAAGGGACCTAAGTCAAGTTACTTGCTTTAAGTGCGGGAAGATAGGGCACTATGCCAATGATTGCCCTGAAGGAAGGAATGGAAACGGAAATGGGAACGCTGGGAAGAAGCCCAATCCGTTCAACAAAGGACAAGTGAACCACGTTAACGTGGAGGAAGTTGAAGAGCAGCCAGACGCGGTAATAGGTAAGTTTTTGGTTAAGTCATTTACCGCTCTTGCTCTTTTCGATACTGGTGCATCGCATTCATACATATCAAGGGGATTTGTGGATAAATTTAAGCTACCAACCCAAACCCTTAGGACCCCTCTTTTAGTGAGCTCGCCTGGAGCAGAGTACATGGCTAGCCGATAGTGCAACCAGATACCCCTAACCATTGGCACACATGTTTTTCCGTCTGGCATAATTATCTTGGAGTCGCAAGGATTGGATGTGATATTAGGTATGGACTGGATGTCAAAGTATGGAGGAAGCATTGACTATGCTAGCAAATCAATTTATCTTACCACCCCGGAGGGAAAAAGGATTAAGTATGTATCTAGGCATGTGCCTAGGAGGAGCCAAGTGAATGCCCTCACGGGAGTTGTCCAGGAGGAAGTGCCGGTAGTAAAGGATTACCCGGATGTTTTTCCAGAGGAGTTACCCGGCATGCCACCGGATAGAGACATCGAGTTCCTGATAGAGCTATTGCCAGGTACAGGGCCAATATCCAAGAGACCCTATCGGATGCCCGCAAATGATCTGGAGGAAATTAAGAAACATATCAAGGAGTTATTGGAGAAAGGATACATTCGAAGGAGTTCATCGCCTTGGGGAGCTCCAGTGCTTTTTTTGGAGAAGAAGGATAAATTCCTGAGGATGGTTGTTGATTACCGAGCCTTGAATGAAGTAACGATAAAGAACAAGTATCCACTACCGATGATCAATGATCTGTTTGATCAGTTGCAAGGAGCTAAGGTGTTTTCGAAGATTGATCTACGATCAGGATACCATCAGTTGAAGATCCGAGAGAAGGATATACCAAAGACAACGTTCACCATGCGGTATGGATTATACGAATATACGGTCATGTCTTTTGGACTGACTAACGCCCCTGCATATTTCATGAGTATGATGAACAAGGTGTTCATGGAATATTTCGACAAGTTTGTTGTGGTGTTTATTGATGATATTATGGTATACTCGAAGAACGAAGAGGAGCACAAGGAGCATTTGCGTTTAGTTCTTGAGAAACTCAGGGAACACCAGTTATACGCCAAATTCAGCAAATGTGAGTTTTGTTGAAGGAAGTTGGATTTCTTGGACATGTTATATCAGGAGAAGGTTAAACTGATCCATGACAGATTGAAGATTGCTCAGTCCAGGCAGAAGAGTTATGCAGATACAAAACGCAAGGAGGTAACCTATGAAATTGGAGACAGAGCGTATCCGCGAGTATCACCTTTGCGAGGAGTGAAACGTTTTGGAGTTAAGGGAAAATTAGCTCCGAGATTTGTAGGACCGTATCGTGTTTTGGAACGGATGGGAGAAGTTGCCTACAAGCTGGAGTTACCTGAAGGATTGTCAGGAGTTCACGATGTGTTCCACGTCTCACAGTTGAAGAAGTGTCATGCTGAGATGGTCGATATACCATTAAGAGATACAATACCCCTGGAGGCGATTCAGCTGGACAGTAATTTAACTTATGAGGAGAAGCCAAGAAGATTCTTGACTTTGCCACCGAGTCACTCGCAAACAAGGTTATCGGGTTTTGCAAAGTGCGGTGGAGCCACCATACCGAGGAGGAAGCCACACAGGAACGAGAGGATGATATTCGCAAGGACCACCGCACCTATTTTCTAGTTAACCCGAATCTCGAGGACGAGATTCATCTTAAGGGGGGTAGGTTTGTAACATCCCAAAGTTTCAATTTGGAATGTTATACATAGGTCATCCATGCATATCATATTTTATTGCATCTTCGTTCCGCAATCCTCGAAATCCTAAGCAACTCAAGGACCCTCGGAGAGAGTTGGGATTTTCCGGTTTTCATATTTGATTTTTATCAAATAGTGAAAATGAGGATATTTGATTTTAATTATTTTTCTCTCCGAAAAATATTTCATAATAAAATAAATGAGGGGAGATAATATGACTTCTTCAAAACAATTGAAATATTGGAGGAAAAATGTTAAAAATCATTTGTTGGATTTTTATTTGATTTTATTCGGATTTTATTTGCGTTAGAAAAATTGCACGTTTTCAAAAATTGCATTTTAGGGCCAAGAAAATGTTCATCTCGTTCTAAATATTCCATTTAGACGGTGGAAAATTTGTTTTGGCATTTTTAGATTTTTATTTATTTTTCTAGGATTTTTCTAAGTCTCGGCGAAATCTATTTATATAAAAAAACACACATACCAAGACTCGATCGGCCCGAGGCCCAGCCCAGTCGGCCCAACCGCCGCCGCCTTCCCAGCGCCGCCGCCCTTGCGTGTCCGAGGCGGACACGGCCTCCCGCCGCCGTCGCCGCTTCCCTTCCCAAGCCGCCAGACCCCTCTTTAAATACCGAGCCTCTCGACGCCTCACACCACCACCGCCACCGCCGCCCGAGCCTAAGCCGAGCCCGAGCCCGCCGCCCGCCCGAGCCGCCGCCACCCACTGAAAGGAGCCCGTCGAGCCGAGCGAGGTAGCCGCCCCGCCGCCCTGGTTTTCCAAAGAAAACCGTTCGATTTTTTTGAAAACCCTAGGTTTTTATTTTTTTATTTTACATCGGTTTATTTCTACGGTTTCTTTATTTAGCGAGCGTTCGCTCGTTCGTTCGTTAACGAACGCGTTCTTCGTTTAGGTTCAGATAACGATTGTTCGTTCGTTAAGCTATTGGTCGTTTTTTCTTTTTCTCGGATTTATTCCGTGATTTTTCCGATCGTGATTTCTGATCCGATTTTCGATCTAGTATAATTTTTCGCTCATTTATCGGAATCAGGCGATTCAA
This sequence comes from Aegilops longissima, assembly GCA_021605205.1. Classification (NCBI taxonomy): domain Eukaryota; kingdom Viridiplantae; phylum Streptophyta; class Magnoliopsida; order Poales; family Poaceae; genus Aegilops; species Aegilops longissima. The sequence goes on from CM038680.1 coordinate 592,686,536, forward strand.
GCGCCTCGAGTTTTGTCTCGAAACCATCTTTCCGAATAATCAACTCAAATAAGTTTTTTCCTCTGTAAAATTTGACCTAGGTTCAGATTAATAAAACGGATCTTGTTTCTTTCGCCGTTTGAGTTTCGTTGCTTTGTTTGGTTTGATTCTTTTTGCGAACCGGAGTTCTTAAGTTGAACTTTCTGGTCAGCCTCTTTTAGTTGAAGTTTTTCTTGTGCATCTTTGCTTGTTGCTTATGAATGTTAATGTTTTCTTGCGATAGAATTCCCGTAGTGCGAAGCATCTTACTACGAGTCTCTAGGATTCGCGGATCGTCAGCAAGGCAAGTAACACTTTGATCATACTCTTTTCATACCCAGTTTTTATGCATTAGTTTCAATCCTCAAACATTGCATGGTTATGATGTCATTAAATTGTGGGTTGGGAAGTAGTAGTTGAGGTAGAACCTATTGCCCTGTTACTATCAAACCCTTGGGAGTTACTTCTACGTGTTGCTTATATTGCTATGCTATGCTCGTAGACGTGGTTTGGGTTTGAGTGAATCCATGACAGATGTGAGATTGTTAATTAATGGTTTCATTTAAGGTGGCAACTTTAATACACATCTCGGTGGATTGAGGCACCTGGGAAACCCAGTGTTGTCTGTTTTATTTTTTTGGAAATCCCGGGGTACCCGTGTGATCTTCCTATGGACCGCCACCCAGGCTCAAAGGGAACTAAGATTATTCATGCTAGAAACTTCCGTGTGCAGCCACAAGCTACTATGGGCTCTAGCATAGTTGAGTAAGTTACATGAAGCTCTTGAAGAGGTAGATCAGCAGGTAGTGGGTTTTGTAGGTTTGGTATGGTCTACCCGGAGTAGAGAGTTAATGTTTCTGAAAGACTGTGTCTCGGTCATCCATTTCTCAAACACCATGTAGTGCGAGAAATCAACGGAGGTGATCGAGTCTTGTGGGGAAAAGTGAGTAAACCTCTGCAGAGTGTACAATCTAATCATGGTTAGCCGTGCCCCCGGTTATGGACAATTTTGAGTATCTAGTACTTGAGTTATCACATGTATCTCATCACTCTTAATTAATATTGTTGGGTTGATAACTACTTTAATTGGGATTGAGTTGGGGTTATGCCTTCTCAATGTTTCAACCACCATGATAGTTAAATTAAAATCTATTCCTTTGTCGTAGGGAAAAATTGGCTTTTCGCAAAACTATAACCATAGAGCTTTCCACCGGCCATATATGCATGTAGTGATAGCGTTATTACGTTTCCACTCTATTGTGTTATATTGCCAGCATATTCCATGTGCTGACCCGTTCTCGGGCTGCAACGTATTATGTTGCAGACTTTTCAGACGAGGAGTAAGGTTCGATAGGTCGTTGACGTGCAGCTCAGCTATGCCGTTGGAGTTGATGTCTCACTTTACCTTCCAAGCCTTCCGTTGTTATCGCTTTAGATGGCCTTAAGCCATATTATTGTAATAAGTTCTCTTTTGAGACATTCGATGTAATAAGTGTGTGATTGCTACTCTGTTATAAATCCTTCGAGTATTGTGTGTGTCAGCATTACTGATCAAGGGATGACACTGGAACACAGAGACTTGACCATCTGAGGTCGGGTCGCTACAATATTACCACCAATGCTTGCACTACCTGTGATCCTGCAACACGCATCGTCCAGCTGCATATGAAAGAAAACAATGTTAACTTGACAGCAAGGTTGCATTGCTAATGAAGAAATGACTTGATTACAAAACTAACCAACTACCTGTCGGTACAAGTAGGCAAGAGTCGCCGAACCCCGGCTCCATCCGCTATCGAATATGGTCAATGCCTTTAGCCACATCCATGGAGCGTTCTTGCCTGTGGAGTATGGAAACAAAGTCCTTGAGACAATGTACCACATATAGAGACGAGCATGTGTCTGTATCACATCATCAGTGGCATCCGCGGGGCAATGCGCAAAGTTGCTTTGAATACACGTGAAAGCAGCTCCGGCTGCTTTCCTTTCCTTCCTTTCTTCTCTTCTCCCCCCTCTACATTAGCCTTAGCCTCGGTAGGAGCCATACCGAGAAGAGTAATCATCTTCTCGCGCCACCCATCGGAATCGGTGCTCATACATTGAGGCATCCCGTCGATAGGAAGCCCGGTGATCAAGGAGACATCCTCAAGCATCACGGTCATCTCCCCAGTCCGAAGATGGAAAATGTGTGTCTACGGCCTCCACCGATCAGCAAGAGAGGTCACCAGTGGAGCGTTGCGGTTCGGGGTGGACCGGCTGACCAACTGAATCCACGGGAGGACTCCTGCCTACTGGATGTAGAGTGTGTACCGCTCATCGCAGGGCATGGCAGGGCCAGAGACCCCGTGATACCGAATCTTCAGAGGTTCAAGCTTCTGCAAAAAACAAGTAATGACAAATCTTAGGGCATGTCAATTTCAACTAAAGGCAAATTTGCAAAATATTTAGATTACTCATTATTACCATCTCCTTCTCGCGCATCATGTAGGCCTGGTGTCGTGTGTCGTAGGCATCGTCGAGAAGCCAAACCATCCTTACAAAGTTCAAACAATAAACATATATGAGTTCATCTTCATCTCAAATATCAGTATACACTAAACATCTCATATGTGTTAAACTACAAGAATCTCAACATCTCCTTCTCACACAATGAATAAATGATTGTAAATTCTCATATATATCTCGTATGTCATATGTGTTCAAATAAACTCAACATCTCATATTTAAAATAAACTCAACATCTCATATATGTCTTCAAAATTCAACATCTCATAGTTATCTACAAAACTAGGCATCTCATATACATCTAAAAAAACAAAACAATCTAGGGTTTCACTAACAAGAATCATATATTGTGAACTAATGAACAATACTAGGGTAGTACCACTATGACTACACATCCTAAATCAAGAAAATCAAGGGTTCCACCAAATCTTGGACAAAGCTCTAAAATGGCGATGAATTTACGGGGGAAAAGAAAGGGAATGGAGGAGTTTACCTAGTAGGAAGGATTGGAGATTAAATCCACGGATTAATTCTTCAAATCTGAGAGGGATGTGGGGAGGCGATCCGATGAGGGCACCACCGCTGCTCTCTATCCAGAGAGCAACTTCCTGGAGAGGGGGAGGAACTGCTTGGGAGGGGTGTGTCGATGCGCTTAAGTCACAGTGCAGCGCCTAAGAGCTAGGCGCTGCACACTACAGGTGTGGCGGCTATGGCTTAGGTGCTGCATGACTGGCTATGGGGTCGCGCCTGGCCCCGGGCTGCCATGCTGGCCGAGAGTGCGATGCCTAAGCCAAAGGCGATACATGGTGGTGCGCAGCGCCCGGCTGTTAGGCACCACACAAAACGGTCAGTTTGTAAAAAAGTCAGAAGCACTTCAAATCTTGAATTGATTCCTCAGGTCAAATATGTGTTTTCTGCCGCGAGACCCTGGTGAAAACTTTGTCTCACATTAGTAGCTTGTCTCACCATGTGTAAGCTTTGGCAGGCGACTTAGCGATGTCTTCTGGTCATGTTGAGAACATCACTTATCTATCGCCGGCTCCAAAAAAACAGCCAGTCGCGCCCCAGAAGCTCAAGTTTTGCCGGTAATGGCCGAAATTGGTGGGTGGACCCAGACCGAACCTAGCGCGCTGAGGGCGTCGGGGGAAAGTAAAAACGCGCCAAAACTTCCCGCGCAAGATCCCACCCCGTGGATCCGTCGAGTCAGCGACTGCATCGTCGTCCTCATTGCCTCAACTCCCGTGCAATCAATGGCACGGCTGCCGCCGGTCGGCCTTCCATTGCTCACGGGCGACGCAATGAAGGCGAGCTGCCTCGCGTCCTGCCCCTTCCCGCCACGCGTCCACACTGCTGTCGCCCCTTCGTCGTTATAACAGTCGTCCCCCTCGCTGCTGGCCGCATAGTTTCCTCGCCGCAGCCATCTCTCTCTCCCCGCCGCCCCTCTCTTCTACGCCGCCGACCACCCTCTCTCATTTCCCCTTCTCTAGCCCGGTTGGCAGAGAGGTTCCCAGGCGACAGAGCGGTAGCCAACGGCTTCGGCTGCCACCATCTGCACGATTGGGAGGCGCGCCTCCTCTACGAGGCGAACTACCCAACGCCGCCCGACATGCGCGTGCCGGGCTCGTGGAGACTTGGCGCTGACGGCGTCCCCGTGCCCCTGCCGCCCTCTGACACTGAACGCCGCAACGAGATGTGCGGATCCGGGCGACGCTTCTGGAGGAAGTGCGGCAACATCCGAAGTACGCCCCCGACAACCACGCTCTATGGACTGCGTACTTCCAGTGCCATGATACGTCTCCAACGTATCTACTTTTCCTAACACTTTTCCCTTGTTTTGGACAATGTGCATGATTTGAATGGAACTAACCCGGATTGATGTTGTTTTCAGCAGAATTGCCATGGTGTTATTGTTGTGCAGAAATAAAATTTCTCGGAATGACCTGAAACTTCACGGAGTCACGTATTGGAATTAATAAAAAATACTGGTGAAAGAATCAACAGAACGGGGCCCACACCCTAGCCACGAGTGTGGGGGCGCGCCCCCTGCCTCATGGACCCCCTAGAGCTGCACCAACCTCAAGCCCAACTCCATATATTCACGTTCGGGGAGAAAAAAATCAGAGAGAAGGATTCATCGCGTTTTATGATACGGAGCAGCAGCCAAGCCCTGTTCCTCCTCGGGAGGGCTGATCTGGAGTACGTTCGGGGCTCCGGAGAGGGGAATCGGTCGCCATCGTCATCATCAACCATCCTCCATCACCAATTTCATGATGCTCACTACCGTGCGTGAGTAATCCCATCGTAGGCTTGCTGGACGGTGATAGGTTGTATGAGATTTACCATGTAATCGAGTTAGTTTTGTTAGGGTTTGATCCCTAGTATCCATTATGTTCTAAGATTGATGTTGCTATGACTTTGCCATGCTTAATGCTTGTCACTAGGGCCTGAGTGCCATGATTTCAGATCTGAACCTATTATGTTTTCATGAATATATGTGAGTTCTTGATCCTATCTTGCAAGTTATAGTCACCTACTACGTGTTATGATCCGGCAACCCCCGGAGTGACAATAGCCGGGACACTTCCTGGTGATGGCCGTAGTTTGAGGAGTTCATGTATTCACTAAATGCTAATGCTTTGGTCTGGTACTCTATTAAAAGGAGGCCTTACACTACTAGGGAAAAGGCTAGCAGCAGCGCGGGGTGGGGCGCTACTAATAAGGCGCTACAGCTAACATATAGCAAGATGGCGATCGGTCATCGGCGCTCCATCGCTACACAAGTGTAGCAGCAGCGCTGTTATCGAGCACGCCATCGCTAGTAGCTCTAGCGCCCTTTGCAGCAACGCTATCGCTATAGCAGCGCTTGCTGCTAACTTCTATACACTGCCATCGCTAATTTAACAGGTTTTTTGTTTTTTGGGCATATTTGTTTTGTATTTGTACAGGCTTTATAGAAGAATCTTTAGCACATAGAAATCTCATCATGATACACATACAAATGCTCATGAGACCACGAATATAATCATAGCATATACATACAAATAGTCTCATCATAATCATAATCCAACACAAAGTGGTCTCTCGTCATCATCTCAAAAATAGCGATACAAGTCCTTGATTACTTGCAAATACATCGTCATCCATCTAAATAATGGTATACGCGAGAAGAGCTATCACTTTGAGTACATGAGTTCGTATCCTCTCGCATTAGCGTGAACCTAAACTAACTACTGCCTGTCGCCGAAACCAGAAACCGCAACACTGGGCTCGACACTCCGCCACTCATCGATATATACTCTGGCGTAGCACTTCTTCGCCATCGATGATCTATGCACCTGCATCGTCACATGAGTTGATGATATGCAACATATATAGTTGAGCAAATGTAAAGAGACAGACTTGACAAAATAGAAACAACATATCATAAGCATAAATAACAAAGTTCATCGCACCCAAAATGCCCTAACTAGAGTGATCTTCGCTAGTCGAGGAGGAGGACTAATTACATCACAAATAAAGTTTCACTACGCATAACTCAAAGTTTTGTCATACGGAAAGTATGGACTAAATGACACATTGTCATATATCGACAATCACTCCAACATGCCGTACATCCATCGAGGTCGTGAGATAGTCCCCAGCTTAGTGAAAGGCTTCATGTCGAGACGCCGAGAGGCTATCCATGTTCGGACGCCTTCCCGCGACATTTGTCCTTCTCCGTAGAACATCCCTGTTTTTCCGACGACCTCTTTCATGATGATTTGGGCAAGTTCGCTGGATGTTATAGAACTCAGCTCAAGTCGATGATCCTCGATATCTCCTATGTCCTTTGCCAATTGCAGAATATGGGCATCACCAGATCTAGGTGACATGTGAAGGTTCCGTGATCCCGTCTGTACTCCGAAGATGTGGTGTAGGACATAGAATCCATCATTGCTTAATCGCTCGGTTCTTTGGATGCAGCAGAAGTCGGTCTTATGGCTGAAGGCGCCCCTCTGCCCTTCTCTTCTTGTCCCTAACCTCTCCACCCCTTGCTTGGTAGTAAAACATAGCATCGCGAGAACATCTTTGATGTGGGTGTAAACCTTTTGTGAATGTTCTTCGACGAGTCCAAGTAAAGAGCGTGGGAGAATCGGGGTAGAGGATGATGAGGACGGCGCGCCACCGCCAAGCAAAAATAAGTACACCTCAAATTAATTAGCCTCCACCGCAAATGAATTATTGAAATCGAAGGAAGGATAGCAGCGGATGACTTACACGGGATGATAAGGCACGAGAATCGCCTCCTTGTGCTTATTGGTGAGCATGAAACCGACGATGTAATCCCTCGCAGATTCACGCTGCTCGCATGCACTCCCAAGAAGCTCGTGCATGTAGTACGGGTCAGCGACACGATATGACGATCTGCTCAACCCCAATGATGTAGTTCATGTGCAAGGCATAAAGGCGACAAACGTAAATCCAGCTTCTTCACGTGAAACATGTCGAATATGTAATCGAATCGGAGGAAGAACTTATCCGCAGGGAAGCTGTCGACGCATTTACATTTGTCGCGAACGTTAACCACGAGAGTGGGTATCCGGATCTTCGAGGCGATGAGGCATTTCTCTACCCGCAGCACATCGTCATGAAGTCTCCTTAGATCGCCGAATCTGGCCCGTAGCGCTGTTGCAGGTAGGATCGGTTGACCGGGATATGCCATTTATCCGCATCGGGATATCTATACGGTCCTCGGCCGAGGCTGCCGAGGCGGCTGGATCATAGAATCGGCTTTTTGCCTTTCCTCGCTCTCTTCCTAGACTTCTTTACTACTGGAAGGTCGCCAATAATACGTTGAGACGGTAATTCAGGCACCAACTCATGACGCTCAAACCACGAGGAGGCGCCAGATAGACATCTTGTTCAGCGCCATCGTCATCGCTATCCTCATCCATGGCGACGTCATCAGCGATTAATGGAGCCTCCTCCTTACCCCGTCCGCTATCACCCAACCCGACACACGACGCTAATTGGGTAGGTGGGGTGTTGATGTTCATACCTTGCTGAGGCTGCGTGCTCGTGGGTGTGCTCCCGGCCGCCTCCAGACGAAGCATACTCTTTGGCCACAACAGGACCCACCCATTGCAACAATCACCAAACCGCCGCGGTGTCTCCTCGTCATCCACTAGTAGTGTTGGAGGAGGCAAATTCTCGTGGCCCGGTTCGACACTGGCCATGAAAACCTTGAAGACGTTCGGGCGGATCGGCCGGCTATGGAACAATGGTTCCTTCGGCTTCATTATCGTCGCCTTCCCCACGGCCACCTTCTGGTCGCCGATGGTGTACAATATGGTGCACGGGGTTTCGTCGGCCTGCAAAGAAAAGTCTACGACGTGAGACATCCGAAAGGCAACGAATACGGGAGATTATACATTTATATTGAAGGGGGTCGGTGTGACAGATACCGTGAGGGCGTCGAGCTCAGCCAAAGACGAAGCACCGCCGAGCACGTCCGATGCGGGAGCCGGTGTGGGAGCAGGTGCTCCCAAGAAGTCAGCAAGGGGAAAGTCCTCTGCATTTTTTTCTGGATTTTTCCTTGTCCAAGTGATAACGCCCGTCACAAAGGAAGTAGACAAATCTGCAACCACCTGTTTTGCGGCAGCTACCGCTGTTCTGTTATCGGTTCGAGATGATCTCTTCTCAACCGCAATCTCAACCTTCTTGTCGATGTTTTCTTGCTTAACCTCCGTCTTTCCTTTCTCTCCTCCGTGGTCTCACGGTAGTACTTCTTCCATGTGGCGCCGCCTCCGACACCGTGCACGTCCATACGACGGTCGAGTATCCACCGTTGTCATTTCAATATGTTCAACGCCCGTTGAATGGAGGTCCCACTTGGGCCTCGCCAATGCCTCGACGGTGAGTCGCTTTGCCGCAATCCGGTGCTGCTCTCTCTCGCAAAAGGCACAAGGATCGTTTACAAATATGACTAACGTGTGCAATGAATTGATCGAAACTAAAATTACCAGCAGTCTCATGAACTCCGTAATGACCGGTGTTGTCTCAGAAACCTTCTTCACTGGGTCCCAACGGTGTCGGGCCCTCAGGGCGCCACGCCCTGCGGGCGGTGAAATCCGCCAAGGGGCAGGATGCCCAGACTCATGGCTTCGCGTCCTCCTTGGCCCATTTGGACCTCTTTCCGCCGTAACCACGGCTTCCGAGGTGGTGGCTCCCAATGTTCCTCTTTGAAGCCCTTTCATGTACTTAGACTTTTTTGGCAGCTTCGCCTCGCAAGCCTCCTTGAATATTTGAAACTGCTCTTCCGTGATTGTCGATTATCCTTTATAATCTCGGAGTAGGGTTCCCCGTCGCTGATCTTTGCTTTCACTCGATTTTTCCAGCGCCAACACGCCGCTAAACTTGGTCATGGCGTGTTTGTTTATCTTCTTCATTGCCGGGTCCTCGTCGGATCTTCATAATCCTTCTCATTCCGCCCGGAACAAGAATATCCGTGAAACTTCTTTGGGAGGGAGCTCCTCATATTTTCTATCTTCTGTAGTTTCTCATCATTGATGGTGGTGGTTGTCCGTGCGATGCAGCCAATTTGATTGCCGTAGCACGCGCTGCTTCCTCGGCGCCTTTGGCTCAAAATTGCCGTTGTCCACCTCCGTGACCACCAGTCTAGTAGTCCTGAGTTTGTTAGGAACCCGTTGCCTCTTTGCTTTCGGTTCTACACCGCCCGCTCCCGAGGCAGCACCGCCCTCGCCACGGGTCTCGATGCCGTTCTGAATCTCAGCGCCGGTCTCAGTCTCAGCATCGGTCTGCGTGTCGGTCTCAGTCCCCGATGCCACCGGTGGGCCCAGCAACAACATCGGTTGATCGTTGGTAAGGCTAAATTATTCATCTGCCGCCAGGTAGACGTCGTCACAATCACCAGAACCCTGTCCTTCATCGTTGCTAGCCATGTTTCCTATGATTAAATCTAGTCAATTAATTCTAGACCTAATAAAATGAATAATGACATAAAAAAGGACTATTGTTTTGCAGGAATGTTGACTCCTTCCTGGTGCGGCAAATCCCGAGCACTCGATATGTCCTAGTTTGTAGCACAAGTCATGCCGAAATTCACGGAAAATTTCGCATGACCTTTGCTAAAAGTGGACAAATCGAGAACCTGAATTTGCGGAACAGAAATGAATCAACATTCCTGCAAAACATAGGCCACTCAAAGATCATTCACAGAAACAACAAAGCCACTTGGGCACAATCGAACAACTTCAATGAAAAGATATAACATGAGCAAACACTATTGAGGAATTTGCATATAACATGGCCACTTCAATGAAAAGATATAATCAACAATAATGGAATATGCAAATGAACATCAATGACATATAGCTACTGTTCTGTTTGACCAAGTTTTTGAAAAGAAAAACAATTCTGTTTTTTGTTTATAGCTAAATGCCATAGCTACTGTTTTTCATTTATAGCTAAATACTTTTGTTTTTTTTGTCTAAAGCTAAAAGTATTTATAGCTACTGTTCTGTTTGACCAAGTTTTTGAAAAGAAAAACAATTCTGTTTTTTGTTTATAGCTAAATGCCATAGCTACTGTTTTTTATTTATAGCTAAAAACTTTTGTTTTTTGTCTAAAGCTAAAAGTCTAGGAACTACATTTTCTCTAACCCTTTTGACCTCACCAGAATTTCCACAGCAAGACCTTAGTGCCTACACCCAATTTCCTCAAAAATATTCAGGTCCATAGTCCAAATAATTCAAATTTCATTTGAATGAAATTTGGAACAAATTCAGGTCCGTAGTCAAAATATTTTTTTATAGCTATGTGTCTTTTTGTTTATACCCTCTGTTAATTTAAATCTAAATGCTACTATTATTTATATACCATGTATTAGTTTAAAGCTAAATGGAATTACTGTTTAGGAATTTTCATAAAAATTGCCGTAGCTAATTTCCTAAAAAAATTGCAAATCATTTTTCCTAAATGCTATAAAATGCCTACTGCCCTAAAAAATCTAGGGTTCATATGAACACCTAGGGTTCATATGAACATCAACACAGTATCAACACATATATATAATTGCCCTAGCAGAGAGAAATAGGAGGGTAGGGACAGAGAGGCATAGCCTTACGGTCGTGGGGCGAGGGCAGACTCTCGCCGGGCAGCGGTGAGGTCGAGGCGGCGGCGGCGAGCTCGAGGGAGGCGACAGTGAGGTCGACGACGGCCTCGGCGGCGGCTGTGAGGTCGAGGGGCCTCGGGGGCGGCGGTGTGGTCGGCGGCGGCGGCGGGGTGTGGTCGGCGGCCTCAAGTCATGGGCGGCGGCGGTATGGTCGGCGTCATGGCAGGGCAACGACGGCGATGGAGCAGTTGGGGACAGGGGGAGTAGAGAGGGGAAAGGATTTAGCGAAATTTTGAGCCAGGGCACGGGATTTGAGTCAAACTAGCAGCAGCGCTTTTTGTCTGGCGCTATAGCTAAGATAGCTATAGCGTGTTCGGCAGAAACGCTACAGCAGCTAACCCTTTCTGTTTTCTTTTCTTTTTCTTTTGTTTTCTTTACATTTTCTTTTGTTCATTTCTCCTTTTCTATTTCTTTCATTTTCATTTACTTTTCTACTTATTTTTCTATTTATTTTCTTTTACATAGCAGTAGCGCAGTAAACAAGAAACGCTGCTGCTAATGTTTTTAGCGATGGCGTGCTTCGGGAGAAGCACTGCTATTATTCCTAGCCTACGGCACTAGTGAGAGATTTTAGTAGTAGCGCTTTTACGTGAAGACGCGCCATCGCTAAAATAATGATTGTAGCGTGGTTTTGCAACAAGCGCTACTACTAAGTAGCGCTAGCGCCGAGTTTTGACCAACGCTACTGCTATACCTCTGTGTATAGCGTTTTCCCTATTAGTGTTAATATCCCTTAGTTTCCATTAGGACCCCGCTACCACGGGAGGGTAGGACAAAAGATGTCATGCAAGTTCTTTTCCATAAGCACGTATGGCTATATTCGGAATACATGCCTACATTATATTGATGAACTGGAGCTAGTTCTGTGTCACCCTATGTTATAACTGTTCCATGATGAATTACATCTGACATAATTATCCATCATTGATCCAGTGCGTATCAACTCGTTTCATATTGATCTTTTCTAAGTTACTTCTCCGTTGCCACTGTTACGATTACTACAAAACTGCTACTGTTACTTTTGCCACCGTTACCATTACTTCCATACTACTTTGCTACTAAATACTTTGTTGCAGATATTAAGTCTTTCAGGTGTGGTTGAATTGAAAACTCAACTGCTAATACTTGAGAATATTCTTTGGCTCCCCTTGTGTCGAATCAATAAATTTGGGTTGAACACTCTACCCTCGAAAACTGTTGCGATCCCCTATACTTGTGGGTTATCAATACCTTTTTCTGGCGCCGTTGCCGGGGAGCATAGCTCTATTGTCCGACTCACTTGGGATTTATATCTGTTGATCACTTTGAGGAATTTGAAAGATCAAAGAACCAAGATTTTTTCCTCAACTACGAGGGGAGGTAAGGAACTGCCATCTAGCTTTGCACTTGATTCACATTCTATTCTGAGTAAACTTGCGACACCTACACCTGCTATTGATTTTGATATGTTGCATCTTATTGATGATGCCACTTCTGCTATGCATGATTCTTATGATGATGCTACTTCTCTGCTTGATAATAATGTGCCACTAGGTGAATTTCTTGATGAACAACTTGCTAGGGTTGGAGAGAATGAAATTACTGAAATTTATGATATCATTGAATCTGATGATGAAGATTCTCCCCCTAGATATGAATTGCCTGTTGTACCTGAGGGTTATGTTATGGATGAAGAAACTGCTAGAGACTTCTTTACTTGCAATGATAGATATAATTTTAAGAAATGGTTAGCCAAGCTGAAAGAAAAGTCTTTGAATACTAGAATGAAATATGACCCTACTTTTGCTACTTCACCTATTTGTGTTACTGATAAGGATTATGAATTCTCTATCGATCCTGAGTTAATTGCTTTGGTTGAATCTGATCCTTTCTATGGCTATGAATCTGAAACTTTTGTGGCACATCTTACTAAATTGAATGATATAGCCACCCTATTTACTCACGAGGAAAAAATTCGCTTTTACTATATTATTAAATAGTTTCCTTTCTCATTAAAGGGTGATGCTAAGATATGGTTTAATTATCTTGCTCCTGGTTGTGTGCGTAGTCCCCATGATATGATTTATTACTTCTCTGCAAAATATTTCCCTGCTCATAAGAAACAAGCTGCCTTGTGGGAAATATTTAATTTTGTGCAAATTGAAGAAGAGAGTCTCCCACAAGCTTGGGGGAGGCTTCTCCGATTACTTAATGCTTTGCCTGATCATCCTCTCAAGAAAAATGAAATACTTGATATCTTTTATAATGGACTAAGCGATGCTTCCAGAGACCACCTGGATAGTTGTGCTGGTTGTGTTTTCAGGGAAAGAACTATTGAGCAAGCTGAATTGCTATTGAATAATATATTGAGTAATGATAATGATTGGACACTTCCCGAACCAATTCCTAAGACAACTCCGAAGAAAAGGGGTATTCTATTTCTCAATCCTGAAGATAAGCAAGAGGCAAAGAAATCTATGAAAGAAAAAGGTATTAAAGCTGAAGATGTTAAGAATTTACCGCCTATTAAAGAGATACATGGTCTTGATAACCCGACACTGGTAGTAAAGGTAAATTCTCTCTATAGATTTGATGAAGGTGATATTCCTCGTAGTAAGTGTGCTAGTCAATGCTTGGATGAGCTTGATAATTTCATTGTTAAACAAGAATACTTCAATGCTTATGTTGGTACACAATTGAAACGTAATGCTTATATGGTTGACCACTTGAGTGATTTTATGTCTATAGTTAAAAGTGATCTTAAGCTTATTAGAAAACATGCTTCCATGGTTACAACTCAAGTAGAACAAGTACTTAAAGCACAAGATGATTTGCCTAATGAATTAAATAATAGGGACAATGATAATGTTGTTAGAGTTATGACTAGAGGTGGTAAAATGACTCAGGAACCTTTGTATCCGGAGGGCCATCCTAAGAGAGTTCAGCAAGATTCTTAGAGAATTAACACTGATACGCCTAGTCCTTCTAAGAAAAAGAATAAGGATAGGACTTTGGATGCTTCTAGTGAACCTGTTATTGACACACCTGAGAATCCCAATGATATTTCTATTTCTGATGCTGAAACACAATCTGGTAATGGACATGAACCTAGTGATAATGTTAATGATGATGTTCATGATTATGCTCAAGGTAGTAATAATAATGATGTAGAGATTGAACCTGCTGTTGATCTTGTAACCCACAATCAAAGAATCAATGTTATGATAAGAGAGACTTCGTTGCTAGGAAGCACGGTAAAGAAAGAGAACCATGGGTTCAGAAACCCGTGCCTTTCCTCCTAAGACATCCAAGAAAAAGGATGATGAGGATTTTGAGAGCTTTGCTGAAATGATTAGACCTATCTTTTTGTGTATGTGTTTGACTGATATGCTTAAAATGAATCCCTATGCTAAGTATATGAAAGATATTTTTACAAATAAAAGAAAGATACCGGAAGCTGAAATTTCCACCATGCTTGCTCATTATACTTTTAAGGGTGGAATACCAAAGAAACTAGGAGATCCAGGAGTACAAACTATAACATGCTCCATTAAAAGAAACTATGTTAAAACTGCTTTATGTGATCTTGGAGCCAGTGTTAGTGTTATGCCCTTCTCTTTATATCGTAGACTTG